>JBBGZY010000765.1:2645000-3845000 GCA_037952925.1 Lithobates clamitans
CATTGTTCCAACCACTGGGAATCCTACCAGAAAACCATCCACAGATGGTACCTCACACCCTACCGACTCTCAAAAATGTACCCTGGTCACCCTCCATCATGCTGGAGGAACTGCGGAAGTATAGGTTCCATCGCACATACCCTCTGGTTCTGCAAATCCCTTACATCCTTTTGGAACCAAGTATTCGCTTTAATCTCCTCCATTACTGGGGCGTCCTGCCCCCCGTCCCCAGCTCTAGTCCTGCTACATATTGGCATGGACAAAATACCATTCTCAGCTAGATGTATTATTATTCACCTACTCTATGCTGCCAAACTGAATATCACTAGATTATGGAAAACTGCTAGTATTCCCTCCATATCGCATACTATCGCTGACCTCAACTTTCAATGTGAAATGGAGAGAATAGTAGCCAGAAAAAACTCACGATTACGTAAGTTCACAGATATGTGGTCTCTTTGGTTACATCATCCAAAATGTACTGTTCAACTGTAATTACCCAGGTGTAAACTACTTATGGATCGTTTATTCCTTCACTCACAACCTGCTGGTGCCCTTCTCCCTCCACCTCCTATTTCCTCCCCCCTCATCCCTACCCCCCCCCCCTTTTTTTTTTTTCCCGTCTAGAACCTGTTACCTCTCGACACCCATCCTTTGTTCAACATTTTACTGTTTCAATTTACCATAGTGTTAATTAACGAATAGACAGATTCTAGTCGGAACATCTGTATTTGTCACTACTGTTATGGCTCTAACATGTATGTACCTATGTGAAACTTCAATAAAAATTATATACATAAAAAAAAAAAAAACTCACCTGCTTGTGGCCATTCACTCTGTACTACTTCTTGCCTACAATTCCCATAGTGCCTTGCAGGACTGGAGGGAAGGGGAGGAACGCTGTACTCTGTCCTCTCCCCTATGCTGCCAGGAGCGCGATTGGAGGAGGGAGCAGAGGTAGGAGGAGAGGGGCGGGATGCTGGAAGAGTCATGTCACGTGATGGATTTTTTAGCTGAGGAGGAGTGGCGGCTACTAACTATACTAGCACAGCATAGGCAGGCTGGAGTCGCTCCAGCTCCTCCTCTATAGTCACTCTACACAGCTCTGCATGTGCTATCTCTTGGGGAAATGCCCCCCTCCACCAGGAAAATGCCCCCGTCCACCGGGAAACGCCCCCGTCCATCGGGAAATGCCCCCATCCATCGGGAAACTGCCGCAGCTTGGCTGCCCAAATGCCGACAGCAAAACCGGGGACAAAAGCGGGGACAAACGGGGTCCGGGGATCATAGTCGGAAAACGGGGACTGTCCCCGGAAAACGGGGACGTCTGGTCACCTTAATCAGGCCTGACTCTGTGAACGCTGCAGTTGTGGGTTTAGTGTTTTGTAAGTGACAGTGATCGATCGATACTGCACTTGGGTGGGCTGGGCTGGGCCGGGCGGAGGGGCAAAACGCAGGTGCTAGCAGGTATCTGGGCTGATCCCGCTAACACTGCGTTTTTGGGAACCCTAAACTGCTGGGGATGCTAGTATAGATCTGATCGGATCAGATATTGATCCATTCAGATACTATACCACTAAGGGAGGTGTATGGTGCGTGCGTAGGTGTTAGCGGTACTGGCGCTAATCTGACGCTGCCTGGGGCTGGTGCTTGCCAGTTCACCAAAACGCTACCAAGAAAACTGTTAGCGATCGCAGGGATCAGGCCTGACTCTGCGAATGCTGCAGTTATGCGTTTAGTGCCTTGTAAGTGACAGTGATCGATCGATACTGCACTTGGGTGGGCTGGGCGGAGGCACAAAACGCAGGTGCTAGCAGGTATCTGGGCTGATCCCGCTAACACTGCGTTTTTGGGAACCCTAAACTGCTGGGGACGCTAGTATAGATCTGATCGGATCTGATATTGATGCGTTCAGATACTATACCACTAAGGGAGGCGTATGCTGCGTGCGTGGGTGTTAGCGGTACTGGCGCTAATCTGACGCTGCCTGGGGCGACGCATATCACCGCCGGGCGATCTGGGGGCTAAACCTTTATTCGGTAATAAACGGCGGGTGCCCTGACACTATAAAAAATAAACGAACTAACCAGCGTCACCCGTAACGGTTATACGGTGATCAGTGGTGAAAGGGTTAACTAGGGGGCAATCAAGGGGTTAAAACATCTATTAGATAGCATATGGGGGTCCCTGTCGCTATAAAACGCTGACAGCTAACCTAAATATTTACCTCCCTAACTAGCGTCCCCAGCGACACTAATACAGCGATCAGAAAAATGATCGCTTAGTGACACTGGCGACAGGGGGTGATCAAGGGGTTAAAACTTTATTAGGGGGGTTAGGGGGGTCCCCTAGACCTACAGGGGGCTAACTGTAACTGCCCTAACACAGTAACTGTCACAAACTGACACCATGCAGTAATCAGAAAAAAAAAACACTGCTTGGTGTCAGTGTGACAGGGAGGGGGAGGGATGATTAGGGGGTGATCGGGGGGCGATCGGGAGGGATCGGGGGTGTAATGTATGCCTGGCATGTTCTACTGTGTGTGTGTTCACTCACTGTGAAGTGTGAGAACATTCCTCTGCGCCGGAACGGAAACTGCCGAGCCGAGGAGAGATGACATCACATCCTCTGCCTGTGTGTACTATACACAGGCAGGGGATGTTTCTCATTGGCTGGGAGCGATCGCGAGGGGGGGGCCACGATCGGATGGACTCCCCCTCGCCTCTCAACGCTCCCAGACAAATGCCGACCGCCGCTGGCACCGGGGGGGGTCACCAGGTACGTGATTTTGCCTGCCTGTGCCATTCTGTTCACGTATATAGGCGTGAGGCGGTCGGCAAGTGGTTAACACCAACGTCTTATGCCCCGTACACACGGTCGGACTTTGTTCGGACATTCCGACAACAAAATCCTAGGATTTCTTCCGACGGATGTTGGCTCAAACTTGTGTTGTCTACACACGGTCGCACAAAGTTGTCGGAATTTCCGATCGCCAACCACACGGTCACGTACACCACGTACAACGAGACTAGAAAAGGCCGGTTCAGAACGAAGCGCGGCACCCTTTGGGCTCCTTTTGCTAATCTCGTGTTAGTAAAAGTTTGGTGAGAGACGATTCGCGCTTTTTCAGACTCGTGGCTTTCAGATCGTTCTCTGCCGTTCAGTTTGTGCTTGTGGGTTTGTATCTGCTCTTCAGTGCGTGCAGCAAGTTCCGCGTGACTTTAATTAGTCATTGTATTCTTGTTCGTTCGTTACTGTTTTTCAGGTCGCTCTTCACAGGCCTTGCTGTTCTTCAGTGCGTTCTGTTACTTCGTTCTGAGCAGCCGACCGTTTTCTAGCCATGTTGCGTATGCGTACTCCTCGTAGAGTTCGTGCTGTGCGGGGGCTTGGTGTTGGGGTCCTGACCTTGACACAAGTCCAGGCCATGAACAGGGTGGGGAGGAGTTCATGGACCAAGAATTGGTTGCTTCAGCGTGACCAGTTCTCTCATATGCCTTTGCTCCGTGAGATCCGTGAGAATAATCCTGATGATTTCAGGAACTTTCTCAGGATGATGGACCCCGTGTTTCACCGTCTGTCAGCGTCGCTGACCCCTTATATTAGCAGGCAGGATACCTGCATGAGGCAAGCCATCACTCCGGAGCAGAGGTTGGTCGCTACCCTGCGGTATTTGGCCACAGGGAGAAGCCTGCAGGACCTCAAGTTCTCGACAGGCATCTCCCCCCAGGCTCTGGGGATCATTACCCCAGAGACCTGTTCTGCCATCATCCAGGTCCTGCAGAAGGAGTATATGAAGGTAAGATTTTTATCCTTTATTATCACATTTTATTGTATTGAATGTTTCATAATATATTGTATTTCTTTCCTCATTCCCTAATTACCATGATTGTAATATGCTGTGAATGTCCCCTTTGTCCTCATGCATGCTGGATTTTTATGTAATTATTATTTTAGGTCCTTCATACATATATGCCCTTCAATAACCTCCCCAGCATGGTGTCTCCTGGCCCTATATTCACCTCATGTAGTCACTTAACAATGTATTTTATCAGCTCCATAGTAGTGCTTTACCCCAAACACCCCCTAAAATGTTTTGAAATGTTATTTTTGCTTTAAATTCAGGCAGAGTGCCAGAGGCTTTTTTTTGGTGGTGTCCCCAAATAATTTTTAGTAACCATCCCTCCCCCCAACTGCTAAGTCAGCTGATCCCAATTCTCTATCCTCAATCATCTATCTGCTGACTTTGCCAAACCCATACACACTATACCCACCTCTTTTGTGTTCAGATTTATGGATGAATTCCCCAAAGCATGTAGTGCAAGGGCCTGCCTGTATACTTTCAAATGGTACTGTTTAAAGTTTTTGGATCCTATTATTATCTTGATAGGTAATAGCAGAATGTCCAAATGTCCTCAAATGTGTACAGTGTGTATTTCTATCTTTGTATTATGACACTTCTTACCTGTCCAGTTGGCTGCCAATAGTGTAACTAAGGAGGGGCTGTTCCAAGTAATACCCATTATTTAGGCATTCATCTCTCAATGAAGTGAAGAGGGTTACCTGTCCAAGATTTCCACACCCCCCCTATAATGTTAGAAATGGCCCATGGGGGGGGGGGGGATTATGATAGGTGTACCTTATACTTTGGCGTTGTTAAATTCCCTTAATAAATGCTATCTGGAGGTTGACCCATAATGTTTGTGTCTAATCTGCTTGCCATGTTTCTGTGAAAAATAGTAATGTTTATTGTTTTTTCCTCAACAGTTTCCTTCCACGCCACAGGAATGGCAGACTGTGGCCTCCCACTTTGCCGAGCGGTGGGACTTTCCTAACTGCGGAGGGGCAATTGATGGGAAACATGTCCACATCGTCCCACCACCCAACTCGGGGTCATACTATTTCAACTATAAGGGGTTCAATAGTATAGTGATGTTGGCGGTGGTGTCGGCTAATTACGACTTCCTGTATGTGGACGTGGGGAAGAATGGCCAGATGTCCGATGGTGGAGTCATCGCCCAGACGGAGTTTTACAGCTTGGACTTGCCAGCTCCAGAGGACAATGTGGAAGGACTCCCATTCGTGTTCGTTGCTGATGAAGCGTTTGCGCTGGGGGACAACCTGATGCGGCCATTCCCAATGAGGACCCTCACCCCGGAACAGAGGGTTTTTAATTACCGGCTGGCCAGAGCCCGAAGAGTGGTGGAGAACACATTTGGAATCCTGGCCAGCCAGTTCCGCCTATTTCTGACACCCATCCATATGGCGGAGTATAAACTGAACCATATTATACTTGCGTGCTGTGTTCTCCATAACTTTTTAAGGAAACATTCGGCCAACTATGCTGGCTCAGTTGGGCCTGAGGCCGGAATGATACATCAAACCACACTGACGGTGCTTGAAAGCGGCCGTCCTGGCCTGCCCTCCCTGAGTGCCCGTGATGTACGGTTACTCTACCTGGAGTTCTTTGCAGGTAGGGGGGCTATCAATATGCCAGCAAATCTGTGAAGCCTTTTTATAATAAAACAAAAAAAGAAATTCTTTGTGGACATTTACTGCTTGTGTTTGTTTTAGCTGACCCTGACAGAAATGTGTTGAGTCCAGAAAATGTCGTGATTGTGTAACCTTATTATACAATGCACTGTTGGCTGTTATTTACTAAAATGCAAAAACACATTTCACTACAAGTGTAGTTGCAACTGCACTGAAACTGCACTTGTAGTGCCAAGAGGATTTGCCCTTAGTAAATAACCCCCATTTGCTCTGAAAACACCAATGACATCACCCCAAAAGTGTTGTAGCGTTGAGACAATAATCCACACATTCTTGCTTAACAAACTTTTTTATACATGCACAATCACATGTGCATTTACCAAAGGTTTTTCAAACAAACCAACATGTTTGTTGTATAACAATTTTTGGGGTATCATTATCCAAAATCCAAATGTCCATTTTAGATAAAACAGGCATGTGTAAAACCAACAAGAAAGACACAAATCTTGAACTTACAAACGTCACATTTGGTAGAACTTGAAGGCAATATCAGACATGAGTATTTAGGAACTGTGTTTGATATTGCGTTCAGATGGGGTGAAGTCACCCCAGGAAAAGCCAAATTTGGAAGATGCACACCAATTTAACAATGTCAACATGTGCGACATGCCATCACGGGGGATCAAGGGATGTGTTTTGGGGGAGCAAGCCCTTCCTCACCGATACTTTTTTTATTGAGGACGGGGTTGCACCCCCAAAACGCCTCCATTGATCTCCCGTGATGGCAGATAGCACATGTTGGCACACTGTGTGCATCCTCCAAATTTGGCTTTGTGAAAAATCACAAAAACATTTTGCACATTGTAGCACACAAAAGAAGAAAGTGATTTGGAGGGGTTTTAAACTCGCCCCAAAACATCAGTGATGTTTTTATTTTTTGGAATAACATCATTGATGTTTTTCTTGATGATTTCCAATTGTAAATTACACCCCATGATCTCCCCGATCAGGATCTGGGCACTTTCAGATGTGAAAGGATCTGGATCCACAACATCACGATCACCTAAAAAGAGAGGAACCCCAAAATAAATTAGGTCTCAAAAATATGCCGCCATCCATCTCTTACCTGAGCCTGTGGTCGCAGACACTCACCTCTTGTGGTGCCAATTTCTACCACATCTTCTTCCTCCTCCTGCTCAGATTGTGTTGGGGGGATTTCACCTTCTTCCAGAGGGGGGGGGCTCTGGTCTCCTCGGATGAGGGGTGTCCTCTGAGTCTTTTATCCCCTATGTCAAACAAAAATGGTATAATTAGCACACAGATATTTGATAGCAGAACTAGAAATAGGAAACATTGCTTGGAAGTGTGGTACAATTGTCAATTTTAGCAGAGTTCCAAGATGTAGCATTTTTAGTGTCCTTTGTCAACCTGCAATACTTGACCTGTTTAGTACAAGCTTCACAGATGGAGACCCCCCTATAGTATACACTGGAGCACCTGTGTGCCCCCCCTAATAAAAATGGTGTTCTTGTGTCCCACACTAGTGCTCCAGTGTCCAGATGTGAAAACAGCTGCTCAGTGTCCTCTCCTTACACAGAATCTAGTTTGCATTTCATTCTAGTAACAAAGCCATCTACACAACCCAATTCTTTTAAGACAAGTATGTATAGGGCGTAAAAATGGTGGCCAAATGCATATGGCCTAAACAATGGTATTTTAGAGTCCGAAAGAAAAATGTTTGATACGAACGAATAATGTGCCCATGAACATGAAAGTTGCCACTTTACACTGTACAACAGTTCCTAAAAGCACATGGAGCAGCACGAACGTAATAAACATAAAGAATAGGAACACAGCACAACTACTTACTTTTTTGCAGCACTCTCCGGATCTTTCTGTACTGCTCATGTTCTCGTAATTTCAGGTCCGACCACCGCTTCCTGAGCTGATCTTTCGATCGTCGTACCCCGATATTCCGGTGCAGACTCCTGACCACTTTTGCCAGGATCTTGGCCTTTCTGATATTGGGGTTGGGGTAAGGCCCATACTTCCCGTCATAGTCGGCCTTCTTCAGGATGTCCACCATCTCCAACATCTCCCCAAAGGACATATTTGAGTCCTTAAATCTCCTTCTGGATCGGGACGTGTCTGGATCCGGCCTTTTCTCCGGCTCCTCCTTGTTGCTACAATTAGCACGATCCTGCTGTGTCTCCGCCATGTGCTCTTCCCCCACTGCGCCGAACGAAAAGGGGCAGGGAATAGACTCAAAAAAACGTCAGGGGCGGGCGGAGTTACACGCATGCGCAGTGTGTATAAAGCGTAACACGCGTGCGTCTTACGTACGATCTGTGAGCGGAGGAAGGAGCATCGGAGGCGCCGATCGTGATAACGAAGGTAGGATCTAAACCTGGGCCTTATACTGCTTCGAAATGGAAGCCTATATTGTAACAAGATTAGGGGAGTTTGGCCTGACATTAGGGTTTGTCTTGTGTTGTGTCTTGCAGAGAAAATGGATGGGTTCAATGACCACAATTTCCTCCCCCTGTTCATTGACAAATACAGGGAGCTGCCCTGTCTGTGGCAGGTCAGACACCCCCACTATAACCATAAACAAAAAAGGCAGGCAGCGCTTGAGAAACTGCTGGAGTTGGTGAAGCCGGTGGTCCCCACAGCAACCATCCCCTATTTAAAAGCTAAAATTGGTGGCCTGAGGAGCACATATCTGAGGGAGCGCAAGAAGGTCACAGATTCCCAGAGGTCCGGAGCAGCAGCAGATGACGTTTATGTCCCCAGGCTCTGGTACTATGAGAGACTGCGATTTCTGTCAGACCACACTGAAGTCAGGGAATCCCTCTCTACTCTTCCTTCCACGCTTCCTTCCACCCCAGCTGAGGCTTCCGATGTCCAACCTGGGCCTTCCAGCCAGGAAGAAGTGGAGGAGCCCAGCTGGAGCCAGGTATAGCATTGTTCTACTGATTTCTGGTCAATAAATAAATGATGTTTACTAGATGTTCTTATTGATCACTATTTGCTGATTGAAAAAAGTGTTTTACATATCAATAGACAGTAGTGGGCACCCAAATTTGGGACAAGAATGAAAAATGCTGGGCTCAGAATGATAGTCTGTTATATTTGTTAACATTCAATTTGCAACAGTCATGAGGTGAAAATTGTGTGTGATTGATGACTAAAAAACTAAAACTATGTCCCTTTTTCATACACAGGAAGACCTCAGCCAGGAGGAGGCTGTGGAATGTGGCAGTCAGGAGGAGGCGGTGATTAGTGGCAGCCAGGAGGAGGCGGGGCTAAGTGGCAGCCAAGAGAAGCCTGGGACCAGTCACAGCCTGACTGAATCTCAGGTTCCTCCCCTCCGCCTTCCAAATAAAAGAGCCAGGAAGACGACTCCTAGTCCTGTGCAGGATTCTGCGTTCAGGCTGATCCAGGAGGCTTCTGCGTCCCTACGAGCCTTACCCACTCCTGAAGAGGCCTTTGCCTGCATGGCTGCCACCAAACTGCAGGGCATGCAGGAGGGTCAACGCAGGCTCTGTGAGGACCTTATGTATAAAGTCCTACGTAAGGGGGTGAGTGGGGAACTAACACCCAAGACCGACGTGGTTGAGTTGGACCATCCTCCTCCTCCTCCTCCTCCTGCTGCCACAACTCCACCACCACAGCCACCGCGTGGAAGGAAGAGTGGAAAGAAGACCTGAGAGTGATTGCCCTGGGTTCAGTCTGGTCTGACAGAAGCTGCAGTCTCTCGTATGACCACAGCCTGGGGACACAGATGTCATCTGCTGCTTTCCGGATCTCTGGGACTTCTGGACCAGACTGCCCTCCCTTAGATATGGACTCCTCAGGCCACCAATTTTGCTTCAAAATAGTTGATGTGTTCCCGGGGGTCCAAGGCTTCACCCACTTCTGCAGTTTCTCCAGCGTTGCCTCCCTCTTTGTTTAGTTGTGAGCCCTTAATAAAATTTTTTTGTTGTGAACTTCTACTCTCCTGTGTGTGTTTTCATCCAAAAAGGACAGTTTGTTGGTGACGATTCAGGTACATTTCTAACATAAAATGTGAAATTAACAAGGGACAACAACACCAAACAATCTCCTACAGATTAAATAGAACAACATATCAATGGTGTTGTGGGAACTTGACACAAAAAACACACACAAATATTTTCGGGAGTACAAATCAAAATACCAAAAAAAAAAAAAACACCCTTCAAAAAATACAAGCACAAAAAAAGAATCTGCATTAAAGCCAAAAATTATATAAAAAAACAACAAAAATATGTTGTCAGAAGTGAGAAATCAAAATATATTGAGGGAATCCCGATAAATAGTAACGAAATAAGTTTGTGAGAAGTGTGTGTGAATATGAGCAGCAAAACTACTATATTCTTGTCACATTATAAAGAAGAAGAGATTGCGCTGAATTAAACCATTTTTAACATTGCAGCGTGACGAAAGTGCTGTATCCATTGCGAACGCTAAGTTTTCCGTGTCGGAATTTCTTCTGAGCATGCGTGGCACTTTGTGCGTCGGAACAGGCCACACACGGTCAGAATTGACGCGATCGGATTTTGTTGTCGGAAAATTTTATCTGCTGCTCTCCAACTTTGTGTGTCGGAAAATCCGATGTAAAATGTCCGATGGAGCCCACACACGGTCGGAATTTCCGACAACACGCTCCGATCGGACATTTTCCGTCGGAAAATCCGACCGTGTGTACGGGGCATAAGAAGGAGCAAGACCGGTTGCTACTTCCTCATATGGACGACCCAGCTAAAGCCTATACTTTCTCAATATATATATATATATATATATATATATATATATATATATATATATATATATATATATATATATATATATATATATTGTGGTTGTTTTGTGGTTGCATACGCCAGCCTTATCTGATAATGAAATAGTATATAAGCCGCGATGGAAGGAAACAATAAAAAGAGAAGTAACTTTACACTGAGCTGTGTCTGAGTGGATTTTATTTCAGAAGCGTGCACACTTCATATTGAAAATCAATTTGGCTGGGGGGCAGATATAAAATTATCGGATGGTTCTGGTTTGACCCAAAACATCTGGCGCCCAACGTGGGGCTCGAGGCTAGGCCAAAAGGCTAGCTGATCCAGAGGAGACCGAGGAGAACCAACACGGGTGGGGCAGAGACTGATCATCTCTGAAAATGGTAAGACACTTTTTCATATCTTGTCTACTGTTTATCCTGTACCCGTGGCTGGTTAATCTCTGTGTCCATATTGGCTTCCTGCGGTCCTCAAAGACAGGTATATATCTTGCCTCGAGTCTGTTGATATAATAAGGGACCTGCAATTATATCTGCCTCGCCTGTATTCTTGTGTGTTCTGTTCTGTTGAACGTGTGTCTTGTGGCGGCTGTTGGGAATGAGGGATTGATTATATAGTCATGGACGAAGATAATTAGTTGACGTGGTCAAAACTCCTCCTGGGGGAATAAATAATTGTGCGATAAAGCATGGGAGGACCAGGATGGGACGTCAGGAATACGCGTCAGCAGCGTGGGGATCCCGATAGGATTTGAGCAATCCCATTTTTTACTGCGGTTGCCACATATTTTGCTTGGTAATGTCATGTCCTATGTGTGTTTGTGGACTGTTATTGGGTATACATGAGGAGGGCTGGGGTTTGATCAGAGTAATAAGCCAGGGTATAGGAGGGAAATCCTTGGTTACAAATCCCTACTGCCACACGCTGCGCATGTAATGGTATTCAGATTGAATGTACATTATCCAGTCAAAATTATTGTTGGCAAATCATTGGAAGTCATAGAGGCTGAGGCTAGAATCAGTGAGCAAGGAGCCAAGAGGTGCCCCTTACAACCTAAACAACCAGAAGGGCTCAAAGAAAGGGAGAAAGCCAGAGTGAAACATTTGGGCCTTGAGCTGGGACATGTAAAAGATTTCAGCTGGGACTTGTAAATGAAAGTTGAAGTGGTCTATTGAATAAAACTGCTGTACTAATTTGTCTGTTAAATGTCTTGTTGAGAGTAATAAGTGGTCACATATTACTCGGCTCCCCTACCTTCAGCCACCTCGGGTGGATAGGCCTGTGACTGGTCTAAGTTTTGGGAAGGCGTGCGCAAGGAGGCTTGCGTGGCAGCCGAACACTGTAGACATTCCTTTCTCTCTCTCTTTTTCTATCCTTTTGTCCTTGTTAACTTGAGACTGTGATAAAGTCTGAACCGATATCAGGTGACGTATCCATTGTCCGTAATCCGTTGAGGATTGTCGGACCCTTGGGTCCAAGACAGCCTCGTGACCTGTCTAAAATCCTGAGCAGACACATAAATATCCCAGTCATCAAGACAGAACATAGCAAGGTAGCCTTTTATATTGGAGGGTGGTCCGAAAGAAGACAGGTGGTGGTAAGAGGATTGTCGGACACTTGAGTCCAAGACAGCTTCATAAAACCGCCATACAAACCCTGAGCCCGAACACATAAACCCTTCAATAGCAAACGATGGGGCAAAAGTTAGAAGGGCCCAAAGATGGCAGCCTGGCCTGTGACTTGGTGCTAGAGCGGGAAGGAGAGGGTGCTGTTAAAAAGGGAAAGAAATTGGCGAAAATGTGTGGGGTCAATATGCATTTGGGCGGAAGGCTACAGCTAGATGAATGGCGTACTATTTTGAAACGTAAAAAAGGTCTGTTGTCAGATCACGAACTGCTACGTGCAGCAGACACTTGGTTCAAAGTTGCAAAAGCTATTCATGAGGAAGGGTGGACAGAGCAGAAAACCAATCAAGATGGTCATATTGTATATGTGTATAGAAAACCAGAAAAGATTAAGTCAAGTAGTCAGCCACTGCCCTATGATGGCGTCTGGTCCCCAGGAAGTAGATACTGCCTTTCATCTACCACATCTACTGCTACTGCCCCTCCCCAACAGGAGCCCCCCCGCCATGTTTGATGGTAGTCAGGGCACACTTGTCTTGGTTGCCAACACACGCGCCTGGCACAAACCCACCACCCACACCAGAATTTGCGCACATGTATCCAGTGATAGACCAGTCCTCAGGAGATAATATTACAATGCCCAACCTACCCCATTAATGACAAGCACTGACGATGGCTTCCTGGAGGAGGAAACCCGGGCACCACCTCCCTCCCCAGTAAACCTAGAGACTCAGACTCAACCTGGTCCCTCCCCTCAAAGCCCCAACCAGAGTCGCGCCGACCCTGTGACGGCGCCCACAACTAGCACGCTACAGCTACAATCCCACTCCAACGGACCATTACATTTTCGGGCCTTCCCCTGTATGACTCACCAGCTGGAGCAATGGGTTCCTTCGTGCCACCGTCCAACAACCCATTTGACAACCTATTTGATAGTGACACACATTTACAGTCCCTCTTACGCCCCTCGCAATCCAATACACAAATCCAGCAGCCCCCCCCACCGCTCTCCCTAAACCCCCCTCCTTGAATGGACTCCCCCTGGACACACAAACCACCAAAAAAACGGCCCCATCCTCACACCACTGAGAGGACTACCTGCGGCACCAGGGGCTCCCCTGATGTACGTAAATTTCACCCCCTCTCAGGCTGCTTCTCTTGTCATGAGCTTGCGGGACCCTGAAAAGCAGCCCATAATGGAACTCGAGACATTGTTATTAGTGGCAAAAGGTCTAGAATCCTCACATAGCAGTAAAAAAGGTAGCTCCTCTCATGTTGGCCTCTGATACACCATATCTGCGCCCACCAGTACCAACTCCCCCTGTCTGCTACAACTGCGGAAGACCCGGCCACTTTAAAAGGGAATGCCGAAGCCCTCGGAAATTCACCCACAGTCAACCAGACCCCAGCCGTGGTCCACATGAAAGCACTCAGTATCAGAAACATGACACCCCACCTCACCCACCGCCCCTCTCAGGATCACATGGACCTTCTCCGCTAGGATTCAGGCAAGCCTGTGTCACATGCCCCTGCCATGGTATCCTCTGGAGACTCAGGAGGCCCTCTTGCAAAAAATAACCCTCCTACCACTTTTTATGTGACACAGGCGCGACAAGGTCCGTGATCAGGACAGAAGCGCTACCCGATACCTCATTGCTATCAAACATTAATATAACATGCGTATGGTTTGATGGGCCGCTCAGGAAGAACCCCTTAACCCGCCCCCCTACAAGTTGGAAATTTTCCTGACCTACTAGCAAGATTTGTGGTCTCGTCCACATGCCCCTTAAATCTGTTAGGGGCTGATGTCTTGTCCAGACTCCAGGCTTCCATTTCCTTCCAACCTGACGGCAGTGTTCTGATCACTTCACCACTAGCTATCGATGATGCCTCAGCATTGTGCTCCGTCCCCCTTTTGTTATCCTTGGACATACCAGATGAGGCTGGAATCCCGCAAGAACTCTTGGATCAAGTCCCCACATGCCTGTGGTCCATAGGGCCCGAAGATATAGGGCACCTAAAAGTGCCACCAATCATGGTGCAGCTGAAGCCAGGGGCCCCCTTGCCCAGAAAACCACAATACCCAATTGAAGCCAGCTAAATCTGCATCCATTTCAAAGCAAGTCGAGGCCCTTTTGTCAAATGGAGCTCTGGTACCTTGCAAATCCCCGTGTAATACACCACTGTTTCCGGTGAAGAAACGAACCACAAAAGGAGAGCCAGAGAAATACAGACTGGTACAGGACCTCAGGGCAGTGATTGAAGCTACCGTACTGGAAATGCCCATGGTAGCCAACCCCCACACCTTGCTGGCAGGGATACCACCCACAGCAAAGTACTTTACAGTGGTGGACCTAGCGAACGCTTTCTTTAGTGTCCCTCTCGACCCCTGTTGCCAGTACCTGTTTGCTTTCACCCACGAGGGGCGGGGCTACACCTGGACTGTTATACCACAAGGGGCCCAGAACTCCCCCTCCCAATTCACCAAGGCAATGGCCCTCATTCTACACCTGGATGAAGTTACACCCAGATATTGTACTCCTTCAGTATGTAGACGACCTCCTGCTTTGTGCAGATACCCTTGGTGATGCCTCAATCTTCTCTGAAAGCCTCCTCCACTACTTGGCTGAGCAAGGATGCAAGGCCTCGAAGCAAAAGTTTCAGTGGTGCAGAGAAAAGGTGGTTTTCTTGGGCCACTGCATCTCCCAAAGCACCCGACATCTCACTGAAGAAAGAGTTGCTGCAATTAAGGCCATCCCCTTGCCTCAAGGCCACAAGCCTCTGAACGCTTTCCTGGGATTAATCTCCTATTGTCGCTCCTGGATCCCAGAAGCCTCCCTCTTGATGCAACCTCTCTATGACACCCTGAAATCTGACCCTTTCTCGCTTTCCCCAGAAGCTGTGGACAATTTTAAAGTTCTGAAGGAGATCCTCTCCACGGCCCCCGCTTTGGGACTCCCAGACTATGAAAAGACTTTCAAACTATTTTTCTCAGAGAGACAAGGGCATGCTACAGGAGTTTTGGCTCAGGCCCATGGCAACAGGCTCAGATCCATTGGGTATTACTCCTGTCAGCTGGACTCAGTGGCCGGGGGGGGGATCCTTCTGTCTCAGAGCCGTCTTTGCAGCCCAAGCCCTTCTGGACAAGACCGCTGACCTTGTGTTGGGCCACCCTCCTGGCCCTTCATGACATAACTGTCATACTAAACCAAGTACAGCCCAAACACCTGTCCTCGCAGAGGCACCTCAGACTCCAGTGTGCCTTGCTTCTCCCCGATATAACATCACCATCCTCCAATGTGATACCTTTAACCCATCCACTCTGCTTCCTCTTCTCGAGAGGGGAACCTCTTTGGAGAATGACCCTCATCTCACCGCTCATGACTGCTTCAAAGTGATGAAGATGGAAACAACACACCTACCGACAGTCAGTGAAACAGCCCTTGAGAATCCTGACTTGACAATTTTTGTGGATGGTTCCAGGTATGCAGACAGCAGTGGACGGTACCACACAGGATACGCAGTCACTACCGAAGATACAGTTCTTCAGGCTTTAGCATTGCCTTTCTCCATGTCTGCCCAGGAAGCAGAACTCAGGCCCTAAACCATGGCATGCAAGCTAGCAGAAGGAAAAAGAGCCAACATCTATACAGATTCAAGATATGCTCTTGGCGTTGCCTGCAATTTTAGTATCATCTGGAAAACCAGAGGGTTCCTAACAGCAGCAGGTACACCGGTGAAACACAGTGCAAGCTATCAAGGACTAGGATGCCCTACTCCTCCCAGCACAAGTGGCCATACTTAAGGTGAAGGCACATGGCAAATTGGTATCCCAAGAAGCATGGGGCAATCACCTGGCAGATACCGCTGCAAAACTTGCTGCAAATGGAATGTGGGAAGTGGTCAGCAGAGTGAATGCACCCATCCTGGATCCTTCATTGGATCCAATGGATGCCCCTGAAGAAACTGTACAAACCACCATGATTCTACAAAACATTCCTGTGGACAGGACTCACCTCAAGGAGCAACAGGAGGCAGCTGGCAAAGAAGAAAAAGAAGCGTGGATCAAAAAAGGAGCCACAGAAGTTGAAGGAATCATGTAATTAAACAATTTAACAATAAATTAAACAATTTAACAATTAAACCGTGTCTCCCACGATCAATGTTTCCTGCAGTGGTACAGTTGGCCCACGGTGCCTCTCATCTGTCAAAAACCTTGATGAACGCTAGGGATGAGCCGAACACCCCCCGGTTCGGTTCGCACCAGAACCCGCGAACGGACCGAAAGTTCGCACGAACGTTAGAACCCCATTGACGTCTATGGGACTCGAACGTTCGAAATCAAAAGTGCTCATTTTAAAGGCTAATTTGCATGGTATTGTCCTAAAAAGGGTTTGGGGACCCGGGTCCTACCCCAGGGGACATGTATCAATGCAAAAAAAACTTTTAAAAACGGCCGTTTTTTCGGGAGCAGTGATTTTAATGATGCTTAAAGTAAAAAAAAAAAAAGTGAAATATTCCTTTAAATATCGTACCTGGGGGGTGTCTATAGTATGCCTGTAAAGTGACGCGTGTTTCCCATGTTTAGAACAGTCCCTGCACCAAATGTCATTTTTAAAGGAAAAAATCTCATTTAAAACTGCTTGCGGGTTTAATGTCATGTCGGGTCATGGCAATATGGATGAAAATCAGTGAGACAAACGGCATGGGTACCCCCCAGTCCATTACCAGGCCCTTTGGGTCTTGTATGGATATTAAGGGGAACCCCGCACCCAAATTAAAATAAGGAAAGGTGTGGGGCCACCAGGCCCTATATACTCTGAACAGCAGTATACAGGCGGTGCAAACAAGACAGGGACTGTAGGTTTGTTGTTAAGTAGAATCTCTTTGTAATTTTGAACATTTTTAACGTGTTTAGCTCCAGCCAAAAAATCTTTTCTAAGCTTTTTGGAAAACATAGGGAAGGGTTATCACCCCTGTGACATTTGTTTTGCTGTCTTTCCTCCTCTTCAGAAGATTTCACCTCACTTTTTTGTCCCAATGAAAAATGGTTTTTGAAAATTTGGGTTTTTTTGTGGAACAAGGATTGGAAAGCATCAGTGGAAAGGAGAAATTGTTTTCCCATATTAACTCTTACAGGAGAGAATTTCCCTTCCTAGGGGTAGATTTCATCTCACTTCCTGTTGTCTCCTTCCGTTTGCAAGTAGGAGTCGTTTGTAAGTTAGATGTTTGAAAGTAGGGTCCTGCCCTATATACTCAGCAGAAATTTGGGCCTTAGGTGTTGCTGTGGCCACAACACTGTAAGCCCTCACAGGGCCCTGCTGTGAAATATTAGATCAAGAATTGTAATTACATGCCCCTGTTGAACAGGAGCTGAAAAATTAGGCCTTAGGCACTGGTGCTGGTGCCACAACACTGCAACCCCTCACAGACACTCTAGTTGGAACGCAGGAATGAGCCCTGCTGCAAAGTATTGCATCAAAAATTGTAATTACACGCCCCTGTTAGACAGGGGCAGAAAAATTGGGCCTTAGGCACTGGTGCTGGTGCCACAACACTGCAACCCCTCACAGACACTCTAGTTGGAACGCAGGAACGAGCCCTGCTGCAAAGTATTGCATCAAAAATTGTAATTACACGCCCCTGTTAGACAGGGGCAGAAAAATTGGGCCTTAGGCACTGGTGCTGGTGCCACAACACTGCAACCCCTCACAGACACTCTAGTTGGAATGCAGGAACGAGCCCTGCTGCAAAGTATTACATCAAAAATTGTAATTACACGCCCCTGTTAAACAGGGGCTGAAAAATTGTGCCTTAGGCACTGGTGGTGGCGCCCAGAACCAAAAATGTTCTTACAAGCTATCAGCGTGATGATTGAGGAGGAAGAGGATAATTACTCAGGGATAGTCACTCAGCATCAGCATAGGCAGTCTTTGAAGGGATCTGAGATTTCAAAAAAAATTATTCGGTTACATCAGCATCAGGTGCTTGGTAGCTGGTGGTGATCCAAGACTGATTCATTTTTATGAAGGTCAGCCGATCGACCGAGTCGGTGGACAGACGCACCCTGTGATCGGTTACCACGCCTCCAGCAGCACTGAATGTGCGTTCCGAAAGAACGCTGGATGCAGGACAGGCCAGTAGCTCAATTGCATACTGTGCAAGCTCTGGACAGTGATCCATCCTCAAGACCCAGTAACCCAGAGGATTTTCGGTGGGAAAGGTGTCCAAGTCTGATCTTGCCCCTAGGTATTCCTGCACCATGTAAAACAGACGCTGGCGATGGTTGCTGGAACCGATCATACCTTGGGGCTGCGGACCAAAAAATTGTCTGAACGCATCGGTCAGACGGCCACCTTCTCCACCGCTCCTTCTTTGACTGACCGAAGCCTCAGCAACACGTTGTCCAGAAACAGGAGTTTGTAACCTCCCAGTCTCTGGTAACGCGTTGCACAGACCTTTCTGCAAGGCCTCCCGAAGATGTTTCATCCTCTGCTCCCTCTGCGATGGCAAGATAAGGTCCGCAACCTTACCCTTGTAACGTGGATCAAGGAGGGTTGCCAGCCAGTATTGGTCCTTCTCCTTGATACCACGAATACGAGGATCCTTACGCAGGCTTTGCAGGATCAGGGAGGCCATGCAGCGTAGGTTTGCTGAGGCATTCGGTCCGGAGTCCTCTGGGTCACTAAGGACAACAACGTCTGCAGCCACCTCCTCCCAGCCACGTACAAGTCCATGTGTTCCTTGGGACTGATCCCTTAAAGACTGCTGCTGATGCTGAGTGCCAGGCTCCACCTCCATACTGACACAATCTTCCTCCTCCTCCTCCTCCTCCTCGTACTCTTCCTGTGTGATCGGCGGGCACGCAGGAACACTGTCTGGATAAAGGGGCCTTGAGAGCTAAGGAAGTCCTCCTCTTCCTGCCTCTGTTCTGCCTCAAGTGCCCTGTCCATTATTCCACGCAGCGTGTGCTCCAACAGGTGGACAAGGGGGACAGTGTCACTGATGCATGCACTGTCAGTGCTCACCATCCTCGTGGCCTCCTCGAATGGTGACAGGACAGTGCATGCATCCCTGATCATGGCCCACTGGCGTGGGGAAAAAAAAACAAGCTCCCCTGACCCTGTCCTGGTGCCATAGTCGCACAGGTACTCATTGATGGCCCTCTGCTGCGTGTGCAGCCGCTGCAGCATGGCCAACGTTGAGTTCCACCTGGTGGGCATGTCACAGATTAGGCGGTTCTTGGGCAGGTTAAACTCCTTTTGGAGGTCCGTCAGCCGAGCACTGGCATTATATGACCGGCGGAAATGCACACAGACTTTCCTGGCCTGCCTCAGGACATCCTGTAAGCCCGGGTACCTGCCCAAGAACCGCTGCACCACCAAGTTAAGGACGTGAGCCAAACAGGGCACATGGGTCATTTGTCCCTGTCGGAGGGCAGAGAGGAGGTTGGTGCCATTGTTGCAAACCACCATTCCTGCCTTAAGTTGGCGTGGCGTCAACCACCTCTGAACCTGCCCCTGCAGAGCTGACAGAACCTCTGCCCCAGTGTGGCTCCTGTCCCCCAAGCACACCAGCTCAAGCACCGCATGGCATCTTTTGGCCTGCGTACTTGCGTAGCCCCTTGAACGCCTACGGAGCACCGCTGGTTCCGAGGAAGAGGCCATGGAGGAAGAAGAAGAGGAGGGGGTGGAGGAGAGAGGTGTGTCACAATCAGCATTTTGGAGGCGTGGTGGCGGAACAACCTCCAACACTACTGCACCTTGTCCTGCATCCTTCCCAGCTGCCAGCAGAGTCACCCAATGCGCCGTGAAACTTAGGTAACGTCCCTGTCCATGCCTGCTGGACCATGAGTCAGCGGTAATATGCACCTTACCGCTGACCGCCCTGTCCAGCGAGGCATGGACATTGCCTTCCACATGCCGGTAGAGAGCCGGAATCGCCTTCCTTGAGAAAAAGTGGCGTTTGGGTACCTGCCACTGAGGAACCGCACATTCCACAAACTCACGGAAGGGGGCAGAGTCTACCAACTGAAAAGGCAGCAGTTGAAGTGCTAGCAATTTTGCCAAGCTAGCATTTAACCGCTGGGCATGTGGATGGCTGGGAGCAAACTTCTTTCGGCGGTGCAGCAGCTGGGGCAGGGAAATTTGCCTGGTACAATCTGACGTCGGTGTACCAAAAGCAGATTGCCCACAAGTACTTGGCTGTGACACACCTAATTCTACACCTTCATTCCTCTCAGTGCAGGTCTCAGAGAGGACTGAAGGTCTAGTGGGGTTGGAAATCTCAGCTGATGAGGAGCAAGGAGAGATCCTCTTTGTTCTTTGGTGTGGGTCTTTTAGATACGCTTGCCAATGAACTGCATGGCAGGTCAACATATGTCTGGTCAAGCATGTGGTACCCAAGCGGGAGATGTTTTGGCCACGCGAGATACGCTTGAGACATTTGTTGCAAATAGCAGCGGTGCGATCTGATGCACTCGTCTCAAAAAAGGCCCACACCAAAGAACTTTTTGAATAACGCGCAGAGACTGCAGCGCCCTGCACATGTGGAGCTTTGGGGTGTGATGCAGTCAATGTGCTGCCCTTAGGCTGGCCCCTGGAGGGCATCCTGCCTCGTTGGTGATGTGCCGCCTCCTCCTCCTCCTCCTCCTCTCTCCTATCAGGCACCCACGTTGAGTCAGTGACCTCATCATCCCCTCCCTCCTCATCACTGGAGCAAACCTGGCAGTATGCTGCAGCAGGGGGAGCATGACTGCCAGATTGCTGTCCTTCTTGGGCACCCCCTCTGTCCGTGCTCATGTTACTGCCTTCATCGAGCTCAGTATCATCATCAGAGCCTTCCAAACGCTGGGCATCCTCCTGGAGCATGTACCCAACACTGTGGTCAAACAGTTCGAGGGAATCCTCAGGAGGACATGGTGGAGCTAGGGAAGGAGTCACTGATGACATTGAGCTGAGGGAAGAGGCCGCTGCTTTGCCAGACAAAGCTCCCTGGGCATGGGTGAGAGAGGATGAGGAGGATGAGGACGGCTTGGTCATCCACTCGACCAAGTCTTCCGCATGTTGCGGCTCAACACGGCCAGCTGCCGAAAAAAAGGCCAAGCGTGTCCCATGGCCACGTGCTGATGAGGATGCACCGTCTCCACGACCAGCACTAGACACAGAGCCTGCTTGCCCTCTCTTATTGGCTTGTGACTGTCTGCCTCTCCTTCTTGGCCTTCCAGACATACTAATGGCCTGTAGCTGCACTAAGCTGGGATAGAACACCTGTAATTTTCTTCAGGTAGCTTTATATACTGTAACCAGACAAGCCTGCCTGTCAGTAGGAAGATAACAGGAACGGATCTAGCTGAACACTGTGAGCAGGACGCACTGTACTAAATGTAAATAGTCTAGCTGCCTGACCGTGGTACTAATAGGATCAAATAGAACACCTGTAATTTTCTTCAGGTAGCTTTATATACTGTAACCAGACAAGCCTGCCTGTCAGTAGGAAGATAACAGGAACGGATCTAGCTGAACACTGTGAGCAGGACGCACTGTACTAAATGTAAATAGTCTAGCTGCCTGACCGTGGTACTAATAGGATCAAATAGAACACCTGTAATTTTCTTCAGGTAGCTTTATATACTGTAACCAGACAAGCCTGCCTGTCAGTAGGAAGATAACAGGAACGGATCTAGCTGAATACTGTGAGCAGGACGCACTGTACTAAAGGTAAATAGTCTAGCTGCCTGACCGTGGTACTAATAGGATCAAATAGAACACCTGTAATTTTCTTCAGGTAGCTTTATATACTGTAACCAGACAAGCCTGCCTGTCAGTAGGAAGATAACAGGAATGGATCTAGCTGAACACTGTGAGCAGGACGCACTGTACTAAATGTAAATAGTCTAGCTGCCTGACCGTGGTACTAATAGGATCAAATAGAACACCTGTAATTTTCTTCAGGTAGCTTTATATACTGTAACCAGACAAGCCTGCCTGTCAGTAGGAAGATAACAGGAACGGATCTAGCTGAACACTGTGAGCAGGACGCACTGTACTAAATGTAAATAGTCTAGCTGCCTGACCGTGGTACTAATAGGATCAAATAGAACACCTGTAATTTTCTTCAGGTAGCTTTATATACTGTAACCAGACAAGCCTGCCTGTCAGTAGGAAGATAACAGGAACGGATCTAGCTGAACACTGTGAGCAGGACACACTGCACTAAATGTAAATAGTCTAGAAGATAACAGGAACGGATCTAGCTGAACACTGTGAGCAGGACGCACTGCACTAAATGTAAATAGCAGGAACGGATCTAGCTGAACACTGTGAGCAGGACGCACTGCACTAAATGTAAATAGCAGGAACGGATCTAGCTGAACACTGTGAGCAGGACGCACTGCACTAAATGTAAATAGCAGGAACGGATCTAGCTGAACACTGTGAGCAGGACGCACTGCACTAAATGTAAATAACAGGAACGGATCTAGCTGAACACTGTGAGCAGGACGCACTGCACTAAATGTAAATAGTCTAGATAGAAGATAACAGGAACGGATTTAGCTAAACTGAATACAGTGTATATATATATATGCAACACCTGGGATGCATATATATACACAATACACTGTAAGTGCAGCTAACTGACTGACTGTTCTGCCTAATCTATCTAACTCAAATCAAATGACACTGTCTCTCTCTCTCTCTATCTCTCAGCACACCGGAACACACACTACACAGGGCCGCCGTGCAGGCGGCCTTATATAGTGTGGGGCGTGTACTAAATCCCCTGAGCCATAATTGGCCAAAGCCACCCTGGCTTTGGCCAATTACAGCTCTCTCTACTGACGGCGCTGTGATTGGCCAAGCATGCGGGTCATAGTGCATGCTTGGCCAATCATCAGCCAGCAATGCACTGCGATGCCGCAGTGAATTATGGGCCGTGACGCGCCACACGAATTTGGCGCGAACGGCCCATATCGTTCGCAATTCGACGGACGGTCGAACAGCCGATGTTCGAGTCGAACATGAGTTCGACTCGAACACGAAGCTCATCCCTAATGAACGCCCTGAAATAACAAATACTACGTGGCTCCGGCGATCACCCCACTCACCAACAACTTCTGCAAGTCATGCACCATCTGTGCTAAGTGCAACCCAGGAAGGTACCTTTGAAGCATCTAGAGAAAGCCCAGTACCCTTTCCAAAGGATACAGATCGACCACATCCAGACAACACTGGCCCAAATGGTAAAGTGACCTTAGCCATCCAGAAACTTGAAGGTTTGTCCAAGGAACTAAAAAGGAATTCAGGGCTCTCCAACCCCTGGGATCAGTACTTCACCTGGATCAAGGGGGGGGGGGGTGGCTGGGAATTTTAACACAGATTGGAAAAGCCATTCTGATAATTTTAGTGACCCTAGCGGTCATGGTCTGCTGTGTTCTTCCCTGCCTTAAGAAGTGTGTGGAAATATCTGTTGACCAATCTACTCACACGTTTGCAAACCAGGAAATACTAGATGATGATGATGATTATGTAAGACTTGATGATGATTATGTTACAGTCACTTCCCCCCGAGATGCAATACCATAGGATAGCAGGGACAGACAGCACCTGATTGCCCTTCTCTAAGCTGTATCGAGGGGGGTAGTGAGTTAGTCGCTGCTCTTCTCTATATACAGCCCAAAAGAGTTGCTGAGGAGAATGGGCCAGGTGAGTAGGACTTCTAGTATGAGGGACAGATTGAAATAGACAGTTTCAAGGGGGGGCTATGGTTGGAATATCATGATGAAATGTCTATTCCAATATATATATGTACATGCTTTATATGCCTGACATATCAGCTTCGGCTTATCAACCTTAATCATATACAGTAACAAATGTTTGCTAGCACTCCATTGCTGTGGAACTGAACTGCAAGAGTTAAGAGGAGATCGCACCTGCTCCGAAAATACAGTCAAACATTAACACCAACGTTTTAGAAGGAGCAAGAACATAGCTATGACTTGTTGCTACTTCCTCATATGGACGACCCAGCTAAAGCCTATACTTTGTCAAAATATATATATATATATTTTGTGGTTGTTTTGTGGTTTGCATACGCCAGCCTTATCTGATAACAAAATAGTATATAAGCCGCGATGACAGGAAACAATAAAAACAGAAGTAACTTTACACTGAGCTGTGTCTGAGTGGATTTTATTTCAGGAGCGTGCACACTTCATATTGAAAATCAATTTGGCTACGGGGGCAGATATAAAAATATCGAACAGTTCTGGTTCGACCCAAAACAGGGGCAGTGACAGGTTGGGGCAGTGTGACAGGTGGGGGGGTAGTGTGACAGGTGGGGGGGTAGTGTGATGACCTATTCTACATTTACGGTCTACAATGACCTATTCTACATGTATGGTCTCTGATGACCTATTCTACATGTAAGGTCTATGATGACCTGTTCTACATATTATCTATGATGACTTGTTATACATGACCAGATGCTATTTAGCTTAGGCTATATTTTTAAAATTATAGTTGTTTGGAATATGCGCGTGGCTTATATCATATGTGTGTAGCTTGCACATTGTTTTTGTGTTTTATAATGTTTAATAAAATGGAAAAAAAAGAGATTTAAAGGGTTTCAGAAGTAAGTATATCAGGGGAGTGCCATAGAATGTATAGGATTTTGGGACCATTTTAATTAAATTAATGCGGCAAAATATCCCAAGAGGGAGACGGGTCCAAACCTGTATTTTAGTTTTAATTAGGGAGAAAAGGGGCTCAATATTGAGGGAAGTGTAGTCCTCAGGGGATCTGGATAAATGTATCCCTAGATATTTGATGGTGCTGACCCTTTGTAGTGGTAGCCTAGCCTGGGACTCCAAGGGTGGTAAACTATCTATTGGTAGGATTTGGGACTTATCCCAATAAATTTGCAATAGGGCTGTGGAAATTAACGATGAATTCCTCGATTAATCGTTAATGTTTTTCATCGATCAAAATTTTTTTGAACGGTAGGCTGCCTGTCCTGGGGCCACTTTGGGCCAAGCTGTGGCTGCAGCGCAGCGCTCCGCTCCCTCCTCAACCTCCACTATATGTCATACACAGTCTGCGGGCATCTCCCACTGTGTGTCTCCGAGCTGAGTGTGAAAACTTTGGCTGCGATGTGAGAAAAGTCCCGCCCTCCTCCTAGATCAGCTCGTGTAATAGATACAGTGTTCTGTCTATCACACAATCTGATCTAGGAGGAGGGCGGGACTTTTCTCACAGCACGGTCAAAGTTTTCACACTCTGCTCCGAGACACACAGCGGGAGATGCCCGCAGGCTGTGTAATCCAGGCACAGGCACTGACTACAGTGAGGCTGCGATTATGGGCACGGTGAGACTGCATTATGGGCATGGTGAGGCTGCCATTATAGGCACGGTGAGGCTGCGATTATGGGCACGGCGAGACAGCATTATGGGCACGGTGAGGCTGTGATTATGGGTACGGTGAGGCTGCGATTATGGGCATGGTGAGACTGCATTATGGGAACGGTGAGGCTGTGATTATGGGCACAGTAAGTCTGAGATTATGGGCACGGTGAGACTGCATTATGAGCACGGTAAGGCTGAGATTATGGGCACAGTGAGGCTGCGATTATGGGCACGGTAAGGCTGAGATTATGGGCACGGTGAGGCTAAGTTTATGACGTGTGACGTCCTAGCCATGCCCCGCTAAATCAGCTAAAAGTAGTTATATCTGTATGTGCGTTATAATTAAACGATTAATCGAACACGAAAATTTTAATCAGTAACAGCCCTAATTTTCAAACCAGAGAATATTCCAAATTGTTCGATTGTCTGGAGTGCCTTGTGGAGAGATGGGCCAGAGTCAGCCGAGTCAGTCTCTGGGTTTGCTCGGGTTGATACTGCAAGGGGCTCTGCCGTCAGGGCATAGAGCAGTGGGGATAGGGGGCAGCCCTGTCTCATGCCTCTACTGAGGTCAAACACTCAAGATGGCCACCCATTAGCCACCACTTTGGCTGAAGGCACCTGGTAAATGTAATAAAGAGCTTAATATTGTATAAAAAGCTTTCAATAATGATGATTGATCGTGAGACAAATTTTCTTAATTATGCCTGAGTCAGCTTAAATCAAACTGTGTGTTTTATTGTACACACATAAACTTGGAAAATACTTACAAAAATAGTACATTCATATTCAGAATTAGTGTTGTTTCATATATGATCAAAAATATTCAAGTATAGTTCATTTGTTTAAAAGATCTGAAAAGAGTTCTTAAAGTCATTAGACCATGTGCATTTTCCTTTGTCTTGATTTCTTAAAATGGCCGAAAAACTTCATGTGTTCTGTGTGCAGTGGTGTTGATCTGAAGGCAGCCAAAGATGGAAGAGACTGCAACAGCTTTTTCCTTCTGTCTAAATAGAATCAGCCTTTCCAAAATTCGTGCCCAAACACAAACCCCTCCCATACACTCCCCTTTCTCCTCCTTTTACAATGGTGGGGGCTAGATTATATATCTAAGCTCTCAACATCTGCTTTAACTTAAACAAACCTTCTAAACATGAAACAGGATATGTGGGAGAGAAACGTTCAGACTACACATCAGACCACTTAAAACAAAAACATCTTTCAAACAGCATATACGATTACATAGGAATATTTTGAAACCATACATATATTATTTACAATATCCATCAAAATCCTGACAGATTCTAGACTTGCAGTCTCCGTTAATGAGTCACCATCTGGATGTTATTAACTCAATGTCTGCCATTTATACAATTGTAGGCAATGTATATTCCTTTTATAGAGCCAAATAAAATTTAGATTTTAAGAATATAACATTCCCCTCAGAAATATGAATAATAATCATATTTTCAAGCTTTAAATTCATTCATAACATCCATGTCCCATTCACTCTGACTTTGATCCAATAACTCCAAATGTATTTCCATCATTAACCGAGTTTGCAATATTAAAACCCATCTTTCTTTTAAGCTTATTTTGCAATAAATCGTCTCCTTTCCTGATTTCATTTCTAATTCGATAATATAATTTTTTCATTCTAAACATCAAACATAACTGGAATATAATGAATAACATAATAATAATAAAAAGAATAACTATAGGATGTGATAAAATAGTTCCTGCTGCTGAGGTTATTGAACTTTTTCCCCAAATTGATACACTATTACTGAATTTTTTCCACCAATTACTTCCTGAAAATTCTGACCATTGATGAGATATCTCTTGCAAATTACCCTTTTCATGTTTAAACAAAATTTCTGCATTCTGAAGTTCCTTAGCTAAAGCTATCAATAAACCTTTATCCTTATAAATTACACTTGCCCATTTTTCCCAAGGAAATTCATCTATCTGAGATATATTATATTGTGTGGGAAGAGCACTTTTATTTTTCATAAGCATATTTGTTAAATTTGTTCTAAACCCATTAATACTTATTGCTACAATGTCTCCTGCTATACAATACAAGCCTTGATTTAGGTTTTCTGTATTTGTACAAGAAGAGAACAAAGTTTTAACCCTTTCTGTATCTGACATGATCTGGAAGCAAACCTTCTTTTTATCTACACAAGTAATTAATTTAGAAATAGTTTCAACTTTTTCTATTCTTGCTGAACATAATGTATGATTAGAATAACAAGAATGAAAAATACTTTTATCTTGATTAGGTAAACAGATAACTTTAGACTGAAATTGTAAACATGATGACAGATCTAATTGTTCTAATTCAGAATTTTCATTGTTAAATGCAAAATCGGTATACTGTAATTTATAGTACAATAATTGTGTATTGCTGATGGGTAATCCCAAGACAGTGATTGGAATCAAAATTTGTTCTTGTCCTGCTATTGGAATCATAGAAGAACTATAACAAACATCCTGTTTGCATCCTATCCATTTATTTACCCATAAATCTGTATGATTTATAGCATATACATATTCTCTGGGTAAATTCTGTAAAATGCCAAGAGGGGTTATTCCACTCTAAAATGCTTGTGCAATTATTTTAAAATTAGTGGAATATTCAGTCTGGATCTCTAAACATGCTCTGGCAATATGAGAATGTTGTTCACTTATCATTAAATCAAGAGTAATATTTTGAAGATGTAAAATAGATGGACCCATTATATTAGCTGTTTTAATAACCATATTTTCTAAAATTTCATTTAAATTTATCTGTATTTTAATCCCATTAGTACCCACTAAACCAGCTGTTTCAAGATCAGACTTTAAAGTATTAATATCCATACTATTTGTTATACTCCCAATTGTGCCAATCCCTCCTAAAATACCTTTAACAATACCACGCTTATTTCTGTTATGATTTCTACTATTAATTCCAAACCATCTCTCAATACCCAATTCCATATTAACCAAATGTCCTTGACATTGTGGAAACCTTGTAGAAATTTTCCATTCTGAAACATTAAAGTTCCACAATATAATGACAAACTTTCCCTCTCTCAGAAGAGTTCTGGATTGGAAATGGTTAATCTGAAATGGATTTGCCGAGACACTTTTCTTACCAACACATGAAGTTTTCCTAGGAGACATTACAACAACACTTGCCTTCGCACATTTCACCGGATAATTTCCTATTGATATGCAACATTCATATATACCAGTATCATTCAAAGATACTCTCATTTGTTGATAAACAAATGTATTATTGATCCAATTCACACTACCAAAAATTCCTTTATGAATTATCATAGTAGAACTGTGAAGAAAACTTCCCAAAAATTCATCGTTCCTTTTCCAAGTTACCAATGAATCTTGAGGTACATATATTTTTGTTTTACATATTAAATGCAAACTATCTTTATCTTCAAAAATGTTTAAAGATTGTGGGAAAATATACATTTCTGGAATATTCATGTTGACCACAGAAATACTAAATTTAACCCTTATTTGTGTTAATTGTCTTGTTACTTTAAAATCCCATGTTCTTACAACATCCCCTTTTATATTTAAAATTATATATTTTTTTTTTCCACATCAGTAAACAGTGTTTGGAGGGCTAAATCAGTTTGTTGTTCATTAACTGTCGCCTTCTCGTATTCACATCATAGTGGATTATACTTTTTCTCATTGCTTTTTATATCGCCATAATGACCAACGGATTCCATTACGCCTCTTTACCAACAAGTCCTCTGTCCCTTCCATCTCGTAAGCCCCACTAACTAGGACTCGATAACCAAAGGGACCCGTAAGAAGGAAGAAAAAGGACAAAAACACCAACAAAAAATACAAGAAGAGAGGTTTGTAAAAATGAACTTGTGGGCTCCCCGTGCCCATCTTCTACTGACCCAGCCTGTATTGTGTACCAAATTACCTATGCCCTAATACCCCGATCCCCCACCTACTCCCTATATGTTTATCCTATACCCTACTAAGCTATATATTTAACTAAAAATGTGCATATCCAGAAACACTTTATTATAGGATCCTTTGCCTGCAAGGATACCAGTTGCCTATATACCTATATTAAGCCCATCCCTCAGTCTATTCCGTGTCTATGCAGATCCCACTATTAATGACTCTTCACTTTCTCTATCCACATCTTCCACATGCTTTCAAATTCCTGAAGATTGCCCCTTTTTATGTACTCCATTCTTTCCCTACCCAAGGTTTCATTCATTGTAGAGATCCAGTTTTTCACGGTGGGGGGCTCCTTTACCTGCCATCTAAGTGCTATCAACTTTCTAGCCTGAAACAGGGCCCGCGTGACAGCTAAGGTAGTACTCAACCTTTCTCCCATCACTCTTCTATGCCCCAGAATACAAACCAAGGCCTCGTTTGCCACTGTCGTACCGAAAATATTTCCCAAGTTCCCAGTCACCTCCTCCCAGTATCTAAACAGCTTGGGACACCTCCACACCATGTGAATGAGATCTCCCGTCCTTCGACACCTGGGGCAGTTGTCATTGGGCCTTCTCCCAAATTTAAAAAGTCTTTTAGGAGTATAATAGGCTCTGTTTAACAGCATTAAGTGTGAGAGTCTCTGTGAAGGGGTCACAGAAACCTGCGCTCCCAACTCCAAAATTCTCGCCCATTGTTCCTGGGTCATTCCTCCCACCTCCTCTTCCCATTTAGCCTTTACCCGAAGGAGTATTTCCCTGCTATTAACCGATTTGCTTAATTGGTCATAAATTCTTGAAATTACCCCTCTAGTGGGGGTTATTTGAATTATGCACTGAAATAGAGGCATCTCTTCCCATCTCGGGGTCTGGGCTTTAAATTGTGCTTTAAGGGCATGTTCCAACCGGACATATAGGAAGAAAGACCCCCGGGGAAGCTTAAACTCCCCAACCAGTTCTGAAAATTTCTTTAACCCAGAGTCGTTATATAATTGACTTAGCTTACTGAGGCCAAGCTTCTCCCACTCTCTAAATATGCCTATCTTAAGAACTTCCTGCAAATTATGGTTGTTCCAAATAGGAGAGTAGGCTGTTAAGGCTCCATACCCCATCTTTTTCTTAACTGTTTTCCAAAGTTTGGTTATCAATTTAATTGTTGGAAATTTATCATGGAACGCGTCCGCCTCTAGGGCTTCAATAATTGTATTATGTGTGGAGCTCAACAATAGTAACTTGCCATTAGGGGTGCCTCCTTTCGGTATCCCACAGCCCAATAATTGCTGCAACTGAGTTGAGTAAAAATAACTCTCGGGATGTGGGAGGGCAAAGCCCCCCTCCTGGGTAGGGAGCTGGAGCACTCCAAGACGGATCCTGGCTTGTTTCCCCTTCCAAATCAATTCCCTAAAGAGACTGTCAATTTTTTTAAATCACTTCTTACTTATCCAGACAGGGGAATTATGCAAGACGTATAGCAGTTGTGGCATCCATATCATTTTTATTAAGCTACATCTTCCTGCAACTGATAGAGGCAGGCGGCTCCAAATTCCTTTTTTTGTTTAAATTTTGTTAATAGAGGGACAAGGTTTTTACTGATATATAGAACAGGGTCCTTCGTCAGGACAATCCCTAGGTACTTCAGAGCTTCCACTGTTGCCACCTGAGGCATACCAGGTGCTATTGTCTCATTTAAGGGGTCTATCGGTAGAAACTCTGATTTCTCCCAGTTTATCTCTAAGCCAGAAAAACTGCCGAAGTCCTCCACTATCCTCATTGCTCCCGGTAGCGATTTCCTCGAGTCTCCCAAAAATAACAGAATGTCATCCGCATACAATGCGATTCTTTCCTCGCCTGTTTTTCTCTGGAAGCCGGTTATCGCTCGACTTCCCCTTATGGAAATGGCCAGGGGTTCCATCGCTAGTGCAAACAACAGAGGGGAGAGTGGGCACCCCTGCCTCGTCCCCCTCTCCAGCTCAAACCAGTCTGACAATTCGTTGTTAATTTTTAATCTTGCCTTGGGTCGAGTATATAGCATTCTAATCCACCCTATAAAGGCAGGGCCAAATCCAAAGATCTCCAGCACGCGCCACATATAGCCCCACTCCACGCTATCAAAAGCCTTGGATACATCAAGGGTCATCAACGCTCTCGAACCCTCGTTCACCATTGGGGTCTGTACATTCAAAAACGTCCTTCTAATATTCAGGCTCGTGGATCTATTGGCTATGAAGCCCGCCTGGTCCTCGTGGATCAGCTTATGGATAACTCCATTCAATCTTGTTGCCAGCACTTTGGCCAGAATTTTTACGTCCGTGCATAAAAGAGAAATTGGTCTATAGGCGGCCATATCCAAGGGATCTTTCCCTTCTTTCTGTAATACAATAATAGTTGCTTCTAGCAATGAGGCAGGTAATTGGCCCCCCTCAAGCGCCCCCCCAAAACTTTCAGCAGTTCGGGGATCAACACTTCACCATAGTGTTTGTAGGTCTCAATTGGAAGACCATCTGGTCCGGGCGACTTATGGGTTGCCATGCCTGCTACTGCTTGGTATAATTCTGCTATAGATATTGGGGCATCTAATATATCTCTTTCTTCTTGTGATATGGTGGGGATGTCTAACCCCCTTAGGAAGTCCTCCATCTTGGCCTCCTTACCCCTCTTCTGGGAGGAATACAGTTTTTTATAGTAATCCCTGAAGGCTTGTACTATTTTTAAGGTGCTTGATACTACCTCACCGCTCTGGGATCTAATCGCGAGGACCGTGGATGGAGCTGCATTGGATTTTGCTAGCATAGCCAGTGTCCTTCCCATTCTCTCGCCCTCCACCATAGATTCCTGTCTTTGGAGTAACCGCCTGGTTTCTGCTTTCTGTATAACCACTGATTTATATGCTTGTTGTTTCTCTTGCCAGATACTTTCCGTCTCCGGGGTTGGGTTGCAAGTATAGTTGTTTTCTGCTTCAAGAGCGTCTCTCAACAGGCTCTCCTCCTCCTCTTTAGGCGCTACAGGGACTAAAGAGTGGTATTCAATTTCTTTTTCCTCTATCTGTCATGGAGAAGATAACAGTGGCTGTCTCCCACTGCTATCGCTGGTTGAATGTGCATTCATATTTGTACCAATCTCTTTTAGCTCTTTCCTCAAAGGGGCATAGGGAGAAAAAGTTTGAACTTCTTCTGTTGAAGGTGGGGCAGAAGGTTTAGTGAATACTAATCCATTTTATTTCTCAATGTTTTTCGACTCAATATATTTTAAATGCTTCCTACATTGTGATTTATAATGACCAGGCTTCTGACAAAAGAAACAAGTCATTGGTCTTTTCTTATCAACCTGTCTTACCCTGTCGTTCCTGAGGGTGGCAGCACCACCTGCTTTAACATTATTCTGAATGTCTATGTCAGAATCTCTATTCTGAATGACAGCAATTTTAGTTTTCAAATTACTCCGCTTCAGTTGTCTTCTTACAATATCTACAACTGAAGTTGCATTGTCCAGAGTTTCTTTTTGACTGGCTAGCGCCATCGATGCAGGATCTAGATATGTAAATTTCCGAACAAATGCCCTTATTAATGCAGAATTCTCATCTCCCACTGCATATACCATTTTGAATGCCTTTGCAAATGTTTCACGAAAATGATATGGATCGTCATGTTTAGTTACTTTTAAAGAATCCAATATCTCAGCTGTCGGAGTTTCCTCCCCTGTGATACACATCAGTAACTGGCGCAATCTTTCAGATGCATCAGTATGAACTTCAGTTCCATAATCATCAATGTAAGGTGTTTTAACTAAACGTCTTGCTATATGATTAGGAACCCATAAACAGAAAATGTTATTCCTTTGCTCATCAGTCAAATTGAAACGATCACAAAAACTTTCAAAGACATCCCCATTGCGAAACACATCTGCTCTCAAATCATAATGCGGGATATCTTTCAAAATTTTCATCAACTGATCGTGTATTTGCAATTTAAGTTTAGACGCTCTGTCTAATAGCTTTTGCTTTCGAACGTCACCTTCTGACGGTTCCTCTAACTCAACAGTATTATCCGGTATAAACAACGATTTTGCCGCAGCTGACTGTTTTTTCTTTTCAGACCCCTTTGTAAGTACCGAGATATGTTTGTTTTTTGAAATTGTATCATTCTGCATTTCTATTTCGTTCTCTAAATGCTGAATATACGTACAAAAAGTTTCACAATTTGAACAACTAGGTTCAAAAGGTACGTTCTCTTGTGTTTGCATAATTTCCGTTACATTTTGACTTGCTGACTGATTCACTACACAAATAATTTGTTTATCTGGCTCATCAAAAACCATTGTATTGAAAACCGTAACTAGCTTCATTACATTACGTAATTTTTTCTTTGTTTTAGCTAATGAAAATCTAGTTTTATCAATTTCATTATTTGCCTGTAGGCATTGCTGAAACATAGATTTCCATAACTTAGCATCTGAAATATGACTGGCTAAACCTTCAAATTCTAAATTACTTTCTTCGGCTATTACATTTATAAATTCCATATTTTGGTACTCACCGAATATAAAACTTTTCCGTTTTCCGCTGTACTCGAATTAAACCGTCTGTCAAAACTTCTGTATACCCCAAATTCTCTGGTCTTCACAAATCAATTAATCGATTCTAGGTTCTTTCAAGCGAAGTTAATTTCTGTTCATCACTTTTCCACTCTGATCAACGGAAGAAAGTGGCAAAGACTTCTGACGATTGAAACTGGCTGGCTGAGCCAATGTAATAAAGAGCTTAATATTGTATAAAAAGCTTTCAATAATGATGATTGATCGTGATACGAATTTTCTTAATTATGCCTGAGTCAGCTTAAATCAAACTGTGTGTTTTATTGTACACACATAAACTTGGAAAATACTTACAAAAATAGTACATTCATATTCAGAATTAGTGTTGTTTCATATATGATCAAAAATATTCAAGTATAGTTCATTTGTTTAAAAGATCTGAAAAGAGTTCTTAAAGTCATTAGACCATGTGCATTTTCCTTTGTCTTGATTTCTTAAAATGGCCGAAAAACTTCATGTGTTCTGTGTGCAGTGGTGTTGATCTGAAGGCAGCCAAAGATGGAAGAGACTGCAACAGCTTTTTCCTTCTGTCTAAATGGAGTCAGCCTTTCCAAAATTTGCGCCCAAACACAAACCCCTCCCATACACTCCCCTTTCTCCTCCTTTTACAATGGTGGGGGCTAGATTATATATCTGAGCTCTCAACATTGGCTTTAACTTATACAAACCTTCTAAACATGAAACATGATATATGTGAGAGAGACGTTCAGACTACACATCAGACCACTTAAAACAAAAACATCTTTCAAACAGCATATACGATTACATAGGAATATTTTGAAACCATACATATATTATTTACAATATCCATCAAAATCCTGACAGATTCTAGACTTGCAGTCTCCGTTAATGAGTCACCATCTGGATGTTATTAACTCAATGTCTGCCATTCATACAATTGTAGGCAATGTATATTCCTTTTATAGAGCCAATTAAAATTGGTTTGCAATTTAAGTATGTTTGCCTTTGCTGGAGTTGGATTAGTAGCATAATCTCAAGGAGGACAAGTCCGCCACCACCTTATGAAAGGCGCTGGCGGAGTCCGGCTTTATTTTATTAATGTGTGAAATTAGAGTTGAGCGAGCAAATAGTTTAAAGGAGTCCCATACTGCCGAGGGATATGCAGAGCGATCGTTCTCTGCGAAGTATAATTTCCATTTGTTCGCAAGCTCATCTTCCTCTGGTAAGAGCAAGAGCCAAAATGGGTTTAAACGCCAAGAACGTGGTGGTTTATCAAAGTAATCCAGTAGGGGCTATAGCAATCTGGGACAAAATGCTGCTTCTAGAAGTCATGGTGTCAGACTGTGGGATAGGAGTATAACATGAGTGGACATGGCATGGAGTTATGAGTGGATGAGAAGCAAGAGTACAACTGTGCCCATGGGAATTTATGTCTCCATGTGTCTATCAAGTGAAAGGTGGAAACGAGCTTGGAGAACTTAGTTTCATTGGCTGTTTCATTGGCTGTTCCCACGATAGATGGTGCCGATTGGAGTCTGTCCAGGGCTGGATTTAAAATCTTCCTGCCAGACTGCTTGAATTGCAGGGTGGTGGGCCATGAACGATAGCCCCTCTTTAATTGTGGAGATGTTGAATGGGGGAAAACATAGAAGGCTAGGATGAGGTTAGCAAAGTTTAGCAAAGAGAAACACATATCGTCCCTGCGGGTCAGTGGATAGCTCACATAATTCAAAATGTACTGATTTGGCTGTCAAGATTGAGACTCCCCTGGCATGGGACGTGTGGGTAGAATGAAATGCCCACCCAACCCATGGGCGGCAGAGTGCCATCTGCAGCCTCCCCATAACATGTGCTTCAACCAAGACCACCACATCTGCATGTTGCTTTTTGAGGAATGTGAAGACTGCCATGCGTTTAATTTTCCCACGCAGGCCCCTCACATTCCAAGTGACAAATTTTAGAGTTGCCATAAGCAGAATATCTCAAAAAACTTAACCCATTTATGTCAAACAATTGTGTTCCTGTGAACGGAGCTCTTAGATCCCTAAGGCTCAAACATGTCAACAGCAGTATTATCTTAAGTAAAGAATATAAAGACCCACATAGATATAGACCTCGCTGTGTTACCTGCATCCGGAGCTCGTTATGCACATTTAAGTTCAATAAAAATGTAAATGAATTAACCCCCTCCCCCCACCCCACACCCTTCCCAACTGGTGTGGGCATAATCCCTTAACTTAGTTTGCGTGCCAACTGGGAAACACACTACCATCCAGAGTGTGAGAAAAAGGAAGTTGAGCTGGTGAAGTCTCTGAGGCCCAGGGATATCTGCCATAACAGGAAACCAATGTAAAATAAAGTTATTTGTTCCCCTTATTGTTTGCTGAGAATGACGATCGAGTTCCAAAAACAGCTCCAGCTAGCATGGTAGTGGTTCCCAGTGGAGTGTGGGGCAAAGTCTCGCTGCACAGTGCATGTGGCTTGTAGGACCTCTGCATCTCTGCAGCTCGTGTGTTCAATATGATTTGAGAAAGTATACAAGTCCCCAGAGGGGTAGTGAACAGGGGTAACTTGACTCTTGTGTCCGAAGTTCTGGTATGTACTCACGCCAGTGCGTAGCCAGAACCATAACGATTAACTTGTGATGTGTGACACTATGGGGGTTATTTACTAAAGGCAAATCCACTTTGCACTACAAGTGCAAACTACAAGTGCAAAGTGCACTTGAAATTGCACTGAAAGTGCACTTGGAAGTGCAGCCGCTGTAGATCCAAGGGGGACATGCAATGAAAATAAAAAACAGCATTTTAGCTTGCACATGATTGGATAATAAAATCAGCAGAGCTTCCCCTCATTTCAGATCTACCCCTCATATTTACAGTGACTGCACTTCCAAGTGCACTTTCAGTGCAATTTCAGGTGCACTTTGCACTTGTAGTTTGCACTTGTAGTGCAAAGTGGATTTGCCTTTCATAAATAACCCCCTATGTATTCCTTGCCCTGAGAGGTGTGAGTTTATGCGACCTCAGGAATCAGGGCAGCTATGCGACTCTGAAGGGGAATAGTGCTATGCAGGTTTGTGAGTATACAAAGTCAGTGAATCATACCTGGGCTCTCTCGGCGTTCCAGCCAGGAGATTACCTCTTCAGGATCTTCAAAGAAGACAGCACGGCCGGCATGTTCTATTCTAAGGCGGGAGGGAAAAAGCATGGCGTATTTGATATGTTAGTTTCGCAGCGTGCATTTGGCCTCCATGAAGCTCTGGCAGGGGCGTTGCACCTCTGCTGAGAAATCTGGAAAGATGGCTACTTTATTAATTCCCCCTGGGATGTTGCCTTTTTCTCTTGCCATTCTCAGGGCTGCATCCCAGTTTTTTTTGAGAAACTTGGTTATGAATGTGTGGGGGGGAGCTCCCTGTGGGGGGGTCTTGCTGGCATGTGGTGTGCCTGCTCAACCGCGAACATGGGGGAGAAGGCTTCCCTGCTATATGTTGAGATAAGCAGTTGTTCCAAAAACATGGTCGGGTCCTTACCTTCAGCCCCTTTAGGAAGTCCTACAAAGCGCAGATTACATCTCCTCAGCCTGTTCTCCATATCATCTTGTTTGGTGAGGAGTCAGTGTATCTGCTGCTGCATGCGTTCTGAGGATGTCTGCACGGGTGGAATGTGAAGATTGCCATGCGTTTAATTTTCCCACGCAGGCCTCTCACATTCCAAGTGACAAATTTTAGAGTTGCCATAAGCAGAATATCTAAAAAAACTTAACCCATTTATGTCAAACAATTGTGTTCCTGTGAACGGAGCTCTTAGATCCCTAAGGCTGTACTCAGTGAACTCACTGTACTCAGCCTGGTCTTTGCTACCTTAACTCGGTCACAGAGTTTTTGGAAATCCTGCCTGATGAGGGAGATATCCATCTTTACCTCCTCTATTTGAGCTGTCGAGGAGGTTCGGCAGAGTGTTATTGCCTCAAGCAGTCTATCAATGTTTCCGCCGGCCGCTCTCCCTCCCGCCTTCTCGGCGGCACCATCTTCCTCCATGTCCTCTCTGTCCTGCCGGCAGAACTGCTCGATTTTCACCGCTGCAGCTTTCTGAACTTTCGTCTGGGACATGGTGTGGGTCGTCCGGGGTGCTGTCCCAGGTAAGTGTCAGAAACCATGAACCAGACCGAGAAGTACAGTGAAATAAATAAAAATAAAAGGTAAATAGAGTAAGCGTAGTCAAAGCATAGCCAGAGTCCAGTAACCGGATCAGGGAGTCAGCCAAGCCAGAGTTCAGTAACCAGATCAGAAGTCAGGGATCCAAGTAGAGGAACAGCAAGCAGGATAAGGAGCCAGAAGGGATGTCAGCAAAGCCAGTCTTTAAGCAGGAACGCAGGAGATGGTTTCTTGTGATGTGACCAGAAGAAGGCAGGAATGAAGTGAGCTGGAGATCTTTAAGTAGGCGGAACTGGCGAGCAGATCCACAACAGCTGGTTAACTGTGGAGAGAGATGAGAGCTGACAATTAGCCAACAGCTGAGTGGCTAGCTCAGAGAAGGAAGGGCTGAGCCAGCCCTGACAGTACCCCCTCCTCAACGACCCCTCCCCCTTGGAGGACCACCAGGCTTGAGGGGAAAACATCTTTGGAAATCATGGAGGAGGGCAGGAGCATGTACATCTGAGGATGAGACCCAGGAGCGTTCCTCCGGACCCATGTAAGTGAAAAATCTCCCAAGCAAAAATGGAAGCCAGTTCCTTAAAAGTGGGCCACTTCTTAATACAATGTATTCGTACAACTGGGGGAATCCGTGGTGGAGAAGGATCTGGGGGTTTTGGTGGATCATAAGATCAATAATAGCATGCAATGCCAAGCTGCGGTTTCCAAAGCGAGCAAAGTCCTTTCTTGTATTAAGAGAGGTATGGACTCTAGAGAGAGAGATATAATTTTGCCCCTGTTCAAATCATTAGTAAGACCTCATCTGGAATATGCAGTTCAGTTTTGGACACCAGTTCTCAAAAAGGATATCGGGGAACTGGAGAAAGTGCAGAGAAGGGCAACCAAACTGATAAGAGGCATGGAGGAGCTCAGCTATGAGGAAAGATTAGAGTGAATTTTTTCACTCTTGAGAAGAGGAGAATAAGGGGGATATAATCAACATGTTCAAATATATAAGGGGTCCATATAGTGAACTTGGTTTTAAGTTATTCTCTTTACGGTCAACCCAGAGGACACGGGGGCACTCTTTACGTCTAGAGGAAAAGAGATTTCATCTCCAAATACGCAAAGGTTTCTTTACAATAAGAGCTGTGAAAATGTGGAATAGACTTCCTCCAGAGGTGGTTCTGGCCAGCTCAGTAGATTGCTTTAAGAAAGGCCTGGATACTTTCCTAAATGTACATAATATAACTGGGTACTAACATTTATAGGTAAAGTTGATCCAGGGAAAATCCCATTGCCTCTTGGGGGATCAGGAAGGAATTTTTTTCCCCTGCTGTAGCAAATTGGAGCATGCTCTGCTAGGGTTTTTTGCCTTCCTCTGGATCAACTGAGGGTATAAAATTGGGTATATTGGATTGTGCGATATTTTTTATTTTATTTATTTATTGTTTTTAAGGTTGAACTGGATGGACCGGACTGGATGAACCGGTCAACCACCATAAAGATAACTGTGTTGCCGTGGGTGTTGGGCAACTCCACAATGAAATCCATAGACAGGTGGGTCCAGGGCCTCTCTCCATTGGGTATGGGTTGTAGGAGGCCCACTGGAAGGTGTTGTGAAGTCTTACTCTGAGCACACATGGAACAGGCAGCTACGAAGGCAGTTACATCAGCACGTAGACTAGGCCGCCAGAATTGTTAGGAAATGGCCCAAACAAGTTGATTCTTAGCAGGGTGGCCAGCTGCCTTGGGAGAATGGTAAGTCTGGAGCACAGCAGTATGGAGACACTGTGGGACAAAGCAGCAGTCACAAGGTTTCTCAGGAGGAGCATCGACCTGAGCTGCAAGAATTTTGTCACCCAAAGGAGAAGTAAGACTGGTGCAAACCATAGCCAGAATACAATCAGGAGGAATCATAGGAACCGAAACCGACTCCAACTTGGAAGTGGAGGAAAATTGTCGTGACAAGGTGTCAGCCCTTACATTCTTAGTACCAGGTAAGAATGAGATAATGTAATTATAACTTGAAAAGAAAAGAGCCCATCGCGGCGCCCTTCTGGGAGAGAGGCGTTTAGCCTCAGACAAGAATGTGAGATTCTTATGGTCAGTAAGAATGAGAACCGGCACAGTGGTACCTTTGAGGAGATGTCTCCATTCTTTCAGGGCTAAAATGATTGCTAACAGCTCTCTGTCACCAATCTCGTAGTTGCACTCGGCAGGTGACAAAAGTAGCCACAAGGATGCATTGCACACTCAGAGGTAGGACGTTGAGACAGAAGGGCGCCAACACCAGTCTCAGAAGCTTCAACCTCAAGGATAAAAGGTAACGTAGGATCAGGATGTGCCAACACAGGAGAAGAAACAAAGGCAGCCTTGAGACTTTCAAGGGCTTTAATGGACTCTGGAGACCAACAATGTGGGTTACCGTTCTTTCTGGTCATATCGGTCAGGGGCTTAACAAGAGATGAGAAGTTACGATTAAACTTCTGATAATAGTTGGCAAAACCCAGGAAACGCTGCAGAGGACGTAACCCCATGGGTCGAGGACACTGTAGGACTGCCCAAAGTTTCCCTGGATCCATTGAAAAACCAACAGTGGAAATTACATAGCCCAGGAATTCAACCTGTTCCTGATGGAACTCACACTTCTCCAGTTTACAATCTCCAGAGATTGTTCTCTCTTAATTTCTGAAGCACACGACAGACATCTGTGTGGTGGCTCTCCAGGGACTTGGAAAATATGAGGATATCATCTCGATAAACCACCACCATAACTGCAACAATCATACTGCCAGTGTGGAGGCAAACTACCGGCTTGACCTTTGTCAAAGACATCGCTAAAATCACAGTACTCCTCTGGCAGGGAGGAGAGTGAGGAGGTACACAGGACCTTCCGGAAGCATGTTTCACTGCATTGTGGTGACCAGGAGAGAACCTTTAGCATGGAGCCAATCAAAAGAGGGGTTGTGCCTCTGTAACCAAGGCTAACCAATAACCAGCGGAAACTTAGGAGAGGAAATCACTTGGAATTGGATTATCTCACGGTGAAGAGCCCCTAAGGCCATGGACAACGGAAACGTCTCATGAGTCACATGGGCAGGCTGTAGAGGTCTCCCGTCAAGAGCCTCAATGGCAAGTGGAGTGTTACGCAGCTGCAGTGGAATCGAATGCTTTGATACAATGAACAGGCCTGCAGCCCCAGAGTCGATTAGAGCCTGTATCTTGATAGACGACGTAGCCCAAGAAAGGGTGACTGAAACCAGGGGCTTATCCTTCTGGATAACTGGGGATGACACAACACCACCTAAGGTCTGTCCATGACAGGACCTCAAGGTTCGGGTGTTCCCAGGACGGGTAGGACAAGACTTCAAAAAGTGACCTGCCTGGCCACAATAAAAGCACAATCTCTCCCCCCTCCTAAAGGCTCTCTCATCCGCAGAGAGACGCATGAAGCCCAAAGTGCATGGGTTCATCTTCAGTGGCCGACTTGATACCAGAGGGCATGGGAAGTGAGGGAGGAATGGGTGGGACTGCAAAGCTCGGAGGCAAACGTACAGAAGGCTTCTGCAAGCGCTCCTTAAAAGAAAGTCTTTCCCTGAGTCTGGAGTCAATGAAGATGGCAAATGAGATCAAGCTCTCCAGCTCAGTGGGTATATCTCGGGTTGCTATCTCATCCTTGATGGAATCCGAGAGACCATGAGAAAAAGTAGCCACGAGGGCCTCATTGTTCCAAGCAACCTCTGCTGCCAGAGTACGGAACTCAATGGCGTAGTCGGCAACAGTTCTCATACTCTGTTTGATGGACATGAGGCACTTGGCAGCAGAAGCAGAGCGTGCTGGAACATCAAATACCCTTTTAAAGGAGGCTACAAACTCAGGGTAACTCAAGACAACAGGTTTTTGCGTCTCCCATAGAGGGTTAGCCCAGGCCAAGGCTCTCTCAGAAAGCAAAGATATCGCGAACCCTACTTTGCTTCTGTCCGTGGGAAACGCCTGGGGCAGCATCTCAAAGTATATCTCAACTTGGCTGAGAAACCCTCTGCATTGAACTGGATTGCCCCCAAATCACTGGGGAAGCGGGGCGGAACCAGACATACCTCTTATTGAGATAATACTCAAGGCGGGTGCCTGCACAGAGACTGGCGCAGCAGCAGGGACAGCCTGCAACTCAGTTTGTACCGGAGCAGCCACAGTGGGGGATTCCAGGTGAGCCGTGCGACTCAGAAGCATTTGTAACGCCATGGCAAACTGATCCATGCGGTGATCTTGCTCATCCAATCTGTAAAAAATAATACCAACAAGTGGATTAACTGTATCTTCTGAATTCATGGCCTTCGCCTACTGTCAGAAACCATGAACCAGACTGAGACAGAAGTACAGTAAAATTACACTTGTTTATTAATAAAAATAAAAGGTAAATAGAGTAAGCATAGTCAAAGCATAGCCAGAGTCCAGTAACCGGATTGGGTAGTCAGCCAAGCCAGAGTTCAGTAACCAGATTGGGTAATCAGCCAGTCCAGAAGTCAGGGATCCAAGTGGAGGAACAGCAAGCAGGATAAGGAGCCAGAAGGGATGTCAGCAAAGCCAGTCTTTAACCACTTGACCACTGGGCACTTAAACCCCCTTAATAACCAGACCAATTTTCAGCTTTCGGTGATCTCACACTTTGAATGACAATTACTCAGTCATGCAACACTGTACCCAAATGAATTTTTTGTCCTTTTTTTCACACAAATAGAGCTTTCTTTTGGGTTCTTTATTTTTTGCGCTATAAAAGAAAAAAGACCGAAAATGCATTTTTCTTTGTTTCTGTTATAAAATTTTGCAAATTAGTAATTTTTTCTTCATATATTTTGGCCAAAATGTATACCGCTACATATCTTTGGTAAAAATAACCCAAATCGGTGTATATTATTTGGTCTTTGTGAAAGTTATAGAGTCCACAAGCTATGGTGCCAATCTCTGAAAATTGATCATACCTATCTGACGGCCTATCTCATTTCTTGAGACCCTAACATGCCAGAAAAGTACAAATACCCCCCAAATGACCCCTTTTTGGAAAGAAGACATTCCAAGGTATTTAGAAAGATGCATGGTGAGTTTTTTGAAGTTGTCATTTTTTCCCACAATTCTTTGCAAAATCAAGATTTTTTTTTTCTTTTATTTTTTTTCACAAAATTGTCATATTAGCAGGTTATTTCTCACACACCGCATATGCATACCACAAATTACACCCCAAAACACATTCTGCTATTACTCCTGAGTATGGCGATACCACATATGTGAGACTTTTACACAGCGTGGCCACATACAGAGGCCCAACATGCACGGAACACCATCAGGCGTTCTGGAGTGCCCAGGCCAATTCTGACATTTCTCTCCTACATGTAAAAATCATAATTTATTTGCTAGAAAATTACATAGAACCCCAAAACATTATATATATATTTTTAGCAAAGACCCTAGAGAATACAATGGCGGTTGTTGCAACTTTTTATCTCTCACGGTATTTGCGCAGCAATTTTTCGAATACGTTTTGTTTGAAAAAAAAAACTGTTTTGTGCTTTCAAAAAAAAAAAAAACAGTAAAATTAGCCCAATGTTTTTACATAATGTGAATACTGAAGTTATGCCGAGTAAATAGATACCTAACATGTCACCCTTCAAAATGGCACACGCTCGTGGAATGGCGCCAAACTTCGCTACTTAAAAATCCCCATAGGAGACGCTTTAAAAAATTTTACTGGTTACATGTTGTGAGTTACAGAGGAGGTCTAGGGCCAAAATGATTGCTCTCGCTCTACCGATCGCAGCGATACCTCACATGTGTGGTTTGAACACCATTTTCATATGTGAGCACACGGGGAAATTTTTTTTTTTTTATTTATTGTTCATTTTACTTTATTTATTTTAGTTTGAGGCTTTTTTCCAAAAAATAAATTTTTTGATCACTTTTATTTCTATTACAAGGAATGTAAACATCCCCTGTAATAGGAATTTGGCATGACAGGTCCTCTTTACAGTGAGATATGGGGTCAATAAGACCTCACATCTCACCTCTAGGCTGGGAAGCCTGAAATAAAAAAATAAAAAAAAGATCCTGGCTTCGATCGTAGCGGTGAGTTGGTAGAAGCACCTGAGGGCGGCGAGAGGGGGGGCGTCCCTTCTCGCCTCCCGTAAGAATGATCAAGCAGTGGAACAGCCGCTATGATCATTCTTATGGTGTAGGGAATCACCGGCTGAAAAAGATGATATCTGAATGATGCCTGTAGCTGCACCCATCATTCAGATATCCCCGCACAAAGTCAAGGACGTCGTATGACGGCCGGCGGGCAGGAAGTGGTTAAAACACATTTTTTTTAACACAAAGTTGTCCATTTATACAATATTTCTAACACATAGCATGTACATACCAAAAATGACACCCCAAAATAGATTCTCCTACTCCTCCTGAGTACGGCGATACCACATGTGTGAGACTTCCACAGCCTGGCCACATACAGAGGTCGAGTACAGCCGAGCATGGCAGAGTATAGCCGAGTATGGCTGAGCATGGCAAAGTATGGCAAAGTATGGCTGGGTATCGCAGAGTATGGCGGAGTATGGAGGGGTATGGCGGGGTATGGCAGAGTATGGCGGGGTATGGCGGGGTATGGCGGGGCATGGCGGAGTATTGCACAGGGTTGCACAGGATCATTGCAGAGTATTGCACAGGGTTGCACAGGATCATTGCAGAGTATTGCACAGGGTTGCACAGGATCATTGCAGGGTTGCAGAGTATTGCACAGGGTTGCAGAGTATTGCACAGGGTTGCAGAGTATTGCACAGGGTTGCAGAGTATTGCACAGGGTTGCACAGGGTTGCAGAGTATTGCACAGGGTTGCAGAGTATTGCACAGGGTTGCACAGGGTTGCAGAGTATTGCACAGGGTTGCAGAGTATCGCACAGGGTCATTGCAGAGCATGGGGGGGATGGCTGAGCATGGATGGATGGATGTGACTGTACATGTCACTGAGCTGCGCTGTGGGCACTACACATCCAGCCCACAGCGCGGCTCCCATCCGATCTCTCCCCCTCTGTACCGATCGGTACAGAGAGGGGAGGGAGGAACCGGCGTCATGACATGTCACGACATGTCCGTAATTTGACGAAGCGATCACACGGCCGTTTACCGTGATCCGTGATGCGCCGGGTCCTCTGGACCCGGCGATCACGGATGTTCCCGTGTGCGCGCCCCAGGGGGCGTGCGGGAGCAGTTTTCTGGAATCACGTCATATGACGTGATCCCAGAGTTATCCAGCCGCCCTGCAGCCGTCATTTGGCTATGGGGCGGTTGGCAAGTGGTTAAACAGGAACGCAGGAGATGGTTTTTTGTTATGTGAGCAAGGCGACCAGTGACCTGGAGATCTTTAAGTAGGCGGGACTGACGAGCAGTCAGCTGGTTAACTGTGGAGAGAGATGAGAGCTGGCAATTAGCCGACAGCTGAGCGGCCAGCTCAGAGAAGGAAGGGTTGAGCCAGCCCTGACAGTAAGTTGGAGCCAAAATAGTGCCGGTGAGTCTCAGGATTAGCGGGGAACAAGGATCAAAGCTCAGAGTAACAGCATCCTACTCCATGCGGTGTCAGACCATGCCCCCAAAACTGTTCAGTCTTAAAGTGTATCTAAATCATCACCTTGTAAGACAACCCATTCAGGTTAAAATAAAAATGAAAGGCAAAACATTTATGTATAGATATAAAAAATTATAAACACTTTTTTCCCCTTTTGGGGAGCTTTTCATTTAAAAAAAAAAATTATTGACATTTTTTTTCTTTTAACTTTATAGCAGTAATGTTAAATGAGGAAAAAAAAATAAAAGCACCCCCCTGTCCATGCATGCAAACATATACAGTATGTAGATGAACAAACCCCTTGTGTTAGCTTTTGGTATTACAGGTACTCTTTATGGAGACATCAGGTATCTATTATACCCCTGAAATCTCCTCTGCCCTTCAAACCATCTGATTAAACACAGATTGGTTTGATCAGAGCTTCTGGCCAGCAAAACACAGCTCTGCAACATGAAATTTAACAATCCTCATTGCTTCCGACTTCATTAGTCCATCTGAAAAAATTATACCAGAATCAATTTCACCCCTAGAAATTTTCCGCATGTTACAACCAAAAACATAAATGTATTTTATTGGGATTTTTTGTGATAGACCAACACAAAGTGGCACATAATTATGAATTATGAAGTGAAAGGAAAATGATAATCATTTACAAATAAATATCTGAAAAGTGTGGTGTGCATTTGTATAAAGCCCCAACCAACTTTCGCAGAAATTACAGCTGCAAGTCTTTTTGAGTATGTCTCTACCAGCTTTGCACATCTAGGAGAGTGAAATTTTTGCCCATTCTTCTCTGCAAAATAGCTCAAACTCTGTCAGATTGGATGGAGAGCATCTGTGAACAGCAATTTTCAGGTCTTGCACAGGTTCTCAATTGGATTTAGGTCTGGACTTTGACTGGGCCATTCTTAAGGCCCGTACACACAATACGAAAATTGGAAGTAAAATTTCATTGAACGAACGATCTCCCGAATTTCGGATCTTTAGTATGGTTTTTTCAACAGCCAATTCCGTTTTTTTCATCCGACAAAAGCTGGATGTGCAGACTATATAATTTTTGTCGTATGTGAACTCTACATCTGATTTTCATTAAATTAGTACGGTTATCATACAAAAAAAATCATAAGAGCAAGACTATGCATGCTCAGAAAAGAAAGAATATATACAAAACTATTCAACATATTATGTCACTTCTAAAGTTGTATTCTGTCAAACGAGAATTTTCGCATGGTGAGTAACTTTCACTTTCGACATGAGACAAGCATGCAACACAAAACGAACGAATGGTCGTCTGAAAATCTGATCGTATGTACGAGGGTTAACACATGAATATGCTAAACCATTCCATTGTAGCTCTGGCTGTATGTTTAGGGTCATTGCCCTGCTGGAAGGTGAACCTCCGCCCCAGTCTCAAGTCTTTTGCAGACTAATGCCGCGTACACACGATCGAACATTCCGACAACAAATGTTAGATAGGAGCTTGTTGTCAGAAATTCCGTCCGTGTGTAGGCTCCATCGGACATTTTTTGTCGGATTTTCCGACAACAAAAATTTGAGAGCTGGTTCTCAAATTTTCCGACAAAATCCGTTCTCGTAAATTCCGAGCGTGTGTAGACAATTCCAACGCACAAAATTCCACGCATTGTCTGAATCAAGTATGAGATGGAAGCGCTCGGTCTGGTAAAACTAGCGTTCGTAATGGAGATAGCACATTCGTCACGCTGCAAATTTTTTAATCTTTCAATGCAGCGCATTCTCTTCTTCTTTATAATGCTAGAATAATGAAGTTGTTTTGCTCTGACAAACTGATTTCTTTATTTTTTCTCGTGATCCCCAGAATAATATTTGTTATTTTTTTCCGTCAGATCTCCATAATAATGTTTATAATTTTTTTTTATAGTGATCTCCTTTTTTTTTTTAAATCAAGTTCTCTTGTTTTTTTTGTTTTTTTTTTTATCTAGTGATCTTCATAGTATTTTTTGTCGTTTTGTGTGTCAAGTTACCACAACACCATTATGATCTTTTATTTTTTAACCTCAAGGAGGTTGGTTGATGTTGGTGTCCCTTGTTAATTTGACATTGTATTTTTGAAATGTACCTGCCTACTCACAAACAAACTGTCCTTTTTTAACTCAAACACATAGCCAATGATTTGTTCAAAAAAATAGACATTTATTAAGGGGTCATAACAAAATAAAGAGGAAGGCAACGCTGGATAAACTGGTGAAATTAGCGAAGCCTTTGTACCCCAGGGCACACATCAACTATTTGACATGCAAACTTGGTAGCCTGAGGAGTCCATTTAATAGGGAGCACAATCTGGTCCCGGACTCCGAGGGATCAGGAACAGCAGCAGATGACATATATGTCCCTATGCTGTGGTGATTTTGCCAGACCAGACTGAACCCAGGCCATCACTCTCTTGTCTTCCTTACACACTTCCTTCCACGCTTGCTTCCAGGCTGTGGCTCTGGTGTTGGAGTTGTGGCAGGTGGTGGAGGAGGTGGAGGAGGAGGATGGTCCAACTCACATAGGTAGGTTTTGCTTTTGAGTTTGCCCCTCAAACCCTTATTTAGGGCCATATATATCGCTTCCTCAGAAATGAGGCGTTGTCCCACCTCCATTTCCTGCATTTTGTTGGCAGCCATGCAGGCATAGGCCTCAAGAAGACTGAGGGGGTTCTGAGGGCCGCAGAAGCCCGCTGAATTAACCCAAGTGCTGACTCCTCTACGCTCCTCCCCTTCCTGGGCCTTTTTTGTTCAAGGCGGAGGGGAGGGACCTGGGATTCGGTCAGACTACTGGGCCCGGCCACCTCCTGGCTGCCACTTACCCTCGCCACCTCCTGGCTGCCACTTTCCCCTGCCACCCCCTGGCTGCCACTTTCCCCTGTCACCTCCTGGCTGCCACTTTCCACAGTCTCCTCCTGGCTGAGGCTTTCCTGTGTATGAAAAAGGGACATAGTTTTGTTCATCAATCACACACAATTTTAAGAAATATGTTTAACAATGCTATACCTGACTCAAGCTGGGCTCCTCCACATCTCATTCTTGGGTGGAAGGCCCAGGTTGGACGTCGGAAGCCTCAGCTGGGGTAGAAGGAAGAGTGGAAGGAAGGGTTGAGAGTGATGGCCTGATTTCAGTCTGGTCTGACAGAAACCACAGTCTGTCATAGTACCACAGCCTGGGTACATAAATGTCATCTGCTGCTGCTCCCGATCTCATGCAATCCTGGACCTTCTTGCGCTCCCTATTATAAGTGCTCCTCAGGCCACCAATTTTGCACTTCAAATAGGGGATAGTTGCCGTGGGGATCTGCAGCTTCACAAATTCCAGCAATTTATCCAATGCTGCCTGCCTCTTAAGTCGATTTGTATAAAAGGGGTGTTTTGTCTGCCACAGACAGGGCAGCTCTCTGTACAAATCAATGAATTCGGGGGAGGAAATCATGATCGTTGAATTGATACATTTTATCTGCAAGACACAACACAAGACAAACCCTTATGTCAGGCCAAACTCTCCTAAACTCTCCCAATATAGGCCTCAATCTCTAAGCAGTATAGGCTACTGATGCCCCAAGTGAAAATTGTACCTTCGTTAGAACGATCGGCGCTTCCGATACTCCTTCCTCCGCTCACAGATCGTACGTACGACGCACGCGTGTTCCGCTTTTTATACACTGCGCATGCATGAAACTCCACCCAACCCCTGACCAAGTATATTCTAGTATATTCCCCGCCCCTTCTCTTTCGGCGCAGTGGGAGAGCACATGGCAGAGAAAGAACAAGTGCTTACAGACAGCAGCAGCAACGAAGAATGGCCGGAGCCACGAACATCCCGATCCCGGAGGAGATTTAAGGCCTCAAAAATGTCCTTTGTAGAGATAGTGGACATCTTGAAGAGGGAAAACTATGATGGGAAGCATGGACCTTACCCAAACCCAAATGTGAGAAAGGCCAAGATCATGACTAAAGTTGTGAGAAGTCTGCACAGGAATTTTGGGGTACGACGTTCCAAGGATCAACTGAGGAAACGCTGGTCAGACCTGAAATTGAGGGAGCATGATCAGTACAGAAAGATCAGGAAACTGCTTCTAAAAAGTAAGCAGTTGTTGTGTGTTCATAATATTATTATTACTTTAGTGCTGCTTTTCTTTACTGTTGTACAGTTTAAAATGGCAATTTTCAGGTTCGTGGGCACAGTAATGGTTTGTAGTAAACATCGTTCGTTTGCCCACTAATACGAGGTTTTGGCAGATGCAGGTTAACTACATTTGGTCATTTGGTATTTGTATTCAAAGAAGTTTATGACATTGTTGTCTAGATGGGTTTCTAACTAGAATGAAATACAAACTTGATTCAGTGTAAGAAGAGGACACTCAACAGCTGTTTACACATCTGGACGCAGGAGTACTAGTGTGGGACACCAGAACAAACTTTTTAGGGTGTCCCACACAGGTGCTCCAGTGGATACTAGGGGTGTCTCCACATGTGAAACTTCCAGCTTTAAGAAAGGGAAAAAATCATGTCTTCAGCTTGGAACTCTGCCGAAACAGACAGTATTCCTTTTTTATTCACATAGGGGAGAAAACACTCGGGACATCTGAGGACACCAGGGACCCCCCCCCCACCTCCTAAAGAAGGGGTACTCAGCACACCACAATCTGAGGATGTGGAGGAAGGAGAGGTTTATGAAGTGGGGAAATGGTGACCACAACAGGTGAGTGTCTGAGACTACAGCTTCAGGTAATAGATGTATGCCTGCATATTTATAATACATGGTGTGTTTTTTTATTTTAGGTGATGTGGATGTTGTGGAAGAAGAAACACATTTCACAAGTGCAAGTGCACACATCCTCATCGGGGAGATCATGGTGTGCAATAGGGATTTACAGAAGATCAAGGAAGACATCAATGATGTGGAAAAAAGACTCAAAAACATCATTGATGTTTTAGGCAGAATCTAAAACACACCAAAATTTTACTAATTGTTTTTATTTTTTTAAATTTCTGAAAAAAAATTTGAAAGCCAATTTTGAAGATGCACATAGTGTGTCAACATGTGCTATCTGCCATCACGGGAAATCAATGTACACGTTTTGTGGGTGCAACCTCTTCTCGCAACTCAAGTAGCTGAGAGGAAGGGGATGTACCCCTGAAACATGTCCATTGATCCCCCATGATGGGAGCTAGCACATGTTGACCTTAGCCATAGGATCAGGAGGGAAATCCCCATTTTTACTCTCAATCTGTGTGCATCTTCAAAATGTGGCTTTCACGGGGTGACATCACCCCATCTGATGAAGGCAATATCAACACAGTTTGGACATACTAATGTCTGATATTGCCTTCAATTTATCAAAGTTGAACTTTGTAAGTTCCTGAGTTGTGTATTGTTTTATGTGTAGCACTAACTCTCGGTGGAGCTGCTGGTTTAAGCGGGCTGTTACCTTCACTCTCGATACCTCTGTTTGCACCGGGTCTAGGGTTCCGTTGAGTTTACCTCTGGACGATATAAGCACCAACACTTGAATACGTTTTCAATGCTTTATTGAACCAAGTAACGAAGGAAGTGGCAGGAAAGAGGCAGGAGGAAAACTGCAGGGAAGCTCAAATACCTTTCTTTAGGTTTCTTTAGAATATCCTTTAAAGTTGAATACTGTAATTGATGCAAACCCCTTTTTGTGGGACACGATCTTTGCTCACCTGGATAGGCCTCTCTCACTTGCCCAGCAGCCAGTACGTAGCACAAACAAAAGTCTCTGCCACAGACTTGCTTGAAATAAACCCGTACGATCTTCTGCCACAGGATGTATTGGTTCGCGATGAATGTCAGATACAGTACTTGAACCTTTAAGCCAAGATTACTTCGGAATGCGTCCTCCAACCGAGTCACCAGGCCCCTCTCCAGACCAGCACTTTGCATGATCCTTCCATGACGGGTCCTCCCCTGGGATCTTCTCAACCGAGCTTCTTCACTCTGGTCCAGCTTCTTCACTCTGCATAGACAGCTCAGGACTATTCCTCGGCTGCTGTGGTAGGCCCCAGACAAACTTCTGGGCCCACCCACGCGCCGCAGCGACGCGGGCCTCCAGAACGGAGGACCACGAGGTGGTACTCTATAAAATTTTCCGACAACAAAATCCGTTGTCGGAAATTCTGATCGTGTGTACACAAATCCGACGGACAAAGTGCCACGCATGCTCAGAATAAATAAAGCTATTGGCTACTGCCCCGTTTATAGTCCCGACGTACGTGTTTTACGTCACCGCGTTCAGAATGATCGGATTTTCTGACAACTTTGTGTGACCGTGTGTATGCAAGACAAGTTTGAGCCAACATCCGTCGGAAAAAATCCTAGGATTTTGTTGTCGGAATGTCCGAACAAAGTCCGACCGTGTGTACGCCATATAACACATACCTGTCGGCCAGGAGGGCCAGCAGGTGGCTGAAAAACGAACCCTTAAACATGGTGTCTGTCCCATAAATACCCTTTCCCAGAATGCAACTCGGGGGACCACCTCCACCGAGTTGTCTCTGGGACAGAGGAGCACTCATCCGCTTCAACACATTGCTTTTCCAACACCCGCTGATGGTGACAACGACACCCACCGGCACAATGTGGAACCACACGCAACATCAGCCAAGCTGAAACAGAGGCAAATCTAACTTCCAATAATGAGCAATTCACTAAATTTACCTATCAAATGGTAGATCATAAATCTACCAGCGCTACATACTCCCCCCACTACAATAGACATTGTCCCTAACGTCAGTCCAAAAATAATGATAATAACTCCCAAGCGTGGGAGTAGGTATTTGAGCTTAAAACTTGGATTAGATAAAGAAGAAGGAAAGACAGTGGAAAGGCATTATAAGATTAACATCTATAAAACAATATGTTCACGTCCGTAAAGAAAACCATCCTATGACTGTACATAACCTCACAGCTGAAAATCCTAACAGCTTGATAGAGGATCAAATGGTTCCTGAAAAGGAAAGCATATTTACACACATATATTCTGTACAACTTCAGGAGCAAAGCCTCATTTAAAAATGAGACTCTCTTCCCATAATCTATATCAAAATAATCTTTAGGAGTCCATCCCTGTAAAAAAAAAATTTCTCTTTAAATGAAACAAATCCAGCTAGCAAAAAGAAGTCCTTGGATTTTAAACACTGAGATGAATATCCAGATCTTGACCATGAAGATCTCTTTATACTGACACTAGCTAACTAACTCCAAAGTTCTTTTGTCCATAATCACCAATAAAAACGGGGATCTGGCAAGGTCAGTGTCTTTCCCAGTTTATCTACTGTGGTAATGAAATATACAACGTCCTCTTTTCCGGGCCTGCAGATAACTACTTTGTCAGCATAGATGTGCCGACCGAAGTTCCAGTGCATAAAACATCCACTAAAACGTTCATCCATTTTAACAGAACATCCAGTCTTTCGGAAAGGCTTAGGCACAGACAAATAGTCCCAAACAGCTTCCCGGTTAACTTCAATCACTTGCATTATGTCCTGAGGGACATAAGGGAACTCCAAGCCATATTCCGTAGCCACACGCTTGTTCAACATTCTCTGCAAACGTGCAAGTTTCGGCAAGGATCTATTTTTTCGTTTACCAAGAGGCACACATAAATCCAATGATTTGCTCACCATAGACCCAGCCGGTGTCTGAAGTGAACTAACAACTTTTGACAATGTCTCATTTACAGTGCTGTGTGGCTCCACACAGGGTGACGTCTTCCCAGAACTGAGGGCTGTCCATTTAGTGAAAGTCATAGCAGAGGCGACATCCTCGCCTTGTGCCCATAACATCTCTTGTGACATAGTCTCAAATAGGTCATCATCACCAGAAAGATCCGACAAGGATTCTATTTCCGAATCTCCCAGTTCTTCTGCTGGCAGATACTTATTTACAGTCCCAGATACATTCCCCATCAGCTGCTTACACGTTCCCGTCGTGGACTTTGTTGGATCCGGTTTGGGTAATCTCTGGGGTAGGCCTCGGCTACGACTGCAGGAAGCCTTCACCACCTTCCTCTGGACAGGTACAACAGAGACAGACGTGGTGGACACAGAATTTAAAGCAATGTCCGCTGATGAGACGGCAACAGCAGTGTCTCTCTCCGGAACATTCTCGGAAACAACAGGCAAAGTGATGGCCTGCCGTTCTCTCTCCGTAGTAGTAGCAGCTTCTACTGTGGCGATACCTGTTGCCCAATCCATTTGAAAAGCACGGGGTGACATGGTAGGTTGTTCCACCACAAACAAATACTCTCCACATTGCGGACATCGGCCAAATGGACGGAGATGTGCGGCCAGTCCTTCACATCGGTGGCAGATCATGCCCAGTCCTTCAATATCTCCTGAGGTATACAGAACAAACCTCCCCTGCGGCTTCAGATGAACACCAGTGTCAGTAAGCGGGGTTCCGGTCAGTACAATACTCGACACAGTGCTCGCAGGGAACATTCTTGGTCTCATAATTGGCTGCATCGCTGAAAAAGACATGGTCACACTCTGATCTTTCCAGCACGATCATGAGGCCTCTCTTCTTCTCTAGCGCCAAACACATACACGCGTCCCACGCGGTATCAAGTAGGGTAGGCTCCTCCCACTTGTTCTTCTAAACACGTAGCTCCCGGGCTTTTACTGGCGCCCGCCGCCTACGCATTCAGGAATAAAGTCCTGCAACTTTTAACCTCTTCTCTTCCTGAAAAATTGACAAAGATCAGCTCTCACCGTAAACTCCCGGTGAAACACCCCTCTGGGTTGCGAGAATTGACGGTCAACAAATCCCGGACGACGCCCCCACATGCAGCACTAACTCTCGGTGGAGCTGCTGGTTTAAGCAGGCTGTTACCTTCACTCTCGATACCTCTGTTTCACCGGCACCGGGTCTAGGGTTCCGTTGAGTTTACCTCTGGACGATATAAGCACCAACACTTGAATACGTTTTCAATGCTTTATTGAACCAAGTAACAAAGGAAGTAGCAGGAAAGAGACAGGAGGAAAACTGCAGGGAAGCTCAAATACCTTTCTTTAGGTTTCTTTAGAACATCCTTTAAAGTTGAATACTGTAATTGAATGCAATCCCCTTTTTGTGGGACACGATCTTTGCTCGCCTGGATAGGCCTCTCTCACTTGCCCAGCAGCCAGTACGTAGCACAAACAAAAGTCTCTGCCACAGACTTGCTTGAAATATGTATTCTAAATGTATTCTAAAAATATGTTGGTTTGTTCAAAAGCCCTTTTCTAATGCACATGTGAATGTGCACAGAGTAAAATATTTACGATCCTCTGCCACAGGATGTATTGGTTCGCGATGAATGTCAGATACAGTACTTGAACCTTTAAGCCAACCCGGCAGTACTATACTGTAAGATTACTTCGGAATGCGTCCTCCAACCGAGTCACCAGGCCCCTCTCCAGACCAGCACTCTGCATGATCCTTCCATGATGGGTCCTCCCCTGAGATCTTCTCGCTTGTCCAGCTTCTTCACTCTGGATAGACAGCTCAGGACCATTCCTCGGCTGCTGTGGTAGGCCCCAGACAAACTTCTGGGCCTACCCAAGTGCCGCAGCGACGCGGGCCTCCGAAACGGAGGACCACGAGGTGGTACTCTAACACATACCTGTCGGCCAGGAGGGCCAGCAGGTGGCTGAAAAACGAACCCCTAAACATGGCGTCTGTCCCATAAATACCCTCTCCCAGAATGCAACTCGGAGGACCACCTCCACCGAGTTGTCTCCGGGAAAGAGGAGCACTCATCCGCTTCAACATGTTGCTTTTCCAACACCTGCCGATGGTGACAACGACACCCACCGGCACAATGTGGAACCACACGCAACGTCAGCCAAGCTGGAACAGAGGCAAATCTAACTTCCTATAACGAGCAATTCACTAAATTTACCTATCAGATGGTAGATCATAAATCTACCAGCGCTACATATGTTTTTAAAAACATGCCTCTTTACCACAAAAAAGCATATTTCTGATGTCTAAAAAAAAATGTATTCTAAAAATATGTTGGTTTGTTCAAAAGCCCTTTTCTAATGCACATGTGAATGTGCACAGAGTAAAATATTTTCTACTCAACAATGTGTGGCTTCTTCTTTCAAAGTTCAATAGCAGTTTTTTGAGTAAGTTGGTGTTTACAGTGACAATAAGGATTATTTAATAAAGGCAAATCCACTTTGCACTACAAGTGCACTTTCAGTGCAGTTTCAGTGCACTTGCAGTGCAAAGTGGATTTTCCTTTAGTAAAAAGTGCTTTATAATTTGCAGCATTCAGGCCATTTTCGTCACTCTAAAAAAATGAATTCATGGTGCTGAAAATGATGAATATTTTTATCATTAATACATTACATACATTAACAACAAAAACAAGGTGTGTGTGTGTAGCAGACCCACCACATAATAGTTAGCTGAAGAAGAGATTGTCACCTCATGTATCAAATAAATTACGTTTGCACTATTGAAGAAAATGGCCAAAAAGAAAAGCCCATTGGATAACCAAGGACAGTGTTTCTCAACTCCAGTCCTCAAGGCGCCCCAACAGGTCATGTTTTCAGGCTCACCATTATTTTGCACAAGTGATTTGATCAGTTTCACTGCCTTAGTAATTACCACAGCTGTTTCATCTGAGGGAAATCCTAAAGACATGACCTGTTGGTGCGCCTTGAGGACTGGAGTTGAGAAACACTGACCTAGGAGACAGCTAAACACAAGCAGTAAATCAAAGGAAATATGTTTCAGTTTAAAATACAAATTTATTTAAAAAATGTTTGTTAAACATTTTCTGGCATATCAATGGCCCCCCTACCCGCAAAGTATCCATATATTTTAGACGGACCTTGCGGGCTCTTTGAGGGGGCAAGCCAGGACGGCCAGCTTCAAGCGCCATCAGGGTTTGGTCTTGAAATGCGGACTCAGGCCCAACTGAGGCCACATAGTTCATCGAATTTCTCCTTAAAAATTTGTGGAGAATGCAGCATGAAAGGATTATATGGTTAAGTTTATATTCTGCCATGTTGATTGGCGTAAGGAGTAGAGGGAACCGTCTGGCCATTATCCCGAAAGCATTCTCCACCACTCTTCTGGCTCTGGCCAGCCGTTGAAGGTCCTCATCGGGAACAGCCGCATCAGGTGATCACAATTGCTTCATCAGCAACAAAGACAAACGGCAGACCAGCCATGTTGTCTACCAGAGGTGGCAATCCCAAGCCACCACTCTGGAGCCGTCCGTAGAACTCGGTCTGGGCAATGACTCCACCATCCGACATCCGGCCATTCTTCCCCACGTCCACATAGAGAAACTTATATGTCGCCGGCACCACCGCCAACATCACAATACTATTAAACCCCTTATAGTTGTAATAGTATGACCCCGAGTTGGGGGGGTGGGACTATGTGGACGTGTTTCCCATCACTTGCCCCTCTGCAGTTGAGAAAGTCCCATTAGGCAAATTGGGAAGCCACAGTGTGCCTTTTCTGTGGTGTTGAAGGAAACTGTGGAGTGAAACAAGAAAAAAAAAATAGTACTTGTGCACATAACATTGCAAGCAGATTAGACACAAACATTCTTGGCCAACATCAGTATAACATTTATTTGAAGGATTATTTTTTTTTTTAAATCTAAGGTCCACTTATCAGATTACTCACCCCTCTAATAGCCCACTGTAAAAAATGTTAGGGGGGGGGGGGTGTTTTGAACAGGTAAACCTCTCCACTTCATTGAGAGCTGAATGCATAAATAATGTGTATTACTTTGGCCAGCCCCTCCTTACACTATTGGCAGACCACTGGACAGGTAAAAAGTGTTATAATACAAAAATATAAATACACACTGTACAAATTGAAGCACATTTTTACATTCTGCAATTACCTATCAAGATAATAGGAGAGCAAAACTTTAAACAGTACAATTTGAAAGTATTCAGGCAGGCCCTTTCACTAGATGCTTTGGTAAATTCATCCATAAATATGAACACAAAAGAGGTAGGTATAGTGTGTATGGGTTTGGCAAAGTCAGCAGATAGAGGATTGGCATCGGTTGACTTAGCGGTTGGGGGGAGTGTGGTTCCAAATGATTTTGGGACCCCAAAAAAAGCCTCTGGCACTCTGCCTAAATTTAAGCACACAAATAACATTTGTACACATTTCAGGGGGTGTTTAGAGTAAAGCACTACAATGGAGCTGACAAAATACATTGTTAAGTGACTAGGCTAGGTGTGTATGGGCCCAGGATAGCATGCTGTCCCCAGGTTAGTGAAGGCAAATATGCATGAAGGACAAGGACTTTAAAAACTTCCAGCATGCATGAGGACAAAGGGGACAGCATATTACAATCATGGTAATTAGGGAATGATGAAAGAAATACAATACATTAGCAAACATTAAATACATAGAATGTGATGTTAAAGGAGAAAACTTACCTTAATATAGTCCTTCTGCAGGACCTGTATAATGCAGGTCTCTGGAATAATGATCCCCAGTGCCTGGGGCAGATGCCTGTGGAGAACTTGATGTCCTGCAGACTTCTCCCCATCCCCAAGTACCGCAATTTGGCGACTAGCCTCTGTTCAGGAGTGTTAGCTTACTGCATGCAGGTGTCCTGCTTCATAATATAAGGGGACAGCAAAGCCAACAAACGGTGAAAAATGGGGTCCGTCATCGGGAGATTATTCCTGAAATCATGAGGATTATTCTCACTGATCTTTCGCAACAAAGGCATGTGAGCAACGACGCTGGGGCAACCAATTCTTCGTCCATTAACTCCTCCCCGCCCTGTTCATGGACTAGGCTTGGGTCAAAGTAAGAACCCCAACACCAAGCCCCTGCACAGCACGAACTCTACGATGAGTACGTACCCGCAACATGGCTTCAAAACGGTCCGCTGGTCAGAACGAACTAACAGAACGCACAATCAGAAAGGCCCGAGAAGAGCAAGCTGGAAATCAGAAACGAGCGGACAAGAACGCACTGAGAATCAAATACGTAATATAAAAATACGCACTGAAAACCAGATGTGAACTGACTACACGCACTGAAAACCAGATACGAACCCACAAGCACAAACTGAAGAGCAGTAACGATCTGAAAAGGAACACGAATCGTCTCTCACCAAACTTCTACTAACACGAGATAAACACGAGATTAGCAGAAGGAGCCCAAAGGGTGGTGCACTGGCTATTGAACTTCCTCTTTATAGTGTACATATGTGTTGTACGTCAACGCGTTCTTGACGATCAGAATTTTCGACAACATTTGTGTGACCGTGTGTATGCAAGACAAGTTTGGAGCCAACATCCGTCGGAAATAAATCCAGGATTTCGTTGTCGGAATGTCCGATCGTGTGTACGCGGTCAATAACAGGTTTTCTTCTAAGATTGCCCTGTATTTGGCTCCATCCATCTCCCCATCAACTCTGACCAGCATTCCTGTCCCCTGCTGAAGAAAAGCATCCCCACAACATGATGCTGCAAACACCATGTTTTATGGTGGGGATGGTGTGTTCAGTGTGATGTACAATGTTAGTTTTCTGCCACACAGTGTTTTGCTTTTAGGCCAAAAAGTTCAATTTTGGTCTCACCTTCTTCCACATATTTGCTGTGTCCCCCACAGGGCTTCTCGCAAACTGCAAAACCTGACTTCTTATGGCTTTCTTTCAACAATGACTTTCTTCTTGCCACTCTTCCATAAAGGTCAGCTTTATGGAGTGCACAACTAATAGTTGTCCTGTGGACAGATTTTTCCACCTGAGCAGTGGAACTCTGCAGCTCCTCCAGAGTTACCATGGGCCTCTTGGTTGCTTCTATGATTAATTCTCTTCTTGCCCAATGGATGGCCATGTCTTGGTAGGTGGATGGCCATGTCTTGGTAGGTTTGCAGTTGTGCAATACTCACACTCCGTGAGATTTTCAAAGCTTGGAATATTTTTTTATAACCAAACCCTGCTTTAAACTTCTCCACAACTTTATCCCTGACCTGTCTGGTGTGTTCCTTGGCCTTCATGATGCTGTTTGTTCACTAAGTTCTCTAATAAATCCATGAGATTAGGTGGACTATATTTACTAAATTAGTTGACTTCTAAACACAATTGGTTCCACTAAATCTTTAGTTATGGGGCTGAATACAAATGCACACTTTTCAGGATATTTATTAGTAAAAAATATTTCCACTCGTCAGTATATTGTATATATACGGCAGCAAGATGGCTCTCCTGTGCAGGATCACGTACCTGTACGTGATCCCGCACTTCCGGGTCTGGGGCGCACATGCGAGCCACCAGCAAACTGCTCTTGATGTCCACCGGGACCCATGATCATTCGGGACAGAAGCAGAATGGCGGACTGCCTATGTACACCAAGCAGATCGCCGTTCAGTCACTGGGAAAGGTAGTGATCCTGTGTTAAAGTTAGTAAGCATATTTTAGGCACACATTTAACCCTTTTGACAACCCCTGTTAACCCCTTTCCAGCCAGTGTCATTACTACAGTGACCGTGCATATTTTTAGCACTGATCACTGTAATAAGGTCACTGGTCCCCAAAAGTGTCACTTAGTGTCCGATTTGTCCGCCACAATATCGAACTATCGCTATAAGTCGCTAATCACTGCCAATACTAGTAAAAATAAATAAAAATTCCATAAAAATACCGCATAGTTTGTAGACACTAGATCTTTTGCACAAAACCAATCAAGTGTAACCAATCAATATACACTTATTGGGATTTTTTTTTACCAAAAATATGCAGAAGAATATATATTGGCCTAGATTTATGAAGAAATTTGATTTAGTACATTTTTTATTGGATAGGTTTTAAAGCAGAAAGTAAAAAATAGTTTTTTTTCAAAATGGTCAGTCTTTTTTTGTTCATAGCGCAAAAAAAAAAAACCTCAGAGGTTATCAACCACTTAACCATTTCAATACAGGACATTTTCTTTTTTTTCTTTTTGAAAAGTTTTTTTTTTATTGAAAAATTTCACTGTGAAGGTACAAAACAGGGCCCTTGGGGCATACCACAGCCAATTGGTGCACATAGCCATGTACATAACAGCATACAACTCACCGCGTATATCAAAACTAAACACATCTAACTATAGTTAAAATGACTAACAACATATCTAGTACTCAGTTTGAACATGGTAGGGTAGTGACAGGATATATCTATTCCTGAATACAGGGCATTTTCACTCCCTTCCTGCCCAGGCCAATTTTCAGCTTTCAGCGCTGTAACATTTTGAATGACAATTGCACGGTCATGCAACACTGTACCCAAATTTAATATTTTTTATTTATTTATTTATCCCCACAAATAGAGCTCTCTTTTGGTGGTATTTGATCACCTCTGCGGTTTTTATTTTTTGCGCTATAAACAAAAATGGAGCGACAATTTTGAAAAAAAATAAAAATAAATATCCCAATTTTTAAAAAATTAAAAAAAAAAAAACAAAAACAAATTTTTTCCTGTTTAGGCCGATATGTATTCTTCTACATATTTTTGGTAAAAAAAAAATCGCAATAGGCGTACATTGATTGGTTTTCGTAAAAGTTATAGCGCCTTACAAAATAGGGGATAGATTTATGGTATTTTTATTATTTATTTTTTTTACTAGTAATGGCGGCGATCTGTGATTTTTATTGCGACTGACATTACGGCACACAGATCGGACACTTTGGACACTATATTGGGACCATTGACATATATACAGCGATCAATGCTAAAAATATGCACTGATTACTGTATAAATATCACTGGCAGGGAAGGAGTTAACACTAGGGGGCGATCAAGGGGTTAAACGTGTTATCTAGGGAGTGATTCTAACTGTGGGGAGAGGGGACTGACTAGGGGAGGAGACCGATCATTGTTCGTATATACTAGGAACACACGATCTGTCTCATCTCCCCTGGCAGGACGTGGATCTGTGTGTTTACACACACAAATCCTCATTCCTGCTCTGTCACCATCAATTGTGGGTGCAGACATCGCGGCCGCCGGGCATGCGCATCGGCTCCCGAGTGACGTGCTGGGCGCGCGCCCCTATACTGCCGGGAAGGCGAGGACATCATATGATGCCCACCCAGGATGGGAGGTAGGGAAGTGGTTAAGAAAGCTCTATTTGTGGGGACATCAATTTTATTTGGGTACAGTTTTGCACGGCCGCGCAATTGTCAGTTGTCAAATTTAGTAACGCAGTGCCGTATCGCAAAAAATGGCCTGGTCATGAAGGGGGGTATACCTTCTGAAGCTGAAGTGGTTAAAGTCCTCCTTTGTCTTGGGAGGTTCTGCCCTGCAACTGGTTATTACCACTTTGTCAGTTGCCCGAACCATGGTAAACTGGTTTTGAGAAACCCCCCACACCGGGAAAACACAGGGAGGGTTTCCCCCATTAACACAACTGTGTTTATGGGGGAAGTGAGCGATTTTCAGTCGTGGGTTGCAGGAAAGAAAATCACACTATGGTCAGCTTAATACACAACCACACTCCTCTCCTGCACATACTGCCCTCCTTTATACGCTGTGCACTCTTCTCCTGAACATGCTGCCACCTTTGCATGCCTACTTTGCACATATTTCCTGTCGTTGTACCCTCACGTGCACCTCATTTTCGCATACTGCCTACACTTCTACCACTCCTTCATAGTTACATAGTAGGTGAGGTTAAAAAAAAAGACACAAGTCCATCAAGTCCAACCTATGTGTGTGATTATATGTCCTGATATTACATTATTATTTTATTACATTGTATATCCCTGTATGTTGTGGTCGTTCAGGTGCTTATCTAATAATTTTTTGAAACTATAGATGCTCCCCACCACCTGTGGAAGGGAATTGCACATCCTTGCTGCTCTTACAGTAAAGAACCCTCTACGTAGTTTAAGGTTAAACCTCTTTTCTTCTAATTTTAATGAGTGACCACCTGTCTTGTTAAACTCCCTTCCGTGAAAAAGTTTTATCCCTATTGTGGGGTCACCAGTACGATATTTGTAAATTGAAATCGTATCCCCTCTCAAGTGTTTTTTCTCCAGAGAGAATAAGTTCAGTTCTCGCAACCTTTCCTCATAACTAATATCCTCCAAATGCTTTATTAGCTTTGTTGCCCTTCTTTGTACTTGCTCCATTTCCAATACATCCTTCCTGAGGGCTGGTGTCCAGAAGTTGATAGCATACTCTAGGTGTGGCCGGACCAGAGTCTTGTAGAGCGGGAGATTTATCTTTTTATCCAATCCCCTTTTTAATGCATGCCAATATTCTGTTTGCTTTGTTAGCAGCAGCTTGGCATTGCATGCCATTGCTGAGCCTATCATCTACTAGGACCCCCAGGTCCTTTTCCATCCTAGATTCCCCCAGAGGTTCTCCCACCAGTGTATAGATTGCATTCATATAAATATACTTCTAGATGGAACAAAGTTCACACCTGTTGGAAGGCAACATGTTTTATTTAATAAATTTACATTTTTAATATATTTTTTTGTTTATTTTTTATTTATTTATTTATATCTATTCATTTAATTTTTTTTGTAATTTTTTTTTTGTTATTTGTTTATTTATCTATTTTTTTTTTGTTTTGTTCAGGTGGAAAAATTGTTAGGTTTAGTCCACCTGAAAGGGGGGTCATTGGCTATGCCCTCAATTAGCAGCTGAATACATTTTGTTTAAGACAAGAGTTGGTAGGAAGCCATTCTAGCCGCTGGAGTTATTGTAGTTTTTTTTTATTTGTTTTTATTTTCATTCAGGTGGAAAAAGTTCCAAAAGGTTTGGGCTTTGTCCACCTGAAAGGGGAGTTAGTACATAAGTCTTAAGGTACAGATAAATGCATTGTTTTAAAATTAGAATTTTTGAGAAGCAACATTCACGTTCGTTTTTTTTTTTTTTTTTTTGCTCATACCATGGGTGTCATACCATTTTAGAGTGGGTTCATCCTAAAGAAGTCATGGTTGTTTTGATAATTTGTTCAAAGTTGCAGAAGCCAGGAATACTATGTTCCTGGGTTCCAAGGAGGGAACTATGAGTAAACATAGCAAGCGATTATTGTGTATATTATATAATTATTATTATTATTATTATTATTATTATTATTATTATTATTATATATTGTGGATACAAATTTGATTCTGCTCTTGTTTTTCACTTTCAGATTCCTGGTGGAGCGAGATTGGAGAGGTTTCTGGAACAGAGATGAAAGATGTTCATCTGGTTGGTAGTTTGGAGACTGAAGTTCCATCCGCCATACCACACCGCAAATTTGTTCTGATAAACATTCAGGAGAGAAGGGACAAAAAACGAAAAGATTCAGATTAATACTTGCAATATGAGGTTTCTTTTTCTTGTGACAACATAGTGCTAATGCTGAATCTGAAAGACTTTGCCCAGCAACGAGACTTGTGAAACATTTTCCTGGAGTCTCTCCTGTCATTTATGAATGCAAACGTACTGTGAATACAAGTGCAATAGGTTGGAGGTTGGGGAATCCATCCAATCCTTCAGAACAATAAATGTGAAATATGTTTTTTTTTGTTGGAGGGAGGAATGAAAGAAGGATATCATGTTTTTTAATGTATTCCGTTGTCGGAAATTCTGATCGTGTGTACACAAATCCGACGGACAAAGTGCCACGCATGCTCAGAATAAATAAAGAGATGAAAGCTATTGGCCACTGCCCCGTTTATAGTCCCGACGTACGTGTTTTACGTCACCGCGTTCAGAATGATCGGATTTTCCGACAACTTTGTGTGACCGTGTGTATGCAAGACAAGTTTGAGCCAACATCCGTCTGAAAAAATCCTAGGATTTTGTTGTCGGAATGTCTGAACAAAGTCCGACCATGTGTACGCCCTATTACTCTATATGTGCTGAGTATACACTGAATCAAGTGCAGTCATTGTACCAGTGGCTTGCTCCCAGAGATGTGTGGAAACAGAAGGCATTCAGGACGCTTATTTCTGAGGAGAAACCGAAAGAGAAGGGATGTATTCAGCACTATATTGGGGGGAATAGGAGCTGGGATGGGTGTTGTTAATGGAGTGGACATCGGTATCCTGAGGAACAAACTCTCAGCCATAGCTTCAGGTAGTTAAGTAGGCTTTGTTACTCAGAGAGATTGGTGGCATCCTTAATAACATTCAACAGTCACATAAATACCCAGGTTAAAGTGGCGCAGGATTTTGTCCACCATGGTGAGAGAGTATGATGTACAGGACAGAAATCTGTCATGGGCTCTGGCGTGCACGCAGGGGCAGGCGTAGGTATCAACTAACTTCAAGCTGATTGTACAGTCTCTGTATGAGGGGCCTTATGGGTTAGCATCACAGCTCAGTAAGATTTTGCCAAAACACATTGCTTACACTAATCCAAGGTGGTGGTCAAATGTCTAGATGGGCTGTGCTAGTTTGGATTATGAAAGATTGTTATGCTTCCTCGATGATCACATATACAGAAGTGCAGATTCGGTCTGTATATGTGGTGGCATCAATGGGCTTACTGACTGGGGATTCTACCTTGTTGCATCTGAGGCTAAATTACCCACATGTGATCAGAGACGATGGAAGCTGGAGGCAGGTTGATATTTCCTTCTGTCGGAGGCATGACCATGATGTCCTTTGGTGTCAATACACGGTGGTGAATGAGAAATGTTGGGAATATTTCACTCTGGGTTCTGGATGGAGAGATCATTGCTGGGAAGGAAGCACCTGGGTATTATTTGGGACATAGACGAGTTTGTTTCTTTGTTCTAAAGGATACTGATATAACGTTATTCATGGAACTAGGGTGTTCCTTGAACCTAACAGTAGATAGAGGTGCATGGTATACCCTAGGTATGGTCTCTGAAATCCAGGCACAAGGATGGAATTTTGTGGTTTGCCATTGTAACGACACCCCGTTACAATGACAAACAAAGTAGTTTAGGACATTCCATTCCCGAACACAAAGGCAGCTACCGAACACTTCGATCAGCCAAACAAGAAAACCATACGAATAATTCTCCCCCAAGTACAAGACGAGGCTCTGTCTTGAGGTTCAAACAGGACAGACTCTTTATTTTGAGATCTCACACAAACAGCAGGATGAAATTACAACCCGTGAGCAGACACTAAATTAACATGAGCTAATTATCTAATCCTTTAGACAGCCTATGTGACTCAGAGACATGACCTTTAGGACAGACTTCATGTCTCCTAGCTCACCGACTATACAATACACATTATCATACATCTCAATACAATTGCAGGGTTAATTAGCACACTGGATGAAAAGACTCTTTAGAAGCTGTGACAAGTCATACTAGACTAATATACATTACAGCAGACACAGCATCTCCTCACAGTATGTGTCCCAACAGTATAAATCAGTCACTATTTGTAATATGGCAAATACAGGGTCCCCAGAGTCTGTGTCTCTTGGGGGGATATGGACCCGAATCTAAAGTAACTCTACCTCAAGGGTCCCCAGGCATAGAGCTCACAAAGAGCACCGTTCCCCCAAATGCCAGGGCCCATAATTGGTAGGCAAGAGGCTAGCATTCAGTCCCCTCTAAAAGCCTCTGTCCCGGCTAGGTCTGCCACAGTCATTGTTTCAGGTTTATATGTGTTAGACTCGACATTTATATAGGAAGGTCTCGCATTTATCTATGCAAGTTGAGGGATGAGGTCTCTTCATACAAGTTAGAGGCTTTGCTGCCAATTCAGAGTCCTAAAATACTGCTGACGTGCCAAAATTGCGGTAGGAAAGGCCATTGTGAGCAAGCCTGCCTAATCCTGACCCGTATTTACAGTAAAGGGTTATAGGAGGTTGGGAGCGGGATGTGTAATTTGATGAGGAGGATGGTATAGTGCAGGGATATGCAATTAGCGGACCTCCAGCTGTTGCAGAACTACAACTCCCATGAGGCAAGACTCTGACAGCCACAAGCATGACACCCAGAGGCAGAGGCATGATGGGACTTGTAGTTTTGCAACAGCTGGAGGTCCACTAATTGCATATCCCTGGTATAGTGTGACATACATTATCTCACAAAAGTGAGTACACCCCTCACATTTTTGTAAATATTTTATTATATGTTTTCATGTGACAACTCTGAAGAAATGACACTTTGCTACAATGTAAAGTAGTGAGTGTACAGCTTGTATAACAGTGTAAATTTGCTGTCCCCTCAAAATAACTCAACACACAGCCATTAATGTCTAAACCGCTGGCAACAAAAGTGAGTACACCCCTAAGTGAAAATGTCCAAATTGGGCCCATTTATACATTTTCCCTCCCCGGTGTCATGTGACTCAATATGCCCTGTACACACGGTCGGACATTGATCAGACATTCCGACAACAAAATCCGTGGATTTTTTCCGATGGATGTTGGCTCAAACTTGTCTTGCATATACACGGTCACACAAAGTTGTCGGAAAATCAGATCGTTCTGAACGCGGTGATGTAAAACACGTACGTCGGGACTATAAACGGGGCAGTAGCCAATAACTTTCATCTCTTAATTTATTCTGAGCATGCGTGGCACTTTGTGCGTTGGATTTGTGTACATACGATCGGAATTTCTGACAACGGATTTTGTTGTCGGAAAATTTATAGCAAGCTCTCAAACTTTGTGTGTCGGAAATTCCTATGTAAAATGTGTGATGGAGCCTACACACGGTCGGAATTTCTGACAACAAGGTCCTATCACACATTTTCCATCTGAAAATCCTATCGTGGGCGTGACCGGATGCGGCGGTGAGTGGAGGTGTGTGTGCTCCCTCCTCGCTTCGGCCCCTTGCTGCTATTGCTAATGAGGTGATCCAGCGCTAGTCAGCGTTCACCCCTTCCTCGCTTGTTATAGTCCCTGCCCCGCTTGGTATTCCTCCCCGCACAGCTCACCATCTGACGGGTCTCTGGAGCGAGCGAGCCGGCATCGTGCGGTGGAGTGGGAGAGGCGGACCAGCACCAGAGGAGACTGACGGCTGGCTCTGAGTGGCGGCGCCTTAGACTGCACGTGCCGGTGGGTTGCTCGGCAACGGCCCTGCACTCTCGCGAGAGAGTCCCACAGAGGGAAGCACCGATAGCGGCTACAGATGAACCAGATGCCTATGCGGTGGATGTCCTAAACGGCTCTAAACCTGTGAAAGACATACCGTGAGTAACCTGGACTTGGCTGCCGGATAGCCGCATTATACCGCTAGGAACATACAGCGGTGTACCTGGTAAACTTATCAGTTTTATTATACATCTGTCTTTCTTTATGCTGTATGGTACCGAAAAAGTGGAGGACCTGTTTAATGAAATATAAAGATAACGCGTGACGGATGTGTAGTAGCACCTTGCTTTATTAAAGGAACTCTTTGCTATTTTTTGCTATTCTTATCCTTTCTGGTACCCCCTAAAGCAGCCTTATAGCTTTGCTGTCACACTTCAACTATTGTGATTGTGGTAATATGACTAGGAAAAAGGGAGAGGAACAGGCCCAACATAATCAGGAAAGCTCAGTAGCCCAAGCTACCCGATCACTTAAAGAAAAGGGAAATCAGGCAACGTCTGCAATGGCAGCGGCAGCCAAACTAGAAAAGTATGCGCATACTTCCTCGCACTCCCCAGCCGTGGGTACCCATACATCCCAACCGGGAGGCACAGGGGATAGGAAAAGTATAGGTAAAACTTCATCCACGCCATTAATCCCTGTTAAAGGGGCAAATAAAAAAAGCTCCGAGAAGACCTCATTAGGAAATATGTCAGAAGTTACTCCTGCCCTCAATGAACCAAGTGAACCTGAGCCCACATTAAAAGAGGTGTTAAACGCAGTTAATTTATGCAGGGGCTCGCTGACTAGCCTGAATGACCAGCTTAGGGGGCCTTAAAGAAGAGCTACGCTCCATGAGCCAAGAATTACAAAAAGCTGCGGAAAGGGCCACCATATTGGCGGAGAGGTTAAGCCAAGCTGAGGATGTACCCAATGCAACAACAATTTAAAATAATGCAAACTCAGCTGGATTCCTACAAGTCTAAAATGGATGAAACCGAGAACAGGTTACGGAGACAGAACGTGAGGGTACTGGGCCTCCCAGAGAATAGCGAGGGTTCCCGCCCTGAAGAATTTCTGGAAGGATGGTTGAGGGAGGTTTTCGGAGCGGAGACTTTTTCGCGTTTTTTTTCTATTGAAAGGGCACATAGAGTACCTACTAGGGCATCTGTATCAAGCACTCACCCTAGACCCATGATCATGAAATTATTCAATTATAAGGATAAGGTGACATTAATGCAGAAATCCCGAGTTTCATTGTACCCAGACTATTCCCCTGAGTTACAGAAGAAGAGGGCTGGATTTATGGATATTAAGCGCAATTTGCGAACTCTCAACATACCATATGCGCTACTGTATCCGGCACGACTGCGCATTGAAGCCTTAGGGGGGACACAATTTTTTGATACTGCAGACAAGGCCACAAAGTGGCTTGAAGATAATAGGAGGAACTTTTAGAGCTGGATCATATTGAATGAAAATTAATGTGGATTTTTTTTTTTCTTTTTTTTTTTGGCAGCGGGGGCTGGAGGGGGGAAGGGGATTGATGAAAGTGTTAAATGAGATTTGGTAAAGTGTGGAAGGTTGAGGCTGTTTTTTTTCTTTTTTTTTCTTAGAACACTAACGCATCAAATTAGGGTGGGGGGAGGGGTGGGTTTGGGGGGAGGGGTGGGGCTGGGGGGATGGAGGGTGGTGAAAGGGAGGGGTGGGGGTTTTGAGGGGGGGAGGGAGTGTTGGAATGAGCACAGAGTTGGGGTTAGAATGGTCACAAAGTGTGCCCCTAGGGCGAGCCAAGTTAGGTTTTGGGGAAGGAGGGGGGGATTGAAGAAGGGTAGAGGGAAGCAGGGGGTTCAAATAATAAAAAAGAGTCACATTGCACAAGATCAAAAAATGGGGAGTAAGAAGTTTAAAAGAAAACACAGTTTATGGAGGCACTTTTGCACAGTTAAGAAACACAGAGCAAGGGTAGCAACGGAGCTAGAGGTGGAGACGACACTAAAAGATAGACACGTTAGACAGGGTGATTATGGTAGAAAGGACAGGAGCACCTTTGGTCATTTAGAACATCTTTTTTTTTGCTTTTTTTTTGTTCGGCCAACTGATTGTAGGGGTGATATGTTATTTCTTTTTATTAATGATCATTTTTTATTGCTAATGATGTCCAGTATCGTAGGTGTAAGTTCATGGAATATTAGGGGTATGGGCGACTCCATTAAGAAAGCCGCTGTACTTACTGAGTTGGAGGCCCACGGCTCGGGTTTGATATGCCTCCAGGAGACCCACCTGACCAACGTAACCAAATTATTAATCAGTAATAGGAAATTTCAAGCTCAGTTCCACTCAGTGTATTCATCTTATTCAAGGGGGGTTAGTATACTGGTTAAAAAAGAGGTGTTGTTCTCCTGCAGGGATGTCAAGATCGACTCAATGGGTTGCTATGTATTTTTATATTGTTTTATAGAGGGTTACCCATTCATTATAGCCAACCTGTACATTCCCCCACCTTTTAAGTTGGAAATTTTGTATTGCTTGTTGGAGTATGTTGAGCTGACGTTCCGTTTATAATAATGGGCGATTTTAATATGGTCTTGGACAGCTCCCTGGACAGGTTTCCGCCTGGGTCCAGGCTGTCAGGGGTGTCTGGAGGGCGGTTGGCTCAGTTCCTGGAGGAGGTTGGGTGGTGCGATCTCTGGAGAGCCTGGAACCCAGAGGATCACGGCGGTACTCTTGTTTCTCGGGGTCGCACCACACACTTTCTAGAATTGACCTATTGATAGGAAACCGGGCGGCACAATCCGTCATAGATAAGATAGAATACCAGCCGAGGGGGATCTCGGACCATTACCCCCTGACGCTGAAGATAAAAGTCCACAATAGGCACATACAGAGGGCTTGGGCCTTAAACCCAGTATGGTTGGAGATTATAAGGGGACAGGTAGACATCTTTGCAAAATTAGAAGAGTATATTGGAAATAACCAAGGTACAGAGTCGGAGGGGGTGGTCTGGGACTCCCTAAAGGCATTCCTTAGGGGGGTGCTTATACAGCAGGTGTCACAGGTTAAGAAACACTCGAAGGTAGAGAGCGAACGGATTAGAGAAGAGGTATTGAAACTGGAGAGGCAATATGTGGGGGACCCAAGCCTGGAAAATCAGGAGACATGGTTAACCACTTCAGCCCCGGAAGGTTTTACCCCCTTCCTGACCAGAGCACTTTTTACAATTCGGCACTGCGTCGCTTTAACTGCTAATTGCGCGGTCATGCAATGCTGTACCCAAACGAAATTTGCGTCCTTTTCTTCCCACAAATAGAGCTTTCTTTTGATGGTATTTGATCACCTCTGCCGTTTTTATTTTTTGCGCTATACACGGAAAAAGACCGAAAATTTTGAAAAAAAATGATATTTTCTACTTTTTGTTCTAAAAAAAATCCAATAAACTCAATTTTAGTCATACATTTAGGCCAAAATGTATTCGGCCACATGTCTTTGGTAAAAAAAATGTCAATAAGTGTATATTTATTGGTTTGCGCAAAAGTTATAGCGTCTACAAACTAGGGTACATTTTCTGGAATTTACACAGCCTTTAATTTATGACTGCCTATGTCGTTTCTTGAGGTGCTAAAATGGCAGGGCAGTACAAAACCCCCACAAATGACCCCATTTTGGAAAGTAGACACCCCAAGGAATTTGCTGAGAGGCATGTTGAGCCCATTGAATATTCATTTTTTTTGTCCCAAGTGATTGAATAATGACAAAAAAAAAAAAAAAAAAAAAAATTACAAAAAGTTGTCACTAAATGATATATTGCTCACACAGGCCATGGGCATATGTGGAATTGCACCCCAAAATACATTTAGCTGCTTCTCCTGAGTACGGGGATACCACATGTGTGGGACTTTTTGGGAGCCTAGCCGCGTACGGGGCCCCGAAAACCAAGCAACGCCTTCAGGATTTCTAAGGGCGTACATTTTTGATTTTACTCCTCACTACCTATCACAGTTTTGAAGGCCATAAAATGCCCAGATGACATAAAACCCCCCCAAATGACCCCATTTTGGAAAGTAGACACCCCAAGCTATTTGCTTTGAGGCATGTTGAGTCCATGGAATGTTTTATATTTTGACACAAGTTGCGGGAAAGTGACAAATTTTTTTTTTTTTTTTTTTTTTTTGCACAAAGTTGTCACTAAATGATATATTGCTCACACAGGCCATGGGCATATGTGGAATTGCACCCCAAAATACATTTAGCTGCTTCTCCTGAGTACGGGGATACCACATGTGTGGGACTTTTTAGGAGCCTAGCCGCGTACGGGACCCCGAAAACCAAGCACCGCCTTCAGGATTTCTAAGGGCGTACATTTTTGATTTTACTCCTCACTGCCTATCACAGTTTCGGAGGCCATGGAATGCCCAGGTGGCACAAACCCCCCCCAAATGACCCCATTTTGGAAAGTAGACACCCCAAGCTATTTGCTGAGAGGCATGGTGAGTATTTTGCAGCTCTCATTTGTTTTTGAAAATAAAGAAAGACGAGAAAAAAAATGTTTTTTTTTCTTTTTTCAATTTTCAAAACTTTGTGACAAAAAGTGAGGTCTGCAAAATACTCACTATACCTCTCATCAAATAGCTTGGGGTGTCTACTTTCCAAAATGGGGTCATTTGGGGGGGTTTTGTGCCACCTGGGCATTCCATGGCCTCCGAAACTGTGATAGGCAGTGAAGAGTGAAATCAAAAATTTACGGCCTTAGAAAGCCTGAAGGCGGTGCTTGGTTTTCGGGGTCCCGTACGCGGCTAGGCTCCCAAAAAGTCCCACACATGTGGTATCCCCGTACTCAGGAGAAGCAACAGAATGTATTTTGGGGTGTAATTTCACATATTCCCATGGCATGTTTGAGCAATATATCATTTAGTGACAACTTTGCGCAAAAAAAAATAAAAAAAATAAAAAATTGTCTCTTTCCCGCAACTTGTGTCACAATATAAATTATTCCATGGACTCAACATGACTCTCAGCAAATAGCTTGGGGTGTCTACTTTCCAAAATGGGGTCATTTGGGGGGGTTTTGAACTGTCCTGACATTTTATGCACAACATCTAGAAGCTTATGTCACACATCACCCACTCTTCTAAGCACTTGAAGACATAGCCCTTTCTGACACTTATTGTTTACATAAAAAAATAAATTTTTTTTGCAAGAAAATTACTTTGAACCCCCAAACATTATATATTTTTTTTAAAGCAAATGCCCTACAGATTAAAATGGTGGGTGTTTCATTTTTTTTTTTCACACAGTATTTGCGCAGCGATTTTTCAAACGCATTTTTTGGGGAAAAAACACACTTTTTTACATTTTAATGCACTAAAACACACTATATTGCCCAAATGTTTGATGAAATAAAAAAGATGATCTTAGGCCGAGTACATGGATACCAAACATGACATGCTTTAAAATTGCGCACAAACGTGCAGTGGCGACAAACTAAATAGATTTTTAAAAGCCTTTAAAAGCCTTTACAGGTTACCACTTTAGATTTACAGAGGAGGTCTACTGCTAAACTTACTGCCCTCGATCTGACCTTCGCGGCGATACCTCACATGCATGGTGCAATTGCTGTTTACATTTGACGCCAGACCAACGCTTGCGTTCACCTTAGCGCGAGAGCAGGGGGGACAGGGGTGCTTTTTTTTTTTTTTTTTTTTTTCTCTTTATTATTATTATTTTTTTATCTTATTTTTAAACTGTTCCTTTCATTTTTTTTTTTTTTAAATCATTTTTATTGTTATCTCAGGGAATGTAAATATCCCCTATGATAGCAATAGGTAGTGACAGGTACTCTTTTTTGCAAAAATTGGGGTCTATTAGACCCTAGATTTCTCCTCTGCCCTCAAAGCATCTGATCACACCAAGATCGGTGTGATAAAATGCTTTCCCAATTTCCCAATGGCGCTGTTTACATCCGGCGAAATCTATGTCATAAAATGCTCGTAGCTTCCGGTTTCTTAGGTCATAGAGATGTTTGGAGCCACTCTGGTCTCTGATCAGCTCTATGGTCAGCTGGCTGAATCACCGGCTGCATTTTCAGGTTCCCTGTTGAGACAGGAGAGCCAGAGAAAAACACGGAAGATGTTGGGGGGGGGGGGAATTCCCTCCCACTGCTTGTAAAAGCAGTCTAGAGGCTAATTAGCCACTAGGATTGCTTTTACATGAAAGCCGACCGCTGGCTGAAAAGAATGATACCAAGATGATACCTAAACCTGCAGGCATCATTCTGGTATAACCACTCAAAGTCGTGAATGGCATACCTGAAGACAAAAAAATGGTTAACAATAAAGCACAGTAAACGGTAAAGTATAAATAATTACATACCTGAAAAGCAAACGTGATAAAACATAACAACAATAAAACATTGCAGAATAGAATACAGTAAAAAAGAGCAGAACAATAGAGAGAGAATAGAGAGAGAGAGAACAATAAAACGACAACTATTTTTATTTTATATTTTTGTTTGTGTTTTTTTTTTTTTTTACACTTTTTTTTGTAACTAACTTTTATAACTGTAACCGGTTCCAGGTTCGGGTCTCTCAAAATGCGATGGCATCTCGGGAGACCCTGTGAAAGTGTGCCTAGTCTGTGCAATGCTGTACCCTACGCTAATACTCAACTAGTGCATGGTAGCGTTCAAAACATTCACCAATGCAAAGACCAGGATTTTCAGGACAGGAGGGACAATAATAGTGGGTGTCAGGCCTATATCCGCGCTTTCTGCAGACACGACATCTTTTTTGGGGGGGTTCGTTGGGTAGGGGTACTCGGGAGGACATAAAAATGCCTCTCATGCAGCCGACTGCATTTGGTTGGGGATGTGAATGGGGGAAGTACGGGCGCTGCAGAAGCGGTGGGTTCCCAATTAGGATTGGCGAATGCAGCAGAAAGGGCACTATGGGCACGACGGGCCTGTGTTTGTCTTTTTGGTGGCAGCGGGACACTACTTGTGCTTGCCACCTCACCAGCTTCAACTGCACTTATGGGACTCGCCACGTCACCAAGTGTTACTGCAGTGCTGGTTTGACTACGACCGGGGTGTACTAGGCCGCTGGCGCTTGCCAGTTCACCAAAACGCTACAAAAAAAACTGTTAGCGATCACAGGGATCCGGCCTGACTCAGCGAACGCTGCAGTTATGCGTTTAGTGTTTTGTAAGTGACAGTGATCGATCGATACTGCACTTGGGTGGGCTGGGCCGGGCCGGGCGGAGGGGCAAAACGCAGGTGCTAGCAGGTATCTGGGCTGATCCCGCTAACACTGCGTTTTTGGGAACCCTAAACTGCTGGGGACGCTAGTATAGATCTGATCAGATCAGATATTGATCCGATCAGATACTATACCACTAAGGGAGGCGTATGCTGCGTGCGTGGGTGTTAGCGGTACTGGCGCTAATCTGACGCTGCCTGGGGCTGGTGCTTGCCAGTTCACCAAAACGCTACCAAAAAAACTGTTAGCGATCGCAGGGATCAGGCCTGACTCTGCGAACGCTGCAGTTATGCGTTTAGTGCCTTGTAAGTGACAGTGATCGATCGATACTGCACTTGGGTGGGCTGGGCTGGGCCGGGCGGAGGGGCAAAACGCAGGTGCTAGCGGGTATCTGGGCTGATCCCGCTAACACTGCGTTTTTGGGAACCCTAAACTGCTGGGGACGCTAGTATAGATTTGATCGGATCAGATATTGATCCGATCAGATACTATACCACTAAGGGAGGTATACGGTGCGTGCGTGGGTGTTAGCGGTACTGGCGCTAACCTGACGCTGCCTGGGGCTGGTGCTTGCCAGTTCACCAAAACGCTACCAAAAAAACTGTTAGCGATCGCAGGGATCAGGCCTGACTCTGCGAACGCTGCAGTTATGCGTTTAGTGTTTTGTAAGTGACAGTGATCGATCGATACTGCACTTGGGTGGGCTGGGCTGGGCTGGGCGGAGGGGCAAAACGCAGGTGCTAGCGGGTATCTGGGCTGATCCCGCTAACACTGCGTTTTCGGGAACCCTAAACTGCTGGGGACGCTAGTATAGATCTGATCGGATCAGATATTGATCCGATCAGATACTATACCACTAAGGGAGGCATATGCTGCGTGCGTGGGTGTTCGCGGTACTGGCGCTAATCTGACGCTGCCTGGGGCGACGCATATCACCGCCGGGCGATCAGGGGGCTAAACCTTTATTCGGTAATAAACGGCGGGTGCCCTGACACTATAAAAAATAAACGAACTAACCAGCGTCACCCGTAACGGTTATACGGTGATCAGTGGTGAAAGGGTTAACTAGGGGGCAATCAAGGGGTTAAAACATTTATTAGATAGTATATGGGGGTCCCTGTCGCTATAAAACGCTGACGGCGAACCTAAATATTTACGTTCCTAACTAGCATCACCAGCGACACTAATACAGCGATCAGAAAAATGATCGCTTAGCGACACTGGTGACAGGGGGTGATCAAGGGGTTAAAACTTTATTAGGGGGGGTTAGGGGGGTATCCTAGACCTAAAGGGGGGTAATACTATCTGCCCTAACACTAACTGTCACAAACTGACACTATGCAGTAATCAGAAAAAAAAAAAAAAAAAAAAAAAAAAAAATACTGCTAATGTCAGTTTGTGACAGGGGGGCGATCGGGGGGGGATCGGGGGTGTAAAGTATGCCTGGCATGTTCTACTGTGTGTGTGTGTGTGTTGTGCACTCACTTGTCATCTCTCCTCGGCGCTGGAACGGAAACTGCCAGACCGGGGAGAGATGACATCACATCCTCTGCCTGTGTGAAACGACACACAGGCAGAGGAGGATTCCCATTGGCTGGGAGCGATCGCGAGGGGGGGGCCACGATCGGATGGTCTCCCCCTCGCCTCCCGACGCTCCCAGTCAGATGCCGACCGCCGATGGCACCGGGGGGGGGTCCGATCGGACCCCCCGCCCGCGGGAGGCAGATCACGTACGGGTACGTGATTTTGCCTGCCCGTGCCGCTCTGCCGCAGTATATATGCGGTAGGCGGTCGGCAAGTGGTTAAAAAGCAGCAGGAGTATAAGATTGATACAATTAGAAATGCCGAGAACAGGAGACTATTCCAGAAGCAGAAGTGTTTTGGAGAAGGGTAGAGAGTTGGTCGCATGTTGGCACTGTTGGTCAATACCAACTCTCCCTCCTCACCATTGCCTATGATTAGGACCACTACTGGAGACCCTTTGAAAGTCAAAGAAACATTTTTTAATTATTATAGGGATTTATATAAGTCACAGCATAGGTTAGAATTAAATGAAATGGAAAAATTCCTGGAGAATGTCCAACTGCCGACACTTCTGGATAAGGACAGGGCCGGCCTGGAATCCCCTATAACCCTTGAAGAACTAAAACAAGCAGTAGCAAACATGCCTAATCAAAAATCCCCAGGCCTGGACGGCCTACCCGTGGAAGTCTATAAGCACTTTGGTGCAGTGATGCTACCGGCTCTTTTGAAAACACTGAACTGGGCACTTATAGAAGGAAGGCTACCCTCTTCGATGTTAGAGGCTAACATAATACTGATACCGAAAGAGGGGAAAGACCATCTTGACGTATCTTCATATAGGCCAATCTCACTCCTCTGTTCATTAAGATCTTGGCAAAAATAATGGCAACGAGACTAAATAAATGTATTTCGGGCTTGGTACATTCGGACCAATCGGGATTTATTCCTAATAGGTCCGCTAGCGTAAATATTAGATGGATGTACTTGACCCTCCAGTCCCCAGCAGGGGGAAAAGCCCCTAGGGCGATACTGTCCTTGGACATCGCCAAGGCATTTGATAGCTTGGAATGGGACTACCTCTGGTGGGTACTGGAGAAATTTGGGTTTGGCCCCACGTTCACAAGATGGGTGAAAATATTATACTCTCATCCAATTGCCAGAATAAAGTTAAATAACGACTTTTCTGAATTCATGCCTCTTGAGAGAGGGACGAGGAAGGGGTGCCCATGTCACCCCTGCTGTTCGCCCTAGCTATGGAGCCGCTCGCAGAAGTAGTTAGAATATCAGCCGGGGTGCAAGATTTTAGGAGAAGCAACGGGGAAGATAAAATAGCGTTATACGCAGATGACGTGCTACTGTTTTTGGGGGACACGGGGCCATCAGTAGAAAAAGTGATCCAACTTGTGGAAAGGTTTGGAAAATTATCAGGACTTGTAGTTAACTGGGGTAAATCTATGCTTTTACCAATTGATTCAACTAATAATGCCCCGATTGGCTGCATGCCTAGGGTAAGGGTAACAGAGAAAATGAGGTATCTGGGTATAGTGGTGTCCAGTGATCCTTATCAATATATTGAAGATAACCTAGCCCCTTTGCTGGAAAAATTTAAAAGGAAAAGCGACATCTGGGGCAAACTTCCTCTATCTATGGCAGGCAGAGCTAATTTAATTAAAATGGTATGGATGACACAACTTTTGTACGTACTCCATAACTCCCCGGTATGGATTGGGAAGAAATGGTTTTTGAAAATAAATACCCTATTTAGAGAACTAATCTGGAGGAAAGGGCAGGCAAGGATTAGTCTGCAAACGTTACAGCGCCCTACCAGGGAGGGGGGTTTAGCAGTGCCCCAACCACACAACTATTTTCTTGCTGCTCAGTTGCAGCATATAGGGATCCCCCTATATGAGACCCGTGACTGGAGGGACCCTAGTGGAAAAATCATGCTGCAGGATAGCTCGCATAAATCCCTGATAGAGGCATTGGCGGCCGGATCATTACAGGACGGGCCCCCAACATGCAGATTAGTTAATAAAGTTTGGCAGACGACTAAATGGATCATGGGGTATAGAGGGTTCACTGAATTTTCGCCTATATGGCATAACAAATTTTTGCGTGAACTGAAGGCCTTGGGAAAAAGCAGGCCTTGGGAATATCATGGAATAAGTAGGTTGGCTCAGTTATACGACGATAAGAAAATGCTAAAATCCTTCACTGAGCTTAGGAGCGAATACAGAATCCCAAAAACAACATTTTACTGCTACCTACAGGTTAGGCACGCTTTGGGCAGTCAATTTAAGAACTGCCCGCCTGTATGGTGTAAAATTCCTTTTTTGGAAAGTATCGTTAGAACAAATAGTACCAAAGGCCTGATAACAAAGATATATGAGCAATTGTCTGAAAAACTACTTGCCCCGCAGATGACCATGGGAGTTAGGGCGAGGTGGGAGGCAGATGTGGGGGAGATTACAGATTACCAGTGGAAGAAGATTTTGGAGTCTGGTCCGCTGGTGTCTGTCTCTCCGTCGCAGCAGGCTTCGCACCTTCTCCTATTGCATAGAGCCTACTATACCCCAAAAAGATTACACAAATTTGGTAATAGACTAGATGATAAATGCCCCAGGTGTCTGGACACAGGCGACCTTATACACATGATGTGGTGGTGCCCAAAACTAGCAAGATACTGGGGAGTGATAGTAAAGATTATAGAAGCTAGGTGGAAAATTAGTCTAGCGCTGGAGGCTAAGGTATGCATCCTTGGCCTGACAGGGGAGAATATTAGGGAGCAACGATATTAGGATCGCTGTAGGGAGGTGCTTCTACCAGGCAAGGAAACTGATAGCCCAGGTGTGGCTCTCGGCCACACCTCCAACTCCGGAGGAGTGGACCGAAGTGATGAATAAGCTGGTGTGGATGGAAAAAACAACATATATTAGAAGGGGTAGCTATGGTAAATTTGTAAAGATTTGGAGACCATGGCTAGCCTGGATGGGTGTTTCCCTTTGAGATACAGAGGAACTGGTATCTTATGTAGGTGAGAACATGGAATACAGGGGCAAGGTGTCGTGAGGAAAGGGATTTGGGATAAAGTACTAGTCAGATTGACAATACTTCCTGCTAAACTCCCTGCTTGGGTGGGGTGGGGGCGGGTACTTTTGGGTGGGGTGGGAGTGGGTGGGGGACGGGCAGATCTAATATAAGGGAGCGATGGGAGGGGGAATAAAGAAAGAAAGGGGCAAAAAGGAAATAAAAACTCTTTCTATGGTTACCTATTGCAGTATTTATTAGTTATTAATTTATATGTTCCTGTAAATGTGCTTGCATTGGTAAATGTGTATTGTACCATAATTTGTTAATAAAGAACATTAAAATTAAAAAAAAAGAAAGAAAATCCTATCGTGTGTACAGGGCATAAGTGTTACAAGATCTCAGGTGTGAATGAGGAGCAGGTGTGTTTAATTTGGTGTTATCACACTCAATCTTTAATTCTGGTCACTGGAAGTTCAACATTGCACCTCATGGCAAAGAACTCTCAGAGGATCTGAAAAAAAAGAATTGTTGCTCTACATAAAGATGGCCTAGGCTATAAGAAGATTGCCAAGACCCTAAAACTGAGCTGCAGCACGGTGACCAAGACCATACAGCGGTTTAACAGGACAGGTTCCACTCAGAACAGGCCTCTCCATGGTCGACCAAAGAAGTTGAGTGCATGTGCTTAGCGTCATATTCAGAGGTTGTCTTTGGGAAATAGACATATGAGTGCTGTCAGCGTTGCTGCAGAGGTTGAAGGGGTGGGGGGGTCAGCCTGTCAGTGCTCAGACCATATGCCGCACACTGCATCAAATTGGTCTGCATGGCTGTCGTCCCAGAAGGAAGCTTCTTCTAAAGATGATGCACAAGAAAGCCCACAAACAGTTTGCTAAAGACAAGCAGACTAAGGACATGGGTTACTGATGAGACCAAGATAAATGTATTTGGTTCAGATGGTGTCAAGCATGTGTGGTGGCAACCAGGTGAGGAGTAGAAAGACAAGTGTGTCTTGCCTGCAGTCAAGCATGGTGGTGGGAGTGTCATGGGCTGTGGTTACGAGGGGGTCTGAATGCAGGGTAAAAGTACACACAGAAGGGAAATCGCCCTATTTTGCTCTTGCCTCTTGCCTGATGGTTCTCTGAGCCTCAATGGCTAGCTCTGTTACCATCCTGAGCCCAGCTGATGAGACCGTGTTTAGAGGACAGCCTTGCGATAAGTATGTTTGATGTATTTTTGTTATATGCTTTGTAATATCTTCCTTTAGTGTTTATATGTTAGCATTTTCCTATCTTCTTGGGAAAAAAATAAGACGTTGTTTTACTAAGCAGTGTGTTTGTTTTGATAACCTTATATCATTGTGCTTATCAACAGTATCAGAGTTTTAATAGACTAGCTAACTATAGGAATAGACAAGTTAATACATATATGCAATAAATAGAGGGAATCCGTAACCAGCTTTGGATAATATTTAGTTTAGAATTTACTTCAATCTTAGAGTTTATTTCAACACCTTAAAGCGGACCTTTAGTCATTTTTTTAACTTTCCCTATATTCCCTATATTTCCCTGTAAATATCTTATACAGCCCAGTTCCTGTTTCTTTTTTTTTATTATTATTTTATTATGGAAAAGAGATACATCAAGTCAAGTCATTGTTACAAATCACCAAGCTCACACCAGATACCGAAAACAGACAAGACCTATGATTACGTTTGCTGACAATTTATGTATATCTTTGCATATACAGTACTATAACATCTATAAATCGGTGAGAAAAAACAGAGCATTTCTAACTTTGTGCATCATTTAATCATCCACAATTATCTCTTAACACATATTATTACGAAAAGTATACCGATTACCATATTTGCAGTTGCAACGGCTAAGTAGCAAGAGTTTAGCAGAAAATAAAGGAAGAAAGAGGAGGGGGTGGGGGGGGAGAAAACAAAACAAAGCAAATGGAGCATATTTGGCAAGCATATTTGGCAAGTCTCGAATCACAGTATATAGAAAATATATAATATGCAAAGTGGTTGGAGGGAAGCTTCAGAATGGCAAAGATGTTTTTATTACAAATTATGTGAGCAGACTGCAGTTCCTCTTTAATTAGCCATAAGACCCCTTTCACACTGGGGCGGGGGCGGCGGTAATGCACCGCTATTGTTAGCGGAGCTTTACCGTCGGTATTCGGCCGATAACGGGGAGGTTTTTACCCCCGCTAGCAGCCGAGAAAGGGTTAAAAACCACCGCAAAGCTCCTTTGCAGAGGCGCTTTGCCAGCGGTATAGCCGCGCTGTCCCATTGATTTCAATGGGCAGGAGCGGGGAAGGAGCGGTGAATATACTGCTCCTTCCCTGCTCCAAAGATGCTGCTGGCAGACTTTTTTTCCCGTCCTGCCAGCGCACCGCTCCAGTGTAAAAGCCCTCGGGGCTTTCACACTGGAGACAAAGCAGTGGCACTTTCGGGTTGGTTTGCAGGCGCTATTATTAGCGCAATAGCGCCTGCAAACCGCCCCAGTGTGAAAGGGCCCTAAGAGTGGAGAAAAGCACCATCTGTCTCTTTAAAATATAGAAGGTTGTGGTATGCATCTTTTACATCAAGATAAAATGAGCATGAGCAGTAAGGATGAGCCGAACACCCCCGGTTCGGTTCAAACCAAAACTTGCGAACAGGCAAACACACGAACACCGTGGGGTATCAGGGTACACCACCCCTTGGAGAGTACATATGATGATCTATACTTTTGTACTGATGTTTTGTCTTTCTGTTTGATGTATTTATGTAATGTGTAGCCAGCACACATCTTTTTATTCTATATTATTAAAGATATATATATTTTTATCACAGAGTTGGTGGTCTATCAAAGTCCCATTTAGGGGGTATTTTTCCTTGTTCCACGAACACCGTTAAAGTCTTTGGGACACGAACATGAAAAATCAAAAGTGCTCATTTTAAAGGCTTATATGCAAGTTATTGTCATAAAAAGTGTTTGGGGACCTGGGTCCTGCCCCAGGGGACATGTATCAATAGAAAAAAAAGTTTTTAAAAACACGTTTTTTCGGGTGCAGTGATAATGTAGACCCTTATCCGAGTACGTAACCTATGCACGCTACCTGTGATTCTGTACTTGCCAAATATGCTGCAGAAATCTCCCTCCACTAAGTCTGGCTGCAGTCATTTTGACTCTGGGAAACTGAAGCTGCTGCCTGTTAACTTTCTGGATTTACCCAGAGGCACGCCTCCAGCTCTGCAGCTTTCATTGGCCTTCTTATGACTCATCCCCCCTCCCTTCCTGGCAAACGCTTATGAGGGTGAAAGAGAGAGCTGTGCATGATGTCATAAGCCTAGACTAATGACCAGACAAGAAACTTTCTGAGTTCGGATCACCAACTTTCTGAGGTCCTTGGTCCCAGTTGTATTGGAATTCCATGAGGGTACCTTTCTGTTGGGTGGGTGTTGGGTGGGGATTTTAATTTCTCCCCGGAGCCATTACTAGACGTCTCCAGAGGGACATCCCATATTTCCTACTCCTACCTTAAAAAACTAAAAGCAGAACTGTTTAGTTTAAATCTGGTTGATTCATAGAAAATGATACATGGGGATTACATGTTGTGCAATGTACCTATTACTTCTCGGTACATCACACATATTCCAGAATTGACTTCTCTCTGATTCAGCATAAAGATTTGCTGCTTGTGGCCTCCTCCCAAATTGATTTCCTGCCCCATTTTGAGACCTTTTTTGGGAGGAGGTGACAACCACTATTAAACACGAGAGAGCGCCCCCCTCCTGAACCATACCAGGCCAAATGCCCTCAACATTGGGAGGGTGCTTTGGAGTAGCCCCCCAAAGCACCTTGTCCCCATGTTGATGGGGACAAGGGCCTCATCCCCACAACCCTTGCCCGGTGGTTGTGGGGGTAATGTGGGCGGGGGATTATTGGAATCTGGAAGCCCCCCTTAACAAGGGAACCCCCAGATCCCGGGCCTCCCCCCTATGTTAATTGGTAACGGGTACATTGTACCCCTACCATTTTCACAAAAAAGTGTCAAAAATAGTAAAAAAGACAGGAGACACTTTGGGACAAGTCCTTTAAAAATAAAAAATAAAAATGTCCCATGATGTAAATCCATCTCATGTCGCCCAACGAGCCAAAAAAAGAAAAGAAAGGCCGCAACAGCTCCCGCCAAGTGCAGCTTCCTCTTGGTGGCAGCTGCTATATAGCTGAGGGCGGGACCACCCTGGAGCTCAGCCACAGTGATCTTTGGGTTCTTCTTTACCTCTCTCAGCAAGGCTCTTCTCCCCCGATAGCTCAGTTTGGCCGGACAGCCAGCTCTGGGAAGGGTTCTGGTCGTCCCAAACATCTTCCATTTAAGGATTATGGAGTCCACTGTGCTCTTAGGAACATTAAGTGCAGCAGAATTTTTTTGTAACCTTGGCCAGATGTGCCAGATGTGCCTTGCCACAATTCTGTCTCTGAGCTTTTCAGGCAGTTCCTTTGACCTCATGATTCTCATTTGCTCTGACATGCACTGTGAGCTGTAAGGTCTTATATAGACAGGTGTGTGGCTTTCCTAATCAAGTCCAATCAGTATAATCAAATACAGCTGGACTCAAATGAAGGTGTAGAAGCATCTCAAGGATGATCAGAAGAAATGGATAGCACCTGAGTTAAATATATGAGTGTCACAGCAAAGGGTCTGAATACTTAGGACCATGTGATATTTCAGTTTTTCTTTTTTAATAAATCTGCAAAAATGTCAACAATTCTGTGTTTTTATGTCAATATGAGGTGGGCTGTGTTTACATTAATGAGGAAAAAAATGAACTTAAATAGCAAATGGCTGCAATATAACAAAGAGTGAAAAATTTAAGGGGGTCTGAATACTTTCCGTCCTGACTATACATGTCCCCTGGGGCAGGACCCGGGTCCCCAAATGCTTTTTAGGACAATAACTTTCATATAAAATTAGCACTTTTGGTTTTTACTGTTAGTGTCCCATAGACTTTAACGGGGTTCCGCAGCTTTCGAATTTGCCACAAACACCGCATAATGTTCGTTGTTCGCCATACGTCCAAACAACCAAAGTTTGGCCCGAACTTATGCTCGGGCCGAACCATTCGCCAATCCCAAATGAGCAGTAAATGAACAGATGCTTAGTCCATACAAATGATTCAACAATGCAATGATAATTTTTGGAATTGAATAATCAACAATGAGATAAAACAAATGCATGTAAAAATAAATGTAGCAGGTTTTTGAATTGACACTTTTACTTGGCTCTTTTAAGCAGTTTAGGAAATGCTATGGGGAAGTGACTTTAGATATTAGAATTCCTAGTAACTATAGTGTTGATTGCACAAACATCTCATAGCAATTCTGTGCTTTGCCTTATGTTGAGGATCACTGCACCAGACAGCCCATTCCCATTGAATGGGATGCAATCTAGCACAACATATGAAAATTTAGTGCATGCTGCATTTTTTTTGCAGTGCAGCACACAGAAATTAAAGTTTGTACACTATGGGAGTAGGTTGAGGTGTCATTCAAGATGATCGGTAGGGTGCATTACCACATGCTTTATTATGTGTTATTTCAATCTCCATGGGTGAATGAGCTCTAAATTGAGAGGAAGGAAAAGGAAAGCAAAGTGGGTATATGCTTCTGAGGGATTTGCCCTGTATCTTAAACTGAACTCCAGTCTTATCAGCTCCTCTACTGTACTGTAGTTGTTTAGTCTACTTACATTGCACACTGTAGGCTTCTCAGTGTGCTCTAGATGCTGCAGCATATCAGATAGAGCCCACCCCATGTACTGGCTAGGGATGAGCCGAACACACCCCGGTTTCGGTTCACAGCAAAACATGCAAACAGGCAAAATATTTGTTTGAACACCGTTAAAGTCTATGAGACACGAACGTGAAAAATCAAAAGTGCTAATTTTAAGGGTTAATATGCAAGTTATTGTCATAAAAAGTGTTTGGGGACATGGGTGCAAAAAAAGTTTTAAAAACTGGCGTTTTTTTCGGGAGCAGTGATTTTAATAATTTGTTTTTGAATTGACACTTTTACTTGGCTCTTTTAAGCAGTTTAGGAAATGCTATGGGGAAGTGACTTTAGATATTAGAATTCCTAGTAACTATAGTGTTGATTGCACAAACATCTCATAGCAATTCTGTGCTTTGCCTTATGTTGAGGATCACTGCACCAGACAGCCCATTCCCATTGAATGGGATGCAATCTAGCACAACATATGAAAATTTAGTGCATGCTGCATTTTTTTTGCAGTGCAGCACACAGAAATTAAAGTTTGTACACTATGGGAGTGGGTTGAGGTGTCATTCAAGATGATCGGTAGGGTGCATTACCACATGCTTTATTATGTGTTATTTCAATCTCCATGGGTGAATGAGCTCTAAATTGAGAGGAAGGAAAAGGAAAGCAAAGTGGGTATATGCTTCTGAGGGATTTGCCCTGTATCTTAAACTGAACTCCAGTCTTATCAGCTCCTCTACTGTACTGTAGTTGTTTAGTCTACTTACATTGCACACTGTAGGCTTCTCAGTGTGCTCTAGATGCTGCAGCATATCAGATAGAGCCCACCCCATGTACTGGCTAGGGATGAGCCGAACACACCCCGGTTTCGGTTCACAGCAAAACATGCAAACAGGCAAAATATTTGTTTGAACACCGTTAAAGTCTATGAGACACGAACGTGAAAAATCAAAAGTGCTAATTTTAAGGGTTAATATGCAAGTTATTGTCATAAAAAGTGTTTGGGGACATGGGTGCAAAAAAAGTTTTAAAAACTGGTGTTTTTTTCGGGAGCAGTGATTTTAATAATGCTTAAAGGGAGACAATAAAAGTGAAATATTCCTTTAAATTTCGTACCTGGGGGGTGTCTATAGTATGCCTGTAAAGTGGCACATTTTTCCTGTGTTTAGAACAGTCCCTGCACAAAATGACATTTCTAAAGGAAAAAAAGTCATTTAAAAGTACTAGCGCCTATAATGAATTGACTATGGGAGAAATCAAAAGTGCTAATTTTAAAGGCTTATATGCATGGTATTGTCATAAAAAGTGTTTGGGGACCTGGGTCTTGCCCCAGGGGACATGTATCAATGCAAAAAAAAGTTTTAAAGGCCGTTTTTTCGGGAGCAGTTTAGAACAGTCCCTGCACAAAATGACATTTCTAAAGGAAAAAAAGTCATTTAAAAGTACTCACGGCTAGGGATGAGCTTCGGGTTCGAGTCAAACCCATGTTCGACTCGAACATCGCATGTTCGACCGTTCATCGAATTATGAACGATATGGGCCATTTGTGCCAAATTCGAGTGGCACGTCAGGGCCCACAATTCACTGTGGCATTGCAGTGCATTGCTGGCTGATGATGGGCCAAGCATGCACTATGACCCACATGCTTGGCCAATCACAGCGCCGTCTGTACAGAGAGCCGGAATTGGCCAAAGCCAGGGTGGCTTTGGCCAATTATGGCTCAGGGGGTTTAGTACACGCCCCATACTATATAAAGCCGCCTGTACGTCGGCCCTGTGTAGTGTGTTCCGGCGTTGAGAGAGAGAGACAGTGTCATGTGATTTAAGTTAGAGTAGGCAGGCGAGTTAGTTAGCTGCACTTACAGTGTATTGTGTATATATATATGGATCCTAGGTGTTGTATGTATATATATATATATATATATATATATATATATATATATATACATGCTCCTATTAATACCACAGGCAGGCAACTACAGTATTTACAGTTAGTGTACTGTGTCCTCTGCACAGTGTGCACCTAAAGCTACCTGAAGAAAATTGGTGGTGTTCTTCTGATCCTATTAATACCACAGGCAGGCAGCTACAGTATTTACAGTTAGTGTTCTGTGTCCTCTGCACAGTGTGCACCTAAAGCTACCTGAAGAAAATTGGTGGTGTTCTTCTGCTCCTATTAATACCACAGGCAGGCAGCTACAGTATTTACAGTTAGTGTACTGTGTCCTCTGCACAGTGTACACCTAAAGCTACCTGAAGACAATTGCTGCTGTTTTTCTCCTATTAATACCACAGGCAGGCAGCTACAGTACTTACATTTAGTGTACTGTGTCCTCTGCACAGTGTGCACCTAAAGCTACCTGAAGAAAATTGGTGGTGTTCTTCTGATCCTATTAATACCACAGGCAGGCAGCTACAGTATTTACAGTTAGTGTACTGTGTCCTCTGCACAGTGTACACCTAAAGCTACCTGAAGACAATTGCTGCTGTTTTTCTCCTATTAATACCACAGGCAGGCAGCTACAGTACTTACATTTAGTGTACTGTGTCCTCTGCACAGTGTGCACCTAAAGCTACCTGAAGAAAATTGGTGGTGTTCTTCTGATCCTATTAATACCATAGGCAGGCAGCTACAGTATTTACAGTTAGTGTACTGTGTCCTCTGCACAGTGTGCACCTAAAGCTACCTGAAGACAATTGCTGTTGTTCTGCTCCTATTAATACCACAGGCAGGCAGCTACAGTATTTACAGTTAGTGTACTGTGTCCTCTGCACAGTGTGCACCTAAAGCTACCTGAAGACAATTGCTGTTGTTCTGATCCTATTAATACCACAGGCAGGCAGCTGCAGTATATACAGTTAGTGTACTGTGTCCTCTGCACAGTGTGCACCTAAAGCTACCTGAAGAAAATTGGTGGTGTTCTTCTGATCCTATTAATACCACAGGCAGGCAGCTACTGTATTTACAGTTAGTGTACTGCGTCCTCTGCACAGTGTGCACCTAAAGCTACCTGAAGACAATTGCTGTTGTTCTGCTCCTATTAATATCACAGGCAGGCAGCTGCAGTATTTACAGTTAGTGTACTGTGTCCTCTGCACAGTGTGCACCTAAAGCTACCTGAACACAATTGCTGTTGTTCTGCTCCTATTAATACCACAGGCAGACAGCTACAGTATTTACAGTTAGTGTTCTGTGTCCTCTGCACAGTGTGCACCTAAAGCTACCTGAAGAAAATTGGTGGTGTTCTTCTGCTCCTATTAATACCACAGGCAGGCAGCTACAGTATTTACAGTTAGTGTACTGTGTCCTCTGCACAGTGTACACCTAAAGCTACCTGAAGACAATTGCTGCTGTTCTGCTCCTATTAATACCACAGGCAGGCAGCTACAGTACTTACATTTAGTGTACTGTGTCCTCTGCACAGTGTGCACCTAAAGCTACCTGAAGAAAATTGGTGGTGTTCTTCTGATCCTATTAATACCACAGGCAGGCAGCTACAGTATTTACAGTTAGTGTACTGTGTCCTCTGCACAGTGTGCACCTAAAGCTACCTGAATAAAATTGGTGGTGTTCTTCTGATCCTATTAATACCACAAGCAGGCAGCTACAGTATTTTCAGTTAGTGTACTGCATCCCCTGCACAATGTGCACCTAAAGCTACCTGAACACAATTGCTGTTGTTCTGCTCCTATTAATACCACAGGCAGACAGCTACTGTATTTACAGTTAATGTACTGTGTCCTCTGCACAGTGTGCACCTAAAGCTACCTGAAGAAAATTGGTGGTGTTCTTCGGATCCTATTAATACCACAGGCAGGCAGCTACAGTATTTACAGTTAGTGTACTGTGTCCTCTGCACAATGTGCACCTAAAGCTACCTGAAGAAAATTGGTGGTGTTTTTCTGATCCTATTAATACCACAGGCAGGCAGCTACAGTATTTACAGTTAGTGTACTGTGTCCTCTGCACAGTGTGCACCTAAAGCTACCTGAAGACAATTGCTGTTGTTCTGCTCCTATTAATACCACAGGCAGGCAGCTACAGTATTTACAGTTAGTGTACTGTGTCCTCTGCACAGTGTGCACCTAAAGCTACCTGAAGACAATTGCTGTTGTTCTGATCCTATTAATACCACAGGCAGGCAGCTGCAGTATATACAGTTAGTGTACTGTGTCCTCTGCACAGTGTGCACCTAAAGCTACCTGAAGAAAATTGGTGGTGTTCTTCTGATCCTATTAATACCACAGGCAGGCAGCTACTGTATTTACAGTTAGTGTACTGCGTCCTCTGCACAGTGTGCACCTAAAGCTACCTGAAGACAATTGCTGTTGTTCTGCTCCTATTAATATCACAGGCAGGCAGCTGCAGTATTTACAGTTAGTGTACTGTGTCCTCTGCACAGTGTGCACCTAAAGCTACCTGAACACAATTGCTGTTGTTCTGCTCCTATTAATACCACAGGCAGACAGCTACAGTATTTACAGTTAGTGTTCTGTGTCCTCTGCACAGTGTGCACCTAAAGCTACCTGAAGAAAATTGGTGGTGTTCTTCTGCTCCTATTAATACCACAGGCAGGCAGCTACAGTATTTACAGTTAGTGTACTGTGTCCTCTGCACAGTGTACACCTAAAGCTACCTGAAGACAATTGCTGCTGTTCTGCTCCTATTAATACCACAGGCAGGCAGCTACAGTACTTACATTTAGTGTACTGTGTCCTCTGCACAGTGTGCACCTAAAGCTACCTGAAGAAAATTGGTGGTGTTCTTCTGATCCTATTAATACCACAGGCAGGCAGCTACAGTATTTACAGTTAGTGTACTGTGTCCTCTGCACAGTGTGCACCTAAAGCTACCTGAATAAAATTGGTGGTGTTCTTCTGATCCTATTAATACCACAGGCAGGCAGCTACAGTATTTACAGTTAGTGTACTGTGTCCTCTGCACAATGTGCACCTAAAGCTACCTGAAGAAAATTGGTGGTGTTCTTCTGATCCTATTAATACCACAGGCAGGCAGCTACAGAATTTACAGTTAGTGTACTGTGTCCTCTGCACAATGTGCACCTAAAGCTACCTGAAGAAAATTGGTGGTGTTCTTCTGATCCTATTAATACCACAGGCAGGCAGCTACAGTATTTACAGTTAGTGTACTGTGTCCTCTGCACAGTGTGCACCTAAAGCTACCTGAAGACAATTGCTGTTGTTCTGCTCCTATTAATACCACAGGCAGGCAGCTACAGTATTTACAGTTAGTGCACTGTGTCCTCTGCACAGTGTGCACCTAAAGCTACCTGAAGACAATTGCTGTTGTTCTGATCCTATTAATACCACAGGCAGGCAGCTGCAGTATATACAGTTAGTGTACTGTGTCCTCTGCACAGTGTGCACCTAAAGCTACCTGAAGAAAATTGGTGGTGTTCTTCTGATCCTATTAATACCACAGGCAGGCAGCTACTGTATTTACAGTTAGTGTACTGCGTCCTCTGCACAGTGTGCACCTAAAGCTACCTGAAGACAATTGCTGTTGTTCTGCTCCTATTAATATCACAGGCAGGCAGCTACAGTATTTACAGTTAGTGTACTGTGTCCTCTGCACAGTGTGCACCTAAAGCTACCTGAAGACAATTGCTGTTGTTCTGCTCCTATTAATACCACAGGCAGGCAACTACAGTATTTACAGTTAGTGTACTGTGTCCTCTGCACAGTGTGCACCTAAAGCTACCTGAAGAAAATTGGTGGTGTTCTTCTGATCCTATAAATACCACAGGCAGGCAGCTACAGTATTTTCAGTTAGTGTACTGCATCCTCTGCACAGTGTGCACCTAAAGCTACCTGAACACAATTGCTGTTGTTCTGCTCCTATTAATACCACAGGTAGACAGTACAGTTAGTGTACCGTGTCCTCTCCACAGTGTGCACCTAAAGCTACCTAAAGAAAATTGGTGGTGTTTTTCTGCTCCTATATTAATACCACAGGCAGGCAGCTACAGTATTTACAGTTAATGTACTGTGTCCTCTGCACAGTGTGCACCTAAAGCTACCTGAAGACAATTGCTGTTGTTCTGCTCCTATTAATACCACAGGCAGGCAACTACAGTATTTACAGTTAGTGTACTGTGTTCCTCTGCACAGTGTGCACCTAAAGCTACCTGAAGAAAATTGGTGGTGTTCTCCTGATCCTATTAATACCGCAGGCAGCTGCAGTATTTACAAGTTAGTGTAGTGTGTCCTCTGCAAAGTGTGCACCTAAAGCTACCTGAAGAAAATTGGTGGTGTTCTTCTGATCCTATTAGTACCGCAGGCAGCTGCAGTATTTACAAGTTGGTGTAGTGTGTTCTGCTCCTATTAATACCACAGGCAGGCAGCTACAGAATTTACAGTTAGTGTACTGTGTCCTCTGCACAATGTGCACCTAAAGCTACCTGAAGAAAATTGGTGGTGTTCTTCTGATCCTATTAATACCACAGGCAGGCAGCTACAGTATTTACAGTTAGTGTACTGTGTCCTCTGCACAGTGTGCACCTAAAGCTACCTGAAGACAATTGCTGTTGTTCTGCTCCTAATAATACCACAGGCAGGCAGCTACAGTACTTACAGTTAGTGTACTGTGTCCTCTGCACAGTGTGCACCTAAAGCTACCTGAAGAAAATTGGTGGTGTTCTTCTGATCCTATTATTACCACAGGCAGGCAGCTACAGTATTTACAGTTAGTGTACTGTGTCCTCTGCACAGTGTGCACCTAAATCTACCTGAATAAAATTGGTGGTGTTCTTCTGATCCATAGGCAGGCAGCTACAATATTTACAGTTATAGGGCGTACACACGGTCGGACTTTGTTCGGACATTCCGACAACAAAATCCTAGGATTTTTTCCGACGGATGTTGGCTCAAACTTGTTTTCCCTACACACGGTCGCACAAAGTTGTCGGAATTTCCGATCGCCAACCACGCGGTCACGTACACCACGTACGACGAGACTAGAAAAGGCCGGTTCAGAACCAAGCGCGGCACCCTTTGGGCTCCTTTTGCTAATCTCGTGTTAGTAAAAGTTTGGTGAGAGACGATTCGTGCTTTTTCAGACTCGTGGCTTTCAGATCGTTTTCTGCCGTTCAGTTTGTGCTTGTGGGTTTGTATCTGCTCTTCAGTGCGTGCAAGCAAGTTTCGCGTGACATTAGGTAGTCATTGTATTCTTGTTCGTTCGTTACTGTTTTTCAGGTCGCTCTTCACAGGCCTTGCTGTTCTTCAGTGCGTTCTGTTACTTCGTTCTGAGCAGCCGACCGTTTTCTAGCCATGTTTCGTATGCGTACTCCTCGTAGAGTTCGTGCTGTGCGGGGGCTTGGTGTTGGTGTCCTGACCTTGACACAAGTCCAGTCCATGAACAGGGTGGGGAGGAGTTCATGGACCAAGAATTGGTTGCTTCAGCGTGACCAGTTCTCTCATATGCCTTTGCTCCGTGAGATCCGTGAGAATAATCCTGATGATTTCAGGAACTTTCTCCGGATGACGGACCCCGTGTTTCACCGTTTGTTGGCTTTGCTGACCCCCTATATTAGCAGGCAGGATACCTGCATGAGGCAAGCCATCACTCCGGAGCAGAGGTTGGTCGCTTACCTTGCGGTATTTGGCCACAGGGAGAAGCCTGCAGGACCTCAAGTTCTCGACAGGCATCTCCCCCCAGGCTCTGGGGATCATTATCCCAGAGACCTGTTCTGCCATCATCCAGGTCCTGCAGAAGGAGTATATGAAGGTAAGATTTTTATCCTTTTATATCACATTTTATTGTATTGAATGTTTGTTAATATATTGTATTTCTTTCCTCATTCCCTAATTACCATGATTGTAATATGCTGAGAATGTCCCCTTTGTTCTCATGCATTCTGGATTTTTATGTAATTATTATTTTATGTCCTTCATACATATTTGCCCTTCACTAACCTCCCCAGCATGGTGTCTCCTGGCCTATATTCACCTCATGTAGTCACTTAACAATGTATTTTATCAGCTCCATAGTAGTGCTTTACCCCAAACACCCCCTAAAATGTTTGGAAATGTTTTTGTTTTAAATTCAGGCAGAGTGCCAGAGGCTTTTTTTGTGGTGTCCCCAAATAATTTTTAGTAACCCTCCCTCCCCCCAACTGCTAAGTCAGCTGATCCCAATTCTCTATCTATCCTCAATCATCTATCTGCTGACTTTGCCAAGCCCATACACACTATACCCTCCTCTTTACTGGTCAGATTTATGGATGAATTCCCCAAAGCATGTAGTGCAAGGGCCTGCCTGTATACTTTACAATGGTACTGTTTAACCACTTGAGCCCCGGACCATTATGCTGCCTAAGGACCAGAGGTCTTTTTCCAATTTGGCACTGCGTCGCTTTAACTGCTAATTGCGCGGTCATGCAATGCTGTACCCAAACGAAATGTGCGTCCTTTTCTTCCCACAAATAGAGCTTTCTTTTGATGGTATTTGATCACCTCTGCGGTTTTTATTTTTTGCGCTATAAACGGAAAAAGACCGAAAATTTTGAAAAAAAATGATATTTTCTACTTTTTGTTATAAAAAAAATCCAATAAACTAAATTTTAGTCATACATTTAGGCCAAAATGTATTCGGCCACATGTCTTTGGTAAAAAAAATGTCAATAAGCGTATATTTATTGGTTTGCGCAAAAGTTATAGCGTCTACAAACTAGGGTACATTTTCTGGAATTTACACAGCTTTTAGTTTATGACTGCCTATGTCATTTTTGAGGTGCTAAAATGGCAGGGCAGTACAAAACCCCCCCAAATGACCCCATTTTGGAAAGTAGACACCCCAAGGAAATTGCTGAGAGGCATGTTGAACCCATTGAATATTTATTTTTTTTGTCCCAAGTGATTGAAAAATGACAAAAAAAAAAAAAAAATATTTACAAAAAGTCGTCACTAAATGATATATTGCTCACACAGGCCATGGGCCTATGTGGAATTGCACCCCAAAATACATTTAGCTGCTTCTCCTGAGTATGGGGATACCACATGTGTGGGACTTTTTGGGAGCCTAGCCGCGTACGGGGCCCCGAAAACCAATCACCGCCTTCAGGATTTCTAAGGGTGTAAATTTTTGCTTTCACTCTTCACTGCCTATCACAGTTTCGGAGGCCATGGAATGCCCAGGTGGCACAAAACCCCCCAAAATGACCCCATTTTGGAAAGTAGACACCCCAAGCTATTTGCTGAGAGGCATATTGAGTCCATGGAATATTTTATATTTTGACACAAGTTGCGGGAAAGTGACACTTTTTTTTTTTTTTTTTTTTTTCATAAAGTTGTCACTAAATGATATATTGCTCACACAGGCCATGGGCATATGTGGAATTGCACCCCAAAATACATTTAGCTGCTTCTCCTGAGTATGGGGATACCACATGTGTGGGACTTTTTGGGAGCCTAGCCGCGTACTAGACCCCGAAAACCAATCACTGCCTTCAGGATTTCTAAGGGTGAAAATTTTTGATTTCACTCTTTACTGCCTATCACAGTTTCGGAGGCCATGGAATGCCCAGGTGGCACAAACCCCCCCCAAATGACCCCATTTTGGAAAGTAGACACCCCAAGCTATTTGCTGAAAGGCATGGTGAGTATTTTGCAGCTCTCATTTGTTTTTGAAAATGAAGAAAGACAAGAAAAAACATTTTTTTTTTCTTTTTTCAATTTTCAAAACTTTGTGACAAAAAGTGAGGTCTGCAAAATACTCACTATACCTCTCAGCAAATAGCTTGGGGTGTCTACTTTCCAAAATGGGGTCATTTGGGGGGGTTTTGTGCCACCTGGGCATTCCATGGCCTCCGAAACTGTGATAGGCAGTGAAGAGTGAAATCAAAAATTCACGCCCTTAGAAAGCCTGAAGGCGGTGCTTGGTTTTCGGGGTCCCGTACGCGGCTAGGCTCCCAAAAAGTCTCACACATGTGGTATCCCCGTACTCAGGAGAAGCAGCAGAATGTATTTTGGGGTGTAATTTCACATATTTCCATGGCATGTTTGAGCAATATATCATTTAGTGACAACTTTGTGCAAAAAAAAAAAAAAAATTGTCTCTTTCCCGCAACTTGTGTCGCAATATAAAATATTCCATGGACTCGACATGCCTCTCAGCAAATAGCTTGGGGTGTCTACTTTCCAAAATGGGGTCATTTGGGGGGGTTTTGAACTGTCCTGGCATTTTATGCACAACATTTAGAAGCTTATGTCACACATCACCCACTCTTCTAACCACTTGAAGACAAAGCCCTTTCTGACACTTATTGTTTACATGAAAAAGTTTTTTTTTTTTGCAAAAAAATTACTTTGAACCCCCAAACATTATATATTTTTTTAAAGCAAATGCCCTACAGATTAAAATGGTGGGTGTTTCATTTTTTTTTTTCACACAGTAATTGCGCAGCGATTTTTCAAACGCATTTTTTGGGGAAAAAACACACTTTTTTTAATTTTAATGCACTAAAACACGCTATATTGCCCAAATGTTTGATGAAATAAAAAAGATGATCTTAGGCCGAGTACATGGATACCAAACATGACATGCTTTAAAATTGCGCACAAACGTGCAGTGGCAACAAAATAAATACATGTTTAAAAGCCTTCAAAAGCCTTTACAGGTTACCACTTTAGATTTACAGAGGAGGTCTACTGGAAAAATTACTGCACTCGATCTGGCCTTCGCGGTGATACCTCACATGCATGGTGCAATTGCTGTTTACGTTTGACGACAGACCGCCGCTTGCGTTCGCCTTAGCGCGAGAGCAGGGGGCGACAGGGGTGTTTTTTTTTTTTTTTTTTTTTTTCTTTATTATTTTTTTGCTTTTTTAATCTTACTTTTAAACTGTTCCTTTCATATTTTTTTTTTTAATCATTTTTATTGTTATCTCGGGGAATGTAAATATCCCCTATGATAGCAATAGGTAGTGACAGGTACTCTTTTTTGAAAAAATTGTGGTCTATTAGACCCTAGATCTCTCCTCTGCCCTCAAAGCATCTGACCACACCAAGATCGGTGTGATCATTTTATCACACCGATCTTCCCCAATTTCCCAATGGCGCTATTTACATTCGGCGAAATCTAAGTCATGAAATACTCGTAGCTTCCGGTTTCTTAGGCCATAGAGATGTTTGGAGCCACTCTGGTCTCTGATCAGCTCTATGGTCAGCTGGCTGAATCACCGGCTGCATTCTCAGGTTCCCTGTTGAGACAGGAGAGCCAGAGAAAAACACGGAAGATGGTGGGGGGGGGGGGCATTCCCTCCCACGGCTTGTAAAAGCAGTCTAGAGGCTAATTAGCCGCTAGGATTGCTTTTACATGAAAGCCGACCGCTGGCTGAAAAGAATGATACCAAGATGATACCTAAACCTGCAGGCATCATTCTGGTATAACCACTCAAAGTCGTGAATGGCGTACCTGAAGACAAAAAAATGGTTAACAATGGTTAACAATAAAGCACAGTAAAGTGTAAATAATTACACACCTGAAAAACAAACATGATAAAACATAATAACAATAACAATAACAATAAAACATTGCAGAATAGAATACAGTAAAAAAGAGCAGAACAATAGAGAGAGAGAATAGAGAGAGAGAGAACAATAAAACAACAACTATTTTTTTTTATTTCATATTTTTTTTTTTTTTTACACTTTTTTTGTAACTAACTTTTATAACGGTAACCGGTTCCAGGTTCGGGTCTCTCAAAATGCGATGGCATCTTGGGAGACCCTGTGAAAGTGTGCCTAGTCTGTGCAATGCTGTACCCTACGCTAATACTCAACTAGTGAATGGTAGCGTTCAAAACATTCACCAATGCAAAGACCAGGATTGTCAGGACAGGAGGGACAATAATAGCGGGTGTCACGCCTATATCCGCGCTTGCTGCAGACACAACATCTTTTTTGGGGGGGTTCGTTGGGTAGGGGTACTCGGGAGGACATAAAAATGCCTCTCATGCAGCCGACTGCATTTGGTTGGGGATGTGAATGGGGGAAGTACGGGCGCTGCAGAAGCGGTGGGTTCCCAATTAGGATTGGCAAATGCAGCAGGAAGGGCACTATGGGCACGACGGGCCTGTGTTTGTCTTTTTGGTGGCAGCGGGACACTACTTGTGCTTGCCACCTCACCAGCTTCAACTGCACTTATGGGACTCGCCACGTCACCACGTGTTACTGCAGTGCTGGTTTGACTACGACCGGGGTGTACTAGGCCGCTGGCGCTTGCCAGTTCACCAAAACGCTACCAAAAAACTGTTAGCGATCGCAGGGATCAGGCCTGACTCTGCGAACGCTGCAGTTATGCGTTTAGTGCCTTGTAAGTGACAGTGATCGATCGATACTGCATTTAGGTGGGCTGGGCCGGGCCGGGCGGAGGGGCAAAACGCAGGTGCTAGCAGGTATCTGGGCTGATCCCGCTAACACTGCGTTTTTGGGAACCCTAAACTGCTGGTGACGCTAGTATAGATCTGATCGGATCAGATATTGATGCGATCAGATACTATACCACTAAGGGAGGTGTACAGTGCGTGCGTGGGTGTTAGCGGTACTGGCGCTAATCTGACGCTGCCTGGGGCTGGTGCTTGCCAGTTCACCAAAACGCTACAAAAAAAACTGTTAGCGATCGCAGGGATCAGGCCTGACTCTGCGAACGCTGCAGTTATGCGTTTAGTGTTTTGTAAGTGTCAGTGATCGATCGATACTGCACTTGGGTGGGCTGGGCCGGGCGGAGGGGCAAAACGCAGGTGCTAGCAGGTATCTGGGCTGATTCCGCTAACACTGCGTTTTTGGGAACCCTAAACTGCTGGGGACGCTAGTATAGATCTGATCGGATCAGATATTGATCCGTTCAGATACTATACCACTAAGGGAGGTGTATGGTGCGTGCGTGGGTGTTAGCGGTACTGGCGCTAACCTGACGCCTGGGGCTGGTGCTTGCCAGTTCACCAAAATGCTACCAAAAAAACTGTTAGCGATCGCAGGGATCAGGCCTGACTCTGCGAACGCTGCAGTTATGCGTTTAGTGCCTTGTAAGTGACAGTGATCGATCGATACTGCACTTGGGTGGGCTGGGCGGAGGCACAAAACGCAGGTGCTAGCAGGTATCTGGGCTGATCCCGCTAACACTGCGTTTTTGGGAACCCTAAACTGCTGGGGACGCTAGTATAGATCTGATCGGATCAGATATTGATCCGATCAGATACTATACCACTAAGGGAGGCGCATGCTGCGTGCGTGGGTGTTAGCGGTACTGGCGCATATCTGACGCTGCCTGGGGCGACGCATATCACCGCCGGGCGATCGGGGGGCTAAACCTTTATTCGGTAATAAACGGCGGGTGCCCTGACACTATAAAAAATAAACGAACTAACCAGCGTCAACCGTAACGGTTATACGGTGATCAGTGGTGAAAGGGTTAACTAGGGGGCAATCAAGGGGTTAAAACATTTATTAGGTAGTATATGGGGGTCCCTGACGCTATAAAACGCTGACGGCGAACCTAAATATTTACCTCACTAACTAGCGTCACCAGCGACACTAATACAGCGATCAGAAAAATGATCGCTTAGCGACACTGGTGACAGGGGGTGATCAAGGGGTTAAAACTTTATTAGGGGGGGTTAGGGGGGTACCCTAGACCTAAAGGGGGGTAATACTCACTGTCCCAACACAGTAACTGTCACAAACTGACACTATGCAGTAATTAGAAAAAAAAAAACTGCTGGTGTCAGTTTGTGACAGGGGGGGGGTGATTGGGGGGGGATCGGGGGGCGATCGGGGGGGGGGATCGGGGTGTTTTGTGTGCCTGGCATGTTCTACTGTGTGTGTGTAGTGTTGTGCACTCACATAGATGTCGTCTCTCCTCGGGCCGGAACGGAAAATACCGACCCGAGGGGAGATGACATCACTTCCTTTGCTGCTGCTTAGCATACAGCAGCAAAGGAGTGTTCTCATTGGCCGGCGGCGATCGCGAGGGGGGGGCCAAGAACGGATGGTCTCCCCCTCATCACCGATCGCCGCTGGACAAAAGACGACCGCCTCGGGCACCGGGGGGGGTCCGATCGGACCCCCCACCCGCGGAGGGCAAATCACGTACCCTGTACGTGATTTTGCCTGTCCGTGCCACTTTGCCGACGTACATCGGCGTGAGGCGGTCGTCAAGTGGTTAAAGTTTTTGTATCCTATTATTATCTTGATAGGTAATAGCAGAATGTCCAAATGTCCTCAAATGTGTACAGTGTGTATTTATATCTTTGTATTATGACACTTCTTACCTGTCCAGTGGGCTGCCAATAGTGTAACTAAGGAGGGTCTGTTCAAAGTAATACCCATTATTTAGGCATTCATCTCTCAATGAAGTGAAGAGGGTTACCTGTCCAAGATTTCCACACACCCCTATAATGTTAGAAATGGCCCATGAGAGGGGGGGGGAGGGGGAATATGATAGGTGTACCTTATACTTTGGCGTTGTTAAATTCCCCTTACTAAATGCTATCTGGAGGTTGCCCCATAATGTTTGTGTCTAATCTGCTTGCCATGTTTCTGTGAAAAAATAGTAATGTTTATTGTTTTTTCCTCAACAGTTTCCTTCCACGCCATAGGAATGGCAGACTGTGGCCTCCCACTTTGCCCAGCGGTGGGACTTTCCTAACTGCGGAGGGGCAATTGATGGGAAATACGTCCACATCGTCCCACCACCCAACTCGGGGTCGTACTATTATAATTTAATAGTATAGTGATGTTGGCGGTGGTGTCGGCTAATTACGACTTCCTGTATGTGGACGTGGGGAAGAATGGCCGGATGTCCGATGGTGGAGTCATCGCCCAGACGGAGTTCTACAGGCGTCTCCAGAATGGCAGCTTGGACTTGCCAGCTCCAGAGGACAATGTGGAAGGACTCCCATTCGTGTTCGTTGCTGATGAAGCGTTTGCGCTGGGGGACCACCTGATGCGGCCATTCCCAATGAGGACCCTCACCCCGGAACAGAGGGTTTTTAATTACCGGCTGGCCAGAGCCCGAACAGTGGTGGAGAACCCATTTGGAATCCTGGCCAGCCGGTTCCACCAATTTATGACACCCATTCATATGGCGGAGTATAAACTGAACCATATAATACTTGCGTGCTGTGTTCTCCATAACTTTTTAAGAAAAAATTCGGCAAACTATGCTGGCTCAGTTGGGCCTGAGGCTGGAATGATACATCAAACTACACTGACGGCGCTTGAAAGCGGCTGTCCTGGCTTGCCCTCCCTGAGTGCCCGTGATGTCTGGTTACGATACCAGGAGTTCTTTGCGGGTAGGGGGGCCATCAATATGCCAGACAATCTGTGAAGCCTTTTTATAATAAAAAAAATAAATAATAATCTTTGTGGACATTTACTGCTTGTGTTTGTTTTAGCTGACCCTGACAGAAATGTTTTGAGTGCAGAAAATGGCGTGACTGTGTAACCTTATACAAAGCACTGTTGGCTGTTATTTACTAAATGCAAAAACACATTTCACTACAAGTGCACTTGCAACTGCACTGAAACTGCACTTGTAGTGCAAAGTGGATTTGCCCTTAGGAAATAACCCCCATTTTCTCATAAAACAACAATTACATCACCCCAAAAGTGTTGTAGCGTTGAGACAATAATCCACACATTCTTGATTAACAATCTTTTTAATACCTGCACAATCACATGTTTTTCAGACAAAACAACATGTTTGTTGTATACCAATTTTTGTGGTGGCATTATCCAAAATCAAAATGTCCATGTTATAGAAAACAGGCCTGTGTAAAACCAACAAGAAAGACACAAATCTTGATCTTACAAAGTTCACATTTGGTAGAACCTGAAGGCAATATCAGACATGAGTATTTAGGAACTGTGTTTAATATTGCGTTCAGATTTGGCTGGAAAAGCCAAATTTGGAAGATGCACACAAATTTCCCAATGTCAACATGTGCTACCTGCCATCACGGGGGATCAAGGGATGTGTTTTGGGGGAGCAAGCCCTTCCTCACCGCTACTTTATTATTGAGGAAGGGGTTGCACCCCCAAAACGCGTCCATTGATCTCCCGTGATGGCAGATAGCACATGTTGACACACTGTGTGCATCCTCCAAATTTGGCTTTGGGAAAAATCACAAAAACATTTAGCACATTGTAGCACACAAAAGAAGAAAGTGATTTGGAGAGGTTTTAAACTCGCCCCAAAACATCAATGATGTTTTTATATTTTGGAATAACATCATTGATGTTTTGCTTGATGATTTCCAATTGTAAATTACACCCCATGATCTCTCCGATCAGGATCTGGGCACTTTCGGATGTGAAAGGATCTGGATCCACAACCTCATGAACACCTAAAAAGAGAGGAACCCCAAAATAAATTTGGTTTAAAAAAAATGCAGCCATCTATCTCTTATCTGAGCCTGTGGTTGCAGACACTCACCTGTTGTGGTGACTAGTTCCACCACGTCTTCATCCTCCTGCTCAGCTTGTGTTGGGGGGATTTCCCCTTCTTCCAGAGGGGGGGGGGCTCTGGTCTCCTCAGATGAGGGGTGTCCTCCGAGTCTTTTCTCCCCTATGTCAAACAAAATGGTATAATTAGCACACAGATATTTAATGTCAGAACTATAAATAGGAAACATTGCTTGGAAGTGGGGTACAATTATCTATTTTACCAGAGTTCCAAGATGTAATTTTTTTAATGCCCTTTGTCAACCTGCAATATTTTACCTGTTTGGTACAAGCTTCACAGATATAGACCCCCCTATAGTATACACTGGAGCACCTGTGTGGCCCCCTAATAAAAATGGTGTTCTTTTGTCCCACACTAGTGCTCCAGTGTCCTGAATGTGAAAACAGCTGCTCAGTGTCCTCTCCTTACACAGAATCTAGTTTGCATTTCATTCTAGTAACAAAGCCATCTACACAACCCAATTCTTTGAAGACAAGTATAGGGCGTCAAAATGGTGGCCAAATGCATATGGGCTAAACAATGGTATTTTATATTTGGAACGAAAAATGTTTGATCCGAACGAATAATGTGCCCATGAACATGAAAGTTGCCATTTTAAACTGTACAACCATTCCTAAAAGCACATGGAGCAGCACGAACATAATAAACACAAAAAGAATAGGAACACAGCACAACTACTTACTTTTTTGCAGCACTCTCCGGATCTTTCTCTACTGCTCATGTTCTCGTAATTTCAGGTCCGACCACCGCTTCCTGAGCTGATCTTTCGATCGGCGTAACCCGAAATTCCGGTGCAGACTCCTGACCACTTTCGCCATGATCTTGTCCTTTCGGACATTGGGGTTGGGGTAAGGCCCATACTTTCCATCATAGTCGGCCTACTTCAGGATGTCCACCATCTCCAACATCTCCCCAAAGGACATATTTGAGTCCTTAAATCTCCTTCTGGATCGGGACATTTCAGGCTCCGGCCTTATCTCCCCCTCCTCCTCGTTGCTACAATTAGCGCGCACCTGCTGTCTATCCGCCATGTGCTCTTCCCCCACTGCGCTGAACGAAAAGGGGCGGGGAATAGACTAGAAAGAACGTCAGGGGCGGGCGGAGTTATACGCATGTGCAGTGTGTATAAAGCGTAACACATGTGCGTCTTACGTACGATCTGTGAGCGGAGGAAGGAGCATCGGAGACGCCGATTGTGATAACGAAGGTAAGATCTAAACTTGCGCCTATACTGCTTCAAAATGGAAGCCTATATTGTAACAAGATTAGGGGAGTTTTGCCTGACATTAGGGTTTGTCTTGTGTTGTGTCTTGCAGAGAAAATGGATGGGTTCAACGACCACAATTTCCTGCCCCTGTTCATAGACAAGTACAGGGAGCTGCCCTGTCTGTGGCAGGTCAGACACCCCCACTATAACCACAAACAGAAAAGGCAGGCAGCGCTGGAGAAACTGCTGGAGTTGGTGAAGCCGGTGGTCCCCACAGCAACCATCCCCTATTTAAAAGCTAAAATTGGTGGCCTGAGGAGCACATATCTTAGGGAGCGCAAGAAGGTCACAGATTCCCAGAGGTCCGGAGCAGCAGCAGATGACGTTTATGTCCCCCGGCTGTGGTACTACGAGAGACTGCGATTTCTGTCAGACCACACTGAAGTCAGGGAATCACTCTCTACTCTTCCTTCCACGCTTCCTTCCATATCAGCTGAGGCTTCCGATGTCCAACCTGGGCCTTCCAGCCAGGAAGAAGTGGAGGAGCCCAGCTGGAGTCAGGTATAGCATTCTTCTACAGATTTCTGGTCAATAAATAAATGATGTTTATTAGATGTTATTATTGATCACTAATTGCTGCTTGAAAAAAGTGTTTTACATATCAATAGACAGTAGTGGGCACCCAAAATTGGGACAAAAATGAAAAATGCTGGGCTCAGAATGATAGTCTGTTATATTTGTTAACATTCAATTTGCAGCAGTCAGGAGGTGACAATTGTGTGTGATTGATGACTAAAAATCTCAAACTATGTCCCTTTTTCATACACAGGAAGACCTCAGCCAGGAGGAGGCTGTGGAATGTGGCAGTCAGGAGGAGGCGGGGATTAGTGGCAGCCAGGAGGAGGCGGGGCTAAGTGTCAGCCAAGAGAAGCCAGGGACCAGTCGCAGCCTGACTGAGTCTAAGGTCCCTCCCCTCCGCCTTCCATACAAAAGGGCCAGGAAGGCCATTCCGAGTCCCGTGCAAGATTCAGTGTACAGGCTGATCCAGGAGGCTTCTGCGTCCCTCAGAGCCTTACCAACTCCTGAAGAGGCCTTTGCCTGCATGGCTGCCACCAAATTGCAGGGCATGCAGGAGGGTCAATGCCTCCTGTGTGAGGACCTTATTTAAAAAAGTCCTACGTAAGGGGGTGAGTGGGGAACTAACACCCAAGACGGTTGTCATTGAGATGGACGATCCTCCTCCTCCTCCTCCTCCTGCTGCCACAACTCCACCACCACAGCCACCGCGTGGAAGGAAGCGTGGAAAGAAGACCTAAGAGTGATGACCCTGGGTTCAGTCTGGTCTGACAGAAGATGCAGTCTCTCCTATGACCACAGCCTGGGGACACAGATGTCATCTGCTGCTTTCCGGATCTCTGGGACTTCTGGACCAGACTGCCCTCCCTTAAATATGGACTCCTCAGGCCACCAATTTTGCTTTTAAATAATTGATGTGTGCCCTGGGGGTCCAAGGCTTCACCCATTTCTGCAGTTTCTCCAGCGTTGCCTCCCTCTTTGTTTATAGTTGTGAGCCCTTAATACATTTTTTGGGGCAATTCTACTCTCCTGTTTGTGTTTTCATCCAAAAAGGACAGTTTGTTGGTGAGGATTCAGGTACATTTCTAACATAAAATGTGAAATTAACAAGGGACAACAATACCAAACAATCTCCTACAGATTAAATAGAACAACATATCAATGGTGTTGTGGGAACTTGTCACAAAAAACACACACAAACATTTTCGGGAGTACAAATCAAAATCGCAAAAAAAAAAATAGAAACACAAACAAAGAATCTACATTAAAGCCAAAAAATATACAAAAATATTTTGTCAGATGTGAGAAATCAAAATATATTGAGGGAATCCCGATAAATAGTAACTAAATAAGATTGTGAGAAGTGTGTGTGAATATGAGCAGCAAAACTACTTCATTCTTGTCACATTCTAAAGAAGAAGAGAGTGCGCTGTATTTAACCATTTTGAACATTGCAGCGTGACGAAAGTGCTGTATCCATTGCGAACGCTAACTTTACCAGAACGAGCTGTTCCGTCTTGGAATTTCTTCTGAGCATGCGTGGCACTTTGTGCGTCGGAACAGGCCACACACGGTCGGAATTGACGCGATCGGAATTTGTTGTCGGAAAATTTTATCTCCTGCTGTCCAACTTTGTGTGTCGGAAAATCCGATGGAAAATGTCCGATGGAGCCCACACACGGTCGGAATTTCCGACAACACGCTTCGATTGGACATTTTCCATCGGAAAATCCTACCGTGTGTACGGGGCATGAGTGTACTGTGTCCTCTGCACAATGTGCACCTAAAGCTAGCTGAAGAAAATTGGTGGTGTTCTTCTGATCCTTTTAATACCACAAGCAGGCAGCTACAGTATTTACAGTTAGTGTACTGTGTCCTCTGCACAATGTGCACCTAAAGCTACCTGAAGAAAATTGGTGGTGTTCTTCTGATCCTAATAATACCACAGGGTACGGGGCATTAGTGTACTGTGTCCTCTGCACAGTGTGCACCTAAAGCTATCTGAAGAAAATTGGTGGTGTTCTTCTGATACCACAGGCAGGCAGCTACAGTATTTACAGTTAGTGTACTGTGTCCTCTGCACAGTGTGCACCTAAATCTACCTAAATAAAATTGTTCTTCTGATCCTATTAATACCACAGGCAGGCAGCTACAGTATTTACAGTTAGTGTAATGTGTCCTCTGCACAGTGTGCACCTAAAGCTACCTGAACACAATTGCTGTTGTTCTGCTCCTATTAATACCACAGGCAGGCAGCTACAGTATTTTCAGTTAGTGTACTGCGTCCTCTGCACAGTGTGCACCTAAAGCTACCTGAAGAAAATTGGTGGTGTTCTTCTGCTCCTATATATATACCACAGGCAGGCAGCTACAATATTTACAGTTATTGTACTGTGTCCTCTGCACAGTGTGCACCTAAAGCTACCTGAAGACAATTGCTGTTGTTGTGCTCCTATTAATACGACAGGCAGGCAGCTACAGTATTTACAGTTAGTGTAAATACTGTACAGTGTGCACCTAAAGCTACCTGAAGAAAATTGGCGGTGTTCTTCTGATCCTATTAATACTACAGGCAGGCAGCTACAGTATTTTCAGTTAGTGTACTGCGTCCTCTGCACAATGTGCACCTAAAGCTACCTGAACACAATTGCTGTTGTTCTGCTCCTATTAATACCACAGGCAGACAGCTACTGTATTTACAGTTAGTGTACTGTGTCCTCTGAACAGTGTGCACCTAAAGCTACCTGAAGAAAATTGGTGGTGTTCTTCTGATCCTATTTAAATACCACAGGCAGGCAGCTACAGTATTTACAGTTAGTGTTCTGTGTCCTCTGCACAGTGTGCACCTAAAGTTACCTGAAGACAATTGCTGTTGTTCTGCTCCTATTAATACCACAGGCAGGCAGCTACAGTATTTACAGTTAGTGTACTGTGTCCTCTGCACAGTGTGCACCTAAAGCTACCTGAAGACAATTGCTGTTGTTCTGCTCCTATTAATACCACAGGCAGGTAGCTACAGTATTTACAGTAATGCCCCGTACACACGGACATTCCGACAACAAAATCCTAGTATTTTTGCCAACGGATGTTGGCTCAAACTTGTCTTGCATACACACGGTCACACAAAGTTGTCGGAAAATCCGAACGTTCTAAACGCGGTGACATAAAACACGTACGTCGGGACTATAAACGGGGCAGTGGCCAATAGCTTTCATCCCTTTATTTATTCTGAGCATGCGTGGCACTTTGTCCGTCGGATTTGTGTACTCACGATCGGAATTTCCGACAATGGATTTTGTTGTCGGAAAATTTTATATCCTGCTCTCAAACTTAGTGGGTCGGAAAATCCGATGGAAAATGTGTGATGGAGCCTACACACGTTCGGAATTTCCGACAACAAGGTCCTATCACACATTTTCCGTCGGAAAACCCGACCGTGTGTACGGGGCATTAGTGTACTGTGTCCTCTGCACAGTGTGCACCTAAAGCTATCTGAAGAAAATTGGTGGTGTTCTTCTGATACCACAGGCAGGCAGCTACAGTATTTACAGTTAGTGTACTGTGTCCTCTGCACAGTGTGCACCTAAATCTACCTAAATAAAATTGGTGGTGTTCTTCTGATCCTATTAATACCACAGGCAGGCAGCTACAGTATTTACAGTTAGTGTACTGTGTCCTCTGCACAATGTGCACCTAAAGCTACCTGAAGAAAATTGGTGGTGTTCTTCTGATCCTAATAATACCACAGGCAGGCAGCTACAGTATTTACAGTTAGTGTACTGTGTCCTCTGCACAGTGTGCACCTAAAGCTACCTGAAGAAAATTGGTGGCGTTCTTCTGATCCTATTAATACCACAAGCAGGCAGCTACAGTATTTACAGTTAGTGTAACTGCGTCCTCTGCACAGTGTGCAGCTAAAGCTACCTGAACACAATTGCTGTTGTTCTGCTCCTATTAATACCACAGACAGACAGCTACTGTATTTACAGTTAGTGTACTGCGTCCTCTGCACAGTGTGCACCTAAAGCTACCTGAAGAAAATTGATGGTGTTCTTCTGATCCTATATTAATACCACAGGCAGGCAGCTACAATATTTACAGTTATTGTACTGTGTCTTCTGCACAGTGTGCACCTAAAGCTACCTGAAGACAATTGCTGTTGTTGTGCTCCTATTAATACGACAGGCAGGCAGCTACAGTATTTACAGTTAGTGTACTGTGTCCTCTGCACAGTGTGCACCTAAAGCTACCTGAAGACAATTGCTGTTGTTCTGCTCCTATTAATACCACAGGCAGACAGTACTTACAGTTAGTGTACTGTGTCCTCTGCACAGTGTGCACCTAAAGCTACCTGAATAAAATTGGTGGTGTTCTTCTGATCCTATTAATACCACAGGCAGGCAGCTACAGTATTTTCAGTTAGTTTACTGCATCCTCTGCACAGTGTGCACCTAAAGCTACCTGAAGAAAATTGGTGGTGTTCTTCTGATCCGACACAGGCAGTCAGCTACAGTATTTACAGTTAGTGTACTGTGTCCTCTGCACAGTGTGCACCTAAAGCTACCTGAAGAAAATTGGTGGTGTTCTTCTGATCCTATTAATACCACAGGCAGGCAGCTACAGTATTTTCAGTTAGTGTACTGCGTCCTCTGCACAGTGTGCACCTAAAGGTACCTGAACACAATTGCTGTTGTTCTGCTCCTATTAATACCACAGGCAGACAGCTACTGTATTTACAGTTAGTGTACTGCGTCCTCTGCACAGTGTGCACCTAAAGCTACCTGAAGAAAATTGGTGGTGTTCTTCTGCTCCTATATTAATACCACAGGCAGGCAGCTACAATATTTACAGTTATTGTACTGTGTCCTCTGCACAGTGTGCACCTTAAAGCTACCTGAATAAAATTGGTGGTGTTCTTCTGATACTATTAATACCACAGGCAGGCAGCTACAGTATTTTCAGTTGTTGTACTGCGTCCTCTGCACAGTGTGCACCTAAAGCTAAATAAAGAAAATTGGTGGTGTTCTTCTGATCCTATTAATACCACAAGCAGGCAGCTACAGTATTTACAGTTAATGTACTGTGTCCTCTGCACAGTGTGCACCTAAAGCTACCTGAAGACAATTGCTGTTGTTGTGCTCCTATTAATACGACAGGCAGGGAACTGCAGTATTTACAGTTAGTGTACTGTGTCCTCTGCACAGTGTGCACCTAAAGCTACCTGAAGAAAATTGGCAGTGTTCTTCTGATCCTATTAATACCACAGGCAGGCAGCTACAGTATTTACAGTTAGTGTTATGTGTCCTCTGCACAGTGTGCACCTAAAGCTACCTGAAGAAAATTGGTGGTGTTCTTTTGCTCCGATTAATACCTTAGGCAGGCAGCTACAGTATTTACAGTTAGTGTACTGTGTCCTCTGCACAGTGTGCACCTAAAGCTACCTGAAGAAAATTGGTGGTGTTCTTTTGTTCTTATTAATACCACAGGCAGGAAGCTACAGTATTTACAGTTAGTGTACTGTGTCCTCTGCACAGTGTGCACCTAAAGCTACCTGAATAAAATTGGTGGTGTTCTTCTGATCCTATTAATACCACAAGCAGGCAGCTACAGTATTTTAAGTTAGTGTACTGCGTCTTCTGCACAATGTGCAGCTAAAGCTACCTGAACACAATTGCTGTTGTTCTGCTCCTATTAATACCACAGGCAGACAGCTACTGTATTTACAGTTAGTGTACTGTGTCCTCTGCACAGTGTGCACTTAAAGCTACCTGAAGAAAATCGGTGGTGTTATTCTGCTCTTATATTAATACCACAGGCAGGCAGCTACATTATTTACAGTTAATGTACTGTGTCCTCTGCACAGTGTGCACCTAAAGCTACCTGAAGACAATTGCTGTTGTTCTGCTCCTATTAATACCACAGGCAGGCAGCTACAGTACTTACAGTTAGTATACTGTGTCCTCTGCACAGTGTGCACCTAAGGCTATCTGAAGAAAATTGGTGGTGTTCTTCTGATCCTATTAATACCACAGGCAGGCAGCTACATTATTGACAGTTAGCGTACTGTGTCCTCTGCACAGTGTGCACCTAAATCTACCTGAATAAAATTGGTGGTGTTTTTCTGATCCTATTAATACCACAGGCAGGCAGCTACAGTATTTACAGTTAGTGTACTGTGTCCTCTGCACAGTGTGCACCTAAAGCTACCTGAAGACAATTGCTGTTGTTCTGCTCCTATTAATACTACAGGCAGGCAGCTACTGTATTTACAGTTAGTGTACTATGTCCTCTGCACAGTGTGCACCTAAAGTTAGCTGAAGAAAATTGGTGGTGTTCTTTTAAACCTATTAATACCACAGGCAGGCAGCTACAGTATTTACAGTTAGTGTACTGTGTCCTCTGCACAGTGTGCACCTAAAGCTACCTGAAAAAAATTGGTGGTGTTCTTCTGATCCTATTAATACCAGAGGCAGGCAGCTACAGTATTTTCAGTTAGTGTACTGCGTCCTCTGCACAGTGTGCACCTAAAGCTACCTGAACACAATTGCTGTTGTTCTGCTCCTATTAATACCACAGGTAGACAGCTACTGTATTTACAGTTAGTGTACTGTGTCCTCTGGACAGTGTGCACCTAAAGCTACCTGAAGAAAATTGGTGGTGTTCTTCTGATCCTATATTAATACCACAGGCAGAAAGCTACAGTATTTACAGTTAATGTATGTGTCCTCTGCACAGTGTGCACCTAAAGCTACCTGAAGACAATTGCTGTTGTTCTGCTCCTATTAATACAACAGGCAGGCAGCTACAGCATTAACAGTTAGTGTACTGTGTTCTCTGCACAGTGTGAACCTAAAACTACCTGAAAAAAATTGGTGGGGTTCTTCTGATCCTATTAATACCACAGGCAGGAAGCTACAGTATTTTGCGTGTATTTTTTAGTGTACTGCGTCCTCTGCACAGTGTGCACCTAAAGCTACCTTAACACAATTGCTGTTGTTCTGCTCCTATTAATACCACAGGCAGACAGCTACTGTATTTACAGTTAGTGTACGGTGTCCTCTGCACAGTGTGCACCTAAAGCTCCCTGAAGAAAATTGGTGGTGTTCTTTTGCTCCTATTAATACCACAGGCAGACAGCTACTGTATTTACAGTTAGTGTTCTGCGTCCTCTGCACAGTGTGCACCTAAAGCTACCTGAAGAAAATTGGTGGTGTTCTTCTGCTCCTATATTAATACCACAGGCAGGCAGCTACAATATTTACAGTTAGTGTACTGTGTCCTCTGCACAGTGTGCACCTAAAGCTACCTTAATAAAATTGGTGGTGTTCTTCTGATCCTATTAATACCACAGGCAGGCAGCTACAGTATTTTCAGTTAGTGTACTGCGTCCTCTGCACAGTGTGTACCTAAAGCTACCTGAACACAATTGCTGTTGTTCTGCTCCTATTAATACCACAGACAGACAGCTACTGTATTTACAGTTAGTGTACTGCGTCCTCTGCACAGTGTGCACCTAAAGCTACCTGAAGAAAATTGGTGGTGTTCTTCTGTTCCTATATTAATACCACAGGCAGGCAGCTACAATATTTACAGTTATTGTACTGTGTCTTCTGCACAGTGTGCACCTAAAGCTACCTGAAGACAATTGCTGTTGTTGTGCTCCTATTAATACGACAGGCAGGCAGCTACAGTATTTACAGTTAGTGTACTGTGTCCTCTGCACAGTGTGCACCTAAAGCTACCTGAAGACAATTGCTGTTGTTCTGCTCCTATTAATACCACAGGCAGACAGTACTTACAGTTAGTGTACTGTGTCCTCTGCACAGTGTGCACCTAAAGCTACCTGAATAAAATTGGTGGTGTTCTTCTGATCCTATTAATACCACAGGCAGGCAGCTACAGTATTTTCAGTTAGTTTACTGCGTCCTCTGCACAGTGTGCACCTAAAGCTACCTGAAGAAAATTGGTGGTGTTCTTCTGATCCTAATAATACCACAGGCAGGCAGCTACAGTATTTACAGTTAGTGTACTGTGTCCTCTGCACAGTGTGCACCTAAAGCTACCTGAAGAAAATTGGTGGTGTTCTTCTGATCCTATTAATACCACAGGCAGCTACAGTATTTTCAGTTAGTGTACTGCGTCCTCTGCACAGTGTGCACCTAAAGGTACCTGAACACAATTGCTGTTGTTCTGCTCCTATTAATACCACAGGCAGACAGCTACTGTATTTACAGTTAGTGTACTGCGTCCTCTGCACAGTGTGCACCTAAAGCTACCTGAAGAAAATTGGTGGTGTTCTTCTGCTCCTATATTAATACCACAGGCAGGCAGCTACAATATTTACAGTTATTGTACTGTGTCCTCTGCACAGTGTGCACCTTAAAGCTACCTGAATAAAATTGGTGGTGTTCTTCTGATACTATTAATACCACAGGCAGGCAGCTACAGTATTTTCAGTTAGTGTACTGCGTCCTCTGCACAGTGTGCACCTAAAGCTAAATAAAGAAAATTGGTGGTGTTCTTCTGATCCTATTAATACCACAGGCAGGCAGCTACAGTATTTACAGTTAGTGTTCTGTGTCCTCTGCACAGCGTGCACCTAAAGCTACCTGAATAAAATTGGTGGTGTTCTTCTGATCCTATTAATACCACAAGCAGGCAGCTACAGTATTTTCAGTTAGTGTACTGCATCCCCTGCACAATGTGCACCTAAAGCTACCTGAACACAATTGCTGTTGTTCTGCTCCTATTAATACCACAGGCAGACAGCTACTGTATTTACAGTTAATGTACTGTGTCCTCTGCACAGTGTGCACCTAAAGCTACCTGAAGAAAATTGGTGGTTTTCTTCTGCTCCTATATTAATACCACAGGCAGGCAGCTACAGTATTTACAGTTAATGTACTGTGTCCTCTGCACAGTGTGCACCTAAAGCTACCTGAAGACAATTGCTGTTGTTGTGCTCCTATTAATACGACAGGCAGGCAGCTGCAGTATTTACAGTTAGTGTACTGTGTCCTCTGCACAGTGTGCACCTAAAGCTACCTGAAGAAAATTGGCGGCGTTCTTCTGATCCTATATTAATACCACAGGCAGGCAGCTACAGTATTTTCAGTTAGTGTACTGCGTCCTCTGCACAGTGTGCACCTAAAGCTACCTGAACACAATTGCTGTTGTTCTGCTCCTATTAATACAACAGGCAGGCAGCTACAGTATTTACAGTTAGTGTACTGTGTTCTCTGCACAGTGTGAACCTAAAACTACCTGAAAAAAATTGGTGGTGTTCTTCTGATCCTATTAATACCACAGGCAGGCAGCTACAGTATTTTGCGTGTATTTTTTAGTGTACTGCGTCCTCTGCACAGTGTGCACCTAAAGCTACCTTAACACAATTGCTGTTGTTCTGCTCCTATTAATACCACAGGCAGACAGCTACTGTATTTACAGTTAGTGTACGGTGTCCTCTGCACAGTGTGCACCTAAAGCTACCTGAAGAAAATTGGTGGTGTTCTTTTGCTCCTATTAATACCACAGGCAGACAGCTACTGTATTTACAGTTAGTGTACTGCGTCCTCTGCACAGTGTGCACCTAAAGCTACCTGAAGAAAATTGGTGGTGTTCTTCTGCTCCTATATTAATACCACAGGCAGGCAGCTACAATATTTACAGTTAGTGTACTGTGTCCTCTGCACAGTGTGCACCTAAAGCTACCTGAATAAAATTGGTGGTGTTCTTCTGATCCTATTAATACCACAGGCAGGAAGCTACAGTATTTACAGTTAAAGTACTGCGTCCTCTGCACAGTGTGCACCTAAAGCTACCTGAAGAAAATTGGTGGTGTTCTTCTGATCCTATTAATACCACAGGAAGGCAGCTACAGTATTTACAGTTAGTGTACTGTGTCCTCTGCACAGTGTGCACCTAAAGCTACCTGAATAAAATTGGTGGTGTTCTTCTGATCCTATTAATACCACAAGCAGGCAGCTACAGTATTTTCAGTTAGTGTACTGCATCCCCTGCACAATGTGCACCTAAAGCTACCTGAACACAATTGCTGTTGTTCTGCTCCTATTAATACCACAGGCAGACAGCTACTGTATTTACAGTTAATGTACTGTGTCCTCTGCACAGTGTGCACCTAAAGCTACCTGAAGAAAATTGGTGGTTTTCTTCTGCTCCTATATTAATACCACAGGCAGGCAGCTACAGTATTTACAGTTAATGTACTGTGTCCTCTGCACAGTGTGCACCTAAAGCTACCTGAAGACAATTGCTGTTGTTGTGCTTCTATTAATACGACAGGCAGGCAGCTGCAGTATTTACAGTTAGTGTACTGTGTCCTCTGCACAGTGTGCACCTAAAGCTACCTGAAGAAAATTGGCGGTGTTCTTCTGATCCTTTTAATACCACAGGCAGGCAGCTACAGTATTTACAGTTAGTGTTCTGTGTCCTCTGCACAGTGTGCACCTAAAGCTACCTGAAGAAAATTGGTGGTGTTCTTTTGCTCCTATTAATACAACAGGCAGGCAGCTACAGTATTTACAATTAGTGTACTGTGTCCTCTGCACAGTGTGCACCTAAAGCTACCTGAAGACAATTGCTGTTGTTCTGCTCCTATTAATACCACAGGCAGGCAGCTACAGGACTTACAGTTAGTGTACTGTGTCCTCTGCACAGTGTGCACCTAAAGCTACCTGAATAAAATTGGTGGTGTTCTTCTGATCCTATTAATACCACAGGCAGGCAGCTACAGTATTTTCAGTTAGTGTACTGCGTTCTCTGCACAATGTGCACCTAAAGCTACCTGAAGAAAATTGGTGGTGTTCTTCTGATCCTATTAATACCACAGGCAGGCAGCTACAGTATTTACAGTTAGTGTACTGTGTCCTCTGCACAGTGTGCACCTAAAGCTACCTGAATAAAATTGGTGGTGTTCTTCTGATCCTATTAATACCACAAGCAGGCAGCTACAGTATTTTCAGTTAGTGTACTGCATCCCCTGCACAATGTGCACCTAAAGCTACCTGAACACAATTGCTGTTGTTCTGCTCCTATTAATACCACAGGCAGACAGCTACTGTATTTACAGTTAATGTACTGTGTCCTCTGCACAGTGTGCACCTAAAGCTACCTGAAGAAAATTGGTGGTTTTCCTCTGCTCCTATATTAATACCACAGGCAGGCAGCTACAGTATTTACAGTTAATGTACTGTGTCCTCTGCACAGTGTGCACCTAAAGCTACCTGAAGACAATTGCTGTTGTTGTGCTTCTATTAATACGACAGGCAGGCAGCTGCAGTATTTACAGTTAGTGTACTGTGTCCTCTGCACAGTGTGCACCTAAAGCTACCTGAAGAAAATTGGCGGTGTTCTTCTGATCCTTTTAATACCACAGGCAGGCAGCTACAGTATTTACAGTTAGTGTTCTGTGTCCTCTGCACAGTGTGCACCTAAAGCTACCTGAAGATAATTGGTGGTGTTCTTTTGCTCCTATTAATACCACAGGCAGGCAGCTACAGTATTTACAGTTAGTGTACTGTGTCCTCTGCACAGTGTGCACCTAAAGCTACCTGAAGACAATTGCTGTTGTTCTGCTCCTATTAATACCACAGGCAGGCAGCTACAGTACTTACAGTTAGTGTACTGTGTCCTCTGCACAGTGTGCACCTAAAGCTACCTGAATAAAATTGGTGGTGTTCTTCTGATCCTATTAATACCACAGGCAGGCAGCTACAGTATTTTCAGTTAGTGTACTGCGTTCTCTGCACAATGTGCACCTAAAGCTACCTGAAGAAAATTGGTGGTGTTCTTCTGATCCTATTAATACCACAGGCAGGCAGCTACAGTATTTACAGTTAGTGTACTGTGTCCTCTGCACAGTGTGCACCTAAAGCTACCTGAATAAAATTGGTGGTGTTCTTCTGAACCTATTAATACCACAAGCAGGCAGCTACAGTATTTTCAGTTAGTGTACTGCATCCCCTGCACAATGTGCACCTAAAGCTACCTGAACACAATTGCTGTTGTTCTGCTCCTATTAATACCACAGGCAGACAGCTACTGTATTTACAGTTAATGTACTGTGTCCTCTGCACAGTGTGCACCTAAAGCTACCTGAAGAAAATTGGTGGTTTTCTTCTGCTCCTATATTAATACCACAGGCAGGCAGCTACAGTATTTACAGTTAATGTACTGTGTCCTCTGCACAGTGTGCACCTAAAGCTACCTGAAGACAATTGCTGTTGTTGTGCTTCTATTAATACGACAGGCAGGCAGCTGCAGTATTTACAGTTAGTGTACTGTGTCCTCTGCACAGTGTGCACCTAAAGCTACCTGAAGAAAATTGGTGGTGTTCTTCTGATCCTTTTAATACCACAGGCAGGCAGCTACAGTATTTACAGTTAGTGTTCTGTGTCCTCTGCACAGTGTGCACCTAAAGCTACCTGAAGAAAATTGGTGGTGTTCTTTTGCTCCTATTAATACCACAGGCAGGCAGCTACAGTATTTACAGTTAGTGTACTGTGTCCTCTGCACAGTGTGCACCTAAAGCTACCTGAAGACAATTGCTGTTGTTCTGCTCCTATTAATACCACAGGCAGGCAGCTACAATAATTACAGTTAGTGTACTGTGTCCTCAGCACAGTGTGCACCTAAAGCTACCTGAATAAAATTGGTGGTGTTCTTCTGAGCCTATTAATACCACAGGCAGGCAGCTACAGTATTTTCAGTTAGTGTACTGCGTCCTCTGCACAGTGTGCACCTAAAGCTACCTGAAGAAAATTGGTGGTGTTCTTCTGATCCTATTAATACCACAGGCAGGCAGCTACAGTATTTACAGTTAGTGTACTGTGTCCTCTGCACAGTGTGCACCTAAAGCTACCTGAATAAAATTGGTGGTGTTCTTCTGATCCTATTAATACCACAAGCAGGCAGCTACAGTATTTTCAGTTAGTGTACTGCATCCCCTGCACAATGTGCACCTAAAGCTACCTGAACACAATTGCTGTTGTTCTGCTCCTATTAATACCACAGACAGACAGCTACTGTATTTACAGTTAATGTACTGTGTCCTCTGCACAGTGTGCACCTAAAGCTACCTGAAGAAAATCGGTGGTGTTATTCTGCTCTTATATTAATACCACAGGCAGGCAGCTACAGTACTTTCAGTTAGTATACTGTGTCCTCTGCACAGTGTGCACCTAAATCTATCTGAAGAAAATTGGTGGTGTTCTTCTTATCCTATTAATACTAAAGGCAGGCAGCTACATTATTTACAGTTAGCGTACTGTGTCCTCTGCACAGTGTGCACCTAAATCTACCTGAATAAAATTGGTGGTGTTCTTCTGATCCTAGTAATACCACAGGCAGGCAGCTACAGTATTTACAGTTAGTGTACTGTGTCCTCTGCACAGTGTGCACCTAAAGCTACCTGAAGACAATTGCTGTTGTTCTGCTCCTATTAATACCACAGGCAGGCAGCTACAATAATTACAGTTAGTGTACTGTGTCCTCAGCACAGTGTGCACCTAAAGCTACCTGAATAAAATTGGTGGTGTTCTTCTGAGCCTATTAATACCACAGGCAGGCAGCTACAGTATTTTCAGTTAGTGTACTGCGTCCTCTGCACAGTGTGCACCTAAAGCTACCTGAAGAAAATTGGTGGTGTTCTTCTGATCCTATTAATACCACAGGCAGGCAGCTACAGTATTTACAGTTAGTGTACTGTGTCCTCTGCACAGTGTGCACCTAAAGCTACCTGAATAAAATTGGTGGTGTTCTTCTGATCCTATTAATACCACAAGCAGGCAGCTACAGTATTTTCAGTTAGTGTACTGCATCCCCTGCACAATGTGCACCTAAAGCTACCTGAACACAATTGCTGTTGTTCTGCTCCTATTAATACCACAGGCAGACAGCTACTGTATTTACAGTTAATGTACTGTGTCCTCTGCACAGTGTGCACCTAAAGCTACCTGAAGAAAATCGGTGGTGTTATTCTGCTCTTATATTAATACCACAGGCAGGCAGCTACAGTACTTTCAGTTAGTATACTGTGTCCTCTGCACAGTGTGCACCTAAATCTATCTGAAGAAAATTGGTGGTGTTCTTCTTATCCTATTAATACTAAAGGCAGGCAGCTACATTATTTACAGTTAGCGTACTGTGTCCTCTGCACAGTGTGCACCTAAATCTACCTGAATAAAATTGGTGGTGTTCTTCTGATCCTAGTAATACCACAGGCAGGCAGCTACAGTATTTACAGTTAGTGTACTGTGTCCTCTGCACAATGTGCACCTAAAGCTACATGAAGAAAATTGGTGGTGTTCTTCTGATCCTAATAATACCACAGGCAGGCAGCTACAGTATTTACAGTTAGTGTACTGTGTCCTCTGCACAGTGTGCACCTAAAGCTACCTGAAGACAATTGCTGTTGTTCTGCTCCTATTAATACTACAGGCAGGCAGCTACTGTATTTACAGTTAGTGTACTATGTCCTCTGCACAGTGTGCACCTAAAGTTACCTGAAGAACATTGGTGGTGTTCTTTTAAAACTATTAATACCACAGGCAGGCAGCTACAGTATTTACAGTTAGTGTACTGTGTCCTCTGCACAGTGTGCACCTAAAGCTACCTGAAAAAAATTGGTGGTGTTCTTCTGATCCTATTAATACCAGAGGCAGGCAGCTACAGTATTTTCAGTTAGTGTACTGCGTCCTCTGCACAGTGTGCACCTAAAGCTACCTGAACACAATTGCTGTTGTTCTGCTCCTATTAATACAACAGGTAGACAGCTACTGTATTTACAGTTAGTGTACTGTGTCCTCTGGACAGTGTGCACCTAAAGCTACCTGAAGAAAATTTGTGGTGTTCTTCTGATCCTATATTAATACCACAGGCAGAAAGCTACAGTATTTACAGTTAATGTACTGTGTCCTCTGCACAGTGTGCACCTAAAGCTACCTGAAGACAATTGCTGTTGTTCTGCTCCTATTAATACAACAGGCAGGCAGCTGCAGTATTAACAGTTAGTGTACTGTGTTCTCTGCACAGTGTGAACCTAAAACTACCTGAAAAAAATTGGTGGTGTTCTTCTGATCCTATTAATACCACAGGCAGGCAGCTACAGTATTTTGCGTGTATTTTTTAGTGTACTGCGTCCTCTGCACAGTGTGCACCTAAAGCTACCTGAAGACAATTGCTGTTGTTCTGTTCCTATTAATACTACAGGCAGGCAGCTACTGTATTTACAGTTAGTGTACTATGTCCTCTGCACAGTGTGCACCTAAAGTTACCTGAAGAAAATTGGTGGTGTTCTTTTAAACCTATTAATACCACAGGCAGGCAGCTACAGTATTTACAGTTAGTGTACTGTGTCCTCTGCACAGTGTGCACCTAAAGCTACCTGAAAAAAATTGGTGGTGTTCTTCTGATCCTATTAATACCAGAGGCAGGCAGCTACAGTATTTTCAGTTAGTGTACTGCGTCCTCTGCACAGTGTGCACCTAAAGCTACCTGAAGACAATTGCTGTTGTTCTGTTCCTATTAATACTACAGGCAGGCAGCTACTGTATTTACAGTTAGTGTACTATGTCCTCTGCACAGTGTGCACCTAAAGTTACCTGAAGAAAATTGGTGGTGTTCTTTTAAACCTATTAATACCACAGGCAGGCAGCTACAGTATTTACAGTTAGTGTACTGTGTCCTCTGGACAGTGTGCACCTAAAGCTACCTGAAGAAAATTGGTGGTGTTCTTCTGATCCTATATCAGAAAGCTACAGTATTTACAGTTAATGTATGTGTCCTCTGCACAGTGTGCACCTAAAGCTACCTGAAGACAATTGCTGTTGTTCTGCTCCTATTAATACAACAGGCAGGCAGCTACAGTATTAACAGTTAGTGTACTGTGTTCTCTGCACAGTGTGAACCTAAAACTACCTGAAAAAAATTGGTGGTGTTCTTCTGATCCTATTAATACCACAGGCAGGCAGCTACAATATTTTGCGTGTATTTTTTAGTGTACTGCGTCCTCTGCACAGTGTGCACCTAAAGCTACCTTAACACAATTGCTGTTGTTCTGCTTCTATTAATACCACAGGCAGACAGCTACTGTATTTACAGTTAGTGTACGGTGTCCTCTGCACAGTGTGCACCTAAAGCTCCCTGAAGAAAATTGGTGGTGTTCTTTTGCTCCTATTAATACCACAGGCAGACAGCTACTATATTTACAGTTAGTGTTCTTCGTCCTCTGCACAGTGTGCACCTAAAGCTACCTGAAGAAAATTGGTGGTGTTCTTCTGCTCCTATATTAATACCACAGGCAGGCAGCTACAATATTTACAGTTAGTGTACTGTGTCCTCTGCACAGTGTGCACCTAAAGCTACCTGAATAAAATTGGTGGTGTTCTTCTGATCCTATTAATACCACAGGCAGGCAGCTACAGTATTTTCAGTTAGTGTACTGCGTCCTCTGCACAGTGTGCACCTAAAGCTACCTGAAGAAAATTGGTGGTGTTCTTCTGATCCTATATTAATACCACAGGCAGGCAGCTACAATATTTACAGTTATTGTACTGTGTCTTCTGCACAGTGTGCACCTAAAGCTACCTGAAGACAATTGCTGTTGTTGTGCTCCTATTAATACGACTGGCAGGCAGCTACAGTATTTACAGTTAGTGTACTGTGTCCTCTGCACAGTGTGCACCTAAAGCTACCTGAAGACAATTGCTGTTGTTCTGCTCCTATTAATACCACAGGCAGACAGTACTTACAGTTAGTGTACTGTGTCCTCTGCACAGTGTGCACCTAAAGCTACCTGAATAAAATTGGTGGTGTTCTTCTGATCCTATTAATACCACAGGCAGGCAGCTACAGTATTTTCAGTTAGTTTACTGCGTCCTCTGCACAGTGTGCACCTAAAGCTACCTGAAGAAAATTGGTGGTGTTCTTCTGATCCTAATAATACCACAGGCAGGCAGCTACAGTATTTACAGTTAGTGTACTGTGTCCTCTGCACAGTGTGCACCTAAAGCTACCTGAAGAAAATTGGTGGTGTTCTTCTGATCCTATTAATACCACAGGCAGGCAGCTACAGTATTTTCAGTTAGTTTACTGCGTGCTCTGCACAGTGTGCACCTAAAGGTACCTGAACACAATTGCTGTTGTTCTGCTCCTATTAATACCACAGGCAGACAGCTACTGTATTTACAGTTAGTGTACTGCGTCCTCTGCACAGTTTGCACCTAAAGCTACCTGAAGAAAATTGGTGGTGTTCTTCTGCTCCTATATTAATACCAAAGGCAGGCAGCTACAATATTTACAGTTATTGTACTGTGTCCTCTGCACAGTGTGCACCTTAAAGCTACCTGAATAAAATTGTTGGTGTTCTTCTGATCCTATTAATACCACAGGCAGACAGCTCCTGTATTAACAGTTAATGTACTGTGTCCTCTGCACAGTGTGCACCTAAAGCTACCTGAAGAAAATTGGTGGTTTTCTTCTGCTCCTATATTAATACCACAGGCAGGCAGCTACAGTATTTACAGTTAATGTACTGTGTCCTCTGCACAGTGTGCACCTAAAGCTACCTGAAGACAATTGCTGTTGTTGTGCTCCTATTAATACGACAGGCAGGCAGCTGCAGTATTTACAGTTAGTGTACTGTGTCCTCTGCACAGTGTGCACCTAAAGCTACCTGAAGAAAATTGGCGGCGTTCTTCTGATCCTATATTAATACCACAGGCAGGCAGCTACTGTATTTTCAGTTAGTGTACTGCGTCCTCTGCACAGTGTGCACCTAAAGCTACCTGAACACAATTGCTGTTGTTCTGCTCCTATTAATACAACAGGCAGGCAGCTACAGTATTTACAGTTAGTGTACTGTGTACTCTGCACAGTGTGAACCTAAAACTACCTGAAAAAAATTGGTGGTGTTCTTCTGATCCTATTAACACCACAGGCAGGCAGCTACAGTATTTTGCGTGTATTTTTTAGTGTACTGCGTCCTCTGCACAGTGTGCACCTAAAGCTACCTTAACACAATTGCTGTTATTTTGCTCCTATTAATACCACAGGCAGACAGCTACTGTATTTACAGTTAGTGTACGGTGTCCTCTGCACAGTGTGCACCTAAAGCTACCTGAAGAAAATTGGTGGTGTTCTTTTGCTCCTATTAATACCACAGGCAGACAGCTACTGTATTTACAGTTAGTGTACTGCGTCCTCTGCACAGTGTGCACCTAAAGCTACCTGAAGAAAATTGGTGGTGTTCTTCTGCTCCTATATTAATACCACAGGCAGGCAGCTACAATATTTACAGTTAGTGTACTGTGTCCTCTGCACAGTGTGCACCTAAAGCTACCTGAATAAAATTGGTGGTGTTCTTCTGATCCTATTAATACCACAGGCAGGAAGCTACAGTATTTACAGTTAATGTACTGCGTCCTCTGCACAGTGTGCACCTAAAGCTACCTGAAGAAAATTGGTGGTGTTCTTCTGATCCTATTAATACCACAGGCAGGCAGCTACAGTATTTACAGTTAGTGTACTGTGTCCTCTGCACAGTGTGCACCTAAAGCTACCTGAATAAAATTGGTGGTGTTCTTCTGATCCTATTAATACCACAAGCAGGCAGCTACAGTATTTTCAGTTAGTGTACTGCATCCCCTGCACAATGTGCACCTAAAGCTACCTGAACACAATTGCTGTTGTTCTGCTCCTATTAATACCACAGGCAGACAGCTACTGTATTTACAGTTAATATACTGTGTACTCTGCACAGTGTGCACCTAAAGCTACCTGAAGAAAAATGGTGGTTTTCTTCTGCTCCTATATCAATACCACAGGCAGGCAGCTACAGTATTTACAGTTAATGTACTGTGTCCTCTGCACAGTGTGCACCTAAAGCTACCTGAAGACAATTGCTGTTGTTGTGCTTCTATTAATACGACAGGCAGGCAGCTGCAGTATTTACAGTTAGTGTACTGTGTCCTCTGCACGGTGTGCACCTAAAGCTACCTGAAGAAAATTGGCGGTGTTCTTCTGATCCTTTTAATACCACAGGCAGGCAGCTACAGTATTTACAGTTAGTGTTCTGTGTCCTCTGCACAGTGTGCACCTAAAGCTACCTGAAGACAATTGCTGTTGTTCTGCTCCTATTAATACCACAGGCAGGCAGCTACAGTACTTACAGTTAGTGTACTGTGTCCTCTGCACAGTGTGCACCTAAAGCTACCTGAAGAAAATTGGTGGTGTTCTTTTGCTCCTATTAATACCACAGGCAGGCAGCTACAGTATTTACAGTTAGTGTACTGTGTCCTCTGCACAGTGTGCACCTAAAGCTACCTGAAGACAATTGCTGTTGTTCTGCTCCTATTAATACCACAGGCAGGCAGCTACAGTACTTACAGTTAGTGTACTGTGTCCTCTGCACAGTGTGCACCAAAAGCTACCTGAATAAAATTGGTGGTGTTCTTCTGAGCCTATTAATACCACAGGCAGGCAGCTACAGTATTTTCAGTTAGTGTACTGCGTCCTCTGCACAGTGTGCACCTAAAGCTACCTGAAGAAAATTGGTGGTGTTCTTCTGATCCTATTAATACCACAGGCAGGCAGCTACAATATTTACAGTTATTGTACTGTGTCTTCTGCACAGTGTGCACCTAAAGCTACCTGAAGACAATTGCTGTTGTTGTGCTCCTATTAATACGACTGGCAGGCAGCTACAGTATTTACAGTTAGTGTACTGTGTCCTCTGCACAGTGTGCACCTAAAGCTACCTGAAGACAATTGCTGTTGTTCTGCTCCTATTAATACCACAGGCAGACAGTACTTACAGTTAGTGTACTGTGTCCTCTGCACAGTGTGCACCTAAAGCTACCTGAATAAAATTGGTGGTGTTCTTCTGATCCTATTAATACCACAGGCAGGCAGCTACAGTATTTTCAGTTAGTTTACTGCGTCCTCTGCACAGTGTGCACCTAAAGCTACCTGAAGAAAATTGGTGGTGTTCTTCTGATCCTAATAATACCACAGGCAGGCAGCTACAGTATTTACAGTTAGTGTACTGTGTCCTCTGCACAGTGTGCACCTAAAGCTACCTGAAGAAAATTGGTGGTGTTCTTCTGATCCTATTAATACCACAGGCAGGCAGCTACAGTATTTTCAGTTAGTTTACTGCGTGCTCTGCACAGTGTGCACCTAAAGGTACCTGAACACAATTGCTGTTGTTCTGCTCCTATTAATACCACAGGCAGACAGCTACTGTATTTACAGTTAGTGTACTGCGTCCTCTGCACAGTTTGCACCTAAAGCTACCTGAAGAAAATTGGTGGTGTTCTTCTGCTCCTATATTAATACCACAGGCAGGCAGCTACAATATTTACAGTTATTGTACTGTGTCCTCTGCACAGTGTGCACCTTAAAGCTACCTGAATAAAATTGGTGGTGTTCTTCTGATACTATTACTACCACAGGCAGGCAGCTACAGTATTTTCAGTTAGTGTACTGCGTCCTCTGCACAGTGTGCACCTAAAGCTAAATAAAGAAAATTGGTGGTGTTCTTCTAATCCTATTAATACCACAGGCAGACAGCTACTGTATTTACAGTTAATGTACTGTGTCCTCTGCACAGTGTGCACCTAAAGCTACCTGAAGAAAATTGGTGGTTTTCTTCTGCTCCTATATTAATACCACAGGCAGGCAGCTACAGTATTTACAGTTAATGTACTGTGTCCTCTGCACAGTGTGCACCTAAAGCTACCTGAAGACAATTGCTGTTGTTGTGCTCCTATTAATACGACAGGCAGGCAGCTGCAGTATTTACAGTTAGTGTACTGTGTCCTCTGCACAGTGTGCACCTAAAGCTACCTGAAGAAAATTGGCGGCGTTCTTCTGATCCTATATTAATACCACAGGCAGGCAGCTACTGTATTTTCAGTTAGTGTACTGCGTCCTCTGCACAGTGTGCACCTAAAGCTACCTGAACACAATTGCTGTTGTTCTGCTCCTATTAATACAACAGGCAGGCAGCTACAGTATTTACAGTTAGTGTACTGTGTACTCTGCACAGTGTGAACCTAAAACTACCTGAAAAAAATTGGTGGTGTTCTTCTGATCCTATTAACACCACAGGCAGGCAGCTACAGTATTTTGCGTGTATTTTTTAGTGTACTGCGTCCTCTGCACAGTGTGCACCTAAAGCTACCTTAACACAATTGCTGTTGTTTTGCTCCTATTAATACCACAGGCAGACAGCTACTGTATTTACAGTTAGTGTACGGTGTCCTCTGCACAGTGTGCACCAAAAGCTACCTGAATAAAATTGGTGGTGTTCTTCTGAGCCTATTAATACCACAGGCAGGCAGCTACAGTATTTTCAGTTAGTGTACTGTGTCCTCTGCACAGTGTGCACCTAAAGCTACCTGAAGAAAATTGGTGGTGTTCTTCTGATCCTATTAATACCACAGGCAGGCAGCTACAGTATTTACAGTTAGTGTACTGTGTCCTCTGCACAGTGTGCACCTAAAGCTACCTGAATAAAATTGGTGGTGTTCTTCTGATCCTATTAATACCACAAGCAGGCAGCTACAGTATTTTCAGTTAGTGTACTGCATCCCCTGCACAATGTGCACCTAAAGCTACCTGAACACAATTGCTGTTGTTCTGCTCCTATTAATACCACAGGCAGACAGCTACTGTATTTACAGTTAATATACTGGGTACTCTGCACAGTGTGCACCTAAAGCTACCTGAAGAAAATTGGTGGTTTTCTTCTGCTCCTATATTAATACCACAGGCAGGCAGCTACAGTATTTACAGTTAATGTACTGTGTCCTCTGCACAGTGTGCACCTAAAGCTACCTGAAGACAATTGCTGTTGTTGTGCTTCTATTAATACGACAGGCAGGCAGCTGCAGTATTTACAGTTAGTGTACTGTGTCCTCTGCACAGTGTGCACCTAAAGCTACCTGAAGAAAATTGGCGGTGTTCTTCTGATCCTTTTAATACCACAGGCAGGCAGCTACAGTATTTAAAGTTAGTGTTCTGTGTCCTCTGCACAGTGTGCACCTAAAGCTACCTGAAGACAATTGCTGTTGTTCTGCTCCTATTAATACCACAGGCAGGCAGCTACAGTACTTACAGTTAGTGTACTGTGTCCTCTGCACAGTGTGCACCTAAAGCTACCTGAATAAAATTGGTGGTGTTCTTCTGATCCTATTAATACCACAGGCAGGCAGCTACAGTATTTTCAGTTAGTATACTGCGTCCTCTGCACAATGTGCACCTAAAGCTACCTGAAGAAAATTGGTGGTGTTCTTCTGATCCTATTAATACCATAGGCAGGCAGCTACGGTATTTACAGTTAGTGTACTGTGTCCTCTGCACAGTGTGCACCTAAAGCTACCTGAATAAAATTGGTGGTGTTCTTCTGATCCTATTAATACCACCATCAGGCAGCTACAGTATTTTCAGTTAGTGTACTGCATCCCCTGCACAATGTGCACCTAAAGCTACCTGAACACAATTGCTGTTGTTCTGCTCCTATTAATACCACAGGCAGACAGCTACTGTATTTACAGTTAATGTACTGTGTCCTCTGCACAGTGTGCACCTAAAGCTACCTGAAGAAAATTGGTGGTTTTCTTCTGCTCCTATATTAATACCACAGGCAGGCAGCTACAGTATTTACAGTTAATGTACTGTGTCCTCTGCACAGTGTGCACCTAAAGCTACCTGAAGACAATTGCTGTTGTTGTGCTTCTATTAATACGACAGGCAGGCAGCTGCAGTATTTACAGTTAGTGTACTGTGTCCTCTGCACAGTGTGCACCTAAAGCTACCTGAAGAAAATTGGCGGTGTTCTTCTGATCCTTTTAATACCACAGGCAGGCAGCTACAGTATTTACAGTTAGTGTACTGTGTCCTCTGCACAGTGTGCACCTAAAGCTACCTGAAGAAAATTGGTGGTGTTCTTCTGATCCTATTAATACCACAGGCAGGCAGCTACAGTATTTACAGTTAGTGTACTGTGTCCTCTGCACAGTGTGCACCTAAAGCTACCTGAATAAAATTGGTGGTGTTCTTCTGATCCTATTAATACCACAAGCAGGCAGCTACAGTATTTTCAGTTAGTGTACTGCATCCCCTGCACAATGTGCACCTAAAGCTACCTGAACACAATTGCTGTTGTTCTGCTCCTATTAATACCACAGGCAGACAGCTACTGTATTTACAGTTAATGTACTGTGTCCTCTGCACAGTGTGCACCTAAAGCTACCTGAAGAAAATTGGTGGTTTTCTTCTGCTCCTATATTAATACCACAGGCAGGCAGCTACAGTATTTACAGTTAATGTACTGTGTCCTCTGCACAGTGTGCACCTAAAGCTACCTGAAGACAATTGCTGTTGTTGTGCTTCTATTAATACGACAGGCAGGCAGCTGCAGTATTTACAGTTAGTGTACTGTGTCCTCTGCACAGTGTGCACCTAAAGCTACCTGAAGAAAATTGGCGGTGTTCTTCTGATCCTTTTAATACCACAGGCAGGCAGCTACAGTATTTACAGTTAGTGTTCTGTGTCCTCTGCACAGTGTGCACCTAAAGCTACCTGAAGAAAATTGGTGGTGTTCTTTTGCTCCTATTAATACCACAGGCAGGCAGCTACAGTATTTACAGTTAGTGTACTGTGTCCTCTGCACAGTGTGCACCTAAAGCTACCTGAAGACAATTGCTGTTGTTCTGCTCCTATTAATACCACAGGCAGGCAGCTACAGTACCTACAGTTAGTGTACTGTGTCCTCTGCACAGTGTGCACCAAAAGCTACCTGAATAAAATTGGTGGTGTTCTTCTGAGCCTATTAATACCACAGGCAGGCAGCTACAGTATTTTCAGTTAGTGTACTGCGTCCTCTGCACAGTGTGCACCTAAAGCTACCTGAATAAAATTGGTGGTGTTCTTCTGATCCTATTAATACCACAAGCAGGCAGCTACAGTATTTTCAGTTAGTGTACTGCATCCCCTGCACAATGTGCACCTAAAGCTACCTGAACACAATTGCTGTTGTTCTGCTCCTATTAATACCACAGGCAGACAGCTACTGTATTTACAGTTAATATACTGTGTACTCTGCACAGTGTGCACCTAAAGCTACCTGAAGAAAAATGGTGGTTTTCTTCTGCTCCTATATCAATACCACAGGCAGGCAGCTACAGTATTTACAGTTAATGTACTGTGTCCTCTGCACAGTGTGCACCTAAAGCTACCTGAAGACAATTGCTGTTGTTGTGCTTCTATTAATACGACAGGCAGGCAGCTGCAGTATTTACAGTTAGTGTACTGTGTCCTCTGCACGGTGTGCACCTAAAGCTACCTGAAGAAAATTGGCGGTGTTCTTCTGATCCTTTTAATACCACAGGCAGGCAGCTACAGTATTTACAGTTAGTGTTCTGTGTCCTCTGCACAGTGTGCACCTAAAGCTACCTGAAGACAATTGCTGTTGTTCTGCTCCTATTAATACCACAGGCAGGCAGCTACAGTACTTACAGTTAGTGTACTGTGTCCTCTGCACAGTGTGCACCTAAAGCTACCTGAAGAAAATTGGTGGTGTTCTTTTGCTCCTATTAATACCACAGGCAGGCAGCTACAGTATTTACAGTTAGTGTACTGTGTCCTCTGCACAGTGTGCACCTAAAGCTACCTGAAGACAATTGCTGTTGTTCTGCTCCTATTAATACCACAGGCAGGCAGCTACAGTACTTACAGTTAGTGTACTGTGTCCTCTGCACAGTGTGCACCAAAAGCTACCTGAATAAAATTGGTGGTGTTCTTCTGAGCCTATTAATACCACAGGCAGGCAGCTACAGTATTTTCAGTTAGTGTACTGCGTCCTCTGCACAGTGTGCACCTAAAGCTACCTGAAGAAAATTGGTGGTGTTCTTCTGATCCTATTAATACCACAGGCAGGCAGCTACAATATTTACAGTTATTGTACTGTGTCTTCTGCACAGTGTGCACCTAAAGCTACCTGAAGACAATTGCTGTTGTTGTGCTCCTATTAATACGACTGGCAGGCAGCTACAGTATTTACAGTTAGTGTACTGTGTCCTCTGCACAGTGTGCACCTAAAGCTACCTGAAGACAATTGCTGTTGTTCTGCTCCTATTAATACCACAGGCAGACAGTACTTACAGTTAGTGTACTGTGTCCTCTGCACAGTGTGCACCTAAAGCTACCTGAATAAAATTGGTGGTGTTCTTCTGATCCTATTAATACCACAGGCAGGCAGCTACAGTATTTTCAGTTAGTTTACTGCGTCCTCTGCACAGTGTGCACCTAAAGCTACCTGAAGAAAATTGGTGGTGTTCTTCTGATCCTAATAATACCACAGGCAGGCAGCTACAGTATTTACAGTTAGTGTACTGTGTCCTCTGCACAGTGTGCACCTAAAGCTACCTGAAGAAAATTGGTGGTGTTCTTCTGATCCTATTAATACCACAGGCAGGCAGCTACAGTATTTTCAGTTAGTTTACTGCGTGCTCTGCACAGTGTGCACCTAAAGGTACCTGAACACAATTGCTGTTGTTCTGCTCCTATTAATACCACAGGCAGACAGCTACTGTATTTACAGTTAGTGTACTGCGTCCTCTGCACAGTTTGCACCTAAAGCTACCTGAAGAAAATTGGTGGTGTTCTTCTGCTCCTATATTAATACCACAGGCAGGCAGCTACAATATTTACAGTTATTGTACTGTGTCCTCTGCACAGTGTGCACCTTAAAGCTACCTGAATAAAATTGGTGGTGTTCTTCTGATACTATTACTACCACAGGCAGGCAGCTACAGTATTTTCAGTTAGTGTACTGCGTCCTCTGCACAGTGTGCACCTAAAGCTAAATAAAGAAAATTGGTGGTGTTCTTCTAATCCTATTAATACCACAGGCAGACAGCTACTGTATTTACAGTTAATGTACTGTGTCCTCTGCACAGTGTGCACCTAAAGCTACCTGAAGAAAATTGGTGGTTTTCTTCTGCTCCTATATTAATACCACAGGCAGGCAGCTACAGTATTTACAGTTAATGTACTGTGTCCTCTGCACAGTGTGCACCTAAAGCTACCTGAAGACAATTGCTGTTGTTGTGCTCCTATTAATACGACAGGCAGGCAGCTGCAGTATTTACAGTTAGTGTACTGTGTCCTCTGCACAGTGTGCACCTAAAGCTACCTGAAGAAAATTGGCGGCGTTCTTCTGATCCTATATTAATACCACAGGCAGGCAGCTACTGTATTTTCAGTTAGTGTACTGCGTCCTCTGCACAGTGTGCACCTAAAGCTACCTGAACACAATTGCTGTTGTTCTGCTCCTATTAATACAACAGGCAGGCAGCTACAGTATTTACAGTTAGTGTACTGTGTACTCTGCACAGTGTGAACCTAAAACTACCTGAAAAAAATTGGTGGTGTTCTTCTGATCCTATTAACACCACAGGCAGGCAGCTACAGTATTTTGCGTGTATTTTTTAGTGTACTGCGTCCTCTGCACAGTGTGCACCTAAAGCTACCTTAACACAATTGCTGTTGTTTTGCTCCTATTAATACCACAGGCAGACAGCTACTGTATTTACAGTTAGTGTACGGTGTCCTCTGCACAGTGTGCACCAAAAGCTACCTGAATAAAATTGGTGGTGTTCTTCTGAGCCTATTAATACCACAGGCAGGCAGCTACAGTATTTTCAGTTAGTGTACTGTGTCCTCTGCACAGTGTGCACCTAAAGCTACCTGAAGAAAATTGGTGGTGTTCTTCTGATCCTATTAATACCACAGGCAGGCAGCTACAGTATTTACAGTTAGTGTACTGTGTCCTCTGCACAGTGTGCACCTAAAGCTACCTGAATAAAATTGGTGGTGTTCTTCTGATCCTATTAATACCACAAGCAGGCAGCTACAGTATTTTCAGTTAGTGTACTGCATCCCCTGCACAATGTGCACCTAAAGCTACCTGAACACAATTGCTGTTGTTCTGCTCCTATTAATACCACAGGCAGACAGCTACTGTATTTACAGTTAATATACTGGGTACTCTGCACAGTGTGCACCTAAAGCTACCTGAAGAAAATTGGTGGTTTTCTTCTGCTCCTATATTAATACCACAGGCAGGCAGCTACAGTATTTACAGTTAATGTACTGTGTCCTCTGCACAGTGTGCACCTAAAGCTACCTGAAGACAATTGCTGTTGTTGTGCTTCTATTAATACGACAGGCAGGCAGCTGCAGTATTTACAGTTAGTGTACTGTGTCCTCTGCACAGTGTGCACCTAAAGCTACCTGAAGAAAATTGGCGGTGTTCTTCTGATCCTTTTAATACCACAGGCAGGCAGCTACAGTATTTAAAGTTAGTGTTCTGTGTCCTCTGCACAGTGTGCACCTAAAGCTACCTGAAGACAATTGCTGTTGTTCTGCTCCTATTAATACCACAGGCAGGCAGCTACAGTACTTACAGTTAGTGTACTGTGTCCTCTGCACAGTGTGCACCTAAAGCTACCTGAATAAAATTGGTGGTGTTCTTCTGATCCTATTAATACCACAGGCAGGCAGCTACAGTATTTTCAGTTAGTATACTGCGTCCTCTGCACAATGTGCACCTAAAGCTACCTGAAGAAAATTGGTGGTGTTCTTCTGATCCTATTAATACCATAGGCAGGCAGCTACGGTATTTACAGTTAGTGTACTGTGTCCTCTGCACAGTGTGCACCTAAAGCTACCTGAATAAAATTGGTGGTGTTCTTCTGATCCTATTAATACCACCATCAGGCAGCTACAGTATTTTCAGTTAGTGTACTGCATCCCCTGCACAATGTGCACCTAAAGCTACCTGAACACAATTGCTGTTGTTCTGCTCCTATTAATACCACAGGCAGACAGCTACTGTATTTACAGTTAATGTACTGTGTCCTCTGCACAGTGTGCACCTAAAGCTACCTGAAGAAAATTGGTGGTTTTCTTCTGCTCCTATATTAATACCACAGGCAGGCAGCTACAGTATTTACAGTTAATGTACTGTGTCCTCTGCACAGTGTGCACCTAAAGCTACCTGAAGACAATTGCTGTTGTTGTGCTTCTATTAATACGACAGGCAGGCAGCTGCAGTATTTACAGTTAGTGTACTGTGTCCTCTGCACAGTGTGCACCTAAAGCTACCTGAAGAAAATTGGCGGTGTTCTTCTGATCCTTTTAATACCACAGGCAGGCAGCTACAGTATTTACAGTTAGTGTACTGTGTCCTCTGCACAGTGTGCACCTAAAGCTACCTGAAGAAAATTGGTGGTGTTCTTCTGATCCTATTAATACCACAGGCAGGCAGCTACAGTATTTACAGTTAGTGTACTGTGTCCTCTGCACAGTGTGCACCTAAAGCTACCTGAATAAAATTGGTGGTGTTCTTCTGATCCTATTAATACCACAAGCAGGCAGCTACAGTATTTTCAGTTAGTGTACTGCATCCCCTGCACAATGTGCACCTAAAGCTACCTGAACACAATTGCTGTTGTTCTGCTCCTATTAATACCACAGGCAGACAGCTACTGTATTTACAGTTAATGTACTGTGTCCTCTGCACAGTGTGCACCTAAAGCTACCTGAAGAAAATTGGTGGTTTTCTTCTGCTCCTATATTAATACCACAGGCAGGCAGCTACAGTATTTACAGTTAATGTACTGTGTCCTCTGCACAGTGTGCACCTAAAGCTACCTGAAGACAATTGCTGTTGTTGTGCTTCTATTAATACGACAGGCAGGCAGCTGCAGTATTTACAGTTAGTGTACTGTGTCCTCTGCACAGTGTGCACCTAAAGCTACCTGAAGAAAATTGGCGGTGTTCTTCTGATCCTTTTAATACCACAGGCAGGCAGCTACAGTATTTACAGTTAGTGTTCTGTGTCCTCTGCACAGTGTGCACCTAAAGCTACCTGAAGAAAATTGGTGGTGTTCTTTTGCTCCTATTAATACCACAGGCAGGCAGCTACAGTATTTACAGTTAGTGTACTGTGTCCTCTGCACAGTGTGCACCTAAAGCTACCTGAAGACAATTGCTGTTGTTCTGCTCCTATTAATACCACAGGCAGGCAGCTACAGTACCTACAGTTAGTGTACTGTGTCCTCTGCACAGTGTGCACCAAAAGCTACCTGAATAAAATTGGTGGTGTTCTTCTGAGCCTATTAATACCACAGGCAGGCAGCTACAGTATTTTCAGTTAGTGTACTGCGTCCTCTGCACAGTGTGCACCTAAAGCTACCTGAAGAAAATTGGTGGTGTTCTTCTGATCCTATTAATACCACAGGCAGGCAGCTACAATATTTACAGTTATTGTACTGTGTTCTTCTGCACAGTGTGCACCTAAAGCTACCTGAAGACAATTGCTGTTGTTGTGCTCCTATTAATACGACTGGCAGGCAGCTACAGTATTTACAGTTAGTGTACTGTGTCCTCTGCACAGTGTGCACCTAAAGCTACCTGAAGACAATTGCTGTTGTTCTGCTCCTATTAATACCACAGGCAGACAGTACTTACAGTTAGTGTACTGTGTCCTCTGCACAGTGTGCACCTAAAGCTACCTGAATAAAATTGGTGGTGTTCTTCTGATCCTATTAATACCACAGGCAGGCAGCTACAGTATTTTCAGTTAGTTTACTGCGTCCTCTGCACAGTGTGCACCTAAAGCTACCTGAAGAAAATTGGTGGTGTTCTTCTGATCCTAATAATACCACAGGCAGGCAGCTACAGTATTTACAGTTAGTGTACTGTGTCCTCTGCACAGTGTGCACCTAAAGCTACCTGAAGAAAATTGGTGGTGTTCTTCTGATCCTATTAATACCACAGGCAGGCAGCTACAGTATTTTCAGTTAGTTTACTGCGTGCTCTGCACAGTGTGCACCTAAAGGTACCTGAACACAATTGCTGTTGTTCTGCTCCTATTAATACCACAGGCAGACAGCTACTGTATTTACAGTTAGTGTACTGCGTCCTCTGCACAGTTTGCACCTAAAGCTACCTGAAGAAAATTGGTGGTGTTCTTCTGCTCCTATATTAATACCACAGGCAGGCAGCTACAATATTTACAGTTATTGTACTGTGTCCTCTGCACAGTGTGCACCTTAAAGCTACCTGAATAAAATTGGTGGTGTTCTTCTGATACTATTAATACCACAGGCAGGCAGCTACAGTATTTTCAGTTAGTGTACTGCGTCCTCTGCACAGTGTGCACCTAAGGCTAAATAAAGAAAATTGGTGGTGTTCTTCTGATCCTATTAATACCACAGGCAGACAGCTACTGTATTTACAGTTAATGTACTGTGTCCTCTGCACAGTGTGCACCTAAAGCTACCTGAAGAAAATTGGTGGTTTTCTTCTGCTCCTATATTAATACCACAGGCAGGCAGCTACAGTATTTACAGTTAATGTACTGTGTCCTCTGCACAGTGTGCACCTAAAGCTACCTGAAGACAATTGCTGTTGTTGTGTTCCTATTAATACGACAGGCAGGCAGCTGCAGTATTTACAGTTAGTGTACTGTGTCCTCTGCACAGTGTGCACCTAAAGCTACCTGAAGAAAATTGGCGGCGTTCTTCTGATCCTATATTAATACCACAGGCAGGCAGCTACTGTATTTTCAGTTAGTGTACTGCGTCCTCTGCACAGTGTGCACCTAAAGCTACCTGAACACAATTGCTGTTGTTCTGCTCCTATTAATACAACAGGCAGGCAGCTACAGTATTTACAGTTAGTGTACTGTGTACTCTGCACAGTGTGAACCTAAAACTACCTGAAAAAAATTGGTGGTGTTCTTCTGATCCTATTAACACCACAGGCAGGCAGCTACAGTATTTTGCGTGTATTTTTTAGTGTACTGCGTCCTCTGCACAGTGTGCACCTAAAGCTACCTTAACACAATTGCTGTTGTTTTGCTCCTATTAATACCACAGGCAGACAGCTACTGTATTTACAGTTAGTGTACGGTGTCCTCTGCACAGTGTGCACCTAAAGCTACCTGAAGAAAATTGGTGGTGTTCTTTTGCTCCTATTAATACCACAGGCAGACAGCTACTGTATTTACAGTTAGTGTACTGCGTCCTCTGCACAGTGTGCACCTAAAGCTACCTGAAGAAAATTGGTGGTGTTCTTCTGCTCCTATATTAATACCACAGGCAGGCAGCTACAATATTTACAGTTAGTGTACTGTGTCCTCTGCACAGTGTGCACCTAAAGCTACCTGAATAAAATTGGTGGTGTTCTTCTGATCCTATTAATACCACAGGCAGGAAGCTACAGTATTTACAGTTAATGTACTGTGTCCTCTGCACAGTGTGCACCTAAAGCTACCTGAAGAAAATTGGTGGTGTTCTTCTGATCCTATTAATACCACAGGCAGGCAGCTACAGTATTTACAGTTAGTGTACTGTGTCCTCTGCACAGTGTGCACCTAAAGCTACCTGAATAAAATTGGTGGTGTTCTTCTGATCCTATTAATACCACAAGCAGGCAGCTACAGTATTTTCAGTTAGTGTACTGCATCCCCTGCACAATGTGCACCTAAAGCTACCTGAACACAATTGCTGTTGTTCTGCTCCTATTAATACCACAGGCAGACAGCTACTGTATTTACAGTTAATATACTGTGTACTCTGCACAGTGTGCACCTAAAGCTACCTGAAGAAAATTGGTGGTTTTCTTCTGCTCCTATATTAATACCACAGGCAGGCAGCTACAGTATTTACAGTTAATGTACTGTGTCCTCTGCACAGTGTGCACCTAAAGCTACCTGAAGACAATTGCTGTTGTTGTGCTTCTATTAATACGACAGGCAGGCAGCTGCAGTATTTACAGTTAGTGTACTGTGTCCTCTGCACAGTGTGCACCTAAAGCTACCTGAAGAAAATTGGCGGTGTTCTTCTGATCCTTTTAATACCACAGGCAGGCAGCTACTGTATTTACAGTTAGTGTTCTGTGTCCTCTGCACAGTGTGCACCTAAAGCTACCGGAAGACAATTGCTGTTGTTCTGCTCCTATTAATACCACAGGCAGGCAGCTACAGTACTTACAGTTAGTGTACTGTGTCCTCTGCACAGTGTGCACCTAAAGCTACCTGAATAAAATTGGTGGTGTTCTTCTGATCCTATTAATACCACAGGCAGGCAGCTACAGTATTTTAAGTTAGTATACTGCGTCCTCTGCACAATGTGCACCTAAAGCTACCTGAAGAAAATTGGTGGTGTTCTTCTGATCCTATTAATACCATAGGCAGGCAGCTACGGTATTTACAGTTAGTGTACTGTGTCCTCTGCACAGTGTGCACCTAAAGCTACCTGAATAAAATTGGTGGTGTTCTTCTGATCCTATTAATACCACAAGCAGGCAGCTACAGTATTTTCAGTTAGTGTACTGCATCCCCTGCACAATGTGCACCTAAAGCTACCTGAACACAATTGCTGTTGTTCTGCTCCTATTAATACCACAGGCAGACAGCTACTGTATTTACAGTTAATGTACTGTGTCCTCTGCACAGTGTGCACCTAAAGCTACCTGAAGAAAATTGGTGGTTTTCTTCTGCTCCTATATTAATAGCACAGGCAGGCAGCTACAGTATTTACAGTTAATGTACTGTGTCCTCTGCACAGTGTGCACCTGAAGACAATTGCTGTTGTTGTGCTTCTATTAATACGACAGGCAGGCAGCTGCAGTATTTACAGTTAGTGTACTGTGTCCTCTGCACAGTGCGCACCTAAAGCTACCTGAAGAAAATTGGCGGTGTTCTTCTGATCCTTTTAATACCACAGGCAGGCAGCTACAGTATTTACAGTTAGTGTTCTGTGTCCTCTGCACAGTGTGCACCTAAAGCTACCTGAAGAAAATTGGTGGTGTTCTTTTGCTCCTATTAATACCACAGGCAGGCAGCTACAGTATTTACAGTTAGTGTACTGTGTCCTCTGCACAGTGTGCACCTAAAGCTACCTGAAGACAATTGCTGTTGTTCTGCTCCTATTAATACCACAGGCAGGCAGCTACAGTACTTACAGTTACTGTACTGTGTCCTCTGCACAGTGTGCACCTAAAGCTACCTGAATAAAATTGGTGGTGTTCTTCTGATCCTATTAATACCACAGGCAGGCAGCTACAGTATTTTCAGTTAGTGTACTGCGTCCTCTGCACAGTGTGCACCTAAAGCTACCTGAAGAAAATTGGTGGTGTTCTTTTGATCTTATTAATACCACAGGCAGGAAGCTACAGTATTTACAGTTAGTGTACTGTGTCCTCTGCACAGTGTGCACCTAAAGCTACCTGAATAAAATTGGTGGTGTTCTTCTGATCCTATTAATACCACAAGCAGGCAGCTACAGTATTTTCAGTTAGTGTGCTGCGTCCTCTGCACAATGTGCAGCTAACGCTACCTGAACACAATTGCTGTTGTTCTGCTCCTATTAATACCACAGGCAGACAGCTACTGTATTTACAGTTAGTGTACTGTGTCCTCTGCACAGTGTGCACTTAAAGCTACCTGAAGAAAATCGGTGGTGTTATTCTGCTCTTATATTAATACCACAGGCAGACAGCTACATTATTTACAGTTAATGTACTGTGTCCTCTGCACAGTGTGCATCTAAAGCTACCTTAAGACAATTGCTGTTGTTCTGCTCCTATTAATACCACAGGCAGGCAGCTACAGTACTTACAGTTAGTATACTGTGTCCTCTGCACAGTGTGCACCTAAAGCTATCTGAAGAAAATTGGTGGTGTTCTTCTGATCCTATTAATACCACAGCAGGCAGCTACATTATTTAGAGTTAGTGTACTGTGTCCTCTGCACAGTGTGCACCTAAATCTACCTGAATAAAATTGGTGGTGTTCTTCTGATCCAATAATACCACAGGCAGGCAGCTACAGTATTTACAGTTAGTGTACTGTGTCCTCTGCACAATGTGCACCTAAAGCTACCTGAAGAAAATTGGTGGTGTTCTTCTGATCCTAATAATACCACAGGCAGGCAGCTACAGTATTTACAGTTAGTGTACTGTGTCCTCTGCACAGTGTGCACCTAAAGCTACCTGAAGAAAATTGGTGGTGTTCTTCTGATCCTATTAATACCACAGTCAGGCAGCTACAGTATTTGCAGTTAGTGTACTGTGTCCTCTGCACAGTGTGCACCTAAAGCTACCTGAAGACAATTGCTGTTGTTCTGCTCCTACAGGCAGGCAGGCATACTACAGGCAGGCAGCTACAGTATTTACAGTTAGTGTACTGTGTCCTCTGCACAGTGTGCACCTAAAGTTACCTGAAGAAAATTGGTGGTGTTCTTTTGATCCTATTATTACCACAGGCAGGCAGCTACAGTATTTACAGTTAGTGTACTGTGTCCTCTGCACAGTGTGCACCTAAAGCTACCTGAACACAATTGCTGTTGTTCTGCTCCTATTAATACCACAGGTAGACAGCTACTGTATTTACAGTTAGTGTACTGTGTCCTCTGGACAGTGTATGCACCTAAAGCTACCTGAAGAAAATTGGTGGTGTTCTTCTGCTCCTATATTAATACCACATGCAGGAAGCTACAGTATTTACAGTTAATGTACTGTGTCCTCTGCACAGTGTGCACCTAAAGCTACCTGAAGACAGTTGCTGTTGTTCTGCTCCTATTAATACAACAGGCAGGCAGCTACAGTATTTACAGTTAGTGTACTGTGTTCTCTGCACAGTGTGAACCTAAAGCTACCTGAAGAAAATTGGTGGTGTTCTTCTGATCCTATTAATACCACAGGCAGGCAGCTACAGTATTTTCAGTTAGCGTACTGCGTCCTGTGCACAGTGTGCACCTAAAGCTACCTTAACTCAATTGCTGTTGTTCTGCTCCTATTAATACCACAGGCAAACAGCTACTGTATTTACAGTTAATGTACCGTGTCCTCTGCAAAGTGTGCACCTAAAGCTACCTGAAGAAAATTGGTGGTGTTCTTCTGCTCCTTTATTAATACCACAGGCAGACAGCTACAGTATTTACAGTTAATGTACTGTGTCCTCTGCACAGTGTGCACCTAAAGATACCTGAAGACAACTGCTGGTGTTCTCATACTAATAATACTACAGGCAGGCAGTTGATTCTGCTAGCTGCAGTATCAGTATATATATACATCAAAGCTTTGTGCAGCTGCATCTCACTGCAGGCCATTAGTATGTCTGGAAGGCCAACAAGGAGAGGCAGACAGTCACAAGCCAATAAAAGAGGGCAAGCAGGCTCTGTGTCTAGAGGCAACAGTGCTGGTCGTGGAGACGTTGCATCCTCATCAGTACGTGGCCGTGGGACACGCTTGTCCTTTTTTTGGCAGCTGGCCGGTTTGAGCTGCAACATGCAGAAGACTTAGTAGAGTGGATGACCATGCCGTTCTCATCCTCCTCATCATCTCTCACCCAGGCTCAGGGTACTTTGTCTGGCAAAGCAGCTGCCTACGCGGCCTCTTCCCTCGGCTCAATGTCATCAGTCACTCCTTCCCTAGCCCCACCATGTCCTCCTGAGGAGTCCCCCGAACTGTTTGACCACAGTATTGGGTACATGCTCCAGGAGGATGCCCAGCATTTTGAAGGCTCTGATGATGGTACCCAGCTAGAGGAAGGCAGTAACGTGAGCCCAGAGAGAGGGGGTGCAATCGAGCAGTCATGTTCCCCCAGCTGCAGCATACTGCCAGGTTTGCTCCAGTGATGAGGAGGGAGGGGTCGATGAGGTCACTGACTCCACGTGGGTGCCTGATAGGAGAGAGGAGGAGGAGGAGGCACATCACCAACGAGGCAGGATGCCCTCCAGGGGCCAGCTTAAGGGCAGCACACTGCAGAGCTCCGCATGTGCAGGGCGCTGCTGTCTCTGCTCGTTATTCCAAAAGTTCTTTGGTGTGGGCCTTTTTTGAGTCGAGTGCATCATATCCCACCACTGCTATTTGCAACATATGTCTCAAGCGTATCTCGCGTGGCCAAAACATCACCCGCTTGGGCACCACATGCTTGACCAGACATATGTCGACCTGCTATGCAGTACGTTGGCAAGCGTACCTAAAAGACCCACACCAAAGAACAAAGAGGACCTCTCCTTGCTCCTCATCAGCTGGGATCTCCAACCCCACTATACCTTCAGTCGTCTCTGAGACCTGCACTGGGAGGAATGAAGGTGAAGAATTAGGTGTGTCACAGCCAAGTACTTGGGAGCAATCTGTACACCGACATCAGATTGTACCAGGCAAATTTCCCTGCCCCAGCTGCTGCGCTGCCGAAAGAAGTTCGCTCCCAGCCATCCACATGCCCAGCGGTTGAATGCTAGCTTGGCTAAATTGCTAGCACTTCAACTGCTGCCTTTTCAGTTGGTAGACTCTGCCCCCTTCCGTGAGTTTGTGGAATGTGCTGTTCCTTAGTGGCAGGTTCCCAAACGCCACTTTTTCTAACGGAAGGCGATTCCGGCTCTCTACCGCCATGTGGAAGGCAATGTCTTGTCCTCGCTGGACAGGGGGTCAGCGCTCAGGTGTATATTACCGCTGACTCATGGTCCAGCAGGCATGGACAGGGGCATTATCTATTTTTCACCGTGCATTGGGTAACTCTTCTGGCAGCTGGGAAAGATGCAGGACAGGGTGCAGTAGTGTTGGAGGTTGTTCCGCCACAAGGCCTCCAAAATTCTACTGGTGGTGATTCTGCCACAGCTCTCTCCTCCACCCCTCCTCTTCTTCTTCCTCCATGGCCTCTTCCTGTGCTGATTTGTCCTCGGAACCAGCGGTGCTCCGTAGGCGTTCAAGGAGCTACACAAGCACGCAGGCAAAAAGATGCCATGCAGTGCTTGAGCTGGTGTGCTTGGGGGACAGGAGCCACACTGGGGAAGAGATTCTGTCAGCTCTGCAGGGGCAGGTTCAGAGGTGGTTGACACCACACCAGCTTAAGGCAGCTATGGTGGTTTGCAATAATGGCACCAACCTCCACTCCGCCCTCCGACAGGTCAGACCCATGTGCCCTGTTTGGCTCACGTCCTTAACTTGGTGGTGCAGCGGTTCTTGGGCAGGTACATGGGCTTGTCTTGTCCTCAGGATATCCTGAGGCAGGCCAGGAAATCTGTGTGCATTTCCGCAGGTCATATAATTAAAGGAATTTAACCTGCCCAAGAACCGCCTAATCTGTGACATGCCCACCAGGTGGAACTCAACGATGGCCATGCTGCAGCGGCTGCACAAGCAGCAGAGGGCCATCAATGAGTACCTATGCGACTATGGCACCAGGACAGGGTCAGGGGACCTTGTTTTTTTCCCCGACGCCAGTGGGCTATGATCATGGATGCATGCACTGTCCTGTCACCATTTGAGGAGGCCACGAGGATGGTGAGCAGTGACAGCGCATGCATCAGTGACACTGTACTTCTTGTCCACCTATTGGAGCTCACGCTGCGTGGAATAATGGACAGGGCACTTGAGGCAGAACAGAGGGAAGAAGAGGAGGACTTCCTTACCTCTCAAGGCCCCTTTTATCCAGACAGTGTTCCTGTGTGCCCGCACACAGGAAGAGGACAAGGAGGAGGAGGAGTAAGAGGTGGAGGAGGATTGTGTCAGCATGGAGGTGGAGCCTGGCACTCAGCATCAGCAGCAGTCTTCAAGGGATCATTTACAGTCCCAAGAAACTCATGGACTTGTACGTGGCTGGGAGGAGGTGGCTGCGGATTCAGAGGACTCCGGATCGAATGCCTCAGCAAACCTACACTGCATGGCCTCCCTGATCCCGCAAAACCTCGTATTCATGGTATCAAGGAGAGGGATCAACACTGGCTGGCAACCCTCCTTGATCCACGTTACAAGGGTAAGGTTGTGGACCTTATCTTGCCGTCGCAGAGGGAGCAGAGAATGAAACATCTTTGGGAGGCCTTGCAGAAAGGTCTGTGCAACGTGTTCCCAGAGACTGGGAGGTTACAAACTCCTGTTCCTGGACAAGTGTTGCTGAGGCTTCGGTCAGTCAAAGAAGGAGCGGTGGAGAAGGTGGCCGTCTGACCAATGCATTCATACAATTTTTTTAGTCCGCAGCCCCAAGGTATGATCGGTTCCAGCAACCATCGCCAGCGTCTATTTTATATGGTGCAGGAATACCTAGGGGCAAGATCTGACTTGGACACCTTTCCCACCGAAAATCCTCTGGGTTACTTGAGGATGGATCACTGGCCAGAGCTTGCACAGTATACAATTGAGCTCCTGGCCTGTCCTGCATCCAGCGTTCTTTCGGAACGCACATTCAGTGCTGCTGGAGGCTTTGTAACCAATCACAGGGTGCGCCTGTCCACCGACTCGGTCGATCGACTGACCTTCATAAAAATGAATTAGTCTTGGATCACCACCAGCTACCTGATACTGATGTAACCGAATAATTTTTTTTGAAATGTCAGATCCCTTCAAGACTGCCTATGCTGATGCTGAGTGACTATCTTGTTATGTTGAGTGATTATCCTCTTCCTCCTCAATGAACATGCTAATAGCTTGTAAGAACATTTTTCGTTCTGGGCGCCGCCACCAGTGGCTAAGGCCCAATTTTTCAGCCCGTTAACAGGGGCGTGTAATTACAATTTTTGATGCAATATTTTGCAGGAGGGTTCGTTATTGCGCTCAACTAGAGTATCTGTGAGGGGTTGCAGTGTTGTGACACCAGCACCAGTGCATAAGGCACAATTTTTCAGCCCCTGTTTAACAGGGGCGTGTAATTACAATTTTTGATGCAATACTTTGCAGCAGGGCTTGTTCCTGCACTCAACAACAGAATCTGTGAGGTGTTGCAGTGTTGTGGCACCAGCACCAGTGCCCAAGGCCAAATTTTTCTGCCCCTGTTCAACAGGGACATGTAATTACAATTCTTGATCTAATATTTCACAGCAGGGCCCATTCCTGCACCCACCAAGAGTAACTGCGAGGGCTTACAGTGCTGTGGCAACACCACCACCACCACCACCACCAAAGGCCCAATTTTTCTGCCCCTGCGTTGAGCAGGGGCAGAAAAATTGGGCCTTTGGTGGTGGTGGTGGTGGTGGTGTTGCCACAGCACTGTAAGCCCTCGCAGTTACTCTTGGTGGGTGCAGGAATGGTGCATGTAATTACAATTCTTGATATAATGTTTCACAGCAGTGCCCGTTCTAGCGCCCACCAAGAGTAACTGTGAGGACTTATGCCCCGTACACATGGTCGGATTTTCCGACGGAAAATGTGTGATAGGACCTTGTTGTCGGAAATTCTGACCGTGTGTATGCTCCATCACACATTTTCCATCGGATTTTCCGACACACAAAGTTTGAGAGCAGGCTATAAAATTTTCCGACAACAAAATCCGTTATCGGAAATTCCGATCGTGTGTACACAAATCCGACGGACAAAGTGCCACGCATGCTCAGAATTATTTATTTATGAAAGCTATTGGCCACTGCCCCGTTTATAGTCCCGACGTACGTGTTTTACGTCACCGCGTTCAGAATGATCGGATTTTCCGACAACTTTGTGTGACCGTGTGTATGCAAGACAAGTTTGAGCCAACATCCGTCGGAAAAAATCCTAGGATTTTGTTGTCAGAATGTCCGAACAAAGTCCGACCGTGTGTACGGGGCATTACAGTGTTGTGGCACCATCACCACCATTACCACCACCAAAGGCCCAATTTTTCTGCCCCTGTTCAACAATGGCATGTAATTACAATTCTTGATCTAATATTTCACAGCAGGGCCCGTTCCTGCGCCCACCAAGAGTAACTGTGAGGGCTTACATACAGTGTTGTGGCAACACCAACACCTAAGGCCCCAATTTCTGCAGAGTATATAGAGCAGGCCCCTACTTTCAAACATCCAACTTACAAACGACTCCTACTTGCAAACGGAAGGAGACAACAGGAAGTGAGATGAAATCTACCCCTAGGAAGGGAAATTCTCTCCTGTAAGAGTTAATATGGGAAAAACATGTCTCCTCTCCAATGATGCTTTATCACCAATCCTTGTTTCACTAAAAACCCCAAATTTTCAAAAAACATTTGTCATTGGGACAGAAAGTGAGGTGAAATCTTCTGAAGAGGTGCACAGACAGCAAAAAAAATGTTACAGGGGTGATAACCCTTCCCTATGTTTTCCAAAAAGCTTAAAAATAGATTTTTTTGGCTGGAGCTACACTTTAAAAATGTACCAGTTCAAAATTACAAACAGATTCTACATAACCAGTTGCCGACCGCCGCACGCCGATGTACGTCGGCACAATGGCAACGGCAATGGCACAATGGTAAATCCCTGCCTGCCCGCTGTAATGTAAACAGCGGCAGAGGAAGTGATGTAATCTCTCCTCGTGAAGCCTTTTCGTTCCGGCTTCCGAGGAGAGAAGACATCAAGTAAGTGCACCAAACACTACACTTCCAGTAGAACACGCAGGCACACATTTCACCCCCCAATCACCCCCCGATCACCCCCCTATACCCCCTGTCACAGTGACACCAATAGCATTTTTTTTTTTCTGATTATTGCATTGGTGTCATTTTGTGATAGTTATAAGTGGTAGGGCAGTTAGTGTTAGGCCCCTTTAGGTCTAGGGTACCCCCTAAACCCCCCTAATAAAGTTTTAACCCCTTGATCACCCCCCATCACCAGTGTCACTAAGCGATCGTTTTTCTGATTGCTGTATTTGTGTCACAGGTGACGCTAGTTAGGGAGGTAAGTATTTAGGTTAGCCGTCAGCGTTTTATAGCGTCAGGGACCCCCATATACTACCTAGTAAAGGTTTTAACCCCCTGATTGCCCCCTAGTTAACCCTTTCACCAGTGATCACCTTATAACTGCTACGGGTGACACTGGTTAGTTAGTTTATTTATTATAGTGTCAGGGCACCCACCGTTTATTACCTAATAAAGGTTTAACCCCCTAATCGCCCGGCAGGTGTTAGGCTAGGTTTTAGGGTCAGATAGGGTCTGCGTTGCCCCAGGCAGCGTCAGGTTAGTGCCAGTACTGCTAACACCCACGCAGGCAGCATACACCTCCCTTAGTGGTATAATATCTGAACAGATCAATATCTGATCCGATCAGATCTATAGTAGTGTCCCCAGCAGGTAAGGGTTCCCAAAAACGCAGTGTTAGCGGGATCAGATACCTGCTAGCACCTGTGTTTTTCCCCTCCGCCCAGCCCAGCCCAGCCAAGTGCAGTATCGATCGATCACTGTCACTTAAAAAACAATAAACACCCATAACTGCAGCATTCGCAGAGTCAGGCCTGATCCCTGCGATCGCTAACAGTTTTTGTTGGTAGCGTTTTGATACAGTCGCTAACAGTCAGGAGCTTTTTTGCCTGTGAGTCTCACTAGTGTAACACTAAATTTAGAGCCCAAAATGGTAAATCGAAGGTACATTAGTGAAGAGGCCTACACGTTTCTGAGCATGACAGATAGTGAAGAGGAAGTCAATCGTCTGTCAGATTCAGGCTCAGTATACAAACCTGGAGACAGCAGTGGCTCCATGACAGATAGCTCTGACGATAGAGTTGTGGTCCCTGCCAAGGTCAGGCGTACCAGACCCCAATCTTCTTTTTCTGCTGTTGAGGTGCAAGAACCGCAGAGCTCTCGTATGGAGCATAGAAGTACTAGCGCCGCTACTCCTTTTGGTGAACTGGCAAGCAGCAGCGGCCTAGTCTGGTCGTACATCCAGCACTACAGTAACACTTGGTGACGTGGTGAGTCCCATAAGTGCAGTTCAAGCTGGCGAGGTGGCAAGCACAAGTAGTGTCCCGCTGCCACCAAGAAGATGAACACAGGCCCGTCGTGCCCATAGTGCCTTCCTGCTGCATTCACTAATCCTAATTGGGAACCCACCACTTCTGCAGCACCCGTACTTCCCCCATTCACTGGCCATTCATCCATTCATTCATGTGGAAACAGTTGATTTTACGTCACTTGATTTTTATTTGCTGTTTTTCACCGAAGATCTCTATAGATCTATTGTGAATGAAAGCAATTTGTACGCTGGTCAACACATCGCCACTATTCCCCAGTCCTCCCTTGCCAGAGATTGGAAATTCCGGAAATTACGGTTTCCGAATTTAAGATCCTTCTGGGCCTTTCCCTCCTCATGGGCATAACCAAAAAGAGTGAGTTGCGGTCATATTGGTCCACTGACCCAAATCACCATATGCCCATGTTCTCTGCTTCCATGGCCAGGACACGATACGAGCAGATTTTGAGGTTCATGCACTTCAACAAAAATGAACTCTGTCGTCCTTGTGGAGACCCTGGATACGATCGGCTCTACAAAATTCGGCCCCTCGTAAACGACTTCAACCAACGTTTTGCAGACTTGTTCACTCCCCACCAAGTTGTCTGCATTGATGAGTCCCTGATTAAGTTTTCTGGCCGTTTGTCATTCAAACAGTACCTTCCCAGCAAGATGGGGTACGGGGTCAAGATGTATAAGCTCTGGTCTTTGCATTGGTGAATGTTTTGAGCACTACCATACACTAGTTGAGTTTTAACGTAGGGTAAAGCATTGCACAGACTAGGCACACTTTCACAGGGTCTCCCAAGATGCCATCACATTTTGAGAGACCTGAACCTGTAACCGGTTACAGTTACAAAAGTTACAGTTATAAAAAAAAAAGTAAAAAATAAATAAATAAAAAAAATACACAAAAAAATATAAAATAAAAAAGCCAAAAATAGTTGTCGTTTTATTGTTCTCTCTCTCTATTCGCTCTCTATTGTTCTGCTCTTTTTTACTGTATTCTATTCTGCAATGTTTTATTGTTATCATGTTTGCTTTTCAGGTATGTAATTTTTTTATACTTTACTGTTTACTGTGTTTTATTGTTAACCATTTTTTTGTTTTCAGGTACGCCATTCAGCTGCAGCGCGGATTCATTTATCTTGACAGCAACAGCGTTTGCTCCCACGATACATAAAGCCCTGACTTCAGCACTGTCGGAGGTGATTTCACCACCACAGTTAAAAAAAAGAGCATATATGCCGAAGCATGGGGGCAGCAGGGGCGGAGGAGAGATTTGCTCCTACCTTTTGCGGGTGGATGCCCCCATGCTTCGGCATATATATATTTTAGGCACAAGTTGCGTTAAAAATTTTTTTATTTTTTACTATGTTTTTTTTGTATTTGCTTTGCAGGTATGGTAAGTCTTACTATTATACTGTAATGTTACTATGTTTTATTGTTAACCATCATTTGCTTAGCAGGTACGCCATTCAGTTGCAGCGCGGATTTATTTATCTTGACAGCAAAAACGTTTGCTCCCACGATACATAAAGCCGTGACTCCAGCGCTGTCGGAGGTGATTTCACCACCACAGTTAAAAAAAGAGCATATATGCCAAAGCATGGGGGCAGCAGGGGCTGAGGAGCGATTTGCTCCTAACTATTGGGGCGGATGCCCCCATGCTTCGGCATATATAAATGGTGCATGTATGCCCATCATTAGAAGTGGGTGGATGAAGGGAGGTATTCTAATAGTGGGCATAATCACCGATCAATCTTTTTTTTTCATGCAGCCCACAGGCTGCATGAAAAAAAAGATTACAATATATGCCTAACAAGGACCAGCAACATACTGGTATGTTGCTGGACTTTGAGTGGTTATACCAAAAGATGCCTGCAGGTTTAGGTATCATCTTGGTATCATTCTTTTCAGCCAGCGGTCGGCTTTCATGTAAAAGCAATCCTAGTGGCTAATTAGCCTCTAGACTGCTTTTACAAGCAGTGGGAGGGAATGTTGCCCCCCCCCCCGTCTTCCATGGTTTTCTCTGGCTCTCCTGTCCCAACAGGGAACCCAAGAATGCAGCCGGTGATTCGGCCAGCTGACTATAGAGCTGATCAGAGACCAGAATGGCTCCAGTCATCTCTATGGCCTAAGAAACCGGAAGCTACGAGCATTTCATGACTTAGATTTCACCGAATGTAAACAGCGCCATTGGGAAATTGGGAAAGCATTTTATCACACCGATCTTGGTGTGGTCAGATGCTTTGAGGGCAGAGGAGAGATCTAGGGTCTAAAAGACCCCAATTTTTTTTAAAAAAAGAGTACCTGTCACTACCTATTGCTAATATAGCGGATATTTACTTTCCCCGAGATAACAATAAAAATTATTAAAAAAAAAAAATGAAAGGAACAGTTTAAAAATAAGATAAAAAAGCAAAAAAAATAATAATTCCCCCTGCTCTCATACAAAGGGGAACGCAAGCGTCGGCCTGGGGTCAAATGTAAACAGCAATTGCACCATGGATGTGAGGTATCACCGCGAAGGTCAGATCGAGGGAAGTAATTTTAGCAGTAGACCTCCTCTGTAAATCTAAAGTGGTAACCTGTAAAGGCTTTTAAAGGCTTTTAAAAATGTATGTAGTTTGTTGCCACTGCACGTTTGTGTGCAATTTTAAAGCATGTCGTGTTTGGTATCCATGTACTCGGCCTCAGATCGTCTTTTTTATTTCATCAAACATTTGGGCAATATAGTGTGTTTTAGTGCATTAAAATTTAAAAAAGTGTGTTTTTTTTTAAATCGCTGCGCAAATACTGTGTGAAAACAAAAAATGAAACACCCACCATTTTAATCTGTAGGGCCTTTGCTTCATAAAAATATATATAGTGTTTGGGGGTTCAAAGTCATTTTCTTGAAAAAAAAATGTTTTTTCATGTAAACAAACAGTGTCAGAAAAGGCTTTGTCTTCAAGTGGTTAGAAGAGTGGGTGGGTGATGTGTGACATAAGCTTCTAAATGTTGTGCATAAAATGCCAGGACAATTCAACCCCCCCCCCCCAAATGACCCCATTTTGGAAAGTAGACACCCCAAGCTATTTGCTGAGAGGCGTATCTAGTCCATGGAACATTTTACATTGTGACACAAGTTGCGGGAAAAAGAAATTTATTTTTTTTTTTGCACAAAGTTGTCACTAAATGATATATTGCTCAAACATGCCATGGGAATATGTGAAATTACACCCCAAAATACATTCTGTTGCTTCTCCTGAGTACAGGGATACCACATGTGTGAGACTTTTTGGTATTTAACCCTTTCTCGCCCGCTAGCGGGGGGTAAAACCGCCCCGCTAGCGGCCGCATACCATCGGTAAAACGCCGGTAATAATAGCGGCGTTTTACCGACGACGACGCCCCCCGCCCCAGTGTGAAAGGGCTCTATGTACGGGAAACAAGCGCCACTTTACAGGCATACTATAGACACCCCCCAGGTATGATAGTTAAAGGAATATTTCACTTTTTTTTTTCACTTTAAGCATCATTAAAATCACTGCTCCCGAAAAAACAGCCCAAAGGGCCTGGTAATGGACTGGGGGGGATCCCATGCCATTTTTTTCAATGACTTTTCGGGACCCGACACACATCGCGCATGTCCAAGCTCACAGCGTCAGCATGGTGGTTTCCATGCCGATGCTGTGAGCTGGGACATGCGCGGTGTGCACCCGGCGGCCGGCTTGGATAACGTCACATCGGCGATCCCGATTGGTGACTACAAGTGGGGCGTGTGTACAAGAGACGCCACTCAGCGTCCCCTTACCCACGCCCTACACCGCAGTCGCTCTCTACACCGAGCGACTGTCTATATGCCGTCTCTACATATATCTATGCTGAATCGCTAACAGGTATGTGACCGCATGGAAATGGACATATGTCCACACAATAATCAATACTCAGATCAAACTGTGCTATCTTTACCTTTTCTTATTTAGCCATTACCACCCCCCATTTCTCTGCTCTTTGCTTTCTCTTCCCAGGAGTTCCTTTTTAAATAATATAGTTTACTTTACATCTTGGCACTCTTACCAAATAACTATTATATCCTCTGCCTGTTTGTATTATAATAGGTTCGGTACTACAGCCAAACCTTTTGGATACCGAATCACCCTCTAACACCATACACAAGCGAGGTTGTTTGGATGTCTGACATATTTAGACCAATCTATGTGGATAACCAGCGGATCACACTCCCCTCTCCGCTTTTGGCCGATTTAATCGTCCTCTTTGGCTACATGTCCTGCTGGAAGACTCTAGCAATAGACTGATTAAATTCCAAGATATATAGTGGAGATTGCACCATCAATCATTTTTGGTTTATATATATATATTTTCTATTCCATTAGCACGGGAATGGTAAGTGTAATTTACTTTTAAATTACCTTCCACACTGGTATATACTGGCATGATTCCCAGTTAGCTACACAAATCATCTCTAAAAATCCATATCCAACCCCTATAGTCACTCTGTGATACATTAACAATATATATTCTATGTTATTTGTTAGAATAATTCATGAACACCAGCCACTTTATTATTACCATCACCGTCGTGTATCTTCATCCGAGTGACGGATGCAATCCATCCTTCACCCATATGACACATACATTATAACCTATGAGAGCCTGGTAGGTTAATACAGGACATTTCTAAGTGGCCTGTTATGCACATTATGTCAAACATTATTATATTGATCTAACATAACATATATAACCACTTACGAAGTGTAGATGTATAACTACTAGATATTCATTGTAATAGACCTCAATACCAGCTTGTTAATTTGTCTCTCTATTCAACTCCATCTATGCCTTCCCTAGCCTTAGCTTAAATTTCCCTATTTTCCCCGCTCTCCCTCCCTTATTCCTTTCCTTTCATCCTCTCCCTTCTTTTTCCCACTTCTTTCTTCTTTACTTTTAAATTAACTATCCACACTGGTATATACTGGCATGATTCCCAGTTAGCTACACAAATCATCTCTAAAAATCCATATCCAACCCCTATAGCCACTCTGTGATACATTAACGATATATAATCTATGTTATTTGTTAGAATAATTCATGAACACCAGCCACTTTATTATTACCATCACCGCCGTGTATCTTCATCCGAGTGACGGATGCAATCCATCCTTTACCCATATGACACATACATTATAACCTATGAGAGCCTGGTAGGTTAATACAGGACATTTCTAAGTGGCCTGTTATGCACATTATGTCAAACATTATTATATTGATCTAACATAACATATATAACCACTTACGAACTGCAGATGTATAACTACTAGATATTCATTGTAATAGACCTCAATACCAGCTTGTTAATTTGTCTCTCTATTCAACTCCATCTATGCCTTCCCTAGCCTTAGCTTAAATTTCCCTATTTTCCCCTCTTTCACTCCCTTATTCCTTTCCTTTCATCCTCTCCCTTCTTTTTCCCACGTCTTTCTTCTTTGTATGTGCCAAACTTAACGCTCTCGCATAAGCAGTCACATTTCCTCACTGATTCAAATACAATTACTATCATTTACCCACATTTCCATCATGTTACATACGTGACCATAGTGTATGAATATTATCGAGGCTTTGTTCGATGGGAGCCATCTAGTGGGCTCCCATAGCATTGATATCAATTTCGCAATGTACTGCTATTATTTGGTTACTGTCTTTCTAGATAGTCTATCCATGTTATGTTTATTGGATCTTTTGTATATTTCAGTAATCTGTTCTATGCTCCTGAAGAAGCGCTTTGGCGTGCAACATGTTGAGCAAGCTGTAGACACCGATTACTACCAACTGCATAGCTCCTCAATAACTTCATGGTGGAAGGATTGCTATTCCATTTTCATATGATATATCTTTACAATATAGAGCTATGTATGGAGTGTATAATTGTAATTGTGGTTCTATGAACTGATTTCTGTATCTGTCCTCTTTTTACTCTTGTTTTTTTAATCATATTTTGAATACATTTAATTTTTTAACCACTTGCCGACCGCCGCACGACGATGTACGTCGACAGAGCGGCACGGGCAGGCAAAAGGGCTTACCTGTACGTCCCTGCCTGCCCGCGGGTGGGGGGTCCGATCGGACCCCCCCCGGTGCCTGCGGCGGTCGGCAAATGTCCCCCGGCGATCGGTGGTGAGGGGGAGGCCATCCATTCGTGGCCCCCCCCTCGCGATCGCTCCCAGCCAATGGGATCATTTCCCTGCCTCTGTATTGTACACAGAGGCAGAGGAAATGATGTCATCTCTCCTCGGCTCAGTATTTTCCGTTCCGGGCCGAGGAGAGAAGACTGAACTGTGAGTGCACCAAACACACACACACAGTAGAACATGCCAGGCACACATTGCACCCCGATCCCCCCCCCGATCGCCCCCCGATCCCCCCCCGATCACCCCCCCCTGTCACAAACTGACACCAAGCGGGTTTTTTTTTTTTTTTTTTTTTTTTTTTTTTCTGATTACTGCATAGTGTCAGTTTGTGACAGTTAGTGTGTTAGGGTAGTGAGTGTTAGGCCCCCTTTAGGTCTAGGATACCCCCCTAACCCCCCTAATAAAGTTTTAACCCCTTGATCACCCCCCGTCACCAGTGTTGCTAAGCGATCATTTTTCTGATCGCTGTATTAGTGTCGCTGGTGACGCTAGTTAGGGACGTAAATATTTAGGTTCGCCGTCAGCGTTTTATAGCGTCAGGGACCCCCATATACTATCTAATAAATGTTTTAACCCCTTGATTGCCCCCTAGTTAACCCTTTCACCACTGATCACCGTATAACCGTTACGGGTGACGCTGGTTAGTTTGTTTATTTTTTATAGTGTCAGGGCACCCGCCGTTTATTACCGAATAAAGGTTTAGCCCCCTGATCGCCCGGCGGTGATATGCGTCGCCCCAGGCAGCGTCAGATTAGCGCCAGTACCGCTAACACCCACGCACGCAGCATACGCCTCCCTTAGTGGTATAGTATCTGTATGGATCAATATCTGATCCAATCAGATCTATACTAGCGTCCCCAGCAGTTTAGGGTTCCCGAAAACGCAGTGTTAGCGGGATCAGCCCAGATACCCGCTAGCACCTGCGTTTTGCCCCTCCGCCCGGCCCAGCCCACCCAAGTGCAGTATCGATCGATCACTGTCACTTACAAAACACTAAACGCATAACTGCAGCGCTCGCATAGTCAGGCCTGATCCCTGCGATCGCTAACAGTTTTTTTGGTAGCGTTTTGGTGAACTGGCAAGCACCAGCCCCAGGCAGCGCCAGATTAGCGCCAGTACCGCTAACACCCACGCACGCACCGTACACCTCCCTTAGTGGTATAGTATCTGATCGGATCAATATCTGATCCGATCAGATCTATACTAGCGTCCCCAGCAGTTTAGGGTTCCCAAACACGCAGTGTTAGCGGGATCAGCCCAGATACCTGCTAGCACCTGCGTTTTTCCCGTCCGCCCGGCCCAGCCCACCCAAGTGCAGTATCAATCGATCACTGTCACTTACAAAACACTAAACGCATAACTGCAGCGTTCGCGGAGTCAGGCCTGATCCCTGCGATCGCTAACAGTTTTTTTGGTAGCATTTTGTTGAACTGGCAAGCACCAGCCCCAGGCAGCGTCAGGTTAGCGCCAGTACCGCTAACACCCACACACGCAGCATACGCCTCCCTTAGTGGTATAGTATCTGATCGGATCAATATCTGATCTGATCAGATCTATACTAGCGTCCCCAGCAGTTTAGGGTTCCCAAAAACGCAGTGTTAGCGGGATCAGCCCAGATACCTGCTAGCACCTGCGTTTTGCCCCTCCGCCCGACCCAGCCCAGCCCACCCAAGTGCAGTATCGATCGATCACTGTCACTTACAAAACACTAAACGCATAACTGCAGCGTTCGCAGAGTCAGCCCTGATCCCTGCGATCGCTAACAGTTTTTTTTGTAGCGTTTTGGTGAACTGGCAAGCACCAGCGGCGTAGTACACCCCGGTCGTAGTCAAACCAGCACTGCAGTAACACTTGGTGACGTGGCGAGTCCCATAAGTGCAGTTCAAGCTGGTGAGGTGGCAAACACAAGTAGTGTCCCGCTGCCACGAAGAAGACAAACACAGGCCTGTCGTGCCCATAGTGCCCTTCCTGCTGCATTCGCCAATCCTAATTGGGAACCCACCGCTTCTGCAGCGCCCGTACTTCCCCAACCAAATGCAGTCGGCTGCATGAGAGGCATTTTTATGTCCTCCCGAGTACCCCTACCCAACGAACCCCCCCAAAAAAGATGTTGTGTCTGCAGCAAGCGCGGATATAGACGTGACACCCGCTATTATTGTCCCTCCTGTCCTGACAATCCTGGTCTTTGCATTGGTGAATGTTTTGAACGCTACCATTCACTAGTTGAGTATTAGCATAGGGTACAGCATTGCACAGACTAGGCACACTTTCACAGGGTCTCCCAAGATGCCATCGCATTTTGAGAGACCCGAACCTGGAACCGGTTACAGTTATAAAAGTTAGTTACAAAAAAAAGTGTAAAAAAAAAAAAAACATACAAAAATATAAAAAAAAAAAAAAATAGTTGTCGTTTTATTGTTCTCTCTCTCTCTATTCTCTCTCTCTATTGTTCTGCTCTTTTTTACTGTATTCTATTCTGCAATGTTTTATTGTTATTATGTTTTATCATGTTTGCTTTTCAGGTATGCAATTTTTTATACCTTACCGTTTACTGTGCTTTATTGTTAACCATTTTTTTGTCTTCAGGTACGCCATTCACGACTTTGAGTGGTTATACCAGAATGATGCCTGCAGGTTTAGGTATCATCTTGGTATCATTCTTTTCAGCTAGCGGTCGGCTTTCATGTAAAAGCAATCCTATCGGCTAATTAGCCTCTAGACTGCTTTTACAAGCAGTGGGAGGGAATGCCCCCCCCCCCCAACGTCTTCCGTGTTTTTCTCTGGCTCTCCTGTCTCAACAGGGAACCTGAGAATGCAGCCGGTGATTCAGCCAGCTGACCATAGAGCTGATCAGAGACTAGAGTGGCTCCAAACATCTCTATGGCCTAAGAAACCGGAAGCTACGAGCATTTTATGACTTAGATTTCGCCGGATGTAAACAGCGCCATTGGGAAATTGGGAAAGCATTTTATCACACCGATCTTGGTGTGGTCAGATGCTTTGAGGGCAGAGGAGAAATCTAGGGTCTAATAGACCCCAATTTTTGCAAAAAAGAGTACCTGTCACTACCTATTGCTATGATAGGGGATATTTACATTCCCTGAGATAACAATAAAAATGATTTTAAAAAAAAAATGAAAGGAACAGTTTAAAAATAAGATAAAAAAATAATAATAATAAAGAAAAAAAAAAAAAAAAAAAAAAAAAAGCACCCCTGTCCCCCCTGCTCTCGCGCTAAGGCGAACGCAAGCGTCGGTCTGGCGTCAAATGTAAACAGCAATTGCACCATGCATGTGAGGTATCGCCGCGAAGGTCAGATCGAGGGCAGTAAGTTTAGCAAGTAGACCTCCTCTGTAAATCTAAAGTGGTAACCTGTAAAGGCTTTTAAAGGCTTTTAAAAATGTATTTAGTTTGTCGCCACTGCACGTTTGTGCGCAATTTTAAAGCATGTCATGTTTGGTATCCATGTACTCGGCCTAAGATCATCTTTTTTATTTCATCAAACATTTGGGCAATATAGTGTGTTTTAGTGCATTAAAATGTAAAAAAGTGTGTTTTTTCCCCAAAAAATGCGTTTGAAAAATCGCTGCGCAAATACTGTGTGAAAAAAAAAAATGAAACACCCACCATTTTAATCTGTAGGGCATTTGCTTTAAAAAAATATATAATGTTTGGGGGTTCAAAGTAATTTTCTTGCAAAAAAAAATTATTTTTTTATGTAAACAATTAGTGTCAGAAAGGGCTTTGTCTTCAAGTGGTTAGAAGAGTGGGTGATGTGTGACATAAGCTTCTAGATGTTGTGCATAAAATGCCAGGACAGTTCAAAACCCCCCCCAAATGACCCCATTTTGGAAAGTAGACACCCCAAGCTATTTGCTGAGATTCATGTTGAGTCCATGGAATATTTTATATTGTGACACAAGTTGCGGGAAAGAGACAATTTTTTATTTTTTTTATTTTTTTTTTGCACAAAGTTGTCACTAAATGATATATTGCTCAAACATGCCATGGGAATATGTGAAATTACACCCCAAAATACATTCTGTTGCTTCTCCTGAGTACGGGGATACCACATGTGTGAGACTTTTTGGGAGCCTAGCCGCGTACGGGACCCCGAAAACCAAGCACCGCCTTCAGGCTTTCTAAGGCCGTAAATTTTTGATTTCACTCTTCACCGCCTATCACAGTTTCGGAGGCCATGGAATGCCCAGGTGGCAAAAAAACCCCCAAATGACCCCATTTTGGAAAGTAAACACCCCAAGCTATTTGATGAGAGGTATAGTGAGTATTTTGCAGACCTCACTTTTTGTCACAAAGTTTTGAAAATTGAAAAAAGAAAAAAAAAATTTTTTTTCTCGTCTTTCTTTATTTTCAAAAACAAATGAGAGCTGCAAAATACTCACCATGCCTCTCAGAAAATAGCTTGGGGTGTCTACTTTCCAAAATGGGGTCATTTGGGGGGGGTTTGTGCCACCTGGGCATTCCATGGCCTCTGAAACTGTGATAGGTAGTGAGGAGTAAAATCAAAAATGTACGCCCTTAGAAATCCTGAAGGCAGTGATTGGTTTTCGGGGTCCCGTACGCGGCTAGGCTCCCAAAAAGTCCCACACATGTGGTATCCCCATACTCAGGAGAAGCAGCTAAATGTATTTTGGGGTGCAATTCCACATATGCCCATGGCCTGTGTGAGCAATATATCATTTAGTGACAACTTTGTGCAAAAAAAAAAAAAAAAAAAAAAAATTTGTCACTTTCCCGCAACTTGTGTCAAAATATAAAACATTCCATGGACTCAACATGCCTCAAAGCAAATAGCTTGGGGTGTCTACTTTCCAAAATGGGGTCATTTGGGGGGGTTTTATGTCATCTGGGCATTTTATGGCCTTCAAAACTGTGATAGGTAGTGAGGAGTAAAATCAAAAATGTACGCCCTTAGAAATCCTGAAGGCAGTGATTGGTTTTCGGGGTCCCGTACGCGGCTAGGCTCCCAAAAAGTCCCACACATGTGGTATCCCCGTACTCAGGAGAAGCAGCTAAATGTATTTTGGGGTGCAATTCCACATATGCCCATGGCCTGTGTGAGCAATATATCATTTAGTGACAACTTTTTGTAATTTTTTTTTTTTTTTTTTTTGTCATTATTCAATCACTTGGGACAAAAAAAATGAATATTCAATGGGCTCAACATGCCTCTCAGCAAATTCCTTGGGGTGTCTACTTTCCAAAATGGGGTCATTTGTGGGGGTTTTGTACTGCCCTGCCCTTTTAGCACCTCAAGAAACGACATAGGCAGTCATAAATTAAAGGCTGTGTAAATTCCAGAAAATGTACCCTAGTTTGTAGGCGCTATAACTTTTGCGCAAACCAATAAATATACACTTATTGACATTTTTTTTACCAAAGACATGTGGCCGAATACATTTTGGCCTAAATGTATGACTAAAATTGAGTTTATTGGATTTTTTTTAGAACAAAAAGTAGAAAATATCATTTTCTTTCAAAATTTTCGGTCTTTTTCCGTGTATAGCGCAAAAAATAAAAACGGCAGAGGTGATCAAATACCATCAAAAGAAAGCTCTATTAGTGGGAAGAAAAGGACGCAAATTTCGTTTGGGTACAGCATTGCATGACCGCGCAATTAGCAGTTAAAGCGACGCAGTGCCGAATTGTAAAAAGTGCTCTGGTCAGGAAGGGGGTAAAACCTTCCGGGGCTGAAGTGGTTAAATATACTTTAGTAATCATTGTGCCTAAAAAGTCCAAAGCCCAAACTTATCTCTATGAATACAATTAATCCAGGACGTGGCACCTAATACCATATATGTATCCACATTACCACTATGTGTTGATACTTTCTTAATTGCAATATGGTTGAAGTCGGCATTTGCCATACCGCACTTCCAACAGTTGGAGGAGAAATTCGGGTTCATTTTGGACAATCTCAACCGATCTCTGACAGAGATGAGCTGTAAGAAAGGATATTCCCAGGCGTCCTCCCAGTCTTCCGAATCTAGATCTGGGATCTCGCCCTGCCACCTTGAGAGCAAGTCCTTCAGACCAAAGTGGACTGAAGGCAATAAAGCTTTGTAAATGGTGGAGGTGGGTTTGACCAGAGGAGTAACCCTTAATGTGGATTTGAGGTTGGACCGGAGGAGGAGTACCGGGATGGAACCAAATTGGGTAACAAAGGCGTGGCGAATTTGAAGAAATCTAAAGAATTGTCTGTTTGTGAGCCTGAATTTCTTCTTGAAGGAGTCAAAGGTCAGAAGGGAGCCATTGATACAGATATGCTCCAGGTTTTTGATACCTCTAGTAGCCCAGAACCCTGGGTCTGGGATAGTTAGAAACTCTGGTAAATGCGGGTTGAGCCACAGGGGGTGTCTGGAGATCTAGTGTGGGGGTCCCTTTGTAGTTTACAGATTAACAACTGCCACGCCCTGATCACCGCTTTCATGGAGGGTGTGAGAGGATAGGGGGCTCTGACCCCCCTGTATAAAGCATTACTCAGCGCCTCGTAGGCCTTTTGAGTATAGATTTGTTGATTCTGGGGGGGGGGTGAGATTTCCACAGAAAGGGGGTTATAATGGAGTCAAATTTTTGGAAAAAGGCTTTGGGGATACAAATTGGGGAGTGCCTTAGAGCATATAGAAAAACTGGGAGGAATTTCATTTTAAGTAAGTTTTAAGTTTTAAGTAAGTTTATCCTGCCAATGAGGGATAATGGCAGGTTATTCCAAGCCTGAAGCTTCAGTTTTGAGTTGGGTTAGTAAGGAATAGAGGTTTACCTTAGCAAAGTCAGAGACTCTAGCGGTAATGGTAATTCCCAAGTAACGGATAGAGGAGGTCCAGGCTAGTGAGACAGAGGGGTCTGCATGAAGTTTTGCCTGAGAGTCAATAGGTAGTGCTTGGGATTTTTCCCAATTGACTCTGAGCCCAGACAGTTCAGAGAATTCAGTATTAACTCAGAGCTGCACGGAGGGAGGGTCCCGGGTCATTAAGAAACAGTATGAGGTCATCCGCGTATAGAGTGAGTTTTTCAGTGATGGTGCCTACTTTAATACCCCTCACAGAATTTGAGTTTCTGAGGGCCGTGGCAAGGGGTTCCATGACCAGGGCAAACAAAAATGGAGAGAGGGGACACCCCTGCCTAGTTCCCCTCTTCACTGGGAAGGGGTCAGACAGCAGGCCCCCTAGTTTCATCTGTGCTGTTGGTGATTTATATAGCAGCCTTTTATTAAAAAAATATTCAATCCAAATATTACATAACTTCCAAATACCATAAATATAACATTCATAGCGATAGTTTTAACTCCCAGTCTGTTGATCTGACGGCACCCCCGAACTTGACACTTTCCAACAGTACACTGCGGGACCTTATTTCACCAAACCAGGCCTCCAGCCATATCACCAGCTCAGAGACAACCCCCTTCCTGCAGTGCAACCATTCCCGTATTCCAGCATACCATTCCACTGGAATACACCAGAGGGGCACATACCACCGATGAGCCCCCCACCACTTCCATCACATCTGTTGTCTGCCACCATCAAAGACCAAAGACCCTGCCACAGCCTGCAAGGATGAGACCTCACCCTTAAGGGCCCCTCCACACCCGCAGGGCCCGCTGTATCCCGTTGTGAAGACACAGCGCCCACAGATCTATGCCCACAGCTGAAAGATGAACTCCATCTCCCCGCAGGTACATCCCCACATTAGTCTCCAACTCCATGTGCCGTATAACCAGCCCCCCATTATGGGAAACAAATCTACCCACCACCTTGTTTACTTTAATTCGGGCCTTATTGATCCTGGCCACCGATCTCGCCATCCTCCATGTGGTCTGTGCAACTATGTCAGACCACAGTAACACCGAGTGTCAGAAAATCAGACTTCACGGCGGATATCAGCACCTAACCCACCCAACAGCAGCATCAAAAGATGTATAAGACACCGTACAAGCTTCGGAGTCTATGGCATCGTTAACAGACCCCCTTTTGGAAACGAGAGGTGGTGAATAAGGCAAAACATGTTCGGTTCCTTTTTAGGCACCACCCCCAGTGGTGAAACTACCAGGTCCCACAATCTTTTTTTCTCAAATGGCCCACCCATGCGCCCTAAGGCCACCCCCTTTGCTAATTTTTCCGAAACCACCCCGGATTCTGTAGTGCAGACTGCAAATTCTGCACCATAGGCGGTACCACTGCCAGGGAGCACGGTACATTGAAACCCGCCGAAAACCCCCCAGCCAACAGCCTAGCAGCTTCTCTATCCGGGTACCTATTTAGGAAAGGCCGCATCCTTTCCCCCCTCACCGGCGTCGTCCCTCTTGTTAGCAGAGTCCCCAGAACGCTTCCCCTTCTTGAAGCAGCGGGAACAATGGGTGTTTCCTCCCCGCATCCGGAGCACTTGTGCTTAAAACGGCAGGACCCCCGAACTTGCATACCCCCCATTTTTTTCCGCCCGGCAGTCCAGAGAAGGGTGTCCCCCCGGCCCCCCTGAAGAAACTGATTCGGGGCCTGTGCCGAAGACATCAATCGCATCCAGAGGCTGATGTCCTTATGATCCCACCTGAGAGACGGGCACATCGCCCTACGCTGCCTAAACTGTTTGTCATACTGCAGTTCCCCCCATCTATGAGCCTCACCTATGGCATCCATATAACAGAACAATGCCGAGCAATGTTCCAGGTTTTTCTCACCTATTACGCTGGCCATGATAGCGAACGCCTGCAACCAGTTCACAAATGTCCTAGGGATCAAGCGGTACCTCCTCTTCTCTTCGCCCTCCTTCTTACAGTGGTCTGGTTTAAACTTTTTAAGGGGCAACAAGGAGAAGATCTCCACATACTCACCCTTGCTGATCTTGTCCCGGACCTCCTGCTTCAAGTGAGCTCCCAACGGCCCCTCAAAGCAAACATAAACTTCACATTTTGCGGCATCTGCTATCCTAACCACATCCATCCTGGCAGAAGCCACCGGTTCCCCACTCTTTTCACCTGCCGTCACTCCTCCAGAAGGCATGGCCGGGGGCCCCACAAGGGCAGTGGGGGTCCCCCCACTCCCCGACTTCTCTACCTGCCCATCTACCCAAGGTGCTACCTGCGGGGGTAGCCCTGGGCTGCCCACACAGCGCTGCACCAAGTCCCATAGCCCCCCCAACAATTCCAGCATTTGCCCCACTGCCCGCAGGCCAGACGCAGCATCCGCATCGGCTGCCAGCGGAACCCCGCCTGTGGCAGCAGGTCCCCCACACCTAGCAACCTGCACAGTGCTATATTGACATCAGCAGTAGATAAAGCAACCAACTTACCGGGCTGACCGGCAATGTCCCCCACAGCCGCTGCTCCTGCGTCTCCTGCTGGCTCAATATCCCTGCGGTCCTCATCCTCCGAGCCCAAGATCTCCCCCTCTGAGCGCACTTCCAGTGCCGGAAGCATGGGCGTGAGAAGCCCCCCAGGTGAAGCCAGCCTGGAGGCCGTGGAGCTTGCACCCGCTCATTGGATCTGCCCGCAACCTCCCTGCTGCACAAGCCTGCGTGCATTGGGGCCCTGGCAGGCCACCCGGGTCCAACTCTGCCGCCTAAAAAAAAAAAACGCTCCGGAGGCCTGGTCCTCCTAGCGCGTGGTTTCTCCTCACCTCAGGCAGTTTTCCACCCTTCCGCCTGGTCTTGTATAAGGGCAGCCACCTGTGTCTGCAGCCATTCGGGCCACCTCATTGCCACCGCCGCCCGCAAGCGCGCCAGTATCAGATCTATGTCCACCATTGCAGGGGCAGAGGGAAAAACTTCTCCTCTGCTGTCCCTCTTCACCTACTGCTCCCAGAAGTTCCCGCCTTCCCCCTTTTATACCGCTCCACCCCTTTAGTTCTTTTCCATCCTGCCTCCTCGCTTTGAACCTCCCCTCATTCTAGCCCTTTCGTTGCCTCTCCTCTCCATCTCGTCATGCCTGGCCCTCCATTACTCTGATTCCTACATTCACAAGATTAAAGGCTTTAATGGATATTGAATTCCCCATTAATATAAAAGTTAATATAGGAGTTTGTTAAATATTAAAAAAATAAAAAACAAACTTTAATCTGAACTAATCCAACTGTCCAAAAGATTTATGGCAATGAATCCCTAAAAAAGTAATATAAAAAGTTTAGTTTTCGAATGTATAATTATTGGTTCTTTTAAGGGAAGGCATTGCTTCATTCACATTCTGATCCAGATGATGATAACCTGCATTCTTTGAGCACAGGCTGTCTCTCCATCTTCTTTTCTGGATCAAAAGGAAGATCTGAAACAAAGTAATATAATAAAGTAATAAATTTGCAATCATTTTTGCATCAGAGCAACAAAAGCCATTTACTTCTACAAGCTGCTGCCATTTTTACTTTGATACAGAATACTTAATACAGCTTTAACTAAAAGTGGTCACTTCTCAAAAGCCCTCCGTTCAACAATATGGAGGGACCTCCCGCTCTTAGGGCCAGTTCACACCATAGAAATGCAGTCCGGATGCTTTTCTCCATGCGCTTTTTTGACACGTTTTGGTGCATTTTTTTACACATTTTTGGTGCATTTTTGATGCTTTCTGGCGCATTTTTTTCCCTCCTTTTTTTTCACCTTAAATAAGGATAATTTATGTTCCAGTGCATTTTTAGTGCATTTAGGTGCGTTTTACCACATTCCAGTACAGTCCATTGCAGAAAAAATTGCGCATTTTCTACTTTTTTTCTGGAACTGGAACACACTGGAACTGACCGCACTGGTGTGAACTATGCCATTGAAAACCATATAACACACTATCCATGCGTTTTTGATGCAGAAAGAAAACGCACTGGACTGCATGTGGTGTGAACTTGCTCTTAAAGTAGAAATACAGCAAACAAATTGTACCCATCACAAACACAACTGTCAGATGGAACTAATTTGTGATGGATTATTCTGCCACCAAGCCTGATAGGTATAGCCCACAGGTGTCTGATGTAGACCAACGTCTGGCAAAGGTTTTGAGGCACTTGCCTCTTTTTTAAGTCTTTGCAGTAAATTATATTTGTGGCTTTTTACTCATTGAGCTCCTTGGTGACTTGACTTTCTTGCTTACTGTCTCATCTGGACATGGCATTGGAGCTTTTTGCATGATACTACCTTTCATCGGGTACAGTTGGGCTGTTTGTTGGGACTGCACATGGCTCACACCAGACACTGCATTGCATCTCACAGCCATATATAACCGGTTTGGTGGCATAATAATGCATCACATTTGTGTTTGCGCTAGCGACAAGCACATCCATCCAGTCTCTCCTTTGGATTTTACTCTAGCAGCACCTTCTCATAGAGCAGTGGTTCTCAACCTGGGGGTCGGGACCCCCTCGGGGGTCAAATGATGATTTGCCAGGGGTCACCGAATCCTGGGCTGTTCCTGAAGCCCACACTGCTCTACCAGCCAATTCGCGGCCGCCCAGCAGGGCTGTCTCTGGAGCCTGTGACCGCCCAGCTGGGCTGTTCCTGGAGGCCAGCCACTCACTCTCTTCGCAGCCGCCCATTCAGTTCATGGCATGGCTGGGGGGGCAGAGACTAGTGGTCAGCTGACTGGAGAGGAATGTGAAGTGAAAAGGGCTGAAGGAGACCCTATCTCCTGATGTTTGCATAGGTGTCACTGCTGCGAGACACCACAAAGTCGTAGACACAGTGAGTAACACTACCTGTGATTATAGTTGCCATTAAAAGTCCTCACTACAGTTAGGTAGAAAGAAATCCTGGACAGCCACACTCTGGGATAAGGACATCTTTATTTCAATAAAATCCAACAATACAGTCAATTGCAGAGACGTACAGGGTGGTAGACTGCTAACGCGTTTCACATCATTTGGATGCTTATTCGTAGCTAGAGAGGGATAGTAATAGTGTGGTATAAATAGAAAAGTAAAAAAGTAAAAGAGGGGGGTGGGGTATGCATGCCGGTAAAACAACCAATCACCGCGCTGCAGAGCAAACCCACCCTTTCAGTGTAATTAAAACAATAATGATCCCATTATAAAATCCTACTCTTGCAAAAAGAGGAGAGAAAACATCCATTATTAACCTAATCAAAATGCATAAAGAAAAATATAAGTAGACAAAACTGTCATGCCAATATAAATCAGCACGAACTGAAAAAAAGGGAAAAGAAAAGGTAGGTATTGGATGCTAAAACCCTCCATAGCAGGTGAAGCCGCAACAATGGAACAAACTTGAGTAGTTGGGAGTGCCAAAAAATGTGTTAAACCATAAAGTGGTGTAACCACAAGGTACTCTACTCACACATTTGCAAAAACAAAAAATACACAAAAAATATATGTATGTACATAGACCTAAATAAGACATGCATGAGTGGGTGACAGCGCGGTCCAGACATAGCGTGCATAAACACTCCAAGGCACTCTTGCAACCCTAAAACAGCAAATGTGCATAAGCAGTTTAGACGAAATACACATACATTTTCATGAGATCAAAGTACAAGCATATTAGACATGGGATCAGCGTGTATGTACATTAAACATGAAATTAGAAATTTATGCACATTACTCCTCCAACTCCTCCAATCATTCTTAAACCACTTGTATTTTGTAGACGAGAGAGTTGAAAAAAAATATGTGCAGTAAAAAATATATATTATATTAGCAGATGACCTTGATCAAGAGCATAAGAGATAAGTTGGCTGATCAGAACTCCCCCCAGCACTGCCACTCACCCCCCCCAAGCAGTAAGAGAAGGAATAAACATAGAGAATACATGGGAGGGAGAGGAAAAGAGGGGGAGGAACAAAGAAAAAGGGAGAGAAAGAATAAGAGAAAGAACAAGAAAGAAGGCTAGAGAGAGGGATGGGGGGGAAAAAACAAGACATTAGGATAGAGAGAGATAAACATATAGAATACATGGGAGGGAGAGGAAAAAAGGGAAAGAAAGCAGAACAAAGAGAAAGAGTGGTACATCCAAAAATGTACCATAAGGGGTTTTAATACTGTGTGGAAAGGACTCAGGGAGTGCTAAATATTCATGGGTTAGGGGCACAAATTACTTGTCTTGCCTTGGGTGCTGACAACCCACGCTACAAAAATAATTTTACTGTTAGGGGTCCCCACAACTTGGGAAACTTTATCAAGGGGTCACAGCACTATAAAGGTTGAGAACCACTGTCATAGAGGGACTATTGCTCATTATATGTACCTTCTTTTAAGAATTTTTATAATTATATACAGTTGTGCTCAAAAGTTTGCTGACCCTGGCAGAAATTGTGGAATTTTGGCATGAATATTGACAATATGACTGATCATGCCAAAATACTGTCTTTTAAGGATAGCAATCACATAAAGTCGTTTATTATCACATAGTTTTTTGGATCTTTTTAAATTTATAATGATAACAGAAATCACCCAAATGGCCTTGATAAACTTTTACATACCCTGGAATGTTTGGCCTTGGTACAGACACAGAAGGTGGCACACACAAGTTAAAATGGCAATTAAAGGTTATTTTCCCACATTTGTGGCTTTTTAAATCACAATTACTGTCTGTGTATAAATAGTCAATGAGTTTGTTAGCTCTATTTTGTTAGACCTTGGCTTAATATCAAAAGAGCACCTGGTTTTCCACTTCTTAATAAGTGATTAAACAAGGCTTTGGATATTTTTTTATATCCTTTATCATCTTTGTAAAGGAATATAGATGTAGGGGGGATTTTTAACCAAGAACAGGTTAATAATAGACAGGATATGGATAGTCTTTTTTTTGTATATAATCTTTATTTTTATTTTCAAATTTTATAAACAATTTTTCATCACAACGAGGTCACATTGATAGGGAGGGAAATAAGGTTAGGGACAAAGGGAGAAGGGGGCGGGGAACGGGGGATATGGGGGGGTACATTTAGCATGGTCCGAGTGCGGACAACCATATCAACAGGGAGACATATCTACTTGTAATAACCAGAGGGGCACCCTTCCTGTCCTAGACATTCGATCTATATGGACAGGCCTCCCTTCCAAGCTGGAAGGGGGTAGGGTGTTCGTAAGCTTTAGATCTAGAGTCATTGCATATATGGCTCCCATAATGTAAACATCATAAGTGAACTCGAAGTACTTAGGTCGGTCAGAAACCTGGTGACCGTCCAGGTAGCTCAAAAGTGGATACACAGGTATCCTAAGGATGAAAGGTGTTTCAGGTGTTTTTAACTAGCCCTGCAGGAAATGTCATTCTTGTATGTGTGCGCTGTAAAATATTTTGTACTGTTTGTAGGTCTTTTAGCAACACCATCTTGAATTTAAACGCATTGTATGGTGTGCCCCCCATATATGTTCTTGTATATTGTAATAGGCCCTGACCAGGTCTTTTGGGCTGGAGCACCCCTCTTCATTACCTCTTATTTAGTGGCCACCAGTGTATAGGATGTATCCCCTTCAGTTCTCCCACATAGCGGAGTTCAGCTCCCATGGTTGAGACAAAGGATCTTCCATTCTATTACTAGAGTAGGACCCACTGGAGGACAAGGTCGATGATTTGGAGAACCGTCTGCGCAGAAACAACCTGCGTCTAGTGGGCCTCCCCGAGCGGGTTGAGGGCGCCGACCCGCCCTGGAAAGTTGGTTTACCCAAGAATTTGGTAAAGACTGCCTTTCCCCATGTTTTGTCCTGGAGCGTGCACATAGAGTGCCTGGCAGGCCGCTTCCTGCAGGCAACCCTCCACGCACTATGGTAATCCGTCTCCTCAATTATCATGATAGGGACGCTATCCTGCAAGCTGCCCGCATAAAAGGGAGTCTAAAGATCAACAACGCATTTGTGTCATTGTTTCCTGATTATTCCCCAGCAGTCCGTGGCTCAAGAGCCAAGTACCAACACATTAAGCTGAAATTGAGGGAGAAGACCATCCAATATTCTATGCTGTTTCCTGCCACGCTGCGAGTCGTGCACCAGGGCCAGGTGCATTTTTTTCAAACTCCTGTAAATGCTCTTTCCTGGTTTGAGTCCTTGCATCAACCGGGTCGAATGTCTGGCCGGGCCCTGGACACCTGAACTTGTTACTCTCCTGGAAATTTGTTAAATTTCTCCTTCCATTTTCTTTTTCCCCGGCCGGTGTGCCTTTATCTGTGGCAGGTGATTCAAGATACCTGTTTTTACATGAGGACAAGATCTCAATCTGGGATCTATGCTGCTAATTGTATGCATATTTGGTTGACATCTAATTTTCTTTAAGTTTTGTTTGCTGATGTGCCTGTATTGGCCATGTTTCTAGTATGTACTAGCAGTTTGGGATCTAAGCCTGCTCCTGTTTTTTCTTTTTGGGGTATGGCAGGGGTTAATTATGTGTTGTTTTCACTGTGTTGTTACTGATCACAGGAATGTTGTGTGAATGGATGATTGTGGTGTGTAAGTGTGTGTGCGATTTTTGTCCTGCCTCTGGGATTGCAGCCGTGACGATACCCTTGATCTGCTGATTTTCACTGACTTCATATGTCTTTAGTCAAATGTATCTACTGGAATGTCCGGGGTTTAAATTCCAAATTTAAAAGGGCTTCCCTGTTTGAATTTCTCAAGGCTCATAAGCCTCATATACTGTGCCTGCAGGAGACACACCTTATGGGGTCTAAAGTGCTTGCTTTAAAAAAACACTGGGTCATGCATGGATATCATTCCACATTTTATAATTACGCCAGGGGTGTGTCCGTCCTCTTTTCATGTGATAGAGTGATTTTAGACCCTAATGGGCGGTATATTTTCCTCCAATGTAAGATACATGCCACCCCATTACTTCTGGTGGTTGTGTATGCTCCCCCTCCTGTCACGGCTGCACTCTTTACAGATCTGTGCACAAGGCTCTCGGATCTGCCTACATTAGCCACCCTTATTGTGGGGGATTTTAACTCTGTTATGGACCCTAATTTGGATAGACTGAAACCCATTCAGTATGAATCTAAGCTGTTTTGTCAGTGGTGTGCTTCCTTTGGATACATTGACCTATGGCGACAACAAAACCCATTGGCTAGGGAATACTCTTGTCAGTCCCGGTCTTATCGTACTCTTTCCAGGCTGGACTACGCCCTTGGGACTTCTGACCTGACCTCATATACCCGGACAATATACTATATATCTCAGGCAATTTCTGACCACTCCGCCCTGTGTGTTGAATTAATACTTGGTCACAGACCCTCTTTTCGGTTGTGGAGGCTCAATCCCCTCTGGGTCTCCACCCCTGAATTTGAAGAGCCGGTCCGGCAGGACATGTCCCTATATTGGGGGGACAACGCTGGATCGGCTTCTTTTGGCCCCACATGGGACGCCTTTAAGGCGTCTGTACGGGGCTCATATATCTCAAACATTGCTAAACATAGGAGGTCCTCCCGTGCTGCTCTTCTGGCTTTGGAGTCCTCTTTGGAGGCTGCTAGGGCCCAGTACTCTGCGCTCCCCACCCCGGATTCTCATGGAGTCTTGGTGGTGCACAGGGCCCTGGATCTCCATAGGGTGGACGCAAGGCGGACTCAGCAGTTATATCTGGCTGCCAGACTACATGAATATAGTGGGAAGAATAGTAAAATGTTAGCCTTTCTTTCTCGCACAGAATACATTGACAGGACCATATCACAGATTCAACTGCCTGACGGCTCAATCACCTCAGACCCATTGACCATAAATCGGACGTTCAAGTCCTTCTATGAGACCCTATATGAAGCACCCCACCCCCTGGATGAATTGGAGACATTGGGGTTTTTTGACTCCCTTCAATTTCCTGTATTGGACGACTCCCACAGCTCCATCTTAGACACTCCCTTGACAATCGAAGAGATCACTGAAGCTATTTGCTCTTTACCCCCCAATAAAACCCCTGGGTTGGACGGTTTGCCTGCAGAATGGTACAAAACCTATGCTGTGGAATTGGCACAGAAACTTTTATCTCTCTTTAATCGGGCAATGGAGGAGGGAGAACTTCCCCCCTCCATGAATGAAGCCCTCATTGTAGTGCTACCCAAGCCTGACAAAAACAAACTGCTGTGTGGGTCATACCGTCCAATCTCGCTACTAAACAGCGATGTTAAAGTACTAGCGAAGGTCCTAGCCTTGAGATTACAAAAGGTCATTCTTCACCTTATTCACAGGGACCAGACAGGGTTCATGCCTGGTAAGAGTACATATGACAACATTCGTCGCCTTTATATACATATTCACAGGGCTGCCACGGACAGAAGAAGCGGACTGGTACTATCACTTGACGTGATGAAAGCATTTGATACGGTTAGCTGGTCCTTCCTTTGGGAAACTATGCATCGTATGGGTTTCAGCGTCCAATTTATTAAATGGGTCAGGTTGCTTTATACTAGCCCCAGGGCAAGAATATGTACCAACAAAGATGTATCGGATATGTTTAGTTTGCAGAGGGGAACCAGGCAGGGCTGTCCGCTTTCTCCACTTCTGTTCGCACTAGCCATTGAGCCACTTGCTCTGGCAGTGCGTCAGACGGAGACAGTGGGGGGCATCTGCTATGGTGAACTGTCTGAGAGGATCTCTCTATATGCGGATGACGCCTTGATATACTTAGACGGCTCAGAACAGGCCTTTGTCTCTTTGATGGAGGTTGTGGAGGAGTTTGGGAGGGCCTCCGGACTGAGAGTTGGCTGGGAAAAGTCTGTGGCATTCCCCATAGGCCCTGACAGGGATTATGCTTACCTAGCCCAGTCCAAGCTGACTATACATCATACATTTAAATATCTAGGAATACATATTCATAATAATCTATCTAGTTTCCAGACCCTTAATATCACCCCAATCATAACTCAAATGGAGAACAGGTTACGCTCCTGGGCCTCATTGCCACTAAATTTGATTGGACGCGTGAATATTTTCAAAATTATATTTTTACCTAAATTTCTCTATGTTTTTCGGGCTTCCCCAATATTTTTGTTTAAGAAACTTTTTATCAAAATTAACTCACTCATATCCTCCTTCCTTTGGCAGGGCTTGAACCCGAGAATCGCTAGGTATGGTGTAACAAACTGGTTTTATTTTAGGTATCTTTCACTGCGCCATGCCATCAGGGCACAATTTTCTGGTTTGTCCCTGGAGCTCACTGAATCACCTCTAGAGGTGCTATTGTCATATCCCGATATTGGGAAAATTGTTACCACTATATATTCTCACCTTCAAGATTGCTCAGCGGAAATGGGAAAAGGAAATTCCCGGGTTGTCAGAGGAGGGGTGGGAGGAGGCCTCAGAGGTGTGCTTTCTGGAACTTATTGGATCAAATGACCAATATGTACAATATAAATTTATACATCAGATGCATTACACTCCTGCTAGGCTGGCCCGTATGGGATATGACTCTGCAGCCTCCTGTGTTAGGTGTGGCTTCTCAGAAGCTGGATACATGCATATGTTTTGGTCCTGCCCTGTCCTGTTCACCTTTTGGAGGGACTTATTTTCCTTTTTTGAAAACACACTACAAAGAAAGGTGCCCTGCACCCCGGAGGCTGGACTAATTGGGTGTGCTGAACGATTTCATACACAGGACTCATACTCGAACTCTTGTCCGTATAATACTGTTTTATGCCAGAAAATTTATTTTGATGCAATGGAAGAATGCAACTGCCCCAGATATTCAAGTTTTGTATCATATGATGAATAAAGTTATACCAATTTTTAAACTGGTTTATAAGGGTAGGGCCTGCCCAAAAAAATTTGCTAAGATCTGGCAGCCCTGGCTTGATATAGCAGACTCCTTTTGGAAGGACACTCCGCTCTCACAACAATAACTATATCCGGCCTCCCCTTGATGGTTTTTTTTTTTTTTTTTTTGACGTCTAGGGGAGGCTGTAACCTTTGGATGGTGGGTCGTTTGTGTACCTAGAGGGACGGTGTGGTGGAGGCGAGGTGGGACAAGGTTTGTCTTTTTTGTGTAAATGAGTATGGTGTGGCTGTTGTGTTCATGGAAGTATCCCTGCTGTATATAGCATTGTGATTTTAGGTTGTGGTGCCCTACGAGGTCCACACTCATTACCCTTACGTGACCAGTGGTATACTTCATTCCTCCGTTGAGGAATTTGGTAAATATGATGTATAACTATAACAGTTGGCCCCCGTTGGGCTATTGCACTTTCTTGTATATTTTGTAAAAGAGATTTGTTTATGGATGCATTTGTACTATCTAAACCTGTAAACTACTTTCTATCAAAACAAATAAAAAAACAATTTTGTAAAAAAAAAAAAAGAGTAGGACCCACTAATTCGGGGTACTTTGTCGCAGTAAGTGGGCTTAGCACTATATGACCATATAGTGTGACCAAACCCCCGTATTTTTTGAATATGTTCAGGTGTTTTTAACTAGCCCTGCAGGAAATGTCATTCTTGTATGTGTGCGCTGTAAAATAGTTTGTACTGTTTGTAGGTCTTATAGCAGCGCCATCTTGAATTTAAACGCATTGTCTGGTGTGCCCCCCAAATATGTTCTTGTATATTGTAATAGGCCCTGACCAGGTCTTTTGGGCTGGAGCACCCCTCCTCCTCCTCATTACCTCCTATTTAGTGGCCACCAGTTCTCCCACATAGAGGAGTTCAGCTCCCATGGTTGAGACAAAGGATCTTCCATTCTATTACTAGAGTAGGACCCACTAATTTGGGGTACTTTGTCGCAGTAAGTGGGCTTAGCACTATATGACCATATAGTGTGACCAAACCCCCATATTTTTTTAATATGTTCAGGTGTTTTTTTAACTAGCCCTGCAGGAAATATCATTCTTGTATGTGTGCGCTGTAAAATATTTTGTACTGTTTGTAGGTCTTATAGCAGCACCATCTTGAATTTAAACGCATTGTATGGTGTGCCCCCCAAATATGTTCTTGTATATTGTAATAGGCCCTGACCAGGTCTTTTGGGCTGGAGCACCCCTCCCCCTCCTCATTACCTCTTATTTAGTGGCCACCAGTGTATAGGATGTATCCCCTTCAGTTCTCCCACATAGAGAAATTCAGCTCCCATGGTTGAGACAAAGGATCTTCCATTCTATTACTAGAGTAGGACCCACTATTTCGGGGTACTTTGTCGCAGTAAGTGGGCTTAGCACTATATGACCATATAGTGTGACCAAACCCCCGTATTTTTTGAATATGTTCAGGTGTTTTTAACTAGCCCTGCAGGAAATGTCATGCGCTGTAAAATATTTTGTACAGCATGTGGAGTAATTCTCACCGGAATCATTGATGTATTGGGTCTACTTTTATGTAGAGCCTATAGTTGTTGAAGGATGGTTCGCCTGGACAAGTCTCCCAAAGGCAGGATCTGCTAAAGCAAGTAATGCAACGTCCAAACTAGATAAGGTTATAGTTGTGTCATGTACGTGGGCTTTCTAGGTTGCCCATGTAAGGTTGAATCGCTCGCGGGTATCTCTACAGGTAAGACTCTCTGCTTCCATGATCTCCCCCACCTTCCTCAACCAATCAAGCTCACTTGGAATATGCAAGCTTTTCCAGTGTATTGGTATAAGGCGTTTTGCTGCATTGAGGAGGTGGGGGAGAGCACTTTGTTTGTAGTGAGACAGGAGCATGGGGGGGATGTGGAGCAGAGTGTTTTGGCAGAGCTGGGATATCTATACCCAGGCTGTCTGATATGTGTCTGCCAACCATAGTCCAAAACAGCGTTAGCACAGGGCACTCCTACCAAATGTGGAGGAATGTGCCCTATATTCTACACCAGCACCTGTTGGAAGCAGTGGGGAAAATTCTAGCCCGGGCAGTAGGTACCCTGTACCATCTCGATAGGATTTTATAGCTGTTTTCTTGTTTTCCTATGTCCTAGAATCTATTGAGCTCGAGTGAGTCAGGCGGTACAGGTGGTGGAGCTGTTCCCCTGTGAATTCAAATTAGAGGTCCCCTTCCCATTCTTTAAAGTAATGGGGTGTGGGGCTAGGTGTCGCTGTCTCTAACATCCCATATAGAGCCGAAATCATATGGGGCAGGGGGTCTGCAGTTGCCCACATACTTTAGAATTTTGTTAGAGTGGTTCTGATCTGTGCTTGTCTGTCGCATTTGGCTATGAAAGTCTCTAACTGGCGGTGTCTCCAGACAGAAGTCAAAGGGGAAGCTACCATATCGTTCTCGTAAGGTTGCAAGTGGCATCAATGGCGTCCCCCTTCCACGAATCTTGCCATATTAACAACCCCATCGCTTGCCCAGGTTCCAAGAGAGGCCATCTGCTCCCCGAGTGGAAACCATGGGTACCCGCCTACAGGTGCCAGTGGAGATGTCTGCGGTGCCAAAGCTAAGCGGACATTCATTTTGTCCCACATCTTCAGGGAGTGTACCGTCAATGGGGAGACCCAGTCAGAGAGCCCCCTATCTTCTGCGGGGACCCAGGGCGCGTAGGACAAGTCCCGGCCCACCATTGTTTTTCTAGGGGAACCCATAACTTAAAGGGTGTGTGGAACTTCCAATTCAAAATACGCTGCAGGGCAATCGCCTGGTAGAATTTAAATATGTTGGGTATGCCCAATCCCCCCTTTAGCTTAGATCTTTGTAGCGTCGCCATGGCGAGTCGTGGCCTCTTGCCGCCCAGGAGGAAAAGGATGCGGGGCAGTATAGTCATTTTTAAAATGTTCGTCTGGCCAACCCATGTAAATAACGCCTTGTCCCATGTCTGTAGATCTTGGGAGATCTTCTTAAGTAGTGGAATGTAGTGGTGGGAGTATAGGGAGTCTAGTCAATCCATAAGCTGGACGCCTAGATATTTCATAGAGGGGGAGGACCATGTGAAAGGGAAAGATCCCTTTAGGGAGGCCGCTAAAGTTGAGGGGACAGTGATCGGCAGGATCTCAGACTTGGTGAAGTTTATCCGAAAATTGGATACCTCTCCATAGGCAGTCAATTCTCCCATCAGGTTCGGTAGCAAGACATGGGGGGCTCCCCATAATGTCAGGGAAATTCTAAGCTTCTCCCTATAAGCATATAATTTATTTGTTCTTAAAAGCACAAATACAGCCCTCTTATATAATGCCGGGGAAGCACGCTTTGTATGTCTCTCAGTAACACAAACAGATGCTGGTATCACGTTGAGCTCAGCAGAATCCTGAAGAGAATAGCCAGGCTGCTTTTATTTATACTAAACTGTTGTGGAATTTTTTATTAACCTCCCTGACGGTATTCCCGAGTGTGGCTCGGGGTTAAATTTCAGTCCCATTAGCGGTAACCCCGAGCCACACTCATGATTACATTGCAGGATCCTGGTGCGGCGTTAATTACCTTGTCCCCAGGATCCTGCGATGTCCCCCGCTGTGTCTGCAGGCTCTGTCTTCTCCGAAGCCTCTCCGTGCCAGGCTCCATTCCCTGCGAGCGTCACGACGCACAGGGGCGGAGCCTGGCGGCAAATTAAAAAAAATGTACAAACCATAACACATACAGTACTGTAATCTTACAGATTACAGTACTGTATGAAAGCATTTCACATCCCTTTTGTCCCCAATGCTTTGGCCCATGCCCTGCATGCAGTTTTATATGATATATACTGTTCTTTCTGCCTGGAAACTGGAGATTGTCCATAGCAACCAAAAAGTGACCCTTTATGTCAAAAGTGGCTTTAGACCAGCTAGAAAACAGCGATGGTAAATTAGAACACTTGCAGAATTGAGCGATAGTGAATCGTGGGGAAATTTATTTTATTATTATTATATTATTATTTTTTTAAATTATTTATATTTATTTACTATATTATAATTTATGTTTTTGTGTTTCAAACTTCATCATACCCGGGATATCTACTAGACTCTTGTTTGGACAAATTTAAGTGTGTTATTGTTAAGAATTACAGGCCTACAATATAAAACGCCAAATTTCCATGCAAAATAATTGTACCGCTTTCAGCACCTAAAATCTGAAATAATCATACCGCCAGGGAGGTTAATGTATGTTGTCAGATGCCCCCCAGTGTCTGTTTTGCTGTAATACACTCATGTGAAGGTATTCGCACATACAGACACTGGTGGAAGACCATTGGATGCGAAAAACTTCCCGTGGACACGGCAGATCTGTTTGCTCTTTTAAGGATGTTTGTTTATGCCACACCAAGGGACTGGCCACTCCATGGCGACCGCATTTAAACTCCTAAGTAAGCAGATCTGTGTAAATGGGAACTATAGCATAACCATAAAAAATTATGCCCCACTGAGCCATGATAGAGTATGGCTTGCATCATTGGTAGCAGTGGGAATGTGCACACGATCGTGTTCAGAACCATGTGCTTGCCACATGGTTTTGCACACGACCATCTGCACACGTCACTACTGCATTTCTATTTTAATATATACATGTGTGTGTGATTGGTTCTTTTGAAAGAATACAAGTGTCTGATTGGCTGATTCTGAAGCCACCACCTTTGTTTATTCATGTTGATTTATTCATGACAATATAAATAAAGGAGTAAAAAGCATTCTAGGCAGGATTCTGCTGAGCTCAATGTGATACCATTGTCTGTTTGTGTTACGGAGAGACATACAAGTGCGCATTCTCTGCAATATATAAGAGAGCTGTTTGTGCCTTTAAGCGCAAAGAAATTATATGCTTATAGGGAGAAACTTAGAATTTCCCTGACATTATGGGGGGCCAGAAAGAAAGCCAATAGATCTTCCTAATTCAGCGGACCTCGAGGGAGAATGATGATCTAGAACCAGACCAGCAAAGGCCGGCCTATGGTAAGACAACCATACTTCAAGTTTTTTGAACATTTTTGCTGTTCTGTGTTCGGGATCTTGATTCTCTGTCCGATGAATGAGGTAAATTCTGCCAGGCAAAGAACCTTATTTTTTTTGTCGCTTTCTGTATAATGATGGGACTTTTATTGCAGGTTATATTTTTGTCATTGTTAGTAGGTCTATTAATTGGGGAGCACCTGTTTTTAAATCCTATATAGGTCCCATTTAAATACAAACCTAAAGTAAATGCTGTGTGTGACTGAGTAGGCTGTGTAACTGTATGTTGTGTGTATGACTGAATAGGCTGACACCGTGTGTTAAAATGTCTGCTGCATATGTAATTGACCATGTGGCTGAACGGGGGAGGGGCAACCAGTATTGTTGATGGTCCTGTGTATCTGTTGACTTTCCAACTTTCAGAACAAAGTTATGTGTAATATGTTTGTGATGTATATGAGAAATAGAAATGGATGAATTGTGATTATTAGAATGGGTGGGCTCCCCTTCAGTCCACCTGCCCTCATTTATCCATCAGAATGCAGGTGCCTCCACTGTGGGGACACTCATATTTTATCAGAGTGCCGTGACGTGGCTCTGTGGCTCACGCATGCATGCTGCATAAACCTGTTTTTAACGCATACTGTTAGACAGGTTAATTCGGTTGTCTGCGAGCTGGTTGTAAGTAGGCTTTGTTTTTTTCCTGGGCATTCCCCAGGCTTTTGTTGTTACCTGTTTTAGCCCTCCAATGCCACTTACTGCGATAGCCAGCTATAGATGAGAGTGGTGGCAAGTTTTTTGTTATCACATTGGTGTTTGTATTGGTCCAGCAATGCACCAACACCTTTGCAGCCATTGTGCAATTTGCTGGGTGTTTGGTGTGCTCCTGTACCTTTAAGAAGGGGTGGGCTCCGCTTCAGTCCACCTGTCCTCATTTATTTAAAAAGGGGGGATCCCACGCAGTCTAGGGGTCCCACGCAGTCCTCTGATGGTCTCCTTCTCCCCCCTTGCCTCAGCCGCCGCCATGATGGCCCTACGCGCATGCAGGGGGCGGGCTTTTACAGCAGGGTCAGCGGGGAAGGAGGGGGGGCATGGTTGCGGCGCCGTGCACGTGTGGCGTGGACGGCGCGCCAGTGCACATGCGCAAAGCGGACGTTTTTTAAAAGCCCAAAGCGCCAGAGCTCCTGTAAGCGGTAGGACACAGAGCTTAGTAAGCATCCCTGTGGATCGGATCCTGGCAAACCTAAGACACCTACTCGGCATCAGGTTGTGCAGTTTGTAGCTAATGTTTATATTATAAGACTATAGCACAATAGTGATTGTAATTTACACTAGTACCTTTGCTTTGCAGCTTAGGACTATGTCTCCTCGTAAGAGGGCTTCAGGAGGAGGTAAAAGAGGCACCAGAAAATCACCGCCTACATCTAGGGGTTCTGGACATGCCTGCAGGATACCATTCCCCCCTGCAAGACTGGAGGCAGCCTCAAAGGATGAGTCTGTACCCCTGTCAGGTTTTGAAGCCTCTCCCAATGTTTCAGCCCCACCCCGGATTAGAGCTGCACAATTAATCGTTAAAAAATCATGATCTCGATTCACCTCCCCTGACGATCTCTCCTGCTGAGTTTGCCGATTCTTTCATATAAACAAGTGGAGAGATTATCTGTTCACTCAGCTGTCAAAAGAAAACATCCAGGCAGTCTGCCAAGTTTAGAACTTGAAACATTGTATCTAACTTCCTTCTTAGATCAAAGGGATAAACTTCTCTGTGTAAACAAATAACCTGGGCAATCTGCCAAGCTTTAAACAAGGTGTAAATGCAGGAAGTTTAACCACTTAAAGTCTAAATCTTTTTCTGACACTTCTTTCTTAAGTTAAAATCAATATTTTTTGCTAAAAAAAATTACTTGGAACCCCCAAACATTAGAGAATATATATATATATATATATATATATATATATATATATATATATATATATATATATATATAGCAAAGACCCTAGGGAATAAAATGGCAATTGCTGCAATATTTTGTCACACTGTATTTGCCCAGCGGTCTTTCAAATGTAATTTTTTGGGAAAAAATACACTTTAATAAATTTAAAAAAAACCGAAACAGTAAAGTTAGCACAATTTTTTTGTTTTAATGTGAAAGATGATGTTACGCCGCGAGAATCGTGAGAGAATGGTGATCTATCCTCTAAGCAAGTAAATCGTGATTCTCATTTTAGCCAGAATCGTGCAGCTCTACCCCGGATGCAGACCTGTTTACGTCCAGGTTCAACAAAAAACTAGACAGCTTTGTGTCAAGAACAAAGGATCTGCTAGCACAAGGGTCAGATGCCTTAACGATTCCATGGGATCGGTACTCTCTGATCTATGCCTTTCCTCCAATTCCGCTTCTTCCGTGGTTCCTTCGGAGGGTCAAAAGGGAAGCAAAGTCAGTCATTCTAATGGCCCCGACTTGGCCCAGACGACCTTGGTATGCAAAGTTCGTAAAGATGGCAGTGGGAACACCTTGGGTTCTTCTGCTGCGACCAGATCTACTCTCACAAGGTCCAATATTCCATCCTGCTTTACGAAGTCTGAATTTAACGATTTGGCTGCTGAGACCCACATTCTGAAAAGCCATGGGCTCTCGGAATGAGTCCTTTTCACTCTGATTAATGCTATGAAGCCGGCCTCCAGGCTCATCTACTACAGAATCTGGAAGGCATATGTTTCCTGGTGTGAACTCAAGGGGTGGCATCCTAGAAAGTATGCCATTAGCAGGATTCTTGTCTTTCTTCAGTTAGGCATTAAAATGAGCCTGGCTTTGAGCACTATCAAGGTCCAGATCTCGGCCTTATCAGTATTCTTTTAAAGGCCACTTGCCTCACATTCCCTGGTCCGGGCTTTTGTTCAGGGGGCACTGTGCTTGAATCCGCCAGTCAAACCTCCTGTGTGCCCATGGGATCTGAATTTGGTTTTGTCCGTTTTGCAAGAACAACCCTTTGTTTCAAATATTTTATTGAGATAATACTTACATTAACATATAATGTATGTTACAACTTATACATTTGGTTCATTCAGAATTAGTTATCGGGACATCGTTCACATTTAATATCATATCGTATTTGTATCTTCTGATGGATTAAACTCAGGTTGAACTTTAATCAATAAATGAACATAACAGATTAAGTAACTATGGAGTGCAATGGATGAGGACGTGAACGTCAATGAGATTTACGAGGCCTAGAAGTTTGTTTGGATCAAACAAGTAGATCAAGAAACGCCAATTCTCTACCCTCGCACCCCTAAGGGGATCATGCTGTGCAAGGTAGACGGCTATAGAAATATCACGTGTTATGGCAATATTGTTGATTTACATATTAATGAATGCTGTGCCTCTGTAGCAAGAGTGGGATTTGCCATTTCTCCTGCCCTTATATGAGCAGAGAAATGTAGAGGAAGTTGTTGGTACATTTTTTTCTTGGGGAAGGAAACAGATGCAGGATATCTGGAATTTGGTCCTGTCGTTCCTGTTAAGTAAAATTTGGGCAAGGAGTGTATAACAGTGGTAGATTTGTAATCAGAAAGATGTATTTCAAGGTCAGATGGGGATTCGTGTCGATTTAGGTTATCTAAGGAAAAGTGAGAACAAACAAACATGGCAGATATGGTGGACATTGAGGTCTGAACTTTAAAATATTCCTAAATAGAGAACCTCGGTTCTCTTTGTACTGTGTGGCGAGATTACAGGTTACGAAGAAGCTCTTGATATTTTGGGGATTCCCTGAAGTGTATCCAACAAGCCCAAGTTTTCCTGTATTTCATAGGGCTTTCTTTGGCTTGATGGATTAGGTTTTCCATCTCAGATATTTTCTCATTACGTTTAAACCAGTCTGCTAGGGTAGGCGGTGCAGTGCTCCTCCAATGTAACAGTATGCATTGTTTAGCAGCATTTACTAGGTGGAGCGTAAGGGATTTTTTGTAAGCGTAGTGTGAGATCGTGGAGTGGTGTAATAGGTATTGGGACGGTGTAAAAGATAAGGTGTAGCTTGTGATATGGGGTATCGCCTCGTGAACTTTTTCCCAGAATGGTTTTATCTGTGGACAATTCCACCAGATATGGAGTAAAGAGCCCACGTCAGTATTGCATCTCCAGCACATAGGTGAAACAGATGGGTGATAGAGATGGATTCTATCTGGTGTTCTGTACCATCTCAAGTATATTTTGTAAGAGTTTTCCTGTGCCGAAACGTTTACGGCTCCTTTATGGATGTGCTCATAAATGGTTTCCCATTCTTCTTTAGGAATGTCTAGCCCGAGTTCCGTTTCCCATTTTTGGTTAACTGCATTGATTTTGGGGTCATGTTCGCTAAATAGCAGTGAATAAACTTCTGAGATAAGATGTCTTTGCGGAGGTGTGCTAGTGCAAAGTGTTTCAAAGGGAGTCTGGTCTCTAAACCATTGGGAAGTAGGTCTGGCGTTATTCAGAAAGTGTCTGATTTGAAGAAATTTATAGAATGGTACGTGGTAATCTGGGAAATGTGAGAGTAGCGCATTGAATGGAAGGAGTGTACCATTGTGAAAAAATTGTGAGGCTCTAAGAGGATGCGTTATATGGGTGTGAGATTGGTCACGAAATGGCACTCCAGGTGTGAAGTCAGGGTTAATAACTAGAGGGGTCAACGGTCCCGGGGAGGGGCGCCATCGAAGTGTCTGAGATATTGTTCTAAAAGCGTGGAGTGTGGGTCCCGTCAGCGGGTGTGTGGCGTATTCTTTAGGCGTTGCTTTTGCATCAATCCATGGGTGGGAAATGGGAACTTGGGCATAGGAATCTTCAATGTCAACCCAATCCTTAGTGGATTTGTGTATGTGCAAATCGATTATTCTTGTAAAGTGACAAGCTAAATGGTATTTCTGGACGTCTGGAAGACTTATAGGGCGTACACACGGTCGGACTTTGTTCGGACATTCCAACAACAAAATCCTAGGATTTTTTCCGACGGATGTTGGCTCAAACTTGTCTTGCATACACACGGTCACACAAAGTTGTCGGAAAATCCGATCGTTCTAAACGCGGTGACGTAAAACACGTACGTCGGGACTATAAATGGGGCAGTGGCCAATAGCTTTCATCTCTTTATTTATTCTGAGCATGCGTGGCACTTTGTCCGTCGGATTTGTGTACACACGATCGGAATTTCCGACAACGGATTTTGTTGTCGGAAAATTTTATCTCCTGCTCTCCAACTTTGTGTGTCGGAAAATCCGATGGAAAATGTCCGATGGAGCCCACACACGGTCGGAATTTCCGACAACACGCTCCGATCGGACATTTTCCATCGGAAAATCCGACCGTGTGTACGGGGCATTAGACCACCTTTTAGTTTGGGGATAGTCTTTTTATCCCAGCTCAATCTGGGGGACTTTGCGGCCCGTATGAAGTTCCTGCATATTCTCTTGTATGTGGTGAAGAATGATGGGGGTAGTTTGATTCGGGGTAGGACATTCATCTTTATGATGGCAATTCTTCCAAACCAGGAGAACTGGCCAGATGTCCAGTTGAGGAGATCCTTTTGTACACTAGTGAGTATCGGTAGGTAATTTCTATCATATAGTTCATCTAAGTGGGTCGGTATTTGGATCCCTAGGTAGGTAAGGGCATGGGGTTCCCAGTGGAAAGGGAAATTCGTTTTACATTGCATCACTAACGTCTGAGGGAGGGAAATATTAAGGGCTTTGGATTTTGTGAAATTAATTTTTAAGTTCGATAGTTTGTTGAAGGAGGCAAAATCTTTTAGCAGGTTGGGTATGGTGATCAAGGGGTCCGAAAGGAAGAGTAGGATGTCGTCAGCATATGCTGCGATCTTACATTGTTTATTGCGGATATCAATGCCTTTAATATCGGGATTTGCCCTAAGTTTGCATAAAATGGGTTCCAGAGTGAGTATAAAAATAAGAGGTGATAGTGGGCACCCCTGACGTGTACCATTCAAAACGGAGAAGGCGTCCGACAGGCGACCATTGATCCTTATTCTGGCCGTGGGGCAGGAGTATAATGCTAATATCATTTGGAGAAATTGTGTGGGAAACCCCATTGCCTGTAGTGTTGCCGACATGTATTCCCAGGCCACTGTCGAACACCTTCTCCGCATCGAGTGACAAGAGGAAACCTTGTTGTTTGGGGGAGGAGGATGATGAAAGCAAATGATGAATGTGGAGAGCTTTTATGGTGTTATCCCTAGCTTCTCTGCCAGGGACAAAACCAACTTGGTCGAGGGAGATAAGTTTAGGGATGAGAGGGAGTATTCAGTTAGCGAGAATTTTGGCGTATAGTTTTAAATCAACATTTAGGAGGGAGATGGGCCTGTAGTTGGTCACTAGTGTTTCATCTTTGCTGGGTTTCAGTATTAGGGTGATATGTGCCTCTAGTAAGTCTTTATTGCCTTGTGGAGATGAAGAACGTGAGTTGAATGCTTTAGTAAAATGGGGGGGTGAGTATCTCCTGAAAGGTCTTATAGTAACCAACGGTAAGCCCATCCGGACCAGGACTTCTCCCTGTTTTGAGTTGTTTCAATGCTGTTGTGGTTTCCTCAATACTAATAGGGCAGTCAAGAGTAATGGAATCTTCAGGGGAAATCGGTGGAACACCGTATTGTGATAGGAAGGTAGATATCGCTTCCTGTCTATTTCGAGTGGGGTCTGTCATTTCTGTTGCGGGCAAGTTGTAAAGTTTGGAGAAATAATTTACAAATTGGTTGGCAATGTCGTCTGGGGATACAAAAGACTTCCCGTTGGGGTTCTTAATCTCTTGTAAGGTTGATGCTGCTTTCTTGCATTGCAGTGCTTTAGCTAATAATTTTTTGGATTTATTGCCAAATTCATAATATAGTTTTTGATTCAAAATGTATTTGCGAGTTGTCTAGTCGCCATATCGAGTTTGTGGGACGAGACAATGGAATCAGAGAGTATCATAGGGTCTATGGTCGCTTGCATGAGGAGAGTTAAATCATTTCGGGAGATAAAAAAATGGTCAATTCTGGATTACTTGTTGTGGAGTGAGGAGTAAAATGTAAAATCCCTATCGTTTAGGTGAAGTGTGCGCCACGTGTCGTGTAAGGTCAATTCTCGCAGTTGTTTTTTGATTGCTCTCAGAGCTCTATAAGGCAAGGAGGTTGATCCAGTGGAGGAGTCCTGTTGTGGGTTTAGCGCTACTTGAAGTCTCCACCCACTACAAGAATGCCAGAAAAGAATTCGGTGAGCAACTGCAAGGTTTCTCGAAAGAACGTGACTTGTCGTTTGTTAGGAGCATATGTATATTTGCCAGGGTAATGGGTTTGTTGTGTAATGTTCCTTTGGGAAATAGGTATCTTACTTGGTTTCCGAGATTTGCAGGGGGCAGTTTTTCAAAATTAGTATAGCAACCCCCTTTGTTTTAGAGGTGTCGTTGGAGTCATGGTATACTGTAGGGTAGTGGTAATTGCCAAGTTTGGGTATATTGTCAGTGCGGAAATGAGTTTCCTGGATAAATGCAATTTGCGTTTTATTTTTGTGCAATGTATATAGCAGTTGGGACCTTTTTTCGGGGGTGTTCAATCCTCGGATATTCAGAGAGCCTAGCTTTATCTGAAAATGTGTATGTGGTTAAATAGAGCCGGTCACTCTATGCTTATTGGGGCCAGTATCTGCCATGTTAGTAGTGGGGAGGGGTCCGACGTGGAGCGAGGAAGAAAGTAAGGAGATTCCTACGATTGGAGTAAAATACCTGTCGTGTAATTGTTCAAGAAGATAACAGAGGGTGTGGGAGTTGGAACAGGGGAGAGGGGTATTTAACCAACCTAATCTACTACGAGATAGGTCAGGTATGTACAGTGCTCTATCACTGAGAAGCGTTCCAGAAACAATTCTGGATCTTCTCACTGCACTGTGTGGGGGTTGGGAAGTACCAAACGACGGAGATACTTTGAGGGAAGGGTAAACCGCCGTTGCTTTCCACAAAGTCGTATGAGTGGAGGGTGTCTTAGTATGGGTTTTAACTATGGTCATATGGTTACCAGCATCTGCCGTACATATAATATCTGAGAAAAGTACAGCAGATGGTCGAGGAGGGAAAGGTCCCTCGGCTGAGGGAAGTAAGTTGGTATCAGGTAAGTTGTGTCTAGAGGTCATGTCAAGTCACTGTGATTCTAGTATCAATGCTGAGAGTGCTGGGGTGTAAGAACAGTATACAGTGTCGTGGTCTGTGCCAAAGTTGGCATCCTGTGTCACACAAACATATAGCATTTCAAATATAGTCATGTGAGACTGCAACATCAAGGAGAGCATTGTAAATGAAGAACATTTAAACATGTTAAACTTAAAATGAAAACTTGGTATATGGTTTATAAATAAAATCCTAGGTTCAGCAGTGAAGCCGTGTCCCTCCACAATTATGCTCATCCCTTCGTCTATTAACTTCACCCCACCTCGTTTAAAATCATATATTCATATTCTTGTAGAATCTCTGTAAATGTAGATTTGTTGGTGGGAAATGCGTTAAGAGACATGTATAGAGAAAAATGGATATTCTTTAAGTGTCATATGACATATCAGAATGAGTGTTGTATGATGCACTCCATCTGTCAGCACCGCTATTTAGATTATGAGGTCACAATCCATTAGGTGTCAGTGAAACTATGTTGGTGTAGCTTATCATAAGCATAATCCTATTGTAAACTGTTACCGTAGCCTCTCTTTTAATAAAATAATGAAACAGTGTGCGGACACTGTGGAGGTTAGTGCTCCATTGTGAAGGAATGAGTCATGGGAGCATTTTTGAGATGGGGGGCGGCTAAACGCTAAGAAAGGTGGGGCTGATTAGATTTACTTGCTAGTCTCATGGCTGAGCGTAAGTGGGAGCCCTCTACAGAATGGGAGAAATGTTGAGCCAAAATCTATCTTAATCCCATAACATACATTAGCATCTGCCTCCCCTTGTGCCTGCACATGAGTAGTTGAAGCACAAACCTGTTATAATGAGAGTGTGCAATCGTAATAGTATTGCTAAGACAGAAATCAGTAAACAATACCCAAGCCGAACAATGCGTGTAACAGTGAAGAAGGGGCCAGCAACGAGACAAACAATACGGGGGTCCTTAGCTTCAGTCAGCGTGACGATCATTCGTTTTGAGTTTGTCTGTTGTTGGCATAGTTCATGCAGACCTTATCTTGCGAGATGTGAGGGTCAGATCGCTCAGGGATAAATATCTTAATTTCAGGGCTAAGTCTCAGCCATGTTCCAATGAAGGTTAGTACACTTTATATTAGCGATCATGTATTCATTGCCAGGAGGACAATAGGCAGAGCTAATACATGTTATCAGCTGTATACAGGTCATTATTGTGGTATCTATATTCTGATAGAGGAACAAGCTATTAACTTAGAAGAGCACAGACAGTTTCGGTAACAAGCAAAAAGGAGAACCGCAGAAGCCGGTGAGGTTTAACAACAAAGCCGAATGTGGCAACTTGAGTCCTGGCAAATGCGTGGTGGGAAACAGCCATCAGTATTCTCTGCGGGCTCTCCGAGATCGTGGTGAGTCCATGGGGCTGTGTCCGCGCTGAATACCCTGATGTACGGCGTGTGGTCGGGTGCCTGACGGGGATCGTCTTCTTCGGTGGCGTGAATCCTGTGCCTCCATCGGCTCTTCCTAGAGTGGGTGTCGCCCAGCAGCGTGAAGGCGGAATTCCGCATACCAATTCGGAACATCCACTAGGGGTATGCCCAGGCTGTCGCAAAATTGAGGCAGGTCTTCAGGCACTTTTAGTAGGGCTGTGCGGAATAAATGAGTAGTCGCGAGACAAAAAGGGAACTTCCATCTGTATAGAATCCCATGGGCAGGTAAAACATCAAGTAACAGCTTCAAATCCCTGCGCTGCTGTAGAGTAATGCAAGATAGGTCTTGGAAGATCTTAAGATGCGCGCCATTGTATTGTAGTGGTTGTTTGCCCCTCGCCTGCCTCAGGATGTCAGGATGTCTTCCTTTAACTTGTAGTCCACAATACAACATATAATGTCCCTGGGCGGATTATTCTCTCCTGCCTTTGGGGCGCAATGCTCTATGGATTCTTTCCATCTCAATTCGGGTTTGATACGGTCTATCAAGTAGGCCGTTAAACAATTCAGTCACAGCAGGGATTAGGTGCTCAGAATCATTGGACTCCGGCATGCCTCTTATTCTGAGGTTGTGGCGGCGACCGCGGTTATTGAGGTCTTCAATGCGGCGTTGTGTCTCTCTCAGCTGCAGGGTATTTGCATCAATCCTTCATGTGGCTTTGCGGAGGACCGTGTCATGTTTCGCTGTGGCTTTCTCAACTTCAAGAACTCTGTCATTTAAGGTGTGTATATCCACTCTTAGCTCAGCAATGGCGGCTGACAGAGTGTCCTTAATGTCAGTTGCAATAGCCCTCAGATATGTTGAGGCAGGGAGGTTGTGGGTTATCTTGCAGTCCCGATGTCAGAGGGAGCGACATTTGGGGAGTAAGTAATTGTCCCGCCATGTGAGCCTGTGCCTGTGAGGAGCCGTGACGGGACAACGACATATTGCTCCTCTGTGTCCTAAACATTTCAGGGATGTTTTGGCTCGGGTTCCCTGTAATTTCGCGGGGCGAGCGGGACCGTCAAGCAGAGGTGTGTCGACAGGCTGTTCCCATCGTGTCGGAAAGATAAGTGATAATTACCTCCGGTAGTAATGATAAAAGGGATGCAACGGCGGGAGCTGTTCTCTCAGGCGGCCAGGCCACGCCCCCAAGAACAACCCTTTGAACCATTGCACCATGCTTCTTTAGTTCTTCTGACAAAGAAACTGGTCTTTTTGGTAGCCATTTCCTCAGATAGAAGAGTATCAGAATAAGCAGCTCTTTCTTGTAAAGAGTCATAATTGATTATTCACAAAGGCAGAGTGGTGTTGCGTCGACTTTTTTATCTAAGGTGGTTTCAGAATTCCATCTGAATCAAGATGTGGTCCAACCATCCTTTTTTCCAGATCCGCAAACTGCGGAAGAGGAATTATTACACTCTCTAGATGTTGTAAGAGCAGTCAGTATCAATCTGCAGGCAACTGCTCAGATACGAAAGACTGATTGTCTGTTTATTCTGCCAGAAGGCCCCAGAAAGGGCCAGGCAGCGTCAAAATCCACTATTTCCAGATGGATTCGGCAAGTTATTATTCAGGCCTATGGTATAAAGAAGAAGATTCCTCCTTTTCAGGTTAAGGTGCTCTCAACTAGAGCGGTTAGTGCTCCATAGGCAGTGCATAACTAGGGCTCCATGGCTCAGATCTGCAAGGCTGCAACTTGGTCTTCAGTTTATACATTCACTAGATTCTATCAGGTGGATGTAAGAGGGCATGAGGATGCCGCCTTCGGGCGCATTGTGCTGCAGGCAGCAGTTTAGATCCTCTTGTCCGTTGTTGGTCTATGTATTTTCTGATCTGTGTCTACCTCCCCTCAATTTGGGCATTGCTTTAGGACATCCCACTAAGTAATTACCAAACCTCTGTGTCCTGTGATGTATGAACAAGAAAATAGGATTTTTAAATACAGCTTACCTGTAAAATCCTTTTCTTGGGAATACATCACGGGACACAGAGCTTCCACCCCTCTTCAGGATTATACATTGGGGTACTTATTGCTTTGCTACAAAACTGAGGTACTCTCCATATGGAAGGGGTTATATAGGGGAGGAACTCACTTTGTAATTAGAGTTACCAGTGTTCAATCACCCATCCAGGTACTATCTAACCCATTAGGTAAATACCAAGCCTCTGTGTCCCGTGATGTATGTAAAGGATTTTACAGGTAAGTTGTATTTAAAAAGCCAATTTTTTAAGTAAAGGCTTTGGTTTTAAGTTGAAAATGCCTGCGGCCATGCATTGTTGGGACAAGCAGCCATGCATAGTTGGGACATCACTTACAATAGGAGCTGTTTACACCCTGTGGGTGGTCTCAGGTTTCTAGGTAATAGCATGGGGGGAGTTCTGTTGACATTCTAACTCTCAGAGCCAAGTATTGTTGTTGTGTTAGGGATAAGAGTGTATGTTTAAGGCATGTTATTTCATGTTTTATGTAACTTTGACATTTTTGGATATATTGTTTAGTTAAATATGCCTATATTTTAGTACTCCTCTGGGCCCAAATTGATATAGCCTAAAATGTTTGTAAGTGTTCATGTGGTGTCTCAGGTGTGTGGCGAAAGATTCTGGTGAAGAAGTCTGCTTTTGGCGGGATCAACAACTGCCTTCATGTGTTAATGGCAGCATTTTGTCGTGGCCTGGCTTTTGTCGGCCATCTTCCATTCTTGTAGTCACCATGTGGCCATGGCAACTACCATTTTGTGTCCGCTGTGTTTGGGTGGAATTGCTATTTTGGTTTGTAGAGGCGCAGTTTAAGGCACTGTTTCCTTTTAAGCGAATTCAATCTTTTTAGGATTGCCTGTTTTTGTACTTTTCATATACTTTTCAGTGAAACTGTTGCGTTTTTTGTGTGTATTGAATTTTGTTTTTGTTTTTTTTGTTTTTTTTATGAAATCTCTACTTTGCACTGAATTTACTAGCTTTAACTGATTTTTTGTATTTTTAATTGTTTGGGAGTTTTCAGAGGGCAATTCATGCCCCCGCCCACCTATTGTTTTGGGTTTTTAGAGCTGAGGTTTGTATTGTATAGCCTGCAGTTTTTAATGTCTTGATAGGCATAATATGAAGCTATTCAAGGCTTCCCCTCCCCTCCCTATTCCTGTTCAGGTGTGCAACAGGAAGCTGGTGGGAGGAGCTTGGGGTCTTTTGACTTGTGTTTGGAAGGATGAAATCATTTTGATGTTTAAATTTAAGGTGCATACTGTAATACAGTTTTGGGTAGAGAGCAAACAGGAGGCATCCATGTTATTATTGTAATATCTAGGTACACATAGAAGCCATAAGATTGTTTTGAATAGTGGAGGATTTTCATGGTCTTTTGTAGTTGTCGGACAAACACGTTTAGAAGGCTGTATATTGTGAGACTGGTCGGCCCTGTATGATAATCGGAATCCCAGTGCGCAATAGTATTAGCATAAATGTGAGGAGTAGTACACTAGCAGCCCCGCTCAGGCCGTGTACGATAATCGGGAAGCGGGGGCCGGTTATAGTGATAAAGGCGCAAACAATAACCACTCCAAAAGTAAAGCGCAGGGTTCTCTGAACGCAGAGTTCGCCAAAAAAGCATTTTGAATCATCATGGGCAATGGGTCGTCCATGCACCCCAATCAGACAGCTGCACAATACATGAAATCTGGGTATGGGGCTAAGACCCCTTAAAGTTTTTGGCATATATGGTCAGAGGGTACAGTAAGGTGTATTCCTTTGGAAACTATTTTTGATGTCTTGAGGTACGAGACCCCAAAATAAAAATACCTTGCAAGTAGTTCAGCTGTGGTTTCAGAAATCTGTAATGATGAGTGAGTTGTTGGATGTGTAATACACGTTTGTGTGATTAAAAATTCTCAGGCCTGTTTTTGAACTTTGTGTGGCTGGTCCATGCAAAATTTTGAGATGCTCTTGTGTCTTTCCCATTGTATTTTTTTTCTATCGCTAAAAGAGTGAAGGCAGCATTCCATCTGGTTGTTTTGTTTTTTTCATTTTTGTTTTGGGAACTATGAAATATCTCCCCCACATTTGTATCTAAATGTTTGTCTCATATTTTAGTCTTCTCATTGTTTGTATGTAGTAACAAGAATACAGTCAGGTCCATAAATTTTGGGACATCGACACAATTAGAATCTTTTTGGCTCTATACACCAACACAATGGATTTGAAATGAAACAAACAAGATGTGCTTTAACTGCAGACTTTAAGCTTTAATTTGACGGTATTTACATCCAAATCAGCTGAACAGTGTAGGAATCACAACAGGTTGTATATGTGCCTCCCACTTTTTAAGGGACCAAAAGTAATGGGACAGATTAACAATCATTCGGCGGCACAGTGGTCTAGTGGGTAGCACTCTCGCCTAGCAGTAAGAAGGGTCGCTGGTTCGAATCCCAACCACGACACTACCTGCCTGGAGTTTGCATGTTCTCCCTGTGCCTGCGTGGGTTTCCTCTGGTTTCCTCCCACACTCCAAAGACATGCTGGTAGGTTAACTGGATTCAGTCTAAATTGTCCCTAGTATGTATGAATGTGAGTTAGGGACCTTAGATTGTAAGCTCCTTGAGGGTAGAGACTGATGTGAATGTACAATGGATATGTAAAGCGCTGCGTAAATTGACGGCGCTATATAAGTACCTGAAATAAATAAATAAACTTTCACTTTTTAATACTTGGTTGCAAATCCTTTGCAGTCAATTACAGCCTAAAGTCTGGAACGCATAGACATCACCAGATTGCTGGGTTTCATCCCTGGTGATGCTCTGCCAAGCCTCTACTGCAGGGATCTCAAACTGGTGGCCCTCCAGCTGTTGCGAAACTACAAGTCCCATGAGGCATTGCAAGGCTGACAGTTACAAGCACGACTCCCTCACGCAGAGGCATGATGGGACTTGTAGTTTCGCAACAGATGGAGGGCCGCCAGCTTGAGACCCCTGCTCTACTGCAACTGTCTTCAGTTCCTGCTTGTCCTTGGGGCATTTTCCCTTTAGTTTTGTCTTCAGCAAGTGAAATGCATGCTCACTCGGATTCAGGTCAAGTGATTGACTTGGCCATTGCATAACATTCCACTTCTTTCCCTTAAAAAACTTGTTGGTTGCTTTCGCAGTATGCTTCGGGTCATTGTCCATCTGCACTGTGAAGCGCCGTCCAATTAGTTCTGAAGCATTTTGCTGAATATGAGCAGATAATGTTGCCCGAAACACTTCAAAATTCATCCTGCTGCTTTTGTCAGCAGTTACATCATCAATAAATACAAGAGAACCAGTTCCATTGGCAGCCATACATGCCCACACCATGACACTACCACCACCATGCTTCAATGATGAGGTGGTATGCTTTAGATCATGAGCAGTTCCTTTCCTTCTCCATACTCTTCTCTTCCCATTACTCTGGTACAAGTTGCTCTTGGTCTCATCTGTCCATAGGATGTTGTTCCAGAACTGTGATGGCTTTTTTAGATGTCGTTTGGCAAACTCTAATCTGGCCTTCCTGTTTTTGAGGCTCCCCAATGGTTTACATCTTGTGGTGAACCCTCTGTATTAACTCTGGTGAAGTCTTTTCTTGATTGTTGACTTTAACACACATACACCTACCTCCTGGTGAGTTTTCCTGATCTGGCCAACTGTTGTGAAGGGTGCTTTCTTCACCAGAAAGAATTCTTCAGTCATCCACCACAGTTGTTTTCCGTGGTCTTCTGGGTCATTTTTAAGGATGTTTGGCCACACCTAATGTTTTTGCTATGTCTCTGATGGGTTTGTTTTGTTTTTTCAGCCTAATGATGGCTTGCTTCACTGATAGTGACAGCTCTTTAGATCTCATATTGAGAGTTGACAGCAACAGATTCCAAATGCAAATAGCACACTTGAATTGAACTCTGGACCTTTTATCTGCTCCTTGTAAATGTGATAATGAGGGAATAACACACACCTGGCCATGAAACAGCTGAGCAGCCAATTGTCCCATTACTTTTGGTCCCTTAAAAAGTGGGAGGCACATATACAAACTGTTGTAATTCCTACACCGTTCACCTGATTTGGATGTAAATACCCTCAAATTAAAGCCGAAAGTCTGCAGCTAAAGCACATATTGTTTGTTTAATTTCAAATCCATTGTGGTGGTGTATAGAGCTAAAAAGATTTGAATTGTGTCGCTGTCCCAATATTTATGGACTGTATGTTTGAACCTACCACGACAGCCCTCTTGCATGTCGAGGGTGTTGTATTTTAGTAGGAATGTGAAAGTAAGGGTTACAGAGGGTTTAGTTATTGTCGGTTTTGAGAAAAGTCAGTCACAATTTACCAATGTACACAAATGTTGTATTGTTTACCATTCTTTGCAGGTTAAATATGAAGGATAGAGTAATAACTTTTGTTTATAAGTATCTTTTCAGGTCCAAGGAGTTTCTGAAAGTGTATGTACATAGAAAGCAGGTGTATAAAAAGGTAAAAGTATCATGGGCTATTTCACTGTTTCATTGTTTTTTTTATGCACCATTCTAAACTCTGCATGTCTTTCTCCAGTTTGTAATAAGGAGGAAAATGGGGGGGGGGGTGATAGTGGTGAGAATGACAACATTTTCAAACCAATAATACTAGCGCTCTAATTCTAGCCAAGTTTGTGACCTAGTAGGAATGACAGGTTCCACGACTTTCTTCCCTTGATGGAATTTGAATCAGCAGTCTGGTGAAGGACGCTCCCATAAGAACCTTTTTGTCAATGGTTCCAGGTATTACACCCCAGATGGTAAGAAGTTCCCACATGTCTGGGTTATTGCCATATGAGGTTTGGTTTGGAGGTCAACCAAAACTCAGCAGCTGTCACCTACATTCTCCAGAGAGGAGATAAGGGCGCTCTGGTGGAGGTGGGTAGCTGGTAGCTGGATGATAGTGATGAGATGGCACCTCTGGCAGCACTTTGGTTAGAGGAGAAACAACTCTGAAGATATAAAAAAGGAAAAGAAAGGCGCCTCTAAGTGCAGTATGTAAAATTTAATAGAGTGCACAAAGGGTTAAAAGCACTTACAAGTTTGTTGAGTGTTAAAAGACATGATAAAATCAGGAGTCCTCATCTGTGGCATGTGTCCATCCTCAGCATGGTGGTAGAAAGCAGTGTAGAGCCGTCCAGCGTTCTCATGCGTGTTGGAAAGAGGAGGCAGCAGGGAAGCCTGTATTCACTGTGGGACACACAAGGCTCATGGTGTCAGTGTAGAGAAGGGGGTGGTAACGCGTTTCGGAGCATGTGCGGCTCCGTCGTCAGACCTACGCCCATACTCCTCAAGCTGGCTTATAAATGGTGAGGGGGAGGAGCAAGGGGAGGAGTGTGGGCAGATACTAAATGCACAATGATAAGGGAAGTGACAGATGTATTATGAGGACGGCCAAGACGACCGTGCACTCGCAAAATGGATCATTAACGTCAGTGCTATATACAATGAAGTCCTGAAGGAATTTAACACAGGGGTACAGGGCACAGATGGCAGTGGTTAAATTAACAATAATAAATAAATAAATATGCAAACATAAGGTTGACATTGAATTAATATACAGGTGTGTTACATTGTCGGCCGGGTGTCTATATGGATGTGTTACAAAGGCGGCCAGCGTTTGTACACATGCAAATAGGGTCGTAAGTCTAATGTTGAGTTGACAATGAATAAATCTACAGCCGTGTTACAAGGGCGGCCAGGCGTTTATACACATGTGTTACAGGGGCGGCCAGGCATCTATGTGCAAGTGTTACAAAGGCAGCCGGGCGTTTGTACACATGCAAATAAGGTCGTAAGTCTAATGTTAAATTAACAATGAATAAATAATAAATAAATATGTAGCCGTGTTACAAGGGCAGCCGGGGAGCTATACACTTGTGTTACAGCGGCGGCCTGGCATCTGTACACATGCAAATTAAGTAATAAATCTGTTGTAAGGGGATAAAAAAAAAGGAATAAGCGATTACTGATTATGTCTGTAACAATGATAAAACAGTGCTGAATATTACTTTATTATGAATAGGTGTATAGGTGTGTTACAAGGGCGGCTGGGCGTCTATACACTAAAGACAAATAGAGGAAAATAGTGGATGCCTGTAGCAATAATCTCACAGTGAGAGGTATTACTCTGTATACTGTGTACTAGTATATAGAAGTGTTACAGGGGCGGCTGGGTGTCTATAAACTACAGAAGGATAATAGGAGGTGGTGGATACTTATGCAAATAGTGCAGATTATGCCTGTAGCAATACTCTGACGATAGTAGATAATAATAGATAATAATAGACTGTAAATAAGTATACAAGTGTGTTACAGGGGCGGCCGGGCATTTACACACCCGCAAATAAGGTCACAAATCTACTATAAGGAATTAACTTATAGGAATAGGTAACAAGATGTAATGGATGCTCTACAAATAGTATTTGATTGTGACAGATGGCAGATATGTACATGTATAACAGGCAAACACCATGACATATGGATATGATAATAAGGAGGGATGAATAATAAATGAACCATAATATTACAGTCTGTATGTTAAATGTGGTATCATCTAGAGTAAGGTGCTAATTTCCAATTCTTCATTGATAACTCCAGGCGAAAATACGTCAAGAGCGTATATATACAATAAGTCTCCCATTGCCAGAGACGTTTAAATCTCTCTGCCGCAGGGAGAGTGGCTGGTATGGATTCGATGATCCATACTTTTAGGCCTACGGTGGATTTAGGGTGATGTTGGGTGAAATGTCGTGGGACGCTATGGTGGTCTTTACCGGCCTCGATAAATCGGCGGTGCTCTCCAAAACGCTGGCGTAGGGGGCGTATAGTTCGACCTACATAGTGGAGGCAGCAGGGGCAGATCAGGCAGTATACTACATGGTCTGTAGAACAGGTGTAGAATTCCGAAATTTTGTATGTTTTATTTTTAATCGTGAATGTTTTTTGACCATGTTGTACAAAACTGCATGTAAGGCAAAGGGGTTTGCGGCATTGATACATCCCAATCATAAAAAAGAGTTGGAGTGAAGATGACGTATTTGTTTTCTTTTTGAGTTTGCTTGTGGCAATCTTTCCCTTAATGTTAGGTGCTTTCCTATATGAAAATTTAGGTTTATTTGATATACTGTCTTTGAGATGGGGATCTTACAGTAGTATTGACCAATGTTTATGAACTATGTGTTCCATATTTTTGTATTTGTTATGAAATTGAGTCGTGAACCGAATGTCCTTTGATGAATTCATTTTATGGGTATGAGTGTCAGGATTGATGTATGTGGTGTAGGCTTGTTCGATGAGTGAAGGAGGGTAGCCTTTTTCAATAAATTTTTGTTTGAGATTTATGCTTTGTGTCTGATAGTCTGACTGCATGGTGCAATTATGTCTGAGATGGCAGAATTGACTTTTTGGAATGTTTTTTAACCAACGAGGGTGATGGCAACTATTGATGTGCAGTGTAATGGAAATTTGTACGTTCTGTACATAATTGTATTGTATTTTGTATGTATTGCACATTGCCCTCACTGTGCACACAGCATATTTTCAGTAAATGTTTACATTCTTTCGAGTCCTGATTAGAATTAGCCTGCCTATGTAACTATGTTACCATAAACGTACAATTGTCATATTAATGTGATACCTACGTAATCATGTGCATAAAAACCTTCAATTGCGTCATAATAAAGCAGAACAGTTATTTGGAAAGATGCTGAGCGTATCTTTTGTGTCTGTTCCCTACTGAAGTAGTTATTATTAATTTGGAACCACTAATCAATATGAGGATAGGAGTTGCCTATCATCAATTTAACCGAGTCAGCATGGCGAGCTTTGCCTTAGGAGGGGATTCCAGGTGACCCTGAGTATCCGAAACGAGGAGCTTGAGACGATCCGGGAATTTCTGATAATCAGCTGGCTGAGGTAAGCCTTTTGCTTACATTTGAGTTATCAGACTTCCATGATCAGTAAGGCATTTTCGGGACAAAGGGTACCTATTTTACTCCCCTTAATCAAACTGTATTGATTGGTGGTTATATGGTTATGTTGTCCCTGTCTATTGTCCATTGGAGTGTTATAGATAAGAAAGGGAAGAATAGTGCTGTTCACAGGTATATGTAGTACATCTGCTAGATAAAGTAGTTTAGAGGCAAGAGGGTATAGGCACACGTAGAGAAGAGAGAAGACTGGCCAGTCATTATGGGCATTGAATTAAGTAAGGGAATGAAAAAAATGCCCAGCGCAAGAGGAGCGCTATATATGAACCGAAGGTGCGGTTCCGCCTATACTGAGCCCCTAGATTAATGGTTAAAGTGGACAGGGATCCACAATGGGTAACTGAGTTACCAAGGTCCACAGGGACTAAGAATCATGCAGAGTAAACAGCTAGAGAAACAGCTATCTATGTGAGCGGGATGGATTAAGGGTGACAATAACACTAGACAGAAAGGGACATTTTCATGTTAAGTTGTGGGATGAATTTGGGGTCAGGCACTACAACTATTAGAATCAGAGAAATGAGAGGTAAAACAGAATACTTTATATGTTGTCAGAGAGGGAAGATGGGATGAGCACTGTGGCTGCCCGTCTGATCATAGAAGCTAGATATAAAAGATATCTGAACAAAATAAGGAATTCAGAATTTAAGGCAGGAAAATATTAATGAGAGTTAAAAGAAAGTGAGAGAATGATATGCATGTGTTGTGTACAAATGGGAAAAATGTTAGCGATTTTAGAGAGATATTGGTGTATGTGCGTGCAAATGCTGGGACCTTTAGTTCTATTGCTTGTGTGTGTCATGTACGCAGATGTGACCCCCTCCTTTGTGCTCTCCTGAAAGAATGTGGTCTGTGATAAGCTGGAAGGACACCATGCCAATTCCAGTTTTTTTAGACAAAACATTTATAACAAAATGTGCCGGATTAACGAATCTAATAGTAAACAATGTGATCACAATTATTTTTTAAATCTGTTTTCTAGACATGGTAAAATGAAGGTTACATTTAACCGTGTATTACACAAACTGAATATCCTTTGATAGTGGAAACAGTGCATTTAAAAAAGGGAAATTAAGTAAAATTAAGTAACAATGAGTATTCATTTCTAATATGAGTTTAACAATTATATAGATATATTGAAACTGGTTTAGACAACCTTTGGTTGGAAATGAAATCCAGGTTATTGGGGAAATTTGTAAAAATGGGATTAGTTTAGATTAAGATAACAATTTTGTAATTTTACATTTATTCAATAAGCCCTTATTGAGAGAAAAAAAGATTAAGATGAGGTTGTTATTTGGAATACAGCTGCCATAATATTTAACAAAGCCAAGATGGATGGAATACATAAGAAGTTTTTCTACAAAAATGACATTTTAAGATTTTTGATAATAACTTGATGTGCGGTCCAAGATGTGAGAGTTATAATAAATAAAATTAAATATAACAAACCCATCACATCAAGTCCACACACCCTGTTAGGATAGATGCCACCTGCAGCCAGTTGTTTTATAGTTTTTGATGCTTTCTGGTCCATCATACAGATTGGTCCTTTTGTTTTTATTTATTTTTATTTTTGAAATCCAAAGTAGAATGTGTGCATTGTGAAATGATGTTCCCCTTTTCCTTGTAAGGACAGTGGTATAAGCAGAAGAACATTTTGGATTTATGGGCATCTCTCCATGACCGCAGGGTATTGTCATCATTTATTATATTATTGCCAGGAAAAAGTTGTCTTTTGAAACATGAAACTGGAGTTCTTACACAAACAGTGTGATAGAAAACAAGCCATTGTAATATATTTATGCAAGCTGGACCCAGTAATGAAATGTTCATCCCGATATATCAGAGCTGTAGCTTTTATGCAAAGGTGCTATTAGACAAAGTTAGATATTGTTTTGGTCGAACATTTAATTTTTAATGGTCCGACATTCTGTGCAGCAAACATACAGCTAACTAAATGTTTGTCTGATGAAAGGTTTAAAATATGAGTTTGTTTATGTACAAATCTAACAATGAAAAACGCGTACATTAATTCAAAAGAAAGGAAAAACCACATGTGTTAAATTGATGGTGTAAGAATCAACTGCTGTGAGCCCAGTGCAGGACACACTCCCTGAAGACCCAGATATTAAATTTTTTTTGGATTTGAGGATGCAGTTTATCACCCAGAAGGATACTCTGTATTCAAAGTCATTGGATCCTTTTTTCCCCAGCTCAAGAAGCAGAGCTCCATGTTTTAGCAAAGCCTGTGAGCTACAAAAAGAGTGTATATTTATATAGATAGTCGAGATATAGAGAGCTTTTGGTTCCATTTGAAGGGCCAGAAGTTTGTTTTTACTTCAGCAGGTAAACCAATAAAGCATGCCAAGTTAATTTGATTGGCTGTTTTCAGCCTTCCAGCTTCTTGCTGAGGTAGCCATATTAACTTTCACACATGGAAGCAGACCAGGTGACTAAGAATGCTGCATTTACAGCCCCGGACACTTGATGGGTCTGTGCAACTCACAGATTCCACCCTAGTTCTGGCCCAGTATAGCTGGGATAAATAATTCAACTTTAAGGACCCCAGAACGAGAAGAACAAGTGGTCCACAGGGGGCAACTTCTTATGAAACAGGACTTTGGAAAAGGTGATCATTTATGTCTGACAGCCACTCTTTTCCCTCCAGCTTGACACATGGACCGTGTCATCAGTCACAAGCAGTTATGGCTGCTTTAGCATTTGAGCATGGGATAGAGCCAGGGTTCTCCACAGTTGTTTTTATAACATACCACTTCTTGTTTTACCTGTTACCAAAAGTGTTACCAAAAGCTGAACATCCCTTCCAGAGATTAAAAAGATATATCCAGATGCCCAAGTTAGGATCTTACAAGTATGCATTTTGTCTGTATGGACATGTTTTTTGGATGTCCAGTGGCAAATGCTACTGCAAAGGCCACAGTAAAAAGTGTTATCAGAAGTACGGTAGTTTGTAAGTACAGAGTGCCAGAAAGTACAGAGAGTAACAGAGGAAATAATTTTTATAGGAGAGTCCTTACTAGAAGTTTTGAGGTTTTAATTTTACACCCCCTACTGTCTACAATATAGCGGGCAAAGTAAAGTAAGAAACTAAAAAACTTTTGCCTGAATGTTTCCTTATATTTTATCAAGCCTCTAAGGGGGATGTTGGACTCTCTCCCTATGGGATTTGGTTTGGGAGTGTGTTACTCACTTGCTTATATTTTGTCTCAGCAGCTGAAGTCCTCCATTCGGATCTTACAGAGAATGTTAATGATCTTTTAAGGTTTTTTACAAACTCATTTATGTGTTTTCTCCCCAATTCCAGATCCTAAAAGTTTGGAAGGATCTAAAACTAAAGCCAGGTGACTTTTGGATTGTTAAGAGACATTTATATATAAGGAAATGTTTGGAAACTCAATACAGCATCTAGTTCATGTACAGTTTTTGCAAAACTTGAAGGAAAAGTCACCTGGATCCACACCAGACACTGCAAAAATGACTAAATTAAAGAAATATCTGTGTTTGATTTGTTTCCCTCTTGTCATCACAGTCTAGGGTACTTTTTGATTCAATTACTTTAATTGTAAGGGATATATATTTGAAAAGTAGTTTAGCCATGTTTAAGTCATATTTTGTCTTTTGTACGTCTTCCATTTTATGTAGAATTGTCTGTGTTTACATATGCTGATAAGTCAGCATGCCAACAATTCAGCTAGAAGGCCATTCTGTATATTTACTCTGTAAATATGTCTTTTCAATCATTTGTTTTTCACAAAGAAAAGTCATTTTGTAATGAAAAAGTTACTCAGCTATTATTTTCTCCACAATGGAGTTTTTTTTTGACACTTTGGCCAGGACTACCTCCACCTAAGCGTGTGGAGGTTCCAGGTTAAAGGTGATAGCAGGTATGGTTAGTGATCAAAATATTGATCAAAAGAGGGGAGACTGTAATGGAAATTTGTACGTTCTGTATATAATTGTATTGTATTTTGTATGTATTGCACACTGCCCTCACTGTGCACACAGCATGTTTTCCGTAAATGTTTACATTCTTTCGAGTCCTGATTAGAATTAGCCTGCCTTTGTAACGCCCCTTGTTACCATAAACGTACAATTGTCATATTAATGTGATACCTACGTAATCATGTGCATAAAAACCTTCAATTGCGTCATAATAAAGCAGAACAGTTAATTGGAAAGATGCTGAGCGTATCTTTTGTGTCTGTTCCCTACTGCAGCAGTTATTATTAATTTGGAACCACTAATCATTATGAGGATAGGAGTTGCCTATCATCAATTTAACCGAGTCAGCAGATAGGAATTCCCAGCAGTGGGTTTGCAATAATTTTTTGCATGAATGCGACCAGTATCATGAAATAGATCAAGATCTAAGAATGCTAGATGTGTTTTATCGTGAACAGATGTAAAGGATAGGCCCATATTGTTATTATTACAATGGGAAACGAAAGATTCAATATCATCGGTATTACCGTCCCAGATAATAGTGATGTCATCAATATAACGACCGTATAAATATAATTTTGGCCATGAAAGGGTTATTCGCCCATATGTATCGTGTTTCCCAAAGACCCATAGTTAAGTTGGCATATGAAGATGCAAAATTGGTGCCCATGGCAGTGCCATGGGTTTGAAGGTAGTGATGGTCTTCAAATATGAAATAATTATGAGTCAGGCAGAAGAATGTGGCATCTAGAATGAATTTAACTTGGTTTGGATGAATAGATAAGTCTTCTGACAGAAAGTGTTGTATGGCCTGCATGCCGACATTATGGGGGATGGATGTGTATAATGATTAGACATCCAGTGAGAGCCAGATGTAGCTGGGCTCCCATTGGTATGGACCTAATAGCTCAAGCAGGTATATTCCATCTTTGATATGGGATTGTAAATTGGAAACAAAAGGTTGTAGAAAAAGGTCTATATACTGGGAAAAACCACTAGTAATACTGTTCATAGAGGCAACTATGGGTCTGCCAGGGGGGTTGGTAGTGCTTTTATGTACTTTTGGTAAATGATAGCAATACGGAGTTTGATGATATTTTTTAACCAAGAATGTCCTTTTTGGTAATTACATTATCTTTGGTGGCTTGGTTAACTAAAATTGTAGCATCAATAGTGAAACTAGGTAGGGGGTCCTCTTGCAATTTTGTATAGGTTTGTGAGTCTCCGAGTAGTCTACTGGCCTCTTTGATGTAGTCTACCCGGTTTTGCAACACAATGCTACAGCCCTTATCTGCTGATTTAATGATAACATTCTCATTGGTTTTCAATAAATTGAGGGCTAATCTTTCTGGGTATGTTAAATTGTGATTTTTATAGGGGTTGTGTTGCTGTTGGCACATCATCAATAATTCAGAGTATACCATGCGGTAAAATGTTTCAAGGCATGGGCCTTTAGATTGTGTGGGATAAAAATTAGACAGGGGACGAAAATTGGTGTGTTTAACTGCAGGAGAACAATTTAGATGTTGGGTATATAAAAAGGCATTTGATTCAGGATTATCAGGGTTAAGAAGCAGTCCAGTTCCTTCGTGATATAATTCTTCTAATATATCCAAGGCTATTTTTTTGTCTAGGATGTTGCTATAGGCTGAAGAGGGGGAGGTTGTGTCAATTGAAATGATAGATGCATCTTTAGAGTTGAAAATATTTTTATTGGTGTAAGGAAACAAAAGAAAATAATACAGTTGACATAAAATATTGTACTGTGAAAGAACAGTCAGTATGCCAAATGGCTATTGCCTACAGCAATACTGGGAGCCATTGAGTAACACATCACATAAACAGAGTATGTCAAACATCAAAATGGTGAAATGGAAAGAGGGAAGATGGAAAGGGGAGAAGTAGGATAAGAGATAAGAGGATGAACAGGGGTAAGGAAAGGGGAAGGAGTAGAAGGGAGAAGGGGGGTCTGCTGGCTGGAGACGAAGAGGAAGGACTCTAATTTAATGGTTGCAAGTATAAAAGGATAAATCGGGGATCAGGGTGCGTTCAGATTAGAGGAAGAGGTTGGAGTGGGGGTGACAGGGAGCAAAGTAACCAGCGTATCTGAGGAGGAGAAGCGTCGCCAGACAGAACATAGTATTGTGAATTTCTCATAGGTATCATTGTCTAGCGCTAACATCTCCTCCATACGCATGATATCATTCATTGTGGAGGTCCAAAGGGCCAACATGGGAATGGTCGCTGTCTTCCAAAAAAGAGGTATAAGTTGGCGAGCAGCAGACAGGAAGAAGCGGAGGAGACTGCATTTTTGAGAGGTTATTGATCCTGGCAGGATAGAGAGAAGGGCTATTTCAGGAGTCAATTGCAAAGGATCGTCACAAATTTTTTCATAAACCTGAGATACCTGTTTCCAGAAAGGACGGATCCAATCACACCAGACATGCAGGTACGATCCTGTTGCCATAGAACATCTCCAGCAGGTAGAAGGGGTGGGGGGGAATATTTTCCGTAGAGTGACAGGGTCCCTGTACCACCTTGATAGAACCTTAAAATTCTTCTCTTGTGAATAACAAGAGATAGAGGATTTGTGTGTGAAATGGAAAGCAGTTTGCCATTCCGCTCTGGTGATGGTCTTTCCCAAGTCTGCCGACCACATTCTAGTATAAGTGGGCAAGTCATTTAGTGTGAAAGCCTGAATCAGACTGTAAATGTGTGAGAGTAGATGTCATGGTAATTCTTGAAGGGAACTTAGATGTTCAAATTCAGTCAGTGGGCGATGGATCTAAGAGGAACCGAAGAGATGTTTGGTGAAGGTAGAAAGGTGTAGGGAGGTGAGTCAGTCCTGGTTTCCCGCTGGGAGATTTGGGACATTGTTCGCATGAACGAAGGAACGAGCTTGTGACCAGGAGGTGCGGAGGAAAGAACCTATAGCGTGAGCCCCTATACCTTGTAGAAAGGCTGGATTATCAAAAAGTAGTGATAAAGGAGATGGGTCCGAAGACAGAATCTCGCAAAGTCCTCTCCTGTACCAGAGCACAAGGGCAGCTATAGTTAGAGGAGAGGAGTTGGCCAAAGTTGCTCCTGTAACCCCAAAGTAAAGCCCTTAGATCAACGGAGGACATATCCTGTTCAACCATGACGGAGGCTTTTTGAAAGGGTCGTGGGAACCATTTAAGGATACGCGCCATTAATGTTGCTTTGTAATATAGCTCAAAATCTGGCAAGCCTGTACCTCCTTGTACCTCCTTGCAGTTTTGGCTGTGTAAGTAATTTAAATTTAATTCTAGACAATCCTTTATTCCACAAGAAGCGAATGGAAAGAGAGCGCAGAGTAGAGAAAAAGAATTTAGGTATGGTGACCGGTATGGTCTGGAAAAGATAAAGCAGTTTGGGTAGAGTGTCCATCTTGAGGGTATTTATGCGTCCAAACCAAGGTAGGGTTTTGTCCCCCCAGGAAGCCAGGTCTTTGCGAAGACGGGAGAGGAGGGGAATGTAATTCAATGTAAAAAGTTTGGAAAGGTTAGCCGGTATTATCACCCCCAGGTAAGTGATGCCTGCCAGTGAAAAGAGTAGTTGGCTCGGAGGGTGGACATGGTAGATGCAGGCAGAGAGATGTTGAGAGCCTCAGTCTTGGAGATGTTGAGTTTAAAATTACTTAGTTTTCCAAAGCGTTGGAATTCCATGAAAGGTGAAGGGAGGGTGATATGGGGCTGGCGAGCATAGATGAGTAAGTCATCAGCGTACAAAGAAAGCTTATGGTGTGCGGATGGCGTGTGTATGCCTTGTATGCAAATGCTCCATCACAATGACAAAAAGGAGGGGGGAAAGGGGGCAGCCCTGGCGTGTCCCGTTGGATATATCAAACGCAGCTGATGAGGTACCATTAACCAAGACCGAAGCAGAGGGGTGAGAGTAAAGTGACATGATTTTGAAAATGAAAGAGGACCCCAACCTGATTTGTTCAAGTGAAAGTTTCAGGAAGCGCCAATTAACTCGGTCAAATGCCTTCTCGGCGTCAAAGGAGAGAAGGCAGACCTGTTGATGATGGCGCTGGGAATATGAGATAAGGTGAATAGTTTTGGTGGTATTGTCTCGTGCCTCCCTACCTGGGACAAAGCCAACCTGATCTCTATGTATGATCCCGGGGAGAGAGGGAGAAAGACGGTTAGCAAGTATTTTGGCAAAAAGTTTCAGATCAATATTTAATAATGAGATAGGGCGATAACTGCTGCATTGGGAGGGGTCTTTATTGGGTTTCAGTATAATGGAAACATTAGCTGATAAAAGTTCTGTGGAGGGGAGAGTAGTATTGTAAATGGAGTTAAAGGCCTTGGTTAGGAAAGGGACCAGCAAAGGCGCAAAGGTCTTGTAGAACCTTGGGTATAGCCATCAGGGCCTGGACACTTGCCCGGTTTTAGTCCCTTGATGACACCTAGGAATTCCGGCTCCAACAGGGGGCCATCCAGATCTGCGGATTCCTGGGGGTCAATCGTGGGTAGCGCCGTCTCCATTATATATGTCTGCATAGGATCCTGGGAGGGAGGCACAGGACTGGGCGGGGATGTTTGCGGGAGGCTGTATAGCTGAGAATAAAAGTCTTTAAAAGCAGTGGATATGCCTCTGCAATCAAAGACCTTAGTCTGATCCGACTTAGTGATAAAGGGAACGGGGCTGCGTGGCTGTCATGAACAGGTGTGACCAGATTGTGTGGACTGCAGAGAGGAAACCAAAACGCATGTAAAGTGAAATAAGAATGTTTATTTAAAATAAGTAATATAAATAAACAAACACCCCAAATATAAATAGTGCTCAACCAACCGACAGAAACCCACAGACAACAGATAATAGGGGAAGCAAGGGGCAATACCGGAATCACAGATGTCAGCCAGGCCAGGGTCATACACAGCAGGTCAGCAGGAACAAGGGATATACCAGAAACATAAACGTAGCCAAGCCAAGGTCATACACAGGAGATCAGCAACTGAACAAGGGCAGGTTGGGAAAGGGAGATAATGGATGGGATAGGATACAGGCTCAGGAAAAGGTTCAGGGTCCGATACAGGTTTACAGGATAGCAGGATAACAGGTCAGGGAGCAAGGAAGAAAGATACCAAGGCAAGCATATGAGGGCTTGCCGGGTATTTATAGGACTGATTATAATTGACCTCATGTCACAGCTGATCGCAGAGTGTGCTGTTTGCTCCACACTGCCGGAGTGCACCCGCTGGTGGACACCGGTACTACGGCCCAAGGATGCAACAGTGCCACCAGCAGGAGAGACCTCTTACTGCAGGTCCCAGGTGTTGGAAGACACCCGCTGGTGGACACTGGTACTGCGATCCAAGAGGCCGATAGCGCCACCAACGGGTAAACCCTCTCATGACAGTGGCGCTCTGGGATGGATGACCCGTGCTAAGTGTTGACCACATTTGTTAGCTATGGAATAATAAGATTTGCGGGCACGATCCCTGGCTATGAGAGAATGGGAGTCAAGTAACTGGAGGAGATCATGGCGGGAATTAGAAAGGGTAACAAAAGTAGAGGGGTTCAAGGTTCGTTTATGAAGGGATTCCAGATCCGAAATGGTGGTCAGAAGGCGCCTAATGTCATCCGATCTAATTTTTTTCAGACGAGAGCCGTTTTTTATCAGGACACCCCTGACCACACACTTCAGGGCCTCCCATCGATTAAGTGGAGAGGTGGTATCTGCTATATGGTCAGATGGAAAATTTTGGATCGCTTTAGTGACCTCAGCGACACACACTGAGTCTCGTAGAAGATTGTCGTTGAGACGCCAAGAATTCCCTCTACGCGATTGTGGGGGTCGGGCAAAGGATAACTAAACCGGAGAGTGGTCAGACCAAAGGGCATGCCCCAAGGAGGTTTGTAGTGGAGTGTCTAAGAGGGATTGGGAGATGAGGAAATAGTCCAAACTACTATATGAGTTGTGAGCTATGGAGAAGTAGGTGAAGTCTCTGTCTGTAGGATGGTGAATGCGCCATACGTCTACTAAGTGATGAGAGTGTAGAAGAGATCTGATATGGGAGAATGAGGTCATGGTTATGGAAGACTTACCAGTAGAAGTGTCGGCAGACGGGGAAAGAGCCACATTGAAGTCACCTCCAACGATAACACATGGACCTCCAAACGAAGCAAGTCTGGTGAGAATGGATGACAGGAAACGCGCCTGGTCAGTGTTAGGGGCGTATATATTGGCCACTGTAAAAAGAAAATTATTTACTTTTAGTTTGAGAAACACAAAGCGACCATGGTCATCAATACACGAGTCAAGAACTTCAAGGTGAAAGGACTTATGAAAAGCAATAGAGACCCCCTTGGATTTTGCAATCGGATTGGTGCTGTGGAACCAGGAAGTATAGTAGCGATTATGAATCGTAGGAGTGGAACCAGACCGGAAGTGGGTTTCCTGTAGGAGGAGGATGTTGGTTCTTTGTTTGTGGAAGTGATAGAGGATCTGGCTGCGTTTCTCTGGGGTATTAAAACCTCTACAATTGTAGGAAGCTAGATTAAGAGGTGGAGTTCCAGCCATTTTAAGGAGGGTGTATTGGGAATGAGGAGGAAAATGTGGTGACGAGAGTCCCTCGTGAGACGTCTCCAACCAGCAGAATGGAGGGAGGAGAGGGGGGACAGGGAGGAAGGGGGGGAGAGGCGAGGTAACAAATAAAAGGAGACATATAAGGCAGAAGGGGAGTAGCATGAAAGGACATGGGAGAGAGAGAAAAAGGGCAGAGAATGACAGAGGAGGGTCCCAGTAACCAACTCTAGTAGAGAGGTAAAGCCAGATGGCCTGTGGAGAACCGAAGTAGGAGGCTGGGACCCTGAGAAATGCATATAGGACATTAAACTAAGTGTACTAAAATAGACCACTAGGTGGTACCATATAATCAAAAATATAAGAAAACATAATACATAAAACTGTAGAATAGGAAGCATCTATAAACCAGGGATCGGTGCCGATTAAGAGCACCAAATATTCCTAGGGGGGGGTTAGTGTTTAGCATGGGAGGGCTCCCGGAGCCCCAAGGTCCACAGGGCAGGCAATGTATGGAAATAAGCTAGGCTGTATGGGTGAGAGTGGGGGGTATAAGCATTAAAGTATCAGATTAGGATAAAACATGAGTTAACAAAATAACTGTGAACATCTGTGTTTGACATGAGAGCAATAGAGATGTGCTAACAGGCGCACTTGTTCCTGGAGAAGAAAAAAAAATAAAAGTTTAAGGTCAGTTGGTGAAAACCTCCAGCAACATGGAGCTGGATGCACTTCGGGACCGGCTTCACGGCAGACAAGGAAGAAATGGCTGCATAAGTAGGGATTGGTGATTCAGGGAAAGTTCAGTCTTGTTAACTTGGATCCATTATTCCGGCTTAAGGCTAAGGAACCTGGTGTCTTCTGTAGAAAAAACCCAACGTGGGTAACAATAATGAAAAAGAATAAAGCCTTCCAATGGAGGATAATGAAAAACAGGAACAACTAGCTGGAAGGTATGTGGTGGAGAGAAGAACATCATGGAAGTCTCGGAGGGGTAAATCTGCAGAGGTTCCAAAATAACGCAGGAGGTGTTCCTGCTTTCGTTAAGAAGAAGATGAACGACCAGCTGGTCTAGAGGACATCAATCGTCAGGATCTGTGCGAGACGAGGATCCAGGGTGGCGTTTGCGACTTTGTTTTTGCCACTGCGGGATGTATATGTTTTTGCCACTGCCAGGAGTAGTAGGAGTGAAGGGCCAATCCAGCATAGAAACATGAGGCAGTTCCAGGGTGCTGAGAAATGTGGAAAGATCACCCAGCGTGCGAAAAATGGCGGTCTTACCCTCGTGGTGCACCTGCAATTGGAAAGGAAAGCGCCATTGATATTTCAGTTGGCGTGATTGAAGTAGCTGTGTGAGGGGCTTCAAAGCTTTCCTCATGGTTAAAGTTAAGCGTGAAAGATCAGGCAGTAACATCACGGGGTGGTGTTGAAAAGAATAGAGTCCTGCGTACTGGCGGCACGCATGATGGATTCCTTCATGTTATAGAAGTGCACTCTGCAGAGTGTATCACGTACAAATGAGGGGTCAGAGTTCCTGGGGCCAGAGGTCCTATGAACCCGGTCAAGCTCAAGTGGATTATCTTTGGGCAATTGTAAAAGCTGGTTGAAAATGGCCGTCACGTCCCCTGATGAAAGTGCCTGGGACTTGTTAGTATCTCTTGAGAGAGACACTTGCGTGTTACCACCAGCCTGCGAGTCAAGATGACCCATGACAACCCCAAGCTCACAGAAGACATGTATGTTTTGGACATATTGATAGGTCATGGGTGACTCTAGACGGGGATGTTTTGTCTGGCGATACCGGTGGGGAAGACTAGGGAGGCACTCCCAGCAGAAACTATAGCGTACCGTGCGGGATTTCCCCGGGGGGAGGGATAGTGGAGGGGAGTCCTCACCCTTGTGGGAACTGCGGAACAGGGGGGAGGCAAGTTTGGAGAGCATATTGGGAAGACCACACACCTGAATTGCTCCAATTCGAGAAGCACTGCAGACTCCTTAGGGGGGAGGCCTAGAGGTGGTTTAAAATGTGTGGGCGGGGATGGTTTCGGGGGGGATGTCCTGACGGGGGGAAATATCACATTATATAGAAAATGCCAGCCTATGTATTTTGAGCTCTGGTTATCCTGATAAATAGGTTGTTGGTTATAAGTTACAAATGTTTCATATGTAATACTCAATTCTAGGCTACTGACGGATTGTAAGTTTGTTTGACATGCAACATTACTCACGCATGCAAGGTCCACATATACGAGCCAAGAATCAATCGCTGTGGTCGGGGAGGGATTGGGTGCCACCCAAGAGCCCTTGCTGATCACACCCCCACTTAGGGTAACGCTCCTAACTCAGGTAATACTGGGGAGCGTAGTTGCAATTGAATTGCAGATACTTTAGATTGCCAGTTTAACTGGTAGTGACCGCAGTGGGAATAATTTCCCGGCGGATACTTTTTATGCCCCTGAGGTTCTGGTAAACTTCAGGGGAATACTGTTCTCTATTGCTTTTTCTTCTCTCCCTTCTTAATTACTGTTTCCAATCTCTTCTCCCCCCTCACTCACCTTCCCTACACCTCATCTACCTCTTCTTCTACCCTTCCCCTCAATCTCCCAAAACCATGGATGAAATTACCATAGTCACCTTGAATGTTAGAGGACTTAATGTCCCGGAAAAGAGACGGATGTTGTTACACGACATGAGACGCTTGCAAGCTGACATTGTTCTCTTGCAAGAAACGCATTTCCGAGAAAACTCATTCCCAATTCTCAAAAATAGATACTTCCCGACGGTATATCATTCGACATATGCAGACGCTAAGTCCAGGGGAGTTTCTATCTTGATATCTGCAAAACTGCCATGGTCCCTACCTGAAATATTAACCGACCCAACAGGCAGATTCCTATTTATTAAAGGTCTGATCGGAGGTGTGAAGGTGACCATTGCAAACCTTTATGCCCCGAACAATCAACAAGACGCCTTCATCAGGAAACACTTATCTAGACTACGGAAGTTCTCTGATGGTCATCTAATTGTAGGGGGGGACTTCAACATAACCTTACTCCCCATAGAGGACTCGTCTGCGGGTACCTCTTCTACCACTCGGAACATACGTAAGAACACCCAATCAGCCCTGCACGAATCACAGCTTATTGATGTCTGGCGCCTCTTTCACCCAGGTGAACGAGACTACACCTATTACTCACGCCGCCATAACACATACACACGGATTGACTATTTTTTCGTCCCTCACATTCATCTTGCAGCTGTAAAAAACACATCAATAGGATCAATCACATAGTCAGACCACGCCCCCGTCATACTGAAATACGCCCTGACCGACTTTTATAGGAATCAACGCAAACCATGGGAGACTAAACGAGAGTCTACTGCAAGATCCAGATGTACTTGCAGAGGTGTCAAAGGAAATATCCTACTATTTTCAGACCAACAATAATACGGACTGTGACGCGGGCCTCATATGGGAGGCACATAAGGAGGTGGGGGATGGGGGATACTTATCAAACACGGTGCGAGACTCAAAAAAACAAAGGACGGCCCAACTATCCACACTCCTTAATAAGCTCCAGGCCCTAGAGTCTAGACACAAACAAAACCCGACAGACACAATAAGACAAGAAATGGACACAATACGTACACAGGTCACTGACCTTCTACATTTTAAAGCCAAGGCTGCACTCCAAATAACTCATAAGAAGGTATATGAATCGGGGAACAAGTGTGGTAGACTACTGGCACAATTTCTGCATTCCCAGAAAATGGCATCCTATATACCATCCATTAACAATACATCAGGTCAGAAAGTTGTATTACCACAACAAATAACACAGGAATTTAAATCCTTCTACGAAACGCTATACAATTTGCCCAGGGGACCCCCTTCTCAAGAACGTATCACAGAATACCTTACCTCCTCCGGTATGCCCACTCTACCCACTGAGACACGTGAGTTACTGGAAGAACCCATCACACTGCATGAGTTGCACCTCGCCATAAAAAATACCAAACTCGGAAGAGCCCCTGGACCAGATGGACTCACACTGCAATATTATAACACACTCCTTCCCTCACTTGGTGATCATTTAGTTAAATTACTTAACAGCCTCTCTAAGGGAGGAACACTACACGCAACTACCCTTCAGGCTCAAATTTCTGTCATTCCCAAAGAGGGTAAAGACCCGACACATTGTGGTAGTTACCGACCTATATCCCTGTTAAACACAGATCTCAAATTGTTCACTAAAATCATAGCCACCAGATTACAAACCCATATCCCCTATCTAATGCATCTGGATCAAGTAGGCTTTGTCCCTACAAGGGAAGCGAGGGACAACACCACCAAGGTCCTGAACTTGTTGCACACGACCATACACACCAAAACACCCAGCGTCTTCATAGGCACTGACGTGTTTGACCGGGTCAAGGTGTTTGACCGGGTCAATTGGGCTTTTATGTTTGCGACACTGAGACACGTAGGCCTGGGTGGAAATATGGTGAATTGGATTTCAGCGACATACAAATCACCTACAGCGAGAGTCAGAGCTAAAGAGTAATTTCAGACTTCTTCTCGATCACTAATGGGACACGTCAGGGATGTCCGCTTTCCCCCCTCCTGTTCGCCCTATCGTTGGAACCGTTCTTGGGACACGTTAGACAGAACCCTAGCATTAGGGGGGTAGAGGTGAGAGACACTCAACACAAGGTCTCAGCGTATGCCGACGATCTCATGTTCTCCCTTACATCCCCGGCTATCTCCCTCCAAAATTTGCTATGGGAATTTGAAACATACGGTGCACTTTCTAACTTAAAAATTAACTTTGCAAAATCGGAGGCGATGGGGATAGGGATACCGCAACCACAACTAACATACCTACAATCCAACTTTAAATTGAAATGGACAACAACGGCGTTAAAATATTTGGGTACATTCATACCCCAGAAACTCACACAGACATACGAACTTAATTTTCCGCCCTTACTAAAAGCAGTGAAGATATTGCTAAACAAATGGCACACGGGACTACACTCCTGGATGGGCCGCTGCAACATTTTAAAAATGACGATACTTCCGAAATTTTTCTACCTGATGCAAGCGTTACCGATCCACATCCCGACATCTTACTTTAAACAAGTACAATCCGTATTTACTGAATTTGTATGGGCCAAGAAAAAACCCCGCCTCCCGTATAAACTGCTAGTATTACCCAAGCAAAATGGAGGCCTCGCCTTACCAGATATCCGCAAATACCATCAGGCAATACACATGGGGAGGCTCATAGACTGGTGTCAACATCAGGAGACCAAGCTATGGATGCAAATAGAGCAAAACCAGAGTAAGATCCCGCTAAAAAGAGCCCCCTGGTGTTACACGTACCTACCGGCAGAACTCAAACGTCACCCATTGATAGGCTGCACAGTTAAAGTCTGCTCACGTCTCATCTCCAATGAGTCTGTCTCCTCACCTAATTCGACTCTTTATCCCATACTGGGTAATCCCGGGTTTTCGCCAGGTATACACGATTCGGTTTTTCGGAGGCTGGGCGAGGCAGGCTTACATCAAGCCTCCCACTTCAGTACTGAGGGAAGGTGGAATACATTAGCAGAGCTGGCTGATCCTGCGGGCCCGTTTCGTCTAGACTTCTTGAGATCCCGTCAATTAAGACACTTTCTCAACTCTTTGACACCACCCGCCACCAGTGATAAACCCCTCACAATCCTAGAGGCGCTATGTGATACCTCGGGAACGATAACACATACGCTTTCACTGGCATACAACGTACTGAACACTCCACGAACAGACTTTATACCCCCAGGCCTGCTCAAGTGGGAATTAGAACTAAATTGTCACTTCAGCACAGTCAAGAGACAGCGCATCATTAGATTTACACGCAAGTCCTCCATATGTGCCAAAATTCAAGAGACAAATTTTAAACTCCTTTCGAGGTGGTACAGGACCCCAGCGCTGCTCCACAAATTCTTCCCGGCAACATCGGAGCTTTGCTGGAGATGCGGAACAGACAAGGGTACTTTAACGCACATCTTCTGCCTGTCCTATCTTGAATCATTTTTGGCGTGAGGTGAGGGGGGTGGTTCAGAGGTTCACGGAACATGAAATTCCGGAGGACCCTGCGTTCCTCCTCCTCCACGCATCTACCATCCCTGAGAAGGTATACAAAAAGTCAGTAATTAGACACTTATTAGATGCAGCCAAGGCCTGTATCCCGCTACATTGGAAATCCACACATCCACCGACAATTTCCTCATGGATTACAAGAGTGGAAGAAATTAGACACATGGAAGACCTTATACTTACTGCACAAAACAGGCAAGAGGCATTCTCAAAGACATGGCAAATGTGGATAATGTTCATATATTCGGCAGAGGGTCAAGCATTGAGAGGCCCTGCCGCTATTGTATGAATACACGCTACTCTGGATACCCACACACCCCCCTTCTTTCTCTTAGATAGGCAGTGACCTAGTGGTAGCACACTGCAAACACGGGTCAAGGGAACACCTTCGTCCATGGTTGAGGGAGCCTAACCACTCCCCCCCCCTCTTTCCTTCCCCCCTCCTCTCTCTTTTCTTCTGTCTAATTTCATCTCCTATTTATCATTCTCCTAACCTCTAATTAGGTAGTTATGTTAACCTATGTCCCCCAAATATGGGGACAGTTCAGTAGAACAGGGTTTTAAAAAATATTTAGAAAAAGATGGGATCGGTCAAATATGGAATCCGACACCGCATTTTACTCATTGAAGTTTCACACTTGGAACTGTCACTATTGCTAAAGTTATTGTGATATCTTAAAGTGATGTAATATTGATCAAAGTTGTAACATGTTACTTTATCGGCCCATGTGGGGCTTGTCCTTGCTATAAATAAATAATTAAAAAAAAAAAAAAAGAAAGAAAATGGCCGTCACCGCCGCTTTCAAGTCCTTGGGTTCCACGGATTCAGGAATGTCGCAGATGCGGATATTGTTACGCCTGTTTCTGTTTTATTACTATTCTATATACCCTAATTATTGCATATTGACCCCTGGGTGGTCACTATTACCTCTAATCATCAGCAACAACCCACCATCAATAGACCTAGACCCTCCAATAACAACCAGAACAATACCACTACTATAGATACAAGTAGTGTATCTAGAAGGAATAACACCACCACCATAGGCATCAGTGGAGTATCTAATACTACCGACACCCGCAAAGTTCCAATTACTAAACAGAATAGTAATACCAGCCATAACCACCCTGCAAGAAATACATCTACCACACTAGAATCAAATAGTACAGTCTCCCCATCTACCTCACACTAGACTATCCCAAATTTCCATACGAGTATTCCACATACATCTCATAACCCTACCTTCAGCAATTCCACTATTCCATCCACTCCCAGCTCCAGGGGCACCATTAACTATTCCACTGTAACTGGTGCTCAACTTACTTCAGACGCAGAACTACCTGCGGTCTCTTTTTTAGGGCCCAGCCTCTTCCCCACCAGGCCGTCAAAAAGAGAATACACCGAAGAGGTTGTAGGGGACAAGGAGGAAAACTTAAACCCAAGCCCACACAGCAGAAAACAATGCCTACGGTGAAGATTTTCAACTTATCTTCACACACACTCACAACACAGGAAACTATCTTACTCACACGAGGACTTACTTTCGCACCAACTAATTTGCCTAACGCCTTCCAGTTGTTCAAAGATTTTATAATATAAAAGCAGCTAAAGATGCATCTATCATTTCAATTGACACAACCTTCCCCTCTTCAGCCTATAGCAACATCCTAGACGAAAAAATAGCCTTGGATATATTAGAAGAATTATATCATGAAGGAACTGGACCACTCCTTAACCCTGATAATCCTGAATCAGATGCCCTTTTATATACCCAACATCTAAATTGTTCTCCTGCAGTTAAACACACCAATTTTCATCCCCTGTCTAATTTTTATCCCACACAATCTCAGGCCCATGCCTTGAAACATTTTACCGCATGGTATACTCTGAATTATTGATGATGTGCCAACAGCAACACAACCCTAATAAAAATCACAATTTAACATACCCAGAAAGATTAGCCCTCAATTTATTGAAAACCAATGAGAATGTTATCATTAAATCAGCAGATAAGGGCGGTAGCATTGTGTTTCAAAACTGGGTAGACTACATCAATGAGGCCAGTAGACTACTCGGAGACTCACAAACCTATACAAAATTGCAAGAGGACCCCCTACCTAGTTTCACTATTGATGCTACAATTTTAGTTAACCAAGCCACCAAAGATAATGTAATTACCAAAAACGAAGCTTTATTCTTGGTTAAAAATATCATCAAACTCCGTATTTCTATACCAAAAGTACATAAAAGCACTACCAACCCCCCTGGCAGACCCATAGTTGCCTCTATGAACAGTATTACTAGTGGTTTTTCCCAGTATGTAGACCTTTTTCTACAACCTTTTGTTTCCAATTTACAATCCCATATCAAAGATGGAATACACCTGCTTGAACTATTAGGTCCATACCAATGGGAGCCCAACTACATTTGGCTCTCACTGGATGTCTAATCATTATACACATCCATCCTCCATAATGTCGGCATGCAGGCCATACAACACTTTCTGTCAGAAGATCCATCTATTCATGCAATCAGGCTTTCGCCCAGGTCATGGCACAGAAACAGCACTTCTGAAGATATGGGACGACGCCCTTGAAGCAGCAGACGACGGAGAACCGAGTCTCCTGGTACTGTTAGACCTCAGCGCAGCATTCAATACAGTGGACCACAATACTTTACTTGTCCGCCTCGCTGAAGTTGCAGGAGCTACAGATTCTGCTCTAAATTGGTTTACATCCTTCTTAGAGAATCGCTCCCAGACAGTGAAACTAGGAACCTTCACCTCGGAAACCCGGGCAGTCTCCTGTGGAGTCCCTCAGGGCTCACCCTTGTCACCAATTCTATTCAACATCTACATCCGCCCACTTCTCAATATCATCAGGAAAACCGATCTCTGCTTCCACTCATACGCTGACGACACTCAACTCTACCTTCGCATCAATGGGCAAAAAGACCTTCATCAGCAATTACAGAAATGCCTCACTTTAATAGATGACTGGATGACAAGTAGCTCCCTCAAACTCAACGGTTCAAAAACAGAACTTCTTCTCCTTCAAGCTAACAAAAATTCCACAACAAAGACTCCGTGGACACCTCCCACCATCCTCGGACAGACCATCTCTCCAAGCACCAAAGCCAAGAGCCTCGGAGTCATTTTCGACTCAGGAATGACAATGGATGCACAAATAGGATCAGTGGTGAGCGGATCCCACCATCTCCTCCGCCAGCTACGCAGACTAATCCCCTTCATCCCAGAAGAGGACAAAGCGGCAGTTGTGTGAACAATCATCAATTCCCGACTCGACTACGCAAATTCCCTCTATGTAGGACTTCCCCAATATCAGCTTGCGCGCTTACAACTCTCCAAAACACGGCGGCAAGACTGTTAACAGGAAAAAAACCCTGGGAATCCATCTCCCCATCCCTAAAGAGCCTACACTGGCTAACCGTGAAGAATCGGATCACATTCAAGACCCTCTGCCTCACCCACAAATGTATACAAGGAAATGCTCCGCTATATCTCCGGGAGAAAATAAAACACTACACACCGAATCGCAGTCTTCGATCAGCCAACCAAAACCTCCTTATCATTCCCAAATACCGCTACAAAGCAAAGGGAGAACGAAGATTCGCAGTCCAAGGACCCCGACTATGGAATGCTCTTCCTACCAACATCCGCATGGAAGAAATGGAAGAAAACCACCAGGCCTTCAGGAAAAAACTAAAGACCTTCCTCTTCTAACAAGCTGACAACAGAGATTGTTATCTTAGCGCCTTGAGGCGATTTAGTTCGCATTTGCTGCGCTTTACAAATCATTCATTCATTCATTCATTCATCTAAACCAAGTTAAATTCATTCTAGATGCCACAATCTTCTGCCTGACTCATAATTATTTCATACTTGAAGACCATTACTACCTTCAAACCCATGGCACTGCCATGGGCACCAATTTTGCACCTTCATATGCCAACTTAACTATGGGTCTTTGGGAAACACGATACATATGGGCGAATAACCCTTTCATGGCCAAAATTATATTTTACTGTCGTTATATTAATGACATCATTATTATCTGGGATGGTAATACCAATGATATTGAATCTTTCGTTTCCCATTGTAATAATAACAACATGGGCCTATCCTTTACATCTGTTCACGATAAAACACATCTAGCATTCTTAGACCTTGATCTATTTCATAATACTGGTCGCATTCATGCAAAAAATTATTGCAAACTGTAATGCCCCGTACACGCGGTCGGATTTTCCAAAGGAAAATGTCCGATCGGAGCGTGTTGTCGGAAATTCCGACCGTGTGTGGGCTCCATCTGACATTTTCCCTCGGATTTTCCGACACACAAAGTTGGAGAGCAGGAGATAAAATTTTCCGACAACAAAATCCGATCGCGTCAATTCCGACCGTGTGTGACCTGTTCCGACGCACAAGGAGCCACGCATGCTCAGAAGAAATTCCGGCACGGAACAGCTCGTTCTGGTAAACTTAGCGTTCGCAATGGATACAGCACTTTCGTCACGCTGCAATGTCAAAAATGGTTTAATACAGCGCAATCTCTTCTTCTTTATAATGTGACAAGAATATAGTAGTTTTGCTGCTCATATTCACACACACTTCTCACAAACTTATTTCGTTACTATTTATCGGGATTCCCTCAATATATTTTGATTTCTTACATCTGACAACATATTTTTGTTTTTTTTATTTTTATCCTGAAGAAGGCCGACTATGACGGGAAGTATGGGCCTTACCCCAACCCCAATATCAGAAAGGCCAAGATCATGGCGAAAGTGGTCAGGAGTCTGCACCGGAATTTCGGGGTACGACGATCGAAAGATCAGCTCAGGAACCGGTGGTCGGACCTCAAATTACGAGAACATGAGCAGTACAGAAAGATCCGGAGAGTGCTGCAAAAAAGTAAGTAGTTGTGCTGTGTTCCTATTCTTTATGTTTATTACGTTCGTGCTGCTCCATGCGCTTTTAGGAACTGTTGTACAGTTTAAAATGGCAACTTTCATGTTCATGGGCACATTATTCGTTCGTATCAAACATTTTTCTTTCGGACTCTAAAATACCATTGTTTAGGCCATATGCATTTGGCCACCATTTTTACGCCCTATACTTGTCTTAAAAGAATTGGGTTGTGTAGATGGCTTTGTTACTAGAATGAAATGCAAACTAGATTCTGTGTAAGGAGAGGACACTGAGCAGCTGTTTTCACATCTGGACACTGGAGCACTAGTGTGGGACACAAGAACACCATTTTTATTAGGGGGGCCACACAGGTGCTCCAGTGTATACTATAGGGGGGGTCTCCATCTGTGAAGCTTGTACCAAACAGGTAAAGTATTGCAGGTTGACAAAGGACACTAAAAAAGCTACATCTTGGAACTCTGCTAAAATTTACAATTTTACCCCACTTCCAAGCAATGTTTCCTATTTCTAGTTCTGCCATCAAATATCTGTGTGCTAATTATACCATTTTTGTTTGACATAGGGGATAAAAGACTCGGAGGACACCCCTCATCTGAGGAGACCAGAGCCCCGCCTCCTGGAAGAAGGTGAAATCCCCCCAACACAATCTGAGCAGGAGGAAGAAGACGTGGTGGAACTAGTCACCACAACAGGTGAGTGTCTGCGACCACAGGCTCAGGTAAGAGATGGATGGCGGCATATTTTTGAGACCTAATTTATTTTGGGGTTCCTCTCTTTTTAGGTGATCGTGATGTTGTGGATCCAGATCCTTTCACATCCGAAAGTGCCCAGATCCTGATCGGGGAGATCATGGGGTGTAATCTACAATTGGAAATCATCAAGAAAAACATCAATGATGTTATTCCAAAAAATAAAAACATCATTGATGTTTTGGGGCGAGTTTAAAACCCCTCCAAATCACTTTCTTCTTTTGTGTGCTACAATGTGCAAAATGTTTTTGTGATTTTTCACAAAGCCAAATTTGGAGGATGCACACAGTGTGCCAACATGTGCTATCTGCCATCACGGGAGATCAATGGACGTGTTTTGGGGGTGCAACCCCTTCCTCAATAATAAAGTAGCTGAGAGGAAGGGCTTGCTCCCCCAAAACACATCCCTTGATCCCCCGTGATGGCAGGTCGCACATGTTGACATTGTTAAATTGGTGTGCATCTTCCAAATTTGGCTTTTCCTGGGGTGACTTCACCCCATCTGAACGCAATATCAAACACAGTTCCTAAATACTCATGTCTGATATTGCCTTCAAGTTCTACCAAATGTGACGTTTGTAAGTTCAAGATTTGTGTCTTTCTTGTTGGTTTTACACATGCCTGTTTTATCTAAAATGGACATTTCTATTTTTGATAATGCTACCCCAAAAATTGTTATACAACAAACATGTTGGTTTGTTTGAAAAACCTTTGGTATACCTGCACATGTGATTGTGCAGGTATAAAAAAGTTTGTTAGGCAAGAATGTGTGGATTATTGTCTCAACGCTACAACACTTTTGGGGTGATGTCATTGGTGTTTTCTGAGAAAATGGGGGTTATTTACTAAGGGCAAATCCTCTTGGCACTACAAGTGCAGTTTCAGTGCATTTGCAACTGCCCTTGTAGTGAAATGTGTTTTTGCATTTTAGTAAATAACAGCCAACAGTGCTTTGTATAATAAGGTTACACAATCACGACATTTTCTGGACTCAACACATTTCTGTCAGGGTCAGCTAAAACAAACACAAGCAGTAAATGTCCACAAAGAATTTCTTTTTTTGTTTTATTATAAAAAGGCTTCACAGATTTGGTGGCATACTGATAGCCCCCCTACCCGCAAAGAACTCCAGGTAGCATAACCGTACATCAGGGGCACTCAGGGAGGGCAAGCCAGGACGGCCGCTTTCAAGCGCCGTCAGTGTGGTTTCATGTATCATTCCGGCCTCAGGCCCAACTGAGCCAGCATAGTTGGCCGAATGTTTCCTTAAAAAGTTATGGAGAATACAGCACGCCAGTATAATATGGTTCAGTTTATACTCCGCCATATGGATGGGTGTCATAAATAGGCGGAACCGTCTGGCCAGGATTCCAAATGTGTTCTCCACCACTCTTCGGGCTCTGGCCAGCCGGTAATTAAAAACCCTCTGTTCCAGGGTGAGGGTCCTCATCGGGAATGGCCGCATCAGGTGGTCCCCCAGCGCAAACGCTTCATCAGCAACGAACACAAATGGGAGTCCTTCCACATTGTCCTCTGGAGCTGGCAAGTCCAAGCTGCCATTCTGGAGATGCCTGTAGAACTCCGTCTGGGCGATGACTCCACCATCGGACATCCGACCATTCTTCCCCACGTCCACATACAGGAAGTCGTAATTAGCTGACACCACCGCCAACATCACTATACTATTGAACCCCTATAGTTGAAATAGTACGACCCCGAGTTAGGTGGTGAGACGATGTGGACGTGTTTCCCATCAATTGCCCCTCCGCAGTTAGGAAAGTCCCACCGCTGGGCAAAGTGGGAGGCCACAGTCTGCCATTCCTGTGGCGTGGAAGGAAACTGTTGAGGGAAAAAATAAAACATTTACTATTTTTGCTCAGAAACATGGCAAGCAGATTAGGCACAAACATTATGGGTCAACCTCCAGATAGCATTTATTAAGGGGAATTTAACAACGCCAAAGTATAAGGTACACCTATCATATTCCCCCTCCCCCCCTTTCATGGGCCATTTCTAACATTATGGGGTGTGTGGAAATCTTGGACAGGTAGCCCTCTTCACTTCATTGAGAGATGAATGCCTAAATAATGGGTATTACTTAGAACAGCCCCTCCTTAGTTACACTATTGGCAGCCCACTGGACAGGTAAGAAGTGTCATAATACAAAGATATAAATACACATTGTACACATTTGAGCACATTTGGACATTCTGCTATTACCTATCAAGATAATAATAGGATCCAAAAACTTTAAACAATAACATTTGAAAGTATACAGGCAGGCCCTTGCACTACATGCTTTGGGGAATTCATCCATAAATCTGAGCAGAAAAGAGATGGGTATAGTGTGTATGGGTTTGGCAAAGTCAGCAGATAGATGATTGAGGATAGATAGAGAATTGGGATCAGCTGACTTAGCAGTTGGGGGAGGGAGAGTTACTAAAAATGATTTGGGGACACCACCAAAAAAAAGCCTCTGGCACTCTGCCAGAATTTAAAGCAAAAATAACATTTACAAACATTTTAGGGGGTGTTTGGGGTAAAGCACTACTATGGAGCTGATAAAATACATTGTTAAGTGACTACATGAGGTGAATATAGGGCCAGGAGACACCATGCTGGGGAGGTTATTGAAGGGCAAATATATATGAGGGACCGAAAATAATAATTACCGTATATACTCGAGTATAAGTCAAGGTTTTCAGCACATTTTTTTGTGCTGAAAGTGCCCCCCTCGACTTATACTCGAGTCAAGCACTTTTCTGCAGCAAAAAATTTCATTTTCTGAACCGATTTTGGGGCCCCGTATCTCGGGGCCACTTGGTGCTAGGAACCCCAACTTTGGTGTGCAAACCAAGTGGAACTAGTACCATAACATATCAAAAGCTGGAGTCCCTAGCACTAAATGGCCCTGAGATACGGGGCCCCAAAATCGGTTCGGAAAATGTCATTCTCTGCTGCAGAAAAGTGCTTGACATTTTGTGAACCGATTTTGGGGCCCCGTATCTTAGGGCCACTTGGTGCTAGGAACCCCAAATTTGGTGTGCAAACCCAGTGGAACTATCCAAAGCTGGAGTTCCTAGCACTAAGTGGCCCCAAGATACGAGGCCCCAAAGTCAGTCAACTGTGTCCATCTGCAGCAATGTCATTTCGGGACCCTTTGGGTTCAGAGACCCCAAATTTTGGCTGCAGCTAGGGGGCATCTAGGAACCCTTAACTATCGAGTTTGAAGTTTGGGGATCTATGGCTGCAAATGGACACAGTGAGGCATGCAAATGGGCACAGTGAGGCTGCAAATGGGCATTGTTGACCTTCTTTTCCACTTATAGTAGCTGTGCATTTCTCACCCTCGTCTTATACTCGGGTCAATAAGTTTTTCCCATTTTTTTGTGGTCAATTAGGGCCTCGACTTATACTCAGAATGACTTATACTCGAGTATATACGGTACATAAAAATCCAACATGCATGAGAACAAAGGGGACATTCACAGCATATTACAATCATGGTAATTAGGGAATGAGGAAAGAAATACAATATATTAGCAAACATTCAATACAATAAAATGTGATATTAAAGGATAAAAATCTTACCTTCATATACTCCTTCTGCAGGACCTGTATGATGGCAGAACAGGTCTCTGGGATAATGATCCCCAGAGCCTGGAGGGAGATGCCTGTCGAGAACTTCAAGTCCTGCAGACTTCTCCCTGTCGCCAAATACCGCAGGGTAGCGACCAACCTCTGCTCCGGAGTGATGGCTTGCCTCATGCAGGTATCCTGCCTGCTAATATAAGGGGTCAGCGAAGCCAACAGACGGTGAAACACGGGGTCCGTCATCCTGAGAAAGTTCCTGAAATCATCAGGATTATTCTCACGGATCTCACGGAGCAAAGGCATATGAGAGAACTGGTCACGCTGAAGCAACCAATTCTTGGTCCATGAACTCCTCCCCACCCTGTTCATGGACTGGACTTGTGTCAAGGTCAGGACCCCAACACCAAGCCCCCGCACAGCACGAACTCTACGAGGAGTACGCATACGCAACATGGCTAGAAAATGGTCGGCTGCTCAGAACGAAGTAACAGAACACACTGAAGAACAGCAAGGCCTGTGAAGAGCGACCTGAAAAACAGCAACGAACGAACAAGAATACAATGACTAATTAAAGTCACGCAGAACTTTCTTGCACGCACTGAAGAGCAGATACAAACCCACAAGCACAAACTGAACGGCAGAAAGCGATCTGAAAGCCACGAGTCTGAAAAAGCGTGAATCGTCTCTCACCAAACTTTTACTAACACGAGATTAGCAAAAGGAGCCCAAAGGGTGCCGCGCTTGGTTCTGAACTGGCCTTTTCTAGTCTCGTCGTACGTGGTGTACGTGACCGCGTGGTTGGCGATCGGAAATTCTGACAACTTTGTGCGACCGTGTGTAGACAAAACAAGTTTGAGCCAACATCCGTCGGAAAAAATCCTAGGATTTTGTTGTCGCAATGTCCGAACAAAGTCCGACCGTGTGTACGGGGCATTAGAGAAATTATACTTTAAATGTCAGTTATGAAAAACGCCATTTTGTTTATTATGGCCTAGAAATAAGCTATGAAACTATGATTTAGCTATAGACTAGTGATAATATGGAGTCAGCACTATTTTAGTGATTAGAAGCTTAGACTTGCATTTTTCTTTTAATACATCCTGTATTTTTGTGTTGGCTTGGGGAATTTTCAAGTCAGTATCTGTAACCATTGTGAAAAGTCTGTAACAGACACTTCCACCTTTCCTGTTGTGTCCAGAATAAAGCTGAAAATACATGAGACTGGGCATGTTTTAAGACAGGAAAGTGGGGTGTCCAGGGCCTATAAAAAAGACATGTACCACAGTATTTTCCTTAGAAATGACGATGACTGCATGAATATGTAATGCATTTAATTTCTTTTGCATATGCAATAAATATTACCTTGATTCCCGAGGACGGTCTGAGACAGTGAATTATGTCCCTAACAATTTGGTCCTTTGAAAAGCCTATGGAGTCCAAGTTCCGAGACGCACTGGACCAACTCAGTGACCGATGACCGTACGGCAAAACTGTAAGTCCTCCGTCTTAAATTAGACGTTAAAAAGAGGCCGGTCCGCTGAACTAGTGCCTCCCGGGCAGCGACTTACCGGATCAGCACAAGAGACCACTCTCGGGACAAGATAAGATTTTTATTTTTATTTTATTATTAACCTTTTGTGTTAGACTTGATTAGGAATTTGACGAATAAGGGATTTGAATACATACATACAATATAGAGATTGATCGAATGTTTATCTGTTTCTGTCCTATCTGCTTTACTTTTGTTGAGGGGAAATAAGTGGTCACGTATTCCCCGTATAGATCCATCTGTGGCCATCCTGGATGGGCAAGACCTAGTGACTAGCCCGTGTTTTGGGTGCTCAGGGCGACCTTGCGGCAGTCGAGCACTGCGGGTGTTCTCTCTCTTGTGTGTTCTTGTTTGTTTCTCTGGGTTAATTGTCATTTGATATAGGGGTATGGTCCCATACTAATATCCGGGTGCAGATAAAGGAAATTTGTCGGTTTGACAGCCTTGTAAACTGCAAAAATTCCCGTGGGGACACATAAATACTCCTAGATCAAAACCTAAAGAACCCCCCGTTGATACAAGGGTGTGGCCTGATAGATTTCCAGGTAACAAACAGAGGATATTTGGCGGACCCGCAGTGTTCATGCCAGCCTCATATGTTGTATTAATCCTGAGCAGGCACATAAATACCCTTGGATCAATGACTGAAATATTAAATGTTTTGATAGGATGAAAGAACAGTCGGGAGAACTTAGTCTCCTTGTAATTCTGTAAATGCTCTCTACAAATTAGTGAAGTGTTAAGTAACGATGAAAGAACAGTCAGGAGAACTCAGTCTCCTTGTAATTCTGTAATTCTCTAAGACACCAGTGTTTTAGCAATACACAAGATCAGTAATCTAGAAGTGATATATCACGGCTAGAAAGTCTGTGAGTGACTGCAAGTGATAAGATACTGTGTGCGTGTGTTGTGTCATTGTGAGAAGACATTAACAAAAAAAGAGCTCTGTGTGCACGATAAACAAAATAGGTATGATCCATGGAAAATCTGTTGGTATGAATGAAGATGCTAAGTATATGTGTAGTCTAGACAAGGAGAATGTGAAACTTCTTAAGATGTGGAAAACAAAGTATGATTTTGATGCGTTTTTAAATAAGGATTGTTGTGTAATACTGTGTAGAAAGCTTAAAAATGATGCTGGCACAAAAATAAGAAAATAGAAGAAATTAGGCCTTCCCCAGGCAAAGAAATGGCTTGAGGAGGCTAACCATAGGTTAAATTCAGAAAACCATAAAAAGACTATGTTTTGAACAAAGAGGAGGACAATAATATGACCGTCCTCTGAAGTTTAGTTCAGCAAGTATTGACTGAACAAAACGTAACAAACCAAATGCACCCGACAGCCCCCGCACATACTTTGGAGAACTCTCCAACCTCACTGACAGTCGCTGCTCCCCCTCAGACTTCAACACCCGCTCCCAATTCCCTATATCCTATCGTAGGCCTGCAGTCCCCCCCCCCGTATGGGACAGAGGCATTCAATAAGCCACCCCCACTGACCCCCTGACTATCGACAAATAACCTTTTTACTATGCAACCTGACTCTTCACTGTTTGTTGTCCCCCCGCGGTCACCTGGGTCACCCGCAGATGCAACCGGTTCTCCTATGGCTGCAGCTAAACCCCCTCTCAAGATGACTCTTGCTGTCCAGAGGAGTCCACAAGGGACCCCCTTTACAGCAACTGTTTCAAAATTTTTCGGAGACCTGGTGAACAAATTGATATCCCCCTCAGCTGGGGAACAAACAGACTGTGGAGAGGAAAAGTTTCCACTAATTGAAGTTCCCAACCCTAGGGCAGGACAAAATGTAGGTGGTATAGTAGTCCCCAACACTATGATGGACCCCCGAGGATGTTAAAAAAAACTACTGAAGGGGTACCACATCCCAAGGTCAACATAGCTCAAATCAGGGATGGTATCATGGGAATGATTGCTAACTATCATCTTAATGGGAGGGAAATAGAGCAGGTAATCAGACAGATCCTGGGTCCCGACTGGCATTATGTAGTGGGAGATTGGAGTGGATTAAACAACCAGGGAGTTGTGTTGCCTCATGATGATGCAGCACTAGAAAACAGGAGAAATGCAAGGATAGAGAATAGATGTATATGTCGAGCCGACTGGTCCATTATAAATCAGTGTGTGCAGGGAGAAGAGGAAACAGTGGACAATTTCATTGTTAGGATGAGGGAGATTTTCAATAATCACTCTGGAATAGAAGTCCCAGTAAATCAAGTGAACGATAGCCCATATGAGCAACAGCTAAAGAATGCAATCTTGAAGGGGCTGCTTGCCACTATATCAAGTTTGTTACCAAACACATGATCAACCATAGGATCTGCAGACTTCAGGAGCTGATTGAGTATGCGAGGCATGCTGAGCGGCACTTCCAATCAAAAAAGAGAGTAAAGAAAGGGAAAGTGCTTATGGTAGGTGAAGGTAATGATGTGTATGTCATTGAGAAGGAGAACAGAAGGATGGGAAACACCTGAACAAGGCCCCGCATTCAGGACTATGAGGGGAAAAAGAAGAGAGGGGAGTGTTTCCTGTGAGGTAAAAGAGGTCATTTGGCAAAAGAATGCAGGTCAAACAGAGAGGAAGAAGCATGACTAGAAGAAGATGTTGGTATGTCTGCAGAGAGAGAGATACAGAAGAAAATAATGAAAAAGAATCTAAAATTTTGGATGTGTGCACTGTTGAAACTTGTTTGCATGCTGAAGTCAAGTCAGAAATAACCTTGGTTGTGATGGGTAGATGGTTAACATTTCTCTGTGATACTGGGGCTTGTAGGACCCTAATACATCTGCTGGATATGGAAAGGGTAAAGAAAAAGGTGTAGTATATGTAAAATCTGCAAAATGGGTTGATGCACCAGGAGGTCATGTCTGAAGGCCTTACTGTGGAAGATCCACAGACAGGTAAATGGCTCAGTGTAAAATTGTAATTTTGACTAAATGTCCTGTTAATTTGTTGGGTAGAGACATGTTGCACGCTCTTGATATTTCTGTCGTACCAGTGGAGGGAGGTCTCAAAGCCCATCGGCTGTGTGAAAAACATATCACATCCGTGGATAATGAGCCCTGGTACAGCCTGGAATTTGCAAACTGAGGGATTAAATATACCCAAAACCCTGACAGAAATAATTGACAAAGAGTCTGTGAGGAAAAGGTATAAGGTCCAGACAAACCTCTATTGCACCATGTACTACAGAAAGACCTCTGGGCCTGATAAGTCCTATGAGAAACAGTTAATGAGTCTCACTAAAACTGAAGTGTTCTTAAAAAGCCTGGACTGTGATAAGGAAGGAAATAGCGTGGCTACTTGTCTCCTACCACAGCCTATTCTGCAAATATACAGGCAGGATACTGTCCTTGTGTTTCGGTCACCCAGAATCCCAAGGTATCATGCTAGGAGCTAGGAGCTAGGAGAACTTATCACGAACTGGGTCCAACTGACAGATGACAAACTAAAATCCAGAAGGATTCAGAGGTATAGGAAGCATAAGGGAGGGAAAGATGGGTGGAGACTCGTGCAGGATTTACAGGCAGTCAATAGGGCCGTATTACCGAGGGCCCCGGTGGTCCCAGACACGCATGTCCTCCTGAACGAGCTCTACCCAGAGAACAAGGTATTTTCTGTTATCCATTCCCTTACACTAAGACAGTCAGTTCTGGTTTGCATTTATGTACACGAAAAAAAAAAAAGGTACACATACACTAGGTTATCCCAGGGATATTGTGAAAGTCCAACTACCTTCTAACAAAGAATGTCCAATAATTTGTCTCGGTTTGTACCTCCCAGTGGGAGTTAAATTCTCTTGTATGTGGATGACATTCTGATAGTAATGTATGTAAAATTACCTTGGTTCTGATGCATTTCCTCGCAGACCAAGGTCAAAAGGTCAGCAAAGACAAATTACAACTGTGGAAAGAAAAGGTGAAATACCTGGGTTACATTTTATCTCAAGAAGATAGACTTTTGCATGAGTACCGAAAAGAGGCCATCCTTCAATTCCCCAAACCACATACCAAAAAAGAAATGATGTCATTTCTTGGCATGGCATATGTCTGTAGAGCATGGATAGCAAATTATGCTACGGAGGTGGCGCCTCTTTCTGATCTCATCTATGGTTCACTAATGGCTGCAAACTATTCCATTCAGTGGATTGTACAAGCAGAGGATGCATTTACGAAGGTAAAGCACCTCATTGTGGGTTCCTCTGCGCTCGGCCTTCCCAATTACAGTAAAACCTTTTATCAGACTGTAGATTGTAAGGAAGGATATCACTGATGTTCCCTTTCTAGATGCTGACATTACCTTTTTGTTGATGTGTCTTGTAAAAAGGACGATAAAGGTGTACATCAAATGGCATACGCTGTAGTAACACATAACTAGGTAATTGAAGCCAGACCCCTTCCCAGTTCCTACTCTGCACAACAAGCTGAAATTATTGCCCTATCCAGGGCCTGTAGTCTAGGGGAAGGGAAGAAAGTAAATATTTATACAGACAGCCAATACGCTTGTTCTACTATACACATATTTGCCCAGCAATGGAAAAATAGGGGTATGATTACGTCCACAGGTAAACCAATCTCACATAGAGATCTTATCCTTGCCCTTCTAGAAAATGTACAAAAACCAACACAAGTGGCTATTTGTAAATGTACAGCACACAGAAAGGGAACAGATCCAATTACTCTAGGGAATGCACTAGCAGACAAGACCGCAAGGGAAGCTGCTACAGGACAGCAAATAACACACATATACAGGTCCCCAAGAATACACATACAGGTCCCCAAGAAAATGATGAGGTACAGAAAGCTATTGATAAAACATGGTTATTAGAAATGCAGAAAACATCACAGGCAGGTGAAAAACAAAAGTGGTTATCTAAAGGGGCAACGCTGGTCAATGGTATATACACAAGTACAGAAGGTAAACCCATCTTACCTACATCACTATTTAGATATGCTGCGTTATTGAGCCATGGGCAAGCCCATATCTCAAAAGGAGGGATGGTACAGGTGATCAACAAGGTGTTCACAACATATGGGTTTACGAACGACTCTAGAAATTTTTGCCTCACATGTCCGCTTTGTAACAGATACCATGCTCAAGGTGCCCTAAGACCCTTAAGGGGTCATTTCCCACAACCCTCTTATCCCTTTCACACGATATGCATGGATTTTATGATTATCGTTGTTTATAAAGTGTGAGGAAGCTTTTCCTATGACACACCCAGATGGGGAGTCAGTAGACAAAGTACTAATTAAAGAGGTGATTCCACTTCATGGGATCCCCTCTGTGATTTAGCAGCACAGCAGTGGTGTAGTGGTTAGCACATTCACCTAGCAGCACATTCACCTAGCAGCAATAGGGTCGCTGGTTCAAATCCCAATCAGGACACCATCTGCCTGGAGTTTGCATGTTCTCCCTGTGCCTGCGTGGGTTTCGTCCCACACTCCAAAGACATGCTGGTAGGTTAATTAGATCCTGTCGAAAAATTGGCCAAATATGTGTATGTTGTATGTGTATGTGTTTGTAAGCGTGTCAGGACCCCATGGGGCAAGGACCACGCTATACTGCAGATGGACACCGGCAGCAAAAAGCGCCCTGAGGCGATTCAGTTCGCATAGGTAGCGCTATACAAGTCACTCATTCAATTCATTCATTTACAGTGACAACGGCTCCCATTTTGTAAACTGAACAATACAACAAATTGGTAAATGGTACAATATTGACCTAAAAAACCACTGTGTCTACCATCCACAATGTGTGGGCACAGTGGAAAGACAATGGTACCTTAAAGAGTAAACTAAGAAAATTGTTGGAGGAAACAGGGGAAAAAAAAATGGGTTCACTGTGTTTGCCAATGGCATTGTTGAGTATAAGAATTACCCCTACTGCTAAAGGACTAACACCGTATGAAATGCTGTATGGTAAACCTTATTATATTCCACAACTAGCCACCGTTCCTATGCTTCACTTTTATATAGTTCCTATGAGTGATAAATCAATGAAACTACCAGGTAAATACTTTTTTAAACGAATTAAGCGAGAAACACCACAAGGATCATTTGACAATCGAGTGTCTATAGACGAAATAGGTGTTCCACGAGGAGTTGCAGATGAATTTAAAGCGCAGAATAAAATAACAGCAGGACTCACCTCACTCTTCATATGAGTCCAGCCCAAAAGGAACGTCGACTGGATAAACTACATCTACTACAACCAGCAGAGGTTTGTGAATTACACCAGAGATGCTATCAAAGGTATAGCAGCATAATTGGACGCCGCCTCTTTGACAGAGTGGCAGAACCGTATAGCGTTGGATATGTTGCTGGCAGAAAGGGGCGGGGTATGCAAAATGTTCGGCACCTTCTGCTGCACTTTTATTCCAAACAATGCGGCACTTGATGGAAGTATCAACAAGGCCTTACCAGGCCTACAAATGCTATCTGAAGAATTAGCTGAGAACTCTGGTGTAGAGAACCCCCTGACGAGACTCTTTGAAAAATGGTTTGGTAAATGGGATGATCTTGCAAAAAGTTTGCTTATCTCTATTGTCATGGCAGCCACAGTTCTTACATTGTGTGGATGTTGCTGTATTCCCTGTATATGGGGAATTCTTCAAAGACTGATTGACACATCTTTAACCAGTTGCCGACCGCCTAACGCAGATATACTGCGGCAGAATGGCACGGGCAGGCAAAATCAAGTACCTGGTACGTGATTGCCTTCCCGCAGGCGGGGGGTCCAATCGGACCCCCCCCCCCGGTGCCCGAGGCGGTCGGCTTCTGACTGGGAGCGTTCAGAGATGAGGGGGAGGCCATCCATTCGTGCCCCCCCCTCGCGATCGCTCCCAGCCAATGAGATCATTCCCCTGCCTCTGTATAGTTCACAGAGGCAGAGGAAATTATGTCATCTCTCCTTGGCTCTGTATTTTCCGTCCGGGCGTCGAGGAGAGAAGACATCCGAGTGAGTGCACAAACACACACACACACACACACACACACAGTAGAACATGCCAGGCATACTTTACACCCCCCTTTACCCCCTAATCACCCCTCCCCCCCCCCCTCTGTCACACTGACACCAAGCAGTTTTTTTTTTCCTGATTACTGCATTGGTGTCAGTTTGTGACAGTTAGTGTGGTAGGGCAGTTAGTGTTAGCCCCCTTTAGGTCTAGGGTACCCCCTAACCCCCCCTAATAAAGTTTTAACCCCTTGATCACCCCCCCGTCACCAGTGTCGCTAATCGATCATTTTTCTGATCGCTGTATTAGTGTCACTGGTGACACTAGTTAGGGAAGTAAATATTTAGGTTCGCCGTCAGCGTTTTATAGCGTCAGGGACCCCCATATACTACCTAATAAATGTTTTAACCCCTTGATTGCCCCCTAGTTCTTTCACCAGTGATCACCGTATAACTGTTACGGGTGACGCTGGTTAGTTCGTTTATTTTTTATAGTGTCAGGGCACCCGCCATTTATTACCTAATAAAGGTTTAGCCCCCTGATCGCCCGGTGGTGATATGCGTCGCTCCAGGTAGCGTCAGGTTAGCGCCAGTACCGCTAACACCCATGCACGCACCGTACACCTCCCTTAGTGGTATAGTATCTCAACTGATCAATATCTGATCCGATCAGATCTATACTAGCGTCCTGGGCAGTTTAGGGTTCCCAAAAATGCAGTGTTAGCGGGATCAGCCCAGATACCTGCTAGCACCTGCGTTTTGCCCCTCTGCCCGGCCCAGCCCAGCCCACCCAAGTGCAGTATCGATCGATCACTGTCACTTACAAAACACTAAACGCAAAACTGCAGCGTTCGCAGAGTCAGGCCTGATCCCTGCGATCGCTAACAGTTTTTTTGGTGGCGTTTTGGTGAACTGGCAAGCACCAGCGGCCTAGTACACCCCGGTCGTAGTCAAACCAGCACTGCAGTAACACTTGGTGACGTAGCGAGTCCCATAAGTGCAGTTCAAGCTGGTGAGGTGGCAAGCACAAGTAGTGTCCCGCTGCCACCAAGAAGAAGACAAACACAGGCCCGTCGTGCCCATAATGCCCTTCCTGCTGCATTCGTCAATCCTAATTGGGAACCCACCACTTCTGCAGCACCCGTACTTCCCCCTTTCACATCCCCAACCAAATGCAGTCGGCTGCATGAGAGGCATATAGGTGTGACACCCGCTATTATTGTCCCTCCTGTCCTGACAAATCCTGGTCTTTGCATTGGTGAATGTTTTGAATGCTACCATTCACTAGTTGAGTATTAGCGTAGGGTACAGTATTGCACAGACTAGGACACACTTTCACAGGGTCTCCCAAGATGCCATCGCATTTTGAGAGACCCGAACCTGGAACCGGTTACAGTTATAAAAGTTACAGTTACAAAAAAAAGTGTAAAAAAAAAATAAAAAAACACAAAAAAATATATAAAATAAAAAAAAATAGTTGTCGTTTTATTGTTCTCTCTCTCTCTCTCTCTATTCTCTCTCTATTGTTCTGCTCTTTTTTACTGTATTCTATTCTGCAATGTTTTATTGTTATTATGTTTTATCATCTTTGCTTTTCAGGTATGCAATTTTTTATACTTTACTGTCCTTTATTGTTAACCATTTTTTTGTCTTCAGGTACGCCATTCACGAATTTGAGTGGTTATACCAGAATGATGCCTACAGGTTTAGGTATCATCTTGGTATCATTCTTTTCATGTAAAAGCAATCCTAGCGGCTAATTAGCCTCTACACTGCTTTTACAAGCAGTGGGAGGGAATGCCCCCCCCCCACCGTCTTCCGTGTTTTTCTCTGGCTCTCCTGTCACAACAGGGAACCTGAGAATGCAGCCGGTGATTCAGCCAGCTGACCATAGAGCTGATCAGAGACCAGAGTGGCTCCAAACATCTCTATGGCCTAAGAAACCGCAAGCTACGAGCATTTTATGACTTAGATTTCACCGGATGTAAACAGCGCTATTGGGCAATTGGGAAAGCATTTTATCACACCGATCTTGGTGTGGTCAGATGCTTTGAGGGCAGAGGAGAGATCTAGGGTCTAATATACCCCAATTTTTTCAAAAAAAGAGTACCTGTCACTACCTATTGCTATCATAGGGGATATTTACATTCCCTGAGATAACAATAAAAATGATTTTTAAAAAAATGAAAGGAACAGTTTAAAAATAAGATAAAAAAGCAAAAAAAAAAAAAAAAAAAAAAAAAAAAAGCACCCCTTTCCCCCCCTGCTCTCGCGCTAAGGTGAACGCAAGCGTCGGTCTGGCGTCAAATATAAACAACAATTGCACCATGCATGTGAGATCGAGGGCACGAAGGTCAGATCGAGGGCAGTAATTTTAGCAGTAGACCTCCTCTGTAAATCTAAAGTGGTAACCTGTAAAGGCTTTTAAAGGCTTTTAAAAATGTATTTATTTTGTTGCCACTGCACGTTTGTGTGCAATTTTAAAGCATGTCATGTTTGGTATCCATGTACTCGACCTAAGATCATCTTTTTTATTTCATCAAACATTTGGGCAATATAGTGTGTTTTAGATCATTAAAATTTTAAAAAGTGTGTTTTTTCCCCCCAAAAAAAATACTGTGTGAAAAAAAAATGACACTCCCACCATTTTAATCTGTAGGGCATTTACTTTAAAAAAATATATAATGTTTGGGGGTTCAAAGTAATTTTCTTGCAAAAAAAAAATAATTTTTTAATGTAAACAAAAAGTGTCAGAAAGGGCTTTGTCTTCAAGTGGTTAGAAGAGTGGGTGATGTGTGACATAAGCTTCTAAATGTTGTGCATAAAATGCCACGACAGTTCAAAACCCCCCAAATTACCCCATTTTGGAAAGTAGACACCCCAAGTTATTTGCTGAGAGGCACGTCGAGTCCATGGAATATTTTATATTGTGACACAAGTTGCGGGAAAGAGACAAATTTCTTTTTTTTTTTTGTTTTGTTGCACAAAGTTGTCACTAAATGATATATTGCTCAAACATGCCATGGGAATATGTGAAATTACACCCCAAAATACATTCTGTTGCTTCTCCTGAGTACGGGGATACCACATGTGTGAGACTTTTTGGGAGCCTAGCCGTGTACGGGACCCCGAAAACCAAGCACTGCCTTCAGGCTTTCTAAGGGTGTAAATTTTTGATTTCACTCTTCACTGCCTATCACAGTTTCGGAGGCCATGGAATGCCCAGGTGGCACAAAACCCCCCCAAATGACCCCATTTTAGAAAGTAGACACCCCAAGCTATTTGCTGAGAGGTATAGTGAGTATTTTGCAGACCTCACTTTTTGTCACAAAGTTTTGAAAATTGAAAAAAAATTTTTTTTATCTTGTCTTTCTTCATTTTCAAAAACAAACGAGAGCAGCAAAATACTCATCATGCCTCTCAGCAAATAGCTTGGGGTTGCTACTTTCCAAAATGGGGTCATTTGGGGGGGGGTTGTGCCACCTGGGCATTCCATGGCCTCCGAAACTGTGATAGGCAGTGAAGAGTGAAATCAAAAATTTACACCCTTAGAAATCTTGAAGGCGGTGATTGGATTTCGGGGCCCCGTACGCGGCTAGGCTCCCAAAAAGTCCCACACATGTGGTATCCCCATACTCAGGAGAAGCAGCTAAATGTATTTTGGGGTGCAATTCCACATATGCCCATGGCCTGTGTGAGCAATATATCATTTAGTGACAACTTTGTGCAAAAAAAAATTTGTCACTTTCCCGCAACTTGTGTCAGAATATAAAATATTCCATGGAATCAACATGCCTCAAAGCAAATAGATTGGGGTGTCTACTTTCCAAAATGGAGTCATTTGGGGGGGTTTTGTGCCATCTGGGCATTTTATGTCCTTCAAAACTGTGATAGGTAGTGAGGAGTGAAATCAAAAATTTACGTCCTTAGAAATCCTGAAGGCGGTGATTGGTTTTCAGGGCCCCGTACGCGGCTAGGCTCCCAAAAAGTCCCACACATGTGGCATCCCCGTACTCAGGAGAAGCAGCTGAATATATTTTGGGGTGCAATTCCACATATGCCCATGGCCTGTGTGAGCAATATATCATTTAGTGACAACTTTTTGTAATTTTTTTTTTGTCATTATTCAATCACTTGGAACAAAAAAAATGAATATTCAATGGGCTCAACATGCCTCTCAGCAATTTCCTTGGGGTGTCTACTTTCCAAAATGGGGTAATTTGGAGGGGGTTTGTACCGACCAGCCATTTTAGTACCTCAAGAAATGACATAGGCAGTCATAAGCTAAAAGCTGTGTAAATTCCAGAAAATGTACCCTAGTTTGTAGACGCTATAACTTTTGCGCAAACCAATAAATATACGCTTATTGACATTTTTTTACCAAAGACATGTGGCCGAATACATTTTGGCCTAAATGTATGACTAAAATTGAGTTTATTGGATTTTTTTTATAACAAAAAGTAGAAAATAGAATTTTTTTTTCAAAATTTTCCGTTTATAGCGCAAAAAATAAAAACCGCAGAGGTGATCAAATACCATCAAAAGAAAGCTCTATTTGTGGGAAGAAAAGGACGCAAATTTTGTTTGGGTACAGCATTGCATGACCGCGCAATTAGCAGTTAAAGCGACGCAGTGCCAAATTGTAAAAAGTGCTCTGGTCCGGAAGGGGGTAAATCCTTCCGAGGCTGAAGTGGTTAACAAAAACTATGCTCCTCCAGAGCAACACGGAACAATACCCGGAACCTGATGATCAATTTACAACTCTCGCTAAGGACTTATCTGTCTAAATGATAATACCTGGTAAAAATAAAAGAACCTGGATATTTGAATTATTGACATTATGAGTATAAAAGGGGGGAGATGTTAATGAAATTATACTTATATTATTATACTTATGAAAAACGCCATTTTGTTTATCATGGCCTAGAAATAAGCTATGAATCTATGATTTAGCTATAGACTAGTGATAATATGGAGTCAGCACTATTTTAGTGATAAGAAGCTTAGACTTGCAGCTTTTTTGAATATATCCTGTATTTTTGTGTTGGCTTGGGGAGTTTTCAAGTCAGTATCCTGTAACCATTGTGAAAAGTCTGTAACAGACACTTCCACCTTTCTTGTTGTGTCAAGAATAAAGTTAAAAATACATGAGACTGGGCATGTTTTAAGACAGGAAAGGGGGGTGTCCAGGGCCTATAAAAAAGACACGTACCACAGTATTTTCCTTAGAAATGACGATGACTGCATGAATATGTAATGCAATTCATTTCTCTTGCATATGCAATAAATATTACCTTGATTCCCGAGGATGGTCTGAGACGGTGAATTATGTCCCTAACACAAACCCACTGCTGGGAATTCCTATCTGCACTGCAATAGTTGCCATCACCCTCGTTGGTTAAAAAACATTCCAAAAAGTCAATTCTGCCATCTCAGACATAATTGCACCATGCAGTCAGACTATCAGACACAAAGCATAAATCTCAAACAAAAATTTATTGAAAAAGGCTACCCTCCTTCACTCATCGAACAAGCCTACACCACATACATCAATCCTGACACTCATACCCATAAACTGAATTCATCAAAGGACATTCGGTTCACGACTCAATTTCATAACAAATACAAAAATATGGAACACATAGTTCATAAACATTGGCCAATACTACTGCAGGATCCCCATCTCAAAGACAGTATATCAAATAAACCTAAATTTTCATATAGGAAAGCACTTAACATTAAGGGAAAGATTGTCCCAAGCAAACTCAAAAAGAAAACAAATACGTCATCTTCACTCCAACTCTTTTTTATGATTGGGATGTATCAATGCAGTTGACACCCCTTTGCCTTACATGCAGTTTTGTACAACATGGTCAAAAAACATTCACGATTAAAAATAAAACATACAAAATTTCGGAATTCTACACCTTTTCTACAGACCATGTAGTATACTGCCTGACCTGCCCCTGCGGCCTCCACTATGTAGGTCGAACTATGCGCCCCCTACGCCAGCATTTTGGAGAGCACCGCCGATTCATCGAGGCCGGTAAAGACCACCATAGCGTCCCACGACATTTCACCCAACATCACCCTAAATCCACCATAGGCCTAAAAGTATGGATCATCGAATCCATACCAGCCACCTCTCCCTGCGGCAGAGAGATTTAAATGTCTCTTCCAACGGAAGACTTATTGGATATACGCTCTTGACGTACTTTCGCCTGGAGGTATCAATGAAGAATTGGAAATTAGCACCTTACTCTAGATCAGTGTTTCTCAACTCCAGTCCTCAAGGCGCCCCAACAGGTCACGGTTTCAGGATTTCCCTCAGATGACACGGCTGTGGTAATTACTAAGGCAGTGAAACTGATCAAATCACCTGTGCAAAATAATGGAAAGCCTGAAAACATGACCTGTTGGTGCGCCTTGAGGACTGGAGTTGAGAAACACTGCTCTAGATGATACCACATTTAACATACAGACTGTAATATTATGGTTCATTTATCATTCATCCCTCCTTATTATCATATCCATGCGTCATGGTGTTTGCCTGTTATACATGTACATACCTGCCATCTGTCACAATCAAACACTATTTGTAGAGCATCCATTACATCTTATTACCTATTCCTATAAGTTAATTCCTTATAGTAGATTTGTGACCTTATTTGCGGGTGTGTAAATGCCCGGCCGCCCCTGTAACACACTTGCATACTTATTTACAGTCTATTATCTATTATTATCTATTATTATCTATTATCGTCAGAGTATTGCTACAGGCATAATCTGCACTATTTGCATAAGTATCCACCACCTCCTATTATCCTTCTGTAGTTTATAGACGCCCAGCCGCCCCTGTAACACTTCTGTATACTAGTACACAGTTGAGTAATACCTCTCACCGTGAGATTATTGCTACAGGCATAATCTGCACAATTCGTACAATTTATATAAGCATCCACTATTTTCCTCTATCTGTCTTTAGTGTATAGACGCCCGGCCGCCCTTGTAACACACCTATACACTTATTCATAGTAAAGTAATATTCAGCACTGTTTTATCATTGTTACAGACATAATCAGTAATCGCTTATTCCTTTTTTTTTATCCCCTTACAACAGATTTATTACTTCATTTGCATGTGTACAGATGCCTGGCCGCCCCTGTAACACAGGTGTATAGCTCCCCGGCTGCCCTTGTAACACGGCTACATATTTATTTATTCATTGTTAATTCAACATTAGACTTATGACCTTATTTGCATGTGTACGAACGCCCGGCTGCCTTTGTAACACGTGCACATAGATGCCTGGCTGCCCCTGTAACACATGCGTATAAACGCCTGGCTGCCCTTGTAACACGGCTGTAGATTTATTCATTGTCAACTCAACATTAGATTTACGACCCTATTTGCATGTGTACAAACGCCCGGCCGCCTTTGTAACACATGCATATAGACACCCGGCCGACCATGTAACACACCTGTATATTAATTTAATGTCAACCTTATGTTTGTATATTTATTTATTTATTATTGTTAATTTAACCACTGCCATCTGTGCCCTGTACCCTTGTGTCAAATTCCTTCAAGACTTCATTGTATATAGCACTGACGTTAATGATCCATTTTGCGAGTGCACGGTCGTCTTGGCCGTCCTCATAATACATCTGTCACTTCCCTTATCATTGTGTATTTAGTATCTGCCCACACTCCACCCCTTGCTCCTCCCCCTCACCATTTATAAGCCAGCTTGAGGAGTATGGGCGTAGGTCTGACGAAGGAGCAGCACATGCTCCGAAACGCGTTACCACCCCCTTCTCTACACTGACACCATAAGCCTTGTGTGTCCCGCAGTGAATACAGGCTTCCCTGCTGCCTCCTCTTTCCAACACGCATGAGAACGCTTTACAGCTGCTGGACGGCTCTACACTGCTCTCTACCACCATGCTGAGGATGGACACATGCCACAGATGAGGACTCCTGATTTTATCATGTCTTTTAACACTCAACAATCTTGTAAGTGCTTTTAACCCTTTGTGCACTCTATTAAATTTTACTTACTGCACTTAGAGGCGCCTTTCTTTTCCTTTTTTGTCACCTACATTCTCAGCTGATGGGATAGGTGCAGTCACTTTAACATGAACTTCAAAAGGTCCATCACAGGGTTCATGGACCTCCTGGATAACCAGTTAACACAATAACCAGTTTACATTCTTTCTAACCAGGTGACTGGGTCATTGTAAAGAAGCTTGAGGGACGAGACCAGGCCAGCCACTGCAAGAAGCTGCTTAACTGTGGATGAGCATGAGGAGGATCTTTGTTTATTTATATTTTTAAAATGTACCGTATTTATCGGCGTATAACACGCACTTTTTTCCCCTTAAAATCAGGGGAAAATCATGGGTGCGTGTTATACGCCGACCCCCGCTAATTGTGATCTATCGGAGCGATCGTCGCCGACATTCACATAGTGTGTAGTTTTAAATATGGCGCCGCAAAGTTCAGCGGAGCTGAACGAGCGCCGCCGAGATCACAGTGACTGGGCAGAGCCGAGATACACATAGCCGAGTGTTCTCTGCTCTTTCCGGCGCCGCTCACAGTCACGCCCAGTCCCGCCATTGGACCTGTGTTATGTCCATCATAGGGCGGGACTGGGCGTGACTGTGAGCGGCAACGAGAAGAGCCGAGTACACTCAGCTATGTGTATCTCGGCTCCGCCCAGTCACCGAGTCCCTCCGAACTCCACGGCGCCATAGTTAAAACTACATGGTTTGTGTATGTCGGCGGCGATCTGTCCAAGGAAAGCATGTAATGGACACTGGGGGCAAGGCTTCACTGACCACTGGGGCAAGGCTGCACTGGGGCAAAGCTGCACTGACAAGGCTGCACTGACAAGGCTGCACTGGGGCAAAGCTGCACTGACAATTCTGCACTGGGGCAAAGCTGCACTGACAAGGCTGCACTGGGGCAAAGCTGAACTGACAAGGCTGCACTGGGGCAAAGATGCACTGACAAGGCTGCACTGGGGCAAAGCTGCACTGACAATTCTTCACTGGGGCAAAGCTGCACTGACAAGGCTGCAATGGACACTGGGGCAAGGCTGCACTGACACTGAAAAGGCTGCAATGACACTGACAAGGCTGCAGATGGACACGATAAGGCTGCATTGATGGGCATTTAAATGTAAGTTTTTTTCCTTAAACTTCCCTCCTAAAAGTTTTTTTCCTTAAAATTCCCTCCTAATTTTGGGGTGCGTGTGTCAGACTAATGCCGCGTACACACGGTCGGACTTTCTGGCCTACTTGGTCTGGCACACTTTCTGACGGACTTTGTCCGCCAGGTGCGCCGGACTTTAAAACGGGCGGACTTGCCCACACACGACCGGACTTTGCGGCGGGCTAAGTCCGCCCATCTTTCAGACGGACTTTCGCCGGAGTTACGGCGGACTTTCATAATGAACGGACTTGCCCACACACGGACAAGTCCGTTCATTTTAAACGTGACTCAGGTGCGACGGGACTAGAAAAGGATGTCAACCTTGCCGCTTTTAATCGGCGAGATTGACACCTTGCGAGCCCCGTCGCAGGTCATACCAGGCCCTTAGGTCTGGTATGGATTATAAAGGGAACGTCCAGGAAGAAGCTACGCTAACGAGTACAGCGAAACGCGTTGACGTCATCACGACGCCGTCAGGTTCCACCGGGCGGGCCGTACTAGAGGAGCGGAACAGCTGTGACTACCAGCTGGGCATCACTAAACACACGCTGAGAATGATCCAGGAAGCCTGACAGACCGGACAGGAGACAGACGCTAACAGACCGCAAGACCAAAGATACAACATCCGATTCCTATTACCAGCAGCAGACACATTGCCGCTCATACGAGCCTGTGGGACTCCACTCAGCATCTAAGAGGACTTGACTTCAGAGTGTCCGGGCCCCCCTCCCTCCACCAATAGGGCGGTAACGTATGAGCGATATTAATCAAACTCCTGCTTCAATATATGCATAGTACCTTTGACAACTGTCTGCATAGCTGGTACCCATACTGGGCTTATATTCAATCCGTATGCTAATGAGCAGTGCCTCACTATCGGAGTTTACTTGCAATTCTGCTGTGATTTGTGCTGTATAAATCTCCTCAAGTCTACTGATACCATACCACCCTGTCTATATAGCGTGCCTAGCTATACATGCTTTGTATACCAATCTGCACCAACAATTATTACCTCGCAATTGCTGGATACAGCCAGGTACTCCATCCACGCTAACCGTCCACTCCTGTCAGCCGGCTGCCAGGCAACCTTCTCCAATGACCCCCTAACAGTTCCCTTTCCCTCTTTCCTCCCCGCCCCCCCATACATGCTCCTCGGCAGCATAGTCATTGAAATTAACCACCCACACCAGACGGCTATGCCATTGTGCTTGCCTACATTGATTTTGACCCACTAGCTGCCGAACAGCATATTAAGTCCGGACCGTGTCGGTGTCGTTTTGTATGTGTGTTTGTCTTTAATGTTGTCCTAGGTATACGATACCTTGGTTATTTTTGTTGTTTTTTTGCCATATCCATACTGTCAGCAAAACCTCCATGTTTGCCTCTCACATATTTTGTGGATTTTAAATCATTTAATAAATTGATTATTTTATGTAACTACCTCTGGTCACTCATTGCTTAAGTAACCGCTTTTCCACTTGATACCTTATATCAAGAATTCCCTCCCCTACCCCTCCCCAATGTTTGCCACCCTTGAGTTATAAAGGGAACCCCCCTATAAAGGGAAAAAACGGCGTGGGGTCCCCCCTAGAATCCATACCAGACCCCGATCCGAGCACGCAGCCTGGCCGGTCAGGAAAGGGGGTGGGGACGAGCGAGCGCCCCCCCTCCTGAACCGTACCAGGCCGCATGCCCTCAACATGGGGGGTGGGTGCTTTGGGGGAGGGGGGGGGCCCTGCGGGGCCCCCCCTCCCCCAAAGCACCTTGTCCCCATGTTGATGAGGACAAGGGCCTCTTCCCGACAACCCTTACCGTTGGTTGTCAGGGTCTGCGGGCGGGGGGCTTATCGGAATCCGGGAGCCCCCTATAATAAGAGGGCCCCCAGATCCCGGCCCCCCCACCCTATGTGAATGAGTATGGGGTACATGAGTATGTGACGTTTTAGGGGGCGTGGTCACTGGGTGATGTTGACCACGCCCCCCAAAACGTCCCAGTCCCAGCATGCCCAGGGACTGTGACATCAAAAGGGGGCGGGGTCTCCTCCTATATAAGTCACAACGCAGCCCTCAGAGAGCAGTCCAGCCGGAGAGAGCGTCTTGTCAACATCTGGGGAAGAGAAGAGAAGACAAGAAGCCCAGAAGACAAGAAGCCAAGAAGCCCAGAAGTCCGGACCTCTGCTGGCAAGAGAGTTACCTGAACACAGCGGAGGAGCCGGCCGAAGAACTGGAACACCGGGAGAAGAGAGCGGAGAAGAACCAACCGGACGCCGGGAGAAGATGAACCGGGGGGACCCCCGAAGCTGGAAGAAGACCCCCCGAAGCCGGAAGAAGACCCCCGAAGCCGGAGGAAGATCCCCCCCGGAGCTTTTTAATAAAATATTTTAAAAACCTGTGTTGTGTTTTATTATTTACACTTTTTCCCTAGGTGAATGGGTAGGGGTACCATGTACCCCATACTCATTCACATAGGGTGGGGGGGCCGGGATCTGAGGGCCCTTTTATTATAGGGGGCTCCCGGATTCCGATAAGCCCCCCGCCCGCAGACCCCGACAACCAACGGCCAGGGTTGTCGGGAGAGGCCCTTGTCCTCATCAACATGGGGACAAGGTGCTTTGGGGGAGGGGGGCCCCACAGGGCGCCCCCCTCCCCCAAAGCACCCACCCCCATGTTGAGGGCATGCGGCCTGGAACAGTTCAGGAGGGGGGGGCACTCGCTCGTCCCCACCCCCTTTCCTGACCGGCCAGGCTGCGTGCTCGGATCGGGGTCTGGTATGGATTTTAGGGGGGACCCCACACCGTTTTTTCGGCGTAGGGGGGGTTCCCTTTATAATCCATACCAGACCTAAGGGCCTGGTATGCCCCGCGTTTTTCCTATTGCAGCGAGCACGAAATGCAATACCCTGCCCTTGCGTCGTATCTGGTCCGTTGGACCAGAATACACACGAGCGGGCTTTCCGTCGGACCAGCACACAGACGAGCGGACTTTCCGACCGAAACGACGGAAAGATTTAAAACATGTTTCAAATCTAGGTCCGGCGGGCTTTTGGGAAAAAGTCCGCCGGAAAAGTCCGCCGGAGCCTACACACAGGCGGATTGTCCGGCACACTCTGGTCCGCCGAACCAAGTATGCCGGAAAGTCCGACCGTGTGTACGCAGCATTACAGGTACCTGACTGATGAACCCGATATAGCAGGGGAAGGCCTCCGACTTTGAACCACTGCCTGCTGCCAAACCTGTCTGTGACCTGGATTTTGAATCTGCCTGCTCCTTTTGTACCGTGCTGACCGCCTGTTGCCAACTTTGCTAGTGACCGGATCTGCCTGCTCTGCTCCTGCTCTGCACCTGTTAGCTGATCTTCAGTCTACCAATTATCTCCTACCAGCTTGCATCAGGATCTTGGGCCTTATCTCTGCAAATCACCCGCCAGGCTCTCATACCACTCTGTGCTCCTGTGCCTTCTGTTTGCTCTATCAGGGACCGGGAACCAGATACGTACGGGAGGCCTTCCCCTGCTATATCGGGTTCGTCAGTCAGGTACATGTAAGTCTGACAGTATCGGACAGCCATGTCCGAGCCCAAGCAGGGGACCTCTCCCATGGAGGAACTATGCAGACACCTGGCGGGTCTCACACAGGCTGTGAAGAGCCTTCAAGAGGGTTATACCAGACTGGAGGAACGAGTTCAGGTGTTGTCCTCACCAGCTAACCCGCAAGTTGTTTCCGCTGCTGGACTCTCATCCGCACCCTCAGTGGTTATGTTACCCCCCGAACCCAGGGTCCCTACACCCGAAAGGTTTACCGGCGAGTGCAATAAATATCGAGCATTTCGCAATGCCTGCGAACTTTACTTTGCCTTGCAACCACGCACATTTTCCTTAGAAGCAACCAAGGTGGGTTTTGTCATCTCCCTTCTATCTGGAGAACCACAGGCCTGGAGCAAAAATCAACCTTTTTGGAAAGCGTGGATACTTTCTTTACCGCCATGTCTCAATTGTATGAGGATCCTTAGTTAAAAGCCACTGCCGAATCCGCTTTACACGCCTTACAACAAAGCAGACCCGCAGAAGACTTTGTTCTGGAATTTACATGTTGGAGTTTGGATACGGACTGGAATGACGCGGCCCTGCGTTATCAATTCCGTTTGGGGTTATCCGATTCACTCAAAGACGAACTGGCACAGGTTGGTGTACCCCAAACTCTGGAAGACCTTATTAACCTGTCTGTGCAGGTTGATCGGCGCTTGAGAGAGCGTCGTTCTGAGAGGTCTGTCAACCAGTTCCGTCCCACTTGGGTCCTCCCCAAGGTCCCTAGTGCTACCAGCTCTGTAGGCCAAAGTCTTCATGCACCAGCTACCTCAGCCCTTGATACTTCTGAATCAGCACTTGAGAGAGCGTCGTTCTGAGAGGTCTGTCAACCAGTTCCGTCCCACTTGGGTCCTCCCCAAGGTCCCTAGTGCTACCAGCTCTGTAGGCCAAAGTCTTCATGCACCAGCTACCTCAGCCCTTGATACTTCTGAACCGATGCAACTGGGGCTTCTCCGCCCATCCCTCACCCCCGAAGAACGACAGCGCCGACGAGTCAATAATTTATGCATGTATTGCAGGGAATCGGGTCACTACGTGAGATCTTGCCCAAATAAGACACGTAAGTCTCTTTCAGCTACTTCTAAGTTTGCACCTGCCTTGCCTAACCTTGCTAACCATCTGGCTCTCTCCATTATCCTCCAGCTTCCAGGACAGGATCTGCCCACCTCGGTCATCATTGATTCAGGAGCTTGCAGTTGCTTCATTGATCTCACCTTTGCGGCCCACCACCGCATCCCTCTCCGACCAAAGTCGCAAGGACTTGCTGTCCACCTCGCTAATGGTTCCACCCTTAGCTCTGGTCCGGTCACCCAGGAAACCATTCCACTGCTGGCTATCATGAACACCTGTCATCAGGAATTTCTCCGGCTGGACGCCATTTCTTCACCACTCTTCCCTATTATTCTAGGAATGCCTTGGTTGCAGGCTCATAACCCTAGCATTGATTGGGTTTCTGGGGAAATCAAGTTCCTTTCCAGTTACTGCCAACAGCACTGTTTGTACAGCACTCCTGCGAAACCCAGTCAACTCTTGTGTCTAGACACCGACATGGAATCGCAGCAGGCGATTCCCGCTCCTTACGGGGACTTCTCCGATGTCTTTAGTAAAAAAGGGGCAGAGACTCTTCCCCCCCATAGATCTTACAACTGTCCTATAGAGCTGTTTCCTGGATCTGAAGTTCCCTTTGGGAGAATATTCCCTTTAACAGAGCAGGAGCTGGATAACCTCAAGGTGTATATCGATGAAAATCTTAAAAGAGGCTTTATCCGTCCTTCCACATCACCAGCCGGAGCCGGCATCTTCTTTGTCGAGAAAAAGTATCACTCGCTACGACCCTGCATCGATTACAGAGAACTCAATAAAGTGACCATCAAAAATCGCTATCCTTTACCTCTCCTGCCAGAGCTGTTTTAAAGGTTGGGTTCAGCAAAAATCTTCACTAAACTCGACCACCATTGGGCCTATAACTTAATTGGCATCAGAGAGGGAGACGAGTGGAAAACGGCCTTCCGTACCAGGTTCGGACACTTCGAATACCTCGTCATTCCCTTCGGCCTGTGCAACGCACCAGCAACTTTTCAACATTTTGTTAATGACATTTTCCGTGACCTTCTGGATTTAACGTTATAGTATACCTGGACGACATTCTGATCTTTTCCTCCTCAGTTACTGAACATCGCAGGCATGTCAGGAATGTGTTAACCCGGCTCAGGCAGCATGGACTTTATGCCAAGTTGGAAAAATGCGAATTTTAGCTCCAGTGCATTCAGTTCCTCGGCTTAATCATCTCTACCAATGGTATTAAGATGGATCCTCAAAAGGTTGCAGCTATTCTGGACTGGCCCACTCCCTCCGATAAAAAAGGGGTCCAACGCTTTGTCGGCTTCGACAATTTTTATCGGAAATTTATAAGGGGTTTTTCTGCTATAATCGTCCCCATCACAGAACTGACGAAACAAGGGAATCGATTCTGTTGGTCCCCTCAGGCGCAATCGGCCTTTGAAAAGCTCAAGGAACTTTTTACCTCCGCTTCTATCCTGAAGCACCCAGACCCTGCCTTACAGTTTGTCCTTGAAGTGGATGCATCGGAGGTCGCGGTAGTGGCAGTACTTTCTCATCGGCAAGGCGCCAAGGCTCTCCTTCACCCCGTAGCCTTCTTCTCACGAAAAACTCTCCAATGCGGAAAAAAATTATGATGTAGGAGATCAGGAGCTGTTGGCCATTAAAGCCGCACTTGAAGAGTGGCGCTACTTATTGGAGGGGGCCGCTCACCCCATTTTGGTCTACACGGACCATAAAAATCTAGAGTATCTGAGAACGTCCAAGAGATTTAGACCACGGCAGGCAAGGTGGGCCCTGTTCTTCTCTAGATTTCAATTCCACATTACGTATAGACCAGGCACCAAGAACATCAAACCGGATGCATTATCCCGTATGTTTCATGACTCCAGGGAGTCTTTGCCTCCAGACACCATTCTCCCTGCTGGAAATTTCCTGCTTCTTCAGGGGGATCTCATATTCCGGATTAAACAGGCCTCAAGGAGTTGGTCCCCTTCTGTGGAAGTCAATGTAAGCTTGCAAGACGGCCTGTTCCAATACAAGGACAAAATCATGGTCCCAGAGGACCTGAGGATTGCAGTACTGGAACTCTGCCACGACCACAAGTTGGCTGGGCATTTTGGTGTTTTGAAGACAACAGAGCTGCTACAACGTACCTTTTGGTGGCCCCAGCTGGTAAGCAATTGCAAGAGTTTTGTGGAGTCTTGTACCACCTGTGCTCGGAGCAAGAATAGCCGAGCGAAGGCCTGGGGCCTATTAAGACCCTTACCCATGCCGGAAAGGCCATGGAAAATGATTTCGATGGACTTCATCGTTGAGCTCCCACTGGCAGAAGGCTACTCCACCATCTTCGTCATTGTAGACAGACTGTCCAAAATGGCCCACTTCCTACCCATGAAGGGTACCCCCTCAGCTTTGGAGACTGCAAAAATATTCATTAAGTAGATTGTACGTCTACACGGAGTTACCTCAAGTATAGTATCTGATCGTGGGGTTGAGTTTACTTCCAGGTTTTGGAAAGCTCTCTGTAGGTCTCTTGTCTGCCTACCTTTCCCAGACGAATGGGCAGACGGAGAGAACTAATCAGACTCTAGAACAGTACCTTCGATGCTTTTCTGCTTTCTCACAAAACGACTGGGTCTCTCTTCTGCCTATTGCTGAGTTTGCCTACAACAACTCTGTGCACTCGGCCATCAAACAAACACCATTTTTTGCAAACTATGGTTTTCATCCATCCTTTTTGACCGGCTCCCTACCTGAATGTGCGATTCCCGCAGTCTCCGAAACTATGAACTTCTTCATCAACAACTACAAATTATTGCAGGAAACCATGGCTAGAACCCAGGAATACAATAAAAGGATGTATGACAGGAAGAAGCGAGGAGAACTGTTGTTAGAACCTGGCAATCAGGTTTGGCTGTCTACCAGTAACTTAAGGATGGCTTGTCCCTCGAGGAAGTTGGGTCCTAGGTTCATGGGTCCCTTTTCAGTCAAGAGGAAGATCAATGATGTGACCTATGAGCTGGACTTACCTAATTCACTGAAAATCCATCCAGTCTTTCATGTGTCCCTGCTTAAACCCGTTACCCCCAATTCCTTTTTGGGTCGCAATACTGGCCCGCCTGAACCCATAATTATCAACAACGAGGAAGAGTTTGAGGTGGAGGCAATTTTGGATTGCAGGAAGAGACACAACCAAATCCAATACTTAACCAAGTGGAGGGGGTATGGACCTGAAGATAATTCTTGGTAACAGGAAGTTAACTTGCACGCTGAAGAACTCTTAAGGGATTTGATGTTTGGTGCCGGTCGCTCTATTTAAGGTGCTGGGATTCTGTGCTTGGTGCTGTCCGATCATCAGCTTCCTGTTCCCGTACTTCCTGTTTGCCTGTGTGCTAGTCTGATCTCTCTGTGACCCGGCTTGTTTACTGGACTCTTCCCTGCTATCCGCCCGCATCTGACCCCGGCCTGCCTCCGACTTTGAACCTGCCTGACCGCCTGCTGCCAAACCTGCCTGTGACCTGGACTTTGAATCTGCCTGCTCCTTTTGTACCGTGCTGACCGCCTGCTGCCAACTTTGCTAGTGACTGGATCTGCCTGCTCTGCTCCTGCTCTGCACCTGTTAGCTGATCTTCAGTCTACCAATTATCTCCTACCAGCTTGCATCAGGATCTTGGGCCTTATCCCTGCAAATCACCCACCAGGCTCTCATACCACTCTGTGCTCCTGTGCCTTCTGTTTGCTCTATCAGGGGCCGGGAACCAGATAGATGCGGGCGGATAGCAGGGAAGAGTCCAGTAAACAAGCCGGGTCACAGAGAGATCAGACTAGCACACAGGCAAACAGGAAGTACGGGAACAGGAAGCTGATGATCGGACAGCACCGAGCACAGAATCCCAGCACCTTAAATAGAGCAACTGGCGCCAAACATCACATGCACGCGCGTGCCCGCGCACTCCAGAGTGCCCAGCAATCGTCCTGTACCGAGATCCTCTCTGACAGCGTGTTATACGCCGGTGCGTGTTATACGCCGATAAATACGGTATTTTTCCAACTAGCTAAGGAAGCGAACAGGACACATGGTTGGGTCTACTCTGAGTCTCCACCGAGCTCTAGTGCCCCAGAGATGACAGCGGTATATGCTATATATGATGTTCATATTGGTGTGAGGAGTTTTGACAAACTAGTAAAATCCAAACAGACACTTGTCAATAGAACAACAAGTGGAGTTGCGCCTCTGGGTGCAGTCGTTTTTATATATATAAAATGCTTTAATAAAATGTAAATGAACTCACATTGTAGCAGTAAAAACAGGCATGGTAATAAAAGTCATGGATGGCGCTCCCAATCCTGTGCCTATGGACAGTCTCTGCGGTGGATGTAATGACAGCTCTACCGGATGTAATAAGCCGGCTTCAAACGACGGAGGAGCGGCCTCAGAACGAGGCTTATAACACACGAGCCCGCTGGCTGCAGGGGGATGACGTCATCAGTGATGGACGCGTTTCTTGGGCATGCGCACCTGGATGGTTTGAAGTCGCGCCCCTTTCTCAACAGACAAGTCTAATCACCATGCAGGGAAGTTAAATAAGGAATGGGGGAGGGAACTGGAGCGGGGAAAGGAGGGGAAAGGAGGGGAAACAAGAGATATGCAAAGCCCAATACTATTGGATGTGGTCAGTGACATGGATAAGCGGAAACAGTAAAAACTGAAGAAAGCTATAAGTGTCACCATGGAGAAGTAAAAAGCGCTGTGACCAAGGAATGGAAAAAGGGAAGGGAGGGGGGAGGGGGAAAGGACAGTGAGAAGTGGACAAAAAGGGAAAAGAGAGTGGTGAAGAATACCATGGATGGAGGGAAAGAAAATGGGAAGGGGAGGGGGGGTGGAAGGGGAGTGAAAAGGGAAACCAGACTGGCAAACTACCATTGCGCATGTCTGGAGGTCGATATCTAAAACATCTAAGTAACATCTAAATATATACATCCAGTCTTACGGAATTATATAAAAAAAAGATAATGAATTATGTATATGAAACAATAAATATACAGAATGTATATTTATAGCATGTGTATGAAATATACTAAAGTATACCAACTCTACAAGAAATAAAATAACTACTGACTATGCTCAGCATAGTGGCTGGATTGTAACAGTAAAAAAATATTTGTATATATTAAAGATGTGTATATTAACAAATATATATATATACAGATAAAAATGAATGAAGTGTCTAAATGTAATAAATGTAGGAATAGGGATTAAAAATATATATAATGAATAAATGAAATATCAGAAAATATGAATGCCTAAATAAGAATTATGAGCAAAAAAAGAAGAACCAAGAGAAACATAAGTTCAGGAGAAATTATGTATGTATGGATGGTGGATAAGAAGCAAAGGAATATATATATATATATATATATATATATATATATATATATATATATATATATAGAAACCTGTATTATAATAATAAAAAATAAAAATCTATGCAATATATTCCAACAGTGGAACTGGAAGAGGGGGAGGGAAAATGGTACCGAGTCTTACAGTATAGTGGAAATTTCTATTCCTTCGTTCATACCCCCAGGTGAAAGAACATCTAACTGATAAATCCAGAACGTTTCATGGGCGCATAGTTTCTTGAAACGTTCTGCAGCTGGTAAAGATCTGGGGATTTGTTCAATGACCCACACTTGTAACCCTGCGGTGGATTTCTGTGAAAAATGTTTGGGCACACTGTGTGCCACCTTCAGAGGATCAATCCCACCCTCAATAGATCTCCGATGTTCACCGAACCTAGTCCTAAGTGCTCGTATCGTGCGGCCCACATACAGTAGGCCACAAGGGCAGGATAATCCGTAAATCACAAAATCAGAGGAACAGTTGTAAAAATCCTTCAACATGTGAGTGACCCCTTAGTGGCAAATGACTTCTGGCCGTGATGAACGAATCTACAAGTTTTACACAACGGTTTACGACACTGCAACATCACCAACTAATGGGATGAGTACGCACTTGTTGGGGGAGCTGTGTCTGGATCGAATTTTACTGGGGGCTATTTTCATTCTGAGGTTGGGGGCTCTACGATATGTGACCTTAGGTTTTTCAGAAATATAGGGTTTCAACAGTGGATCCTGTAATAGTATATCCCAATGATCCGCTAGGATTTTTTCCATTTTTTTGAATTGGTAATGAAAGGTGGTGGTAAACCGTACTGTATAGTGATCAAGATCCCGGGATTGTTTCGGAGGTTTGCCTTTTAGATTGTTTCGGAGGTTTGCCTTTTAGATGCTTAAAAGCTTGATCAGTAAGAGCTGGAGGGTAATCTTTGTCTTTTAACTTGATGATCCATTGTGGGAGATGGCAACTCTTATAGTGCAAAAATGAATTTCCCGCAGTCGGTTTGACATAATTTTTAGAAACAATGGTGGAAGTGGCTACATCGGCACCTTACTCCAAATCAAGAAAGGGTAGCGTGTCAGGACTACCAGCAAAGGTGAAGGATAAGCCATACTGGTTATCATTGCAATATTTAACAAAATCATTGATCACATCGACATCGTCATCCCAAATGATGACGATATCGTCGATGTAACGACCGAAAAACACAATATTGCGTGCATATGGGTTATTGCAAATTCTCCCAACAGCCCATGGCCAAGTTGGCGTAAGAGGGCGCATAGTTGGCCCCCATGGCTGTTCTCTGTATTTGGACATAAAAATCTTCATCAAATTGGAAATAATTGTGCGTTAGACAGTATGAAGTGGCCTCCAAGATGAATGCCGCCTGACGAGGATTAATGAAAGGGTCTTTAGCTAGAAAGTGCTCAAGTGCCATTAAGCCAAAGGCATGAGGGATCGATGTGTACAGTGAGTTCACATCAAGTGAGAGCCATGTATAGGTTGTCTCCCACTTGTATGTCGAAAGAAGCTCCATCAGATGAGTCCCATCTCTAATATAGGACTGTAGTTTTTGGACAATAGGCTGAAGGAAATGATCAATGTATAGGCTCAGACCCGTAGTGACGCTGTCCATAGCAGCCACTATGAGTCTGCCAGGGGGGTTATCTAGGCTTTTGTGGACTTTTGGAAAGTGGTAAAAATAAGGGATTTGGTAAAAATCTTTGAGAAGAAAAGACTTCTCAAATTTATTGAGAATATCATTCTGAAAAGCCACAGAGACCAAATTATTGACCTCCTTAGCAAAATCGGAGGTTGGGTCTTTATTGATTTTCTGGTCGGTGGAACTGTCAGAGAGCAGCCTTCTAGCCTCTGTGACATAGTCTTTCTTGTCCTGTAGGACAATTCCACCACCCTTATCCGCCGATTTTATGATCAAATCCTCTGCTTCCATTAACGATTTAAGTGCTTTGATCTCTACAGGTGACAAGTTGTGAGTATTGGTGACATTGGAGGATTGGCAAAGCTTCTGAAAATCTGAAAATACAACCCTATGAAAACTCTCAATGTACAGGCCTTTGGCCTGTGAACGGTAAAAAATAGATTTTGGCTTGAGAGTAGTATGAATGATGGGAGGAGAAGTGGCAGTATGTTTCATCATCAGGTAAGGCATTCTCCATATCATCCACTAAACAGATGTCAAATGAGAAAATATCTGGTGAAGGGGAAGAGGATGATGTGGGTGAGATAAGATTGACCTGTGTATTCTTTTTCTCTTTTAAGTGGTAGTAGCGTTTTAAAGTGAGGTTCCGTACATATCTGTTAAGATCCTTAAATAACAGAAAGGGATCAGGTTTATTAAGGGGTGCAAAATTGAGGCCTCTACTTAAAAGTAAAGTATCAGTGTTAGATAAATTATGAGAAGATAAGTTGAAGATCTTCACACTTTCCTTATTTTGAGTGTGTTGGGACTTCTTCTTACTGCATCCCCCTCTGCAGCCTCTCCAATGAGCTTTCTTTTTCTGGAGGCTGCAAGAGGAGGACTGAGCACCAAAAAAGGAGAAGACGAAATGGGTGGAGGAAAAGAAGAATCCATATGTTCACTTGAACAGGGGAGATTGGGAACAGAAGAAGCAACGACCTCTGTACCTACAGATGGAGTTTCCATGGTAACCAAAATAGGGGTATGATTGGTAGAGTCATGGATGGGTAATGTCGTAGGTTGTCTGTTGTAAAATTGGTTCAAAGCAGAAAGAAGACTGGAATTGGTGGATACATTATTCGAGTGAGTGCCTCTTTTATTCTTATTATTTGGCTGTTTTCTAAACTGAGCGGGGGGATCAGGGTGGCGCGGACCTCTAGTGGGCTTCCATTTGTGATACCAAGTGGGTGGACCCACAGAAAGGCTCATTAAGGGGCGTGGGGAGTCAGTCTGAATAAGTGAACAAGAAGGTGGATGGGTGGAGACTAGAGAGGGTGGGGAAACATCTCTCTGTTCTGAAATGACTGGCCGTTCATGGTTGGGGTGTGTTCTCCACTTTTTATTGCAAGAAAAACCCTATCATAGTTGTAGTCATCCAAATCACGTCGGAATTTTCCTAACTTTATACGTAATAGAAGATCTTCATCTGTTTTGGTGTTTTTCTTCGGGGTATCTAGCCATGAAAGGGGAATGGTCGAATTGTGGCTAGTGATGTCTTGTATCAATGTGAGAACATCCTGTTTAAGTTTATTAAATCTGGATGTTCTATGTGAGATGAGAATACTCATCCATTTGGATGTACAAAAAGCAGAGATATCAGCCCATTCCCTTTTGTGGTCATTATCAAGGAAGGAGCATTCTTTCATGACCCTAAGGCCCCTGGGGGAAATCTTAGTGTCAATATATTTGGTCAGAAAGAATTTATCCCACCATTGTTGATTGGTGGTCTCGATGACTCTTTCTAATTGTTGAAATTTTCCACATAGAACATGTCGTTGTTTACTGGGGAGAACATAATCTTGCAAAAAAATGGATGAGGGAAATAAAGTGTATAGGTCATCTAAGATAGCATATTCATGTTGCTCAATTTCTTTAATGAACTCAATAATTCAAGCAAAACCAGGAGAGGGAAAGAAAATTATAATAATAATAATAATAATATAGACTAAAAGAATTACAGCAGAACAAATACACTGAATGAAACAAAAGAATGTAAAAGGTTAAGAAAAGGAAAAAGAAAAATAATGATAATGACCACAAAAGGGAATGGGCTGATATCTCTGCTTTTTGTACATCCAAATGGATGAGTATTCTCATCTCACATAGAACGTCCAGATTTAATAAACTTAAACAGGATGTTCTCACATTGATACAGGACATCACTAGCCACAATTCGACCATTCCCCTTTCATGGCTAGATACCCTGAAGAAAAACACCAAAACAGATGAAGATCTCCTATTACGTATGAAGTTAGGAAAATTCAGACGTGATTTGGATGACTACAACTATGATAGGGTTTTTTCTTGCAATAAAAAGTGGAGAACACACCCCAACCACGAACGGCCAGTCATTTCAGAACAGAGAGATGTTTCCCCACCCTCTCTAGTCTCCACCCATCCACCTTCTTGTTCACTTATTCAGACTGACTCCCCACGCCCCTTAATGAGCCTTTCTGTGGGTCCACCCACTTGGTATCACAAATGGAAGCCCACTAGAGGTCCGCGCCACCCTGATCCCCCCGCTCAGGTTAGAAAACAGCCAAATAATAAGAATAAAAGAGGCACTCACTCGAATAATGTATCCACCAATTCCAGTCTTCTTTCTGCTTTGAACCAATTTTACAACAGACAACCTACGACATTACCCATCCATGACTCTACCAATCATACCCCTATTTTGGTTACCATGGAAACTCCCTCTGTAGGTACAAAGGTCGTTGCTTCTTCTGTTCCCAATCTCCCCTGTTCAAGTGAACATATGGATTCTTCTCTTCCTCCACCCATTTCGTCTTCTCCTTTTTTGGTGCTCAGTCCTCCTCTTGCAGCCTTCAGAAAAAGAAAGCTCATCGAAGAGGCTGCAGAGGGGGACGCAGTAAGAAGAAGTCCCAACGCACTCAAAATAAGGAAACTGTGAAGATCTTCAACTTATCTTCTCATAATTTATCTAACGCTGATAGGTAGAGGCCTCAACTTTTGGGTAGAGGCCTCAATTTTGCACCCCTTAATAAACCCAATCCCTTTCTGTTATTTAAGGATCTTAACAGATATGTACGGAACCTCACTTTAAAACGCTACTACCACTTAAAAGAGAAAAAGAATACACAGGTCAATCTTATCTCACCCACATCATCCTCTTCCCCTTCACCAGATATTTTCTCATTTGACATCGGTTTAGTGGATGATATGGAGAATGCCTTACCTGATGATGAAATGTTGATGATCAATTGCTCTATCTTCTCACCCAACATACTGCCACTTCTCCTCCCATCATTCATACTACTCTCAAGCCAAAATCTATTTTTTACCGTTCACAGGCCAAAGGCCGTAGATTGAGAGTTTTCATAGGGTTGTATTTTCAGATTTTCAGAAGCTTTGCCAATCCTCCAATGTCACCAATACTCACAACTTGTCACCTGTAGAGATCAAAGCACCTAAATCGTTAATGGAAGCAGAGGATTTGGTCATAAAATCGGCAGATAAGGGTGGTGAAATTGTCCTACAGGACAAGAAAGACTATGTCACAGAGGCTAGAAGGCTGCTCTCTGACAGTTCCACCGACCAGAAAATCAATAAAGACCCAACCTCCGATTTTGCTAAGGAGGTCAATAATTTGGTCTCTGTGGCTTTTCAGAATGATATTCTCAATAAATTTGAGAAGTCTTTTCTTCTCAAAGATTTTTACCAAATCCCTTATTTTTACCACCTCCCAAAAGTCCACAAAAGCCTAGATAACCCCCCCCCGGCAGACCCATAGTGGCTGCTATTGACAGCGTCACTACGGGTCTGAGCCTATACATTGATCATTTCCTTCAGCCTATTGTCCAAAAACTACAGTCCTATATTAGAGATGGGACTCACCTGATGGAGCTTCTTTCGGCATACAAGTGGGAACCAACCTATACATGGCTCTCACTTGATGTGAACTCACTGTACACATCGATCCATCATGCCTTTCGCTTAATGGCACTTGATCACTTTCTAGCCAAAGACCCTTTCATTAATCCTCGTTAGGCGGCATTCATCTTGGAGGCCACTTCGTACTGTCTAACGCACAATTATTTCCAATTCGATGAAGATTTTTATGTCCAAATACAGGGAACAGCCATGGGGGCCAACTTCGCGCCCTCTTACGCCAACTTGGCCATGGGCTATTGGGAGAATTTGCACATTCTCCGCAATAACCCATATGCACGCAATATTGTGTTTTTCGGTCATTACATCGACGACATCGTCATCATTTGGGATGACGATGTCGATGTGATCAATGATTTTGTTAAATATTGCAATGATAACCAGTATGGCTTATCCTTCACCTTTGCTGGTAGTCCTGACATGCTACCCTTTCTTGATTTGGAGTTAAGTGCCGATGTAGCCACTTCCACCATTGTTTCTAAAAATTATGTCAAACCGACTGCGGGAAATTCATTTTTGCACTATAAGAGTTGCCATCTCCCGCAATGGATCAACAACATTCCAAAGGGACAATTCTGTCGACTTAGACAGAACTGTACCAGAGAATGTGATTACGTTAACCAGAGTATCCTGCTTAAAAATAAGTTCAAAGACAAAGATTACCCTCCAGCTCTTACTGATCAAGCTTTTAAGCACTATCTAAAAGGCAAACCTCCGAAACAATCCCGGGATCTTGATCACTATACAGTACGGTTTACCACCACCTTTCATTACCAATTCAAAAAAATGGAAAAAATCCTAGCGGATCATTGGGATATACTATTACAGGATCCACTGTTGAAACACTATATTTCTGAAAAACCTAAGGTCACATATCGTAGAGCCCCCAACCTCAAAATGAAAATAGCCCCCAGTAAAATACGATCCAGACACAGCTCCCCCAACAAGCCCGTACTCATCCCATTAGTTGGGATGTTCCAGTGTCGTAAACCGTTGTGTAAAACTTGTAGATTCGTTCATCACGGCCAGAAGTCATTTACCACTAAGGGGGTCACTCACATGTTGAAGGATTTTTACAACTGTTCCTCCGATTTTGTGATTTACGGATTATCCTGCCCTTGTGGCCTACTGTATGTGGGCCGCACGATACGAGCACTTAGCACTAGGTTCGATGAACATTGGAGATCTATTGAGGGCGGGATTGATCCTCTGAAGGTGGCACACAGTGTGCCCAAACATTTTTCCCAAGCTCATCAGAAATCCACCGCAGGGTTACAAGTGTGGGTCATTAAACAAATCCCCAGATCTTTACCAGCTGCAGAACGTTTCAAGAAACTATGCGCCTGTGAAACGTTCTGGATTTATCAGTTAGATGTTCTTTCACCTGGGGGTATGAACGAAGGAATAGAAATTTCCACTATACTGTAAGACTCGGTACCATTTTCCCTCCCCCTCTTCCAGTTCCACTGTTGGAATATATCGCATAGATTTTTATTTTTTATTATTATAATACTGGTTTCTATATATATATTCCTTTGCTTCTTATCCACCATCCATACATATATAATTTCTCCTGAACTTATGCCTCTCTTGGTTCTTCTTTTTTTGCTCATAATTCTTATTTAGGCATTCATATTTTCTGATATTTCATTTATTCATTATATATATTTTTAATCCTTATTCCTACATTTATTACACCAGTCTACTTCATTCATTTTTATCTGTATATATATATATTTGTTAATATACACATCTTTAATATATACAAATATTTTTTTACTGTTACAATCCAGCCACTATGCTGAGCATAGTCAGTAGTTATTTTATTTCTTGTAGAATTGGTATACTTTAGTATATTTCATACACATGCTGTATATATACATTCTGTATATTTATTGTTTCAAATACATAATTCATTATCTTTTTTTATATAATTCCGTAAGACTGGATCTATATATTTAGATGTTACTTAGATGTTTTAGATATCGACCTCCATGCGCAATGGTAGTTTGCCAGTCTGGTTTACTTTTCACTCCCCCCCCTCCTTCCCCCCCCTTCCCCTTTTCTTTCCCTCCCTTCCCTTTTTCCATTCCTTGGTCACAGCACTTTTTACTTCTCCATGGTGACACTTGTAGCTTTCTTCCATTTTTACTGTTTCCGCTCATCCATGTCACTGACCACATCCAATAGTATTGGGCTTTGCATATCTCTTGTTTCCCCTCCTTTCCCCGATCTGGTTCCCTCCCCCATTCCCTATTTAACTTCCCTGCATGGTGATTAGACTTGTCTGTTGAGAAAGGGGCGCGACTTGCAAACCATCCAAGTGCGCATGCCCAAGAAACGTGTCCATCACTGATGACATCACCCCCCTGCAGCCAGCGGTCTCGTGTGTTACAAGCCTCGTTCTGAGGCCGCTCCTCCGTCGTTTGAAGCCGGCTTATTACATCCGGAAGAGCTGTCATTACATCCACCGCAGAGACTGTCCATAGGCACAGGATTGGGAGCACCATCCATGACTTTTATTACCATGCCTGTTTTTACTGCTACAATGTGAGTTCATTTAAATTTTATTAAAGCATTTTATATATATATAAAAACGACTGGACCCAGAGGCGCCTCTCCACTTGTTGTTTTGCAGCCCCAGGAACATGGTTTCTTTCCTATTATGATGGCAGCCCTGCTTGCTCCTTCTGGACGTTTTTATCCCTCTACTAGCAGCACTACATAGACTACTGGTTTGTGCCTGCTACATGGACTATTACCTCCCACTTTTCACTATTTGACTGACTTTGATCCATTAACACATGTAGATTTGATCTTGTAAGAATCCTGAGTGATTGTGCCTATACTTGTTATTTTACTTGTCAATAGAATTTAACGATACATTTCTAGGGGGTAAAATTAATTATAATTTTAACAATAGCTCTGGTTCTTGCCAGCTTTGGTATCAGGGCAACTAGGTAGCCCACAAGTGTGCTTCAACTTTAGTTTGGTATTAATGTGGATCTACAGCCAGAGCTGTGTCTTGGCCTAGGCCGACAAGGCCTAGGCCTAGGGCAGCACTTTGTGGGGGGGCGGCGGCTTTTTGCCCCCCCCCCGCACAAACCCCCCCCGACCCGTACTTCTCAGTCCCGCACATATACAGCCTACCACGGCCGGCTCCCTCACAGATACAGCCTCCCGCAGCTTGCCTTGTTATGTCATGTGCACTGAACTCAGCACTTGCCAGGCGCGTACTTGGTGGGGGGGGGACTGCCGCCCCCATACAGCGGACTATGAGTGACCGTCAGTGTCACTGGCCATACCTGGTAAACATGCGCTTACTACTAGCTTAACTGACAGAGGGCAAGGCAGAGCCTAATGCTCCGCCTACTCACCTCCGCGCGGCATCATTGCACGTTCTCGGGGAGACGGATCCCTGTAACCACTGCCAGAGCCCAGAGGAGGAGGAGCGAGAGAGAGGAGGACGGTGGCGGGAACGGCTCAGGTAAAGATAAGAGAGAGTGAATGGTCCCCAGGTCCTGGAGGACCTGGGGACCAGGAGTCCAGATTAAAATCTTCTATACTCAGTCAGCTTTAGTAATGCAGCCACTAGGCCATCAATTGCCGCAACCGTGCCCATCAATTGGCGCCACTGTGGCAATCAATTGGCGCCACTGTGTCCAGCAATTGCTGCCACTGTGCCATCAAACACAGCCACAGTGCCCATCAATTGCCACCACTGTGCCATCAAACGCAGCCACTGTGCCCATCAATTGCCGCCACTGTGCCATCAAACGCAGCCACAGCGTACATCAATTGCCACCACTGTGTCCATTAATTGCCACCACTGTGTCCATCAATTGCTGCCACTGTGTCCATCAATTGCTGCCACTGTGTCCATCAATTGCTGCCACTGTGTCCATCAATTGCTGCCACTGTGCCATCAAGCGCAGCCACTGTGCCCATCAAATGCAGCCACAGTGCCCATCAATTGCCGTCACTGTGCCATCAAACGCAGCCACTGTGCCATCAATTGGCGCCACTGTGTCCATCAATTGCTGCCACTGTGCCATCAAACGCAGCCATTGTGCCCATCAAACGCAGCCATTGTGCCCATCAAACGCAGCCATTGTGCCCATCAAACGCAGCCACTGTACCCATCAAACGCAGCCACTGTGCCCATCAAACGCAGCCACTGTGCCCATCAAACGCAGCCACTGTGCCCATCAATTGCCGCCACTGTGACCATCAATTGCCATCACTGTGCCATTAAACGCAGCCACTGTGCCATCAAATGCAGCCACTGTGCCCATAAATTTGCTGCCACTGTGCCCATCAATTGCTGCCACTGTGCCATCAAACGCAGCCACTGTGCTCATCAAATGCAGCCATTGTGCCCATCAAACGCTGCCACTGAGCCCATCAATTGCCGGCACTGTGCCATCAAACGCAGCCACTGTGCCCATCATTTGCCGCCTCTGTGCCCATCAATTGCCACCACTGTGCCATCAAACGCAGACACCGTGCCCATCAAACGCAGCCACAGTGCCCATCAATTGCCGCCACTGTACCATCAAACGCAGCCACTGTGCCCATCAATTGCATGCCACTGTGCCCATCAAACGCATGCCACTGTGCCCATCAAACGCAGCCACTGTGCCCATCAAACGCTGCCACTGTGCCCATCAAACGCTGCCACTGTGCCCATCAAACGCTGCCACTGTGCCATCAAATGCTGCCACTGTGCCAATCAATTGGCGCCACTGTGTCCAGCAATTGCTGCCACTGTGCCATCAAACACAGCCACTGTGCCCATCAATTGCCACCACTGTGCCATCAAACGCAGCCACAGCGTACATCAATTGCCACCACTGTGTCCATTAATTGCCACCACTGTGTCCATCAATTGCCACCACTGTGTCCATCAATTGCTGCCACTGTGTCCATCAATTGCTGCCACTGTGCCATCAAGCGCAGCCACTGTGCCCATCAAATGCAGCCACAGTGCCCATCAATTGCCGTCACTGTGCCATCAAACGCAGCCACTGTGCCATCAATTGGCGCCACTGTGTCCATCAATTGCTGCCACTGTGCCATCAAACGCAGCCATTGTGCCCATCAAACGCAGCCATTGTGCCCATCAAACGCAGCCATTGTACCCATCAAACGCAGCCACTGTGTCCATCAAACGCAGCCACTGTGCCCATCAAACGCAGCCACTGTGCCTATCAAACGCAGCCACTGTGACCATCAATTGCCGCCACTGTGCCATCAAATGCAGCCACTGTGCCCATAAATTTGCTGCCACTGTGCCCATCAATTGCTGCCACTGTGCTCATCAAATGCAGCCATTGTGCCCATCAAACGCTGCCACTGTGCCCATCAATTGCCGCCACTGTGCCATCAAACCCAGCCACTGTGCCCATCATTTGCCGCCTCTGTGCCCATCAATTGCCACCACTGTGCCATCAAACGCAGACACCGTGCCCATCAAACGCAGCCACAGTGCCCATCAATTGCCGCCACTGTACCATCAAACGCAGCCACTGTGCCCATCAATTGCTGCCACTGTGCCCATCAAACGCATGCCACTGTGCCCATCAAACGCAGCCACTGTGCCCATCAAACGCAGCCACTGTGCCCATCAAACGCTGCCACTGTGCCCATCAAACGCTGCCACTGTGCCATCAAATGCTGCCACTGTGCCCCATCAAATGCTGCCACTGTGCCCCATCAAACGCAGCCACTGTGCCATATAAAATGCTGCCAGTGTGCCCCCCGGCGGCCCACCATCTGCACTTACCTGTCTCGGTGGGACAGCTTCTCGATGTCTTCTCCTGTCCTTTCTTCCCGTCCTCTGCTACGATTGGACGGTGATGGGTAACAGATCCGAGCACCTGATTGGTGGAGAGGTGGTTTAGTGTTAGGGAAAAAAATATTCATTTGCTTTTCTAACACAGCTGAGTGACCTACAAGCGCCCAGAATGGCGCTCGCAGGTCACTTTTTTGATGCCTATTAGAGCCTAGGGCTCTAATCAGATGCTACAAAAACACCCCCCGCCGCTGTAATTCAGGCGCTCTGAAAAGGGGCCGGGCGCCTAAATAGGGGGTGGCAGCGGCTGCCATTCATGCGATGCTTAAATCTATCTATTGGTGCTAGAGGGGGTGGCAGGAGAGAGGGGGCGGCCCCCGTGCACCCTTAAGGACACACCGCCACTGATGCCCGTGATTACCCTAGGGACTAAGCAGCACATTTCTGTTTTTAAATTGTCTTAACAAGCAAGTAAGAACTCCAGTTGGCACATAGTAAATATCTAATGGCCTGTTAGGGGGGTTAGCAGAGAGGAATACTGACTTACAGCTGATACTCTCCTCCAATCCAGTTCTGGAATGTGGGTGGGTTTTCAGCTTCCTCAAGTACAGCTCAGGACTGCTGGTCCTGCTTTGTAAATGATGACATTGGTGAGAAGGACAGCCACACAGCCTGTGAAGAGGAGCAGCTTGAGCCCTGGTTGACACTGGTGCGATTTGACATGTCAAATTGGCAGCACTTGCACTGTCATAATCAGTGCGGCGCCGCACCAATTTCAAAGAGTAGTTTCTGTACTACTTTTTGCGATTTCGAGGTGCGATTTCCCTTGACATCTGTGCAGAAACCCGCACAGATGTCAGTGAAATCACTGCCGGAATTGGGACTGACATGTGGGAGTGAAATCGTGCGAGTTCAGCTGAACTCACATGGCTTCATTCCCGCAGCTCAGTGTGAACCTGGGCTTAGGATCACAACAGACACTGAAGCTGGGTTTCAGTTGATTCTAACAGCTGTTTACATTAGAAGGCTGGCCGGAGCTGCAATTTTAGTGCTTCTATTGTGAATTTAAGTCCAGGTTCACACTGATGCAGTGTAGGATTTGCAGCAATTTCTGTGCATTTTCCACACCGCATCAGTGTCGCACTCCGTTCATGCAAACCGCTGCAGGCATCTATGTTAAAATAATGACACCACAAAAGCTGTTTACAAAACCCAGTGCCACGTGCTGAATTGGACTGCATGGGTGTTCACAGTCTGATTTCAACATGGCAAAAAAAGGTGCATGTACCTTTTTTGTGCAGGTGCGGTGCAATTTGAACCATACAAAATGAATGGCCTCAAATTGCACTGCAAAGAACGACATGTGATTTGAACAGGAATACAGTGTGATTCCTCTCCAAATCTCTTGTGGTTCCCCACACCGCATCAGTCTGAACCTAGGCTGAAGGTCAATTCCATTGCAGTATCTGCAGCCTCAGAAGTTGTGGAGTACATGTTTTTTACTGCTTCTTAAGAATATGTAAATGCCTTCATGTCCAATGTATGTGCATAATACAAGTACTTTTGGTCTGTCCTCACAAGGTGGTACTGTAGACGGTGCTGTCTCTTGGTCTAGACCAGTGATGGTGAACCTGGGCACCTCACATGTTTTGGAACTATATTTCCCATGATGCTCCACTACACTGCAGAGTGCATGAGCATCATGGGAAATGTAGTTCCAAAACATCTGGGGTGCCAAGGTTCGCCATCACTGGCCTAGGACAACAGGGCCCAGGCCTAGATCGAAACTTTGCGGGGGGGCGGCACCAGGTGCGAGTAATTTATTTGGCGGAGGCAGTTCATGTACTGCAAAGTGCTCCATGCTATAATCTGTACATAATTCATATACACTATTAAGCTGTGATATTATGAAACTGATGAGGCTGCACTGCTTGCCACTAATATAGCAGCACTCTTAAGCTGCACTGATAGGCTGCACAGGTGACCCCTGATGAGGCCACACTAATAGTCTGCACTGATGGTCACTGATGAGGCTGCACTGATGGGTACTGATGAGCTATATGTTGATATTGTTAAAGTTGTTGTTAAATTTATTTTTGGAACTTAATTCTGTGTAAAACATTTAACAGTGTAATTTCATGAGATAATTTACGAGGGCATGTTTAGCGGCGGGGCAGGGTAGGGATTGGGTGGGCCAAGTGGCAGCGAGTAACTCTTAAGGCCTGGTTAATGGCTCAGGACTTGAAATGTTGAGTCCTGTATTGTACAGTCACATCAGTCCCTGCCCTCAAGAAGCTTACAATCTAAGGTCCCTAACTCACATTCATACATATACATACTAGGCCCAGTTTAGACAGGAGCCATTTTACCTACCAGCATGTCTTTGGAGTGTGGGAGGAAACCCACGCAGGCACAGGGAGAACATGCAAACTCCAGGCATGCAAATCATAATGTCATGGTTGGGATTGGAACCAGCGACCCTTTTGCTGCTAGACGAAAGTGCTAACCAGTCACTACACCAATGTGTAGGGAAGAGGTTAACATCAGGGCGATCAAAGGGTTAAATGTGTGCCTAAAATGTGCTTGCTCACTGTGTGGGATGTGCTTGTGTTCCTGCTTTCCCATAGCTCCCAACTGTCCCTGATTTGGAGCAATGTCCCTCTGTCCTCCTCATTTGTCCCTCATTTTGGTCTGATCTATATAATTGTATATAAAATGCATTTTTTATCATTCATAAAGTGTTTCCCAGTACTGATAGGTATCCCTCATTCCTATCATAAAAAGTTGGGAGGTATGCCTTCCCTACTGACAGAACAGAGATCTGATGAAGACATAGGCAGACCGTCCTTCTGCTTCTCTCCTGAGCGATCTGTGGGCCCGGCGGACATTTAGTTCGCCAGAACCGCTGATTGGCTCCCGTTGTGCTCAATCACAGTGGGAGCGGGTTGCCAGGGGCGCGTGTGTCTGCGTCCCCAACCCGGAAGTGCAGAATCACATACAGGTATTTATGTACAGTATCTGTCAGCAAGTGGTTAACTAAAACAAATTCCCACATAATATTACGTATTAGCTAAGATCAGTAGTATATTTCTTCTATACAACATACTGTACCATGTGCAATGCATATTATAATGCGAGAACTCAGTATGATCTCGAAACTGAATTTCTCATTGTTAATTCTTGTGTCATTAAATGTTTTATAATATATTTTTACTTGATTTTTTTCATTAAGACTCCTTTCACACTGGGGCGTTTTTCAGGCGCTAAAGGGATAAAAATAGTGCCTGTAAAGAGCCTGAAAAATTCCTCCCCTGCAGCTCTAGTGTGAGAGCCCGAGTGCTTTCACACTGGGGCAGTGCGCTTGCAGGACGTTAGAAAAAGTCCTGAAAGCAGCATCTTTGGAGCGGTGTATACACCTCTGCTTAACCTCCCTGCAAATTTAAATCAATTGGCAGCGGTGCTTTTCGGGCACATTTAACCCTTTCTTCGGCCGCTAGCGGGGGTTAAAAGCGCCCCACTATCAGCCAAATAGCGCTGCTAAAACGACAGTAAAGCGCCGCTAAAACTAGCAGCGCTTTACCGCTAACGTGGAGTTCTATCAGTGTGAAAAGGGTCTTAAACTTCTCTGCCAGAAGTGGATATGGCAAGCCAAAGTTTAAAATTGGCTTGTCAATTATATTAGATAGTGAAAGTGATTAAATGTCATAATGGCTATCTGATCTATGGCTATTACAGGCTGTCCCACTGCAGGGGCAGTTAGCCCAGAGACAGCTGATCCCAGCATGCACTGGGGTCAGCTACCACTTCAAGGGATTGTAAAGGCAGATTTTTTTTTATCTTAATGCATACTATGTATACTATGCAAGTATGCATACTATAACCCATCTCTATCCAGCAATGTCCACGAGTGGCTGTCTGAGACTCTCCCTCCTGATTGGCTGAGACACAGTAGTGGTGCCTCCTGCTGCTATCAAATAAAGTCAGTCAGTCAATCAAGAGAGAGAGAGAGGAGGCAGGGCCGGGCCATTGCTCTGTGTCTGAATGGACACAGGGAGCTGTGACTCGGCTTGAGTGCCCCCATACCAACCCAGCAGGAGGGAGGGGCCAGGAGCACAGAAGAAGGACCCGAGAAGAGGAGGATCCGGGCTGCTCTGTGCAGGAAAGTATAACATGTTTGTTATTTTTATGGGAAAAAAAACAAGACTTTACAATCACTTTAAGGCTTGGTTGTGACTTGCTGTCACAGCCATGAGAAGCTCTGGGCATCTGTACATGCTGAGATCTCACTGATCTCAGCATGTACAGTCTGTCTGAGAGTGATAGGACTCATCACTTTGAGGCAGGATGTAGGTGTTTATTTATACTTTACCACCCTTAGTGGTTGGCTAACAATATATTGATAGTAGCTATATGGTACCACCCATGTCTGTGTTTCTTTTTATATGTAGATGACAGCTACGCAGGTATCTTGCCTGGAAAAAAAGGAGTGATCCTGTCACCATTAGTGGCTTGCTGTGTAGTTGGGTCTTAACAGCCATGAGTGATGGGAGAAAAAGGCTAAGCGGAGCAGAGTACAGAAAAAATGCAAAAATTATGCGTGACAAACAAACCAAGGATATTAAACAGACAGGAAAAATTGATCTATTGATCTATATAGACTTTTTTTCTGCAACCAGTAGTCCAGAGCACAAAGGCGTACTTGTGGGACACCAAACAAATTCTAAAATTTTGGATGAGATCCCACATAGAGGCAAGACGTGCATTTTGGTCACCACAGACGTCGCTTCTCTATATACGATTATACCCCACCATTTGGCGTGTGAAGCTGCCAAATGGGGTTTGAGGAAATACTCCAAGTTGTCATGCCTGCAGAGGAAGTTCCTGATAAAATGCTTAGACTTCAGTTTAAAAAACAATTACTTCTGGTACAATAACACATATTATCCTCAGCAAACCAGAGTGGCCATGGGAGCCAAATTTGCTCCCAGCATAGCTGGGCTTTTCATGGCCCAATGGGAAGAAGAATTTGTTTTTAATGATCAACCCGAAGAACTACTTATCTATAAAAGATATATTGACGATATTTTTACAATATGGGATGGTGATGGAAATCAGTTGAATAAATTAATGGAGAAGCTTAATACAAATGAGAGGAACATCCGACTCTCATGGGACATAAGTGAGAAGAAAGTAACTTTCCTAGATCTAGATATTCTACAAGAAGATGCAATATTGAGCACACGGACGCACTTTAAAAATGTGGACAGGAATAGTTATATTCCGATAGAGAGCTGTCATCACAAAAATTGGCTCTTTAATGTCCCCAAAGATCAACTAATGCGTTTGAGAAGAAACTGTACCAAACTTCAAGTCTTTTTGGAGCAGGCAGAGAAAATTGGAGCCAGGTTTACCGCTAAAGGGTATGATCAAGGGTATATAGATGGAAAAATAACAGAAGTATCAGTAATGGATCGGAAAGCATTAATTGAGGAAAAAGTGCTACAGAAATGCCCAATGGAGGGACCAGCACCTATCCTTGATTATAGTGTGCAACATAAGGAGATAGAGAAGATCATCAGACGCCATTGGCATATTTTGCTGGCAGACACATAACTTCAGGGGAGGCTACCAAAAAACCCCAAATTTATTTATAAAAGAGCACCATCGATTCGGGACAAACTGGTGAAAAGTGTGATAGACCCACCAAAGAAGACTTTCACGTTCATTTCGGGTAAAGGATTCTTCCCATGCAAAAGATGCTTCGCATGTGTAAGAACTAGATGTCCCAAGGAAAAAGGGTTTCACTTTTCATCGACAACTACGGGGGATACGTATGAAGTTCAAAATTTCATTTGCTGCAATACGGAGGGGGCAGTATATGCGTTACAATGCAGCTGTGGCCTGCAATATGTTGGCCGGACAAAAAGACCACTAAAGGTACGAATTAAAGAGCATGTGAATAACATTATAAACGGATACGATAAACATAGCGTATCCAAACACTTTCTGTTGTGTCATAATAAAGACCCCTCCCACCTGAAGTTCTGGGGTATTGAACCATATGTTAGACACTGGCGGGGGGGGGACACAAGGTCAGGACCCTCAGCCAGATGGAATCCAAATTGATTTTTACCCTGGATACCTTCTTGCCGAGAGGCTTGAATATAGAATTTGACCTGAACTGTTTCCTCAGTGATTTTTAAGATCACTATTATTTTAAGATTATTTTAAGAGTTTTAATATCTAAAAAATTTTTTTTCAATATTTTCAATTTTTAATACTCTCATCCTGTATATCTGGTAACACTTTTGCATGAGGGGTGTGAGGTTATATAGGCCCACAGGTTCTTGGCTGAGGTTGAATTTATACTTCCACCCTCTAGAAACTATACTTTATTCCAGAGTTTACCATTCTAAATTATCCTTACAGTTAAATATTTCCTAATTTTTATATTTTACTTTCATCAATTTTTTTATTTTATTATTTATTTTTTATTTTCTACTGTCAGCTGTGTACATGTATTGTGCATATATTTTAATATTGTATATGTACCTTGCACTGGCACTTTGGCGTTCTTAGTCCCTAAGTGATGTATTAGGTACCAGTGTTTTGCAGATCCCGGTCTATATAGATGCCTTTCCCCAACCGATCGTTTTGACAACGGTTCACCAATCAGACCACTCTCGATTTTCATTTTTTTTAAATATATTTTTTTAAATATATGTTTTAAATATTTTTAATTTTTTCACTATTTGTAATAGGTTTATCTGTGAATAATTAGCTGGCCATTCTATTTTAAATTAAATGCAAAATGTTTTTTATGCACCGCGGATCTAAATTGGTCTGTGTGTGGCTGCGCTGCATGCCCAGACACACAGTACGCTGACTATGTCACGCTGCGGATGTAGTTGCATCTCCCCTCTGCTGACAGTGTTTTCTGGGGTGAGTGCCGATTGGCTAAGCTCATTATGGCTGTCAGAGACTGACACCCGCCCCTGTCTGCTCTATTGGCTGACTTGCAACATCGCCGCGCCCATTCATCCCCGGCAATATGGCCGCCACAGCACTTCCTTTAGCCTTCAAGAAAATGGCCGCCCATTATAGTCTATGGGAGAGCTATTTAAAGACATCCACAGTGCCTCTCTGTATCCCCTGATGAAGTCACGTGTGTCGTGACGTCACACGTAGGGATGAGACAGGCACTCTATAGTGATCAGCGGTACGAGCTTGCCGCTCGTCAGATCTCCACTTGTTACTATTGTTTTAATGTGAGTATCCTTATCTGTTTCAATAAAATCTATCTTTTACCAAACGATATCACATCATTGTGGGATCTTCCTTTGATGTTTTTATCTTGGTGACCCCGGGATACTACTTGAAAGACGGATGTCCCCGGAGGAGATAAGCCAGGATAGGATCCAATCAATGTACATAGAAGGAGAAATTTGGGCTTGGGACTTTCTTGGCACAGTAAACACTATAATACTATATTTAAAAGTTCAATTTATTGAAAGTTATTTAAAAGCATAAAAAAAGGGGGGGGAAGACAGACATAAGTTCATATGCATACATATACAGTTTATGCACTCCATACACAGCTCAATAATAAAATATCATTTATGCAGTAATTGGGGTTACCAATATACATACAATCATGTAGAATTTAGGAAGGAGCTATGCAGAAATAGTAATTGATGATACGGAATCGCTCAACATGTTGCGCGCCAAAGCGCTTCTTCAGGAGCACCGAACAAATTACTGAAATATAACAGAACATCCCATAAATACAATAAAGATAAAAATTCATGTTCAAAAAAAGAAAGAAAAACACAAAATATTCAATTATTGCATGTTTAGTATCATCATCACTAAGGCCCAACAGATGGTGCTAAAGCACTGTCAGGGTAATATTCAGATACCATGGGGGCGTATGTAACATGGTAGATATAAATGTATACCATATGTAAAATTAAGTCTGTTTTGAATCACGGTGAATGCGACTGCCGAAGACAGAGAAATAGTTGAAGGAGAGTGTGTTAAACAAAAACGGGGGAGGGTAGAAATTAAGAAAAGAAAAGAAAAAAGATGAAAGATAGACAGGAGCAGGCGGGGACATAGAAGGAAGAGAAAGAAAAAGTGAAGAGAAGGGAAAGGGGGGAGGGGAGGAGGTGGGAGGGTGGGAAAGTGATTAGGGGCTCAGTTTGAGAGACTTGTCACCATTACTGACTATGCATGTGAATAGTAAGTCATACATATGCATGCGTCTCGCAGGTGTCCCTTAGATGGGAACACAAAGTTCTAAATAAGTAGGGGGGGATTGGGATGATACCCTTTATAGTATATTGTCAAATGCCAGTAAAAGAATCCTGTAGGATCTAGAGAGCAGCATGCTGTATAAACCACACCAACCTTGGTGCAGTAGAACCTTTAGTCCAATATTAAGAGGATAAGCCACAGTGGGCGGATGGCACGGAGGGATACTGTCTCAGTAGGTAGCAATAAAAGAGATATGTTTGTATCAAGCCTCTGGTGCAGCTTAGAGGGGTTGATCCATAGCCAGGTCAGATAACTAAGTCAAATAGACAGACCCACAGAAAAAAGAGAAATTAACATCAATAAATAAGGGTTTTGCAGTGTAACATGGTGGTACAGATAGTATAACCACTATGTATTGAATGCAGGCTGTCACATACCTTGGTGAATCAGGATTGAAAACAGACACAGTGAGCGGCAGAACAGCAGGTAATAACCACAACGCCGCTCGGGTAGGGAGGGGCTGATTATGTCCTGTGTGAGACAGGAGACGCAGGGAGCGTCTCTTGTACACACGCCCCGCCTGTGGTCACCAATCGGCGAGAGCCGATGTGACGTCATCCAGGCCGGCCGTCGAATGCGTACCACGCATGTCCCGGTCCATTGCGTCGGCATGGAAACCGCCGACGCGCAGGAGAGGGAAGGGGCGGCCGCATTACTGGGTAACCTGGATACCAGTGTACACCAAAGCGCCAGCCGTCCTAAGAGGGGGCGTGGCGCTTGGCGGCCGCATGATACTGAAGGTAAACCCAAACAGCGTATCCACATTCACCATGGGCAAAAGTCACAAGGATACATAGGGCAACAAGTATATAACCAAACAGTTTAAATGTATAGCAAGCATGGTAATTTACAAGAGAATATGTGATAGCATATTTGAAGTGGCTGAAACCTACAATATTCAGGAAATGACATCAAAAAATGAAAGTGAAAGGGTAGAAAGGTAAATAAACATAAAACATAATACTAAAGTAGTAAACTGGTGGGGGCCTCCCAGAGTCGGACCAAGCAAAATAGGTGGACATACAGGTCCGCATCGGGCTAGGATATCCTACATGGCCAAGTTTGTGATGTTGGCATAGACAACAAGAGGGAGAGGGTTAGGAAAATTGACCTTGCTAGGGGAAAAGAGTCAGGTTATGTAATCATAGAAAAGGCTTATAAGTATGAGTCTCATTTATACCCGGAAAATGTGTGGTGCCAAGGCGCTCAATCCATAAAGTTTGTTTTTGACAGACCTGTTTGTCCCAGTCTCCACCTCTTGGATCCTTGAGTATCACTGATAGTACAATAAAGGATATCATAGAAACGTCAAATCTATGGTAAAGATCTAGATGTCTACTAACAGCTGTCACCATCTTGCCCTCCGCTGAGTAGTAGACATGATCTTTTATCCTACATCTTAAGTGTCTGATGGTTTTGCCTACATAGAAGGCGCCGCATTGGCATGACATGAGGTACACAACGCCTTTGGTGTCGCAGTTGGCATGAAACTTTGGGGTGAAAATTTCCCCATTCGGAAGTAGGAATGTTTTTCCTGTTTTTACCCATGGGCAAAATTAGCATGGGTAAATGAGCATGACCTGTATGTCCACCTATTTTGCTTGGTCCGACTCTGGGAGGCCCCCACCAGTTTACTACTTTAGTATTATGTTTTATGTTTATTTACCTTTCTTCCCTTTCCCTTTCCTTTTTTGATGTCATTTCCTGCATATTGTAAGTTTCAGCCGCTTCAAATATGCTATCACATATTCTCTTGTAAATTACCATGCTTGCTATACATTTAAACTGTTTGGTTATATACTTGTTGCCCTATGTATCCTTGTGACTTTTGCCCATGGTGAGTGCGGATGCGCTGTTTGGGTTTACCTTCAGTATCATGCGGCCGCCAAGTGCCACGCCCCCTCTTAGGGCGGCTGGCGCTTTGGGGTACACTGGTATCCAGGTTACCCAGTAATGCGGCCGCCCCTTCCCTCTCCTGCGCGTCGGCGGTTTCCATGCCGATGCAATGGACCGGGACATGCGCGGTACGCATTCGACGGCCGGCCTGGATGACGTCACATCGGCTCTCGCTGATTGGTGACCACAGGCGGGGCGTGTGTACAAGAGACGCTCCCTGCGTCTCCTGTCTCACACTCCACATAATCAGCCGCTCCCTACCCGAGCGGCGTTGTGGTTATTACCTGCTGTTCTGCCGCTCATTGTGTCTGTTTTCAATCCTGATTCACCAAGGTATGTGACAGCCTGCTTTCAATACTCAATACATAGTGGTTATACTATCTGTACCACCATGTTACACTGCAAAACCCTTATTTATTGATGTTCATTTCTCTTTTTTCTGTGGGTCTGTCTATTTGACTTAGTTATCTGACTTGGCTATGGATCAACCCCTCTAAGCTGCACCAGAGGCTTGATACAAACATATCTCTTTTATTGCTACCTACTGAGACAGTATTCATCCGTGCCATCCGCCAACTGTGGCTTATCCTCTTAATATTGGACTAAAGGTTTATAACCCAGTGGAGAGATTCTATATTTCTAATTACATATATGTAATTTAACCTGTACATACATAAAAACTTCCCCATGGTAAGTCAAATCTCTACTTCATTTATCCCAGATACAATAAGTGTCCGCAGTGCAAAACCAGCATAAGGGGGTTAGCCCAAAATTCTATGCAAAGTTTATTATTTCTTCCCACAGTTGAATCCCTTTTTGATCTATATACATGTATCCTGTTAAGACAAATAGACCAGTGATTTATGGCTACTTTTGTTTGCTAGGACAGACACCCTTCATTACTGGTAGAGATATATATACATTCTGTGGGCAGTGTGCTGTTCTACTGCACCAAGGTTGGTGTGGTTTATACAGCATGCTGCTCTCTAGATCCTACAGGATTCTTTTACTGGCATATGACAAGGCAGTATACTATAAAGGGTATCATCCCAATCCCCCCCCTACTTATTTAGAACTTTGTGTTCCCATCTAAGGGACACCTGTGAGACGCATGCATATGTATGACTTACTATTCACATGCATAGTCAGTAATGGTGACAAGTCTCTCAAACTGAGCCCCTAATCACTTTCCCACCCTCCCACCTCCTCCCCTCCCCCCTTTCCCTTCTCTTCACTTTTTCTTTCTCTTCCTTCTATGTCCCCGCCTGCTCCTGTCTATCTTTCATCTTTTTTCTTTTCTTTTCTTCATTTTTCCCCTCCCCCGTTTTTGTTTAACACACTCTCCTTCAACTATTTCTCTGTCTTCGGCAGTCGCATTCACCGTGATTCAAAACAGACTTAATTTTACATATGGTATACATTTATATCTATCATGTTACATACGCCCCCATGGTATCAGAATATTACCCTGACAGTGCTTTAGCACCATCTGTTGGGCCTTAGTGATGATGATACTAAACATGCAATAATTGAATATTTTGTGTTTTTCTTTCTTTTTTTGAACATGAATTTTTATCTTTATTGTATTTATGGGATGTTCTGTTATATTTCAGCAATTTGTTCTGTGCTCCTGAAGAAGCGCTTTGGCGCGCAACATGTTTTCGTATCATCAATTACTATTTCTGCATAGCTCCTTCCTAAATTCTACATGATTGTATGTATATTGGTAACCCCAATTACTGCATAAATTATATTTTATTATTGAGCTGTGTATGGAGTGCATAAACTGTAAATGTATGCATATGAACTTATGTCTGTCTCCCCCCCCCCCCTTTTTTATGCTTTTAAATGACTTTCAATAAATTGAACTTTTAAATATAGTTATAATACTATATTTAACTGTTTACTGTGCCAAGAAAGTCCCAAGCCCAAATTTCTCCTTCTATGTACATAATATGTAAGGACGTGGCACTGAGTACTCTCCGGTATCCACATGACCACTATGTGTTGATACTTCGATTTCCTTAAAGGATCCAATCAATGTCGTTCCCATGAGTGGTTGATGCTGTGGTTTTGCTAGTTAAGGGCCGCCATGCCCAATATTGGCTAATGCGAATACCCCATTACCTACAGGTAAGGGGCCACTGCCCACCACTGCGTGTTGTGTTGCATGAAGAAAGATTACACATCACTAGTCACCCTAATTTATTTTAAATGGATCACTGTTGATATACAATTTTGGACTTTTTATGAGCTTAAGTGGATCACTTTTTATGCACGCTGATTCATGGACTTTATATATATATATTTTTTATTTTTTTGAAGTTGTTGAATATCACAAAGGTTCCAGTTTTACTGTCACTTATTTATGTTCAATGAGCACCAGTCACTTTCTATTTTTGCTTGCTTGCTATATGTTTCACTGTGTACACTGATTATTTAAGTCAGGTATTGTCATTTTTTGATATCTGTCACTTTTCGATATTCTCACATTGACTTTGTATATGATTCTTTTTTGCACAAGGTTGCTTATGTTGATTTTTCACGCCAGGACTGTTATTTAGAATGTGAGACACTAATACTGTCGATTTGTTGAGTTTTGTCACAGACTTGTATATGCTTTTAAGGATTAGCGCAACACCACACTTTCACTTACCACTGATCCAATTTGTTCGAGACACCAGAGAAATATTCCTTACTTACGAAGCTACAGCAATAGAAAAATCAAGTGTGAAGGATTATGAGATTAAAAGGAAAGGTATTCAAGCGAGAAAAAGCTCAGCAACTTCCGGCAAGATGCAAGAAGAGGAAGCTCAAGAAAAGTTCCGGATCAACACCTTTTATGTCATTTGTGACAACTTGGTTGCTGAACTTGAGAGAAGAAAAACTGCATACGACTCTTTCTTTGGAAAGTTTAAATTTATTATGGACCTCACAAAAATTGAGCTATCAGCAATATTAAAAAATGCTACAGAGCTTTGTACTTCCTGTTTTTTTGATGAGGGCCTCCACTTTCTTTCCTATCTCCTAAGTTCTTCTGTAGAACATACCTCTGTTCTAGATATGTCCCAAGTGATAAGAGTAAGATAGTTGCAAAGAAGTGGCGGCCCGTCCATAGGGGGCGCCTGGGCGCCGCGCCCCCCCTCCAGGCAGCAAAAAAAAAAAAAGTTAAAAAAAAAAAATTTTTTTTTACTACTGGCCCTTTAAAAAAAAAAAAAAAGAAGAAAAAAAAAGGTCCTTAAGTGCACTGTGTTCGGACGCCGGATACAGTGCGACGCCGGACACAGTGCACTTATAGGAAGCGCCACGTCTATGCAATCACGAGATTGCAGACGTGGCGCTGCATTTGCGGGCGTCTAGCAGCCTTGGGGAGTTTTCTGAAGCGCCAAGTAGCTTCCGCCCGGCCATAGTAATACATACTACAGGCACCGGGCGGAAGCTACTTGGCACTTCAGATTTGATTGACATCTGCCCTGAGTCAGATGTCACTTCCTGCCTCTCTCTTTCATTGCGCCCGAGAGAGGAAACAGGAAGAATGCTGCTGCCAGTGTGAGGAGGAGGACACCGCAGGAGACTGAAGGTAAGTACCGCTGTGTGGAGAATGGGGGGGCACCTGCTGTGGGGGGCTCTGATGGGGACACCTGCTGTGGGGGGGCTCTGATGGGGGACACATGCTGTGGGGGACTCTGATGGGGGACACCTGCTGTGGGGGGACTCTGATGGGGGACACCTGCTGTGGGGGGACTCTGATGGGGACACCTGCTGTGGGGGGCTCTGATGGGGGACTCCTGTTTTGGGGGATCTCTGATGGGGACACCTGTTGTGGGGGGACTCTGAGACACCTGCTTTGGGTGACACCTGCTCTTGGGGGGCTCTGATGGGGAACACCTGCTGTGGGGGGGCTCTGATGGGGAACACCTGCTGTGGGGGGCTCTGATGGGGGACACCTGCTGTGGGGGGGCTCTGATGGGGGACACCTGCTGTGGTGGGGGCTCTGATGGGGGACACATGCTATGGGGGGCTCTGATGGGGGACACCTGCTGTGGGGGGGCTCTGATGGGGGACACCTGCTGTGGGGGGGGCTCTGATGGGGGACACATGCTGTGGGGGACACATGCTGATGGGGGACACATGCTGTGGGGGGCTCTGATGGGGGACACATGCAGTGGGGGGCTCTGATGGGGGACACCTGCTGTGGGGGGCTCTGATGGGGGACACCTGCTGTGGGGGGCTCTGATGGGGACACCTGCTGTGGGGGGCTCTGATGGGGGACACATGCTGTGGGGGGCTCTGATGGGGGACACATGCTGTGGGGGGCTCTGATGGGGGACACATGCTGTGGGGGGCTCTGATGGGGACACATGCTGTGGGGGGCTCTGATGGGGACACCTGCTGTGGGGGGCTCTGATGGGGGACTCCTGTTTTGGGGGGGCTCTGATGGGGGACTCCTGTTTTGGGGGGACTCTGATGGGGACACCTGCTGTGGGGGGACTCTGATTGAGACACCTGCTTTGGGGGACACCAGCTCTTGGGGGGCTCTGATGGGGAACACCTGCTGTGGGGGGCTCTGATCGGGGACACCTGCTGTGGGGGGGCTCTGATATGGGACACATGCTGTGGGGGACTCTGATGGGGGACACCTGCTGTGGGGGGACTCTGATGGGGACACCTGCTGTGGGGGGCTCTGATGGGGGACTCCTGTTTTGGGGGATCTCTGATGGGGACACCTGCTGTGGGGGGACTCTGAGACACCTGGTTTGGGGGACACCTGCTCTTGGGGGGCTCTGATGGGGAACACCTGCTGTGGGGGGGCTCTGATGGGGGACACCTGCTGTGGGGGGGCTCTGATGGGGGACACCTGCTGTGGAGGGGGCTCTGATGGGGACACCTGCTGTGGAGGGGGCTCTGATGGGGACACCTGCTGTGGGGGGGGCTCTGATGGGGGACACCTGCTGTGGGGGTGCTCTGAAGGAGGACACCTGCTGTGGGGGGCTCTGATGGGGGACACCTGCTGTGGGGGGACTCTGATGGGGGACACCTGCTGTGGGGGCTTTGATAGGGGACACCTGCTGTGGGGGGGGGCTCTGGTGGGGGACTCTGATGGGGGACACCTGCTGTGGGAGGACTTTGATGGGGACAACTGCTGTAGGGGACACCTGCTGTGAGGGGGCTCTGATGGGGACACCTGCTGTGGGGGGACTCTGATGGGGACACCTGCTGTGGGGGGACTCTGATGGGGGACACATGCTGTGGGGGGTTCTGATGGAGACACCCTGCTGTGGGGGACACCTGCTGTGGGGGGCTCTAAAGGGGACACCTGCTGTGGGGGGACTCTGATGGAGACCCCCTGCTGTGGGGGACACCTGCTGTGGGGGGCTCTAAAGGGGACACCTGCTGTGGGGGGACTCTGATGGTGACACCTGCTGTGGGGGGACTCTGATGGAGACACCCTGCTGTGGGGGACACCTGCTGTGGGGGGCTCTAAAGGGGACACCTGCTGTTGGGGGCTCTGATGGGGGACACCTGCTGTTGGGGGCTCTGATGGGGGACACCTGCTGTGGGGGGCTCTGATGGGGGACACCTGCTGTCGGGGGCTCTGATGGGGGACACCTGCTGTGGGGGGCTCTGATGGGGACACATGCTGTGGGGGGACACTGATGGCAACTCTGATGTAAGGGGACAGAGGCTGTATTGGGGGGGGCAGAGGCTGTATTTGGGGGTGACAGAGGCTGCATTTTATGTGACAGAGGATGCATTTTATGTGACAGAGGCTGTATTTGGGGGGGGGGCAGAGGCTGCATTTGGGGGGACAGAGGCTGCATTTGGGGGACAGAGGCTGCATTTTATGTGACAGAGGCTGCATTTTATGTGACAGAGGCTGCATGTAAGGAGGGACTCCGATGGGGGCACCTGATGTAAGGACGGACTGCTGGGGACACCTGATGGCATCTGGTTGTAGGCGATGTGGCTAGTGACACACTCGGGGCTCCCACTGATTCTGCATTATGGTGAGTTGAACGATTTCATTTTATATTACAATGTAATAATAGTAATAATGCGCTTCAATCATCCTGACACCATAACAACCATGGTGCCGGGATGATTGAAGCGCTAACACCAGGTGTTTGGAGTATCTTTATCTGATGATTGTTAAACTTTGTAGAATACACATTTCTATTGTTGTGTAGGATCTAGGCCTGCTGTCCCTCCATCCCTCTCCCTCCATCCCTCGTTCATCTCAGATGCTAATCACACCACCTTAGAGCCACGTCCACTATTTCACAGAAACCACGCACATTTTTACCAAGTGGGAGGGGTCAAAAGGAAGGGCGGGGTCTGGCGCCCCCCTATCCTAAAACTTCACCAGCCGCCACTGTTGCAAAGTCCAAATGTGGACATTGCTCTCAGAATGTTTTTATGCACAGTAGCAACTCAACTGCTCAGCTGAGCGTTCTTTCTCAACTTTGAAACGTGTAAAGAACTACTTGCGATCCAGAATGGGAGAGGAAAGATTCAACTCACTGGCTGTGTTGGCAGTTGAGCCAGAACTCACAAAATCTTTGGACTACGATGAGCTTATCAACAGCTTTGCCACACAGAGAGTTCGGCGAAAGCCACTTCAGTTTGATTTTGGCATCCTCTGTTTCAACAATTTGCACTTATTTCAGTTTAAAATAGTTCTATATTACTTTAAAGTTACATAAGTTATTACAAACATCATCATGCCAGTTTCATGATGGATTGATTGCAATTTGCACGTCTTTCAGTTTATATCTATATTTTAGGTTAATTAAAGTTATTAAAAACATCATCATCTCAGTTTCATGATGGAGTGATTGATTTGCATCAATCACTCCATCATGAAACTGAGATGATGATGTCACCCCTTCCTCTTTAGGCTTCACCTTTTCTTTTTAGAGCTCCACCTCTTCCTCTCTGTATTAGCACAAAAAAAATCACACACCATTCACTTCATACTTGCGTATGAAGTGAATGGTGTGTGATTTTTTTTGTGCTAATACAGAGAGGAAGAGGTGGAGCTCTAAAAAGAAAAGGTGAAGCCTAAAGAGGAAGGGGTGTAGTTTTGCAGATGACAGGGCGTGTCTTAAATAGGAAGAGGTGTGGCCTTGACAGGAAGGGTGGGTCGTATTTAAATTAGGGGTGCATGAGTTTAGTCAGGCCTAGGGCAGCACAAAACCTAAATACACCACCGTCTACAGCATATAAGGTAATTCCCCTAATGCAAGATGTTCATGCCTCTGGGTGAAACTCATCCCAGCATCTTATGTTTGTGGCCAATCGTGAGGATCTGATGGCGCGAGAGAAGGTAAGAATGGCAGGGACAGCTGGAAGGCAAGTGTTCAGCAACCCCGACAAGGTCTGGGCATAGTCTCCTGCTTGTACACGGTGGGGGCTTAAGCTTATGAAACAATTTAACAATTTCTCATCCATTGAGGATAGGATGTTTCATGTAACTGTTGAAGCTACAAGGAAGTTCCCACAGTCCAAGTGGAGTTTCTGGGAATTCATAGGTAAAGATGGCTTTACCTGGATCGGGGATACTAGTCACAAAGTTCAGGCCCATATGGATAAGGGTTCGATCCCTGCAAGGTAAAGCCAGAGCTAGTGAAGGTTGAAGTCCTTTTAAGGGTCTGGGAATCTTTGGGGATTTAATATTTTATTTTAGCAGTGGATCATAGTTGAAGGAAGTAGGGGTATATATACTCATGTTATTTTTGTTTCTATTCTTTTTATATGCCGTGATGAGGTGCTACTGTTGCCTGATTGGACGAGTGAACAAAGCCCGAGCAGATGACGACGCCCTGAAGCCCAGCCTAAATACAAGATATAGAGGATCCCAGACTGAGCGGCGATTACTACAGCTCACCATGTCGTGTCCTCCCTATAAGTCATCCCTCCTGAAGAACAGAGTCAAACCGTGTTATGAACTTATATGGACTGTAAGGACTGACTCATTTCCAGGTGTAAGAAGAAGATCAAGATTCATCGAGGGACACATGGGAGCATATGACAAAGAGGAGGAGCTGTTGTGGAAATTTTTATTAATGTATGTTGTCAGATGTCCCCCAGTGTCAGTTTTGCTGTAATACGCTCATGTGAGGGTATTCGCACATACAGATGTTGGTTGAAGACCATTGGCTGTGGAAACCTTCCCGTGGACATGGCAGATCTGTTTGCTCTTTTAAGGATGTTTGTTTATGCCTCACCAAGGGACTGGCCACTCCATGGTAACCGCATTTAAACTCCTAAGTAAGCAGATCAGCGTACATGGGAACCATAGCACAACCATACAAAATTATGGCCCACTGAACCATGATAGAGTATGACTCGCGTCATTGGTAGCAGTAGGAGTGTGCACACGATCGTGTTCAGAACCATGTGCTTGCCGCATGGTTTTGCACACGACCATCTGCACACATCACTACTGCATTTCTATTTGAATATATGTGTGTGTAATTGGTTCTTTTGAATGAATACAACTGTCTGATTGGCTGATTCTGAAGCCACCACCTTCTTTTGTTATCCATGCGTTTTTAGTATAAATAAAAGCAGCCTGGCCATTCTCTTCAGGATTCTGCTGAGCTCAACGTGATACCAGCGTCTATTTGTGTTACTGAGAGACATACAAAGCGCGCTTCCCTGGCATTATATAAGAGGGCTGTATTTGTGCTTTTAAGCACAAAGAAATGATATGCTTATAGGGAGAAGCTTAGAATTTCCCTGACAAATAGTATGTCATCTGCATAAGCAGAGAGTTTGTGCTCAAGGGAGCCTGCCTGTACCCCTCTGATGCTCTGATTGGATCTGACCCTCTGCAGCAGTGGTTCTAAGACCAGTGCGAACAGAAGGGGCGAGAGCGGGCATCCCTGTCTCGTGCCGTTCCGTATAGGGAAAGCTGTGGAGAGGCCACCATTCACCTTAACCTGGGCGGTAGGAGATACGTAAAGTGCCGAAATCCAATGTAACATATGTGGACAAATGAAGCACAGCGTTAAGAAAGTCCCAATCCACGCGATAGAATGACTTCTCCACGTCCATAGACAAAATCAGGTATGGAGACATTCAATCGCGTGTACGTGCCCAGTGGATAAGCTGGAGGGCCCTATTGGAGTTGTCTCTGGCTTCCCGTCCAACTATAAAACCTGTCTGGTCAGCGTGTATCAATTTGGGTAATAAATGTTTTAAGTGGTTGGCGAGAATTTTAGAAAAAATCTTAAGGTCCATGTTAAGTAGGGAAATTGGGCGATAGAATAATAGCTAAAGTCCTTCTCAGAGGCATGTAGTGCTCTCCAGCAGTCTACCAAGGTATGTCCCTGGAGGGTCTTTCGGAAATGCCACAAGAAGTGTAAGAGTGTGTTAATCTATTCGCCAAGGTATCTAACACAGGGTCAGGGCTAACATTGAAATCCCCTAGGGGATTAGCCTACCCTCCCGACAGTCCTCCAACTTGGTGAGGACTTGGTCAATGAATGTGCATTGTTGGGCATTAGGGGCGAATAAAGTGGCAAATGTGTATGTTTGACCCATTATGGAGCCCTTCAAGAACACATGCGGGTCCACTCTATGGTCAGAGGGTTGGAACTGGCAATTCTTGTGAATAGCTATGGCCGTACCTCTGGATTTAGGTTTTGGGGAGTTGCTCAGGTACCATTGTGAAAATAGGTGGGTGGGTAGTTTTGGGAGTGAGGAGTCAGTGAAATGGGTCTCCTTCAAAAACAGCACCTGTGCCCCCAATCTTTTCAATTCTAACCATAGCCTATTTTGTTTATTGGGGGAGCACATACCACGTACATTGTATGACACTACCTTAACCGTAGCCATGTTGCATCGGGGGGGGGGGGTTTGTCCAGGCGACCATCTCAGATCTGTTGAGTCTGGTGAGGGTGAGTGTCATTCCGCCGCTGTGAATTCCGGTTGGATCGGGCTTGCTGCCAGGGTTGGGGTGCTGGTACTGTTTGAATATCCAAGGAGAATCTCCAGTCAGGGAAATCTACAGGTTCCATGTTCAGTTGCTTCCCGCGTGGAGGCTGAAGGGGAACCACCACCTATAGGTGATGCCTGCTGTGTGTAGTGATTCCAGAAGGGGTGTAATGCATCAAAGTGCCACGAGACAAGTTCTGGTAAAAGAACAGGCGGGCTCCATCAAAATCAAAGTAGGGGCGTTTGCGCATCAGCTGCATGATTTGATCCTTGGCTGTATATTTGTGCAGTTTGCAAATTATATCACGTGGATTGTGTGCATCCTGTGAGGGGGGTCGGAGGGCTCTGTGTGCCCTATCAATCTCAACTGCTTCATTGGGGAGGAGGCCTAGGAGTTCCTCAAATATGCCTTGCAGCGTTGGAATAATGTCTTTGGCTCCTGTTGCTTCTGGTATGGTATGCGTATATTGGATCTGCGGCTGCGATTCTCCTAATCATCTAGCTGTGAGATTAGAGTCCCTATTTGGTGATCCTGGGCTGTGCACTTGTCCCTAAGCTGGGTGATGGCAGGCAGTGCTTTCTCCACTGTATGCTCCAGTGTCTCCAACCTGTTGCTCTAGGTCCTGTTTAAAGGCCTTTTAAACTCTGGTGGCAAAAGATCCAGGTCCCCTCTTGTGGGGAGAGACCATATGTGTTGCTTTTAGTCCCGGTCCCCCACCAGCTCTGAAATGTCTGATCCCTGATGTAATGTGCCTGAGGGGCTAGGGGATTCAGGAGGGGTAATGTCTCTTACCAGTTGTGGTGTCTGGATGGGGGACATAGTAGGTTGTGGCTGTGCTCGGGTCCCCACTGCAGAGTCCGTCCCGAGGCCTTTCCCAGTTGCCATTTTGGGTGTCCTGTCACGCGGCTGCCCTCCGCTGCTGAAATACGCTCCTCTGGAGCCTGTACCGTGTTGGTGCAGGGCCCCTGTGTCTTGAGGAGGCTCTCCGGTGCTGGGTCCGTGGGGGAGCGAAGTATCCGCCGGATCAGGCTGATTTAGCTGCTGGGTGTGAGGAGCTCTGAAGGTCCGCTTCCTCACTCAGCCATGTCCAATCCACGGCCCCTGGATAGTCTAAGACATACAGTGGAAAAACAACTCGAGTGTGGTGGGACACAGCTAACCTTGAGATGTATATCAGTGAGAAAATGATTATGTCTGTGCCCCTGTTCAGAAAATACAAAACATATTACAGCGCACACATTCAAGAATGACATTTCCTGCAAGGCTAGTTAAAAACACCTGAACATATTTAAAAAATACGGGGGTTTGGTCACACTATATGGTCATATAGTGCTAAGCCCACTTACTGCGACAAAGTACCCCGAATTAGTGGGTCCTACTCTAGTAATAGAATGGAAGATCCTTTGTCTCAACCATGGGAGCTGAACTCCTCTATGTGGGAGAACTGAAGGGGATACATCCTATGCACTGGTGGCCACTAAATAAGAGGTAATGGGGAGGGGTGCTCCAGCCCAAAAAACCTGGTCAAGGTCTATTAAAATATACAAAAACATATTGACCTAGAAATTTGGCTGCACACAGAGCACACAGCCAAATCTCCTGTTTCTAATCATAATAGCAATTTTGTCTAATGAAAGGGTCTGGTATGGAATTTAGGGGGACCCCATGTCATTTTTTTATTTAATTTTGGTTCGGGGTTCCCCTGTGGGGAATTCCCATGCCCTTTTTATCAATGAACTTTTATGTGTATTGTCGGACTGGCAATTAATTAATAGCCGCGAGTAGTTTTAAATGACTTTTTTTCCTTTGAAATGTCATTTTGCTGTCAGACTGTTCTAAACACGGGAAGCATGCACCGCTTTACAGGCATACTATAGACACCCCCCAGGTACGAAATTTAAAGGAATATTACATTTTTATTGTTTCACTCTAAGCATTATTAAAATCACTGCTCCCGAAAAAACAGCCTTCAGTGAGAACTTTGGATTTTGCAGGGGGGAGATACCTGTTGAGAACTTGATGTCCTGCAGACTTCTCCCTGTCGCAACGTACTGCAACGTGGCGACTAGCCTCTGTTCAGGAGTGATGGCTTGTCACATGCAGGTGTCCTGCTTCGTAATATAAGGGGACAGCAAAGCCAAAAACGGGGTCTGTCATCCCGAGATAATTCCTGAAATCATCAGCATTATTCTCACGGATCTCCTGCAACAAAGGCATATGAGAGAATTGGTCACGCTGGAGCAACCAATTCTTGGTCCATGAACTCCTCCCTGCCCTGTTCATGGACTGGGCTTGGGTCAAAGTAAGAACCCCAACACCAAGCCCCTGCACAGCATGAACTCTACGATGAGTACGTACCCGCAACATGGATAGAAAACGGTCGGCTGGTCAGAACGAACTAACAGAACGCACTGAAAATCAGAAAGGCCTGAGAAGAGCGAGCTGAAAATCAGAAACGAGCGGACAAGAATGCACTGAAAGTCAAATAAGTACTATAAATAGCACGCAACTGAAAACCATATACGAACTGACTACATGCACTGAACAACAGATACAAATCCACGAACACAAACTGAAGAGCAGTAGCGAACTGAAAAGCACAAGGCTGAAAAGCGCGAATCATCTCTCACCAAACTTCTACTAACACGAGATAAACACAAGATTAGCAGAAGGAGCCCAAAGGGTGGCGCACTTGGTATTGAACTTCCCTTTTATAGTGCTGTCGTACGTGTTGTACGTCAGCGCCTTCTTGGTGATCGAAATTTCCGACAACATTTGTGCGACTGTGTGTATGCAAGACAAGTTTGAGCCAACATCCGTCGGAAATAAATCCACAGTTTTGTTGTCGGAATGTCCGATCGTGTGTACGCGGCATTAGAGTTAACGGAATTATATCTGAACCCTTCCCTGTTTTCTGAGGGACCAGACAGGGATGCCCTCTGTCTCCTCTTTTGTTTGCCCTGGCCATAGAGCCCCTGGCGGCTAAATTGAGAGATAGTGCTCACATGTCCGGACCTAGGGTGGGAGGGCTGGAGGAGTGTGTCTCTCTCTATGTCGATGACATGCTTCTACATCTGTAGGATCCAGGTCCTTCATTATCTACGGCTTTTGGATTGATACATGAGTTTGGAGACTACTCTGGTTTCCGTATCAATTGGTCTAAATCATCCATATTCCCCATAGACGGTTCCGTCGGACTGCCCCATCCAATTATCGAACTCATTTAAATACCTGGGGGGTGATCCAATTCCCTATTTCTGGGTTCCTGGACCTCAACCTGAGACCGGTGTTGGGGGCGCTTCGAGAGAGGGTGCAGAGATGGCGGAACCTGCCGCTTACGGTGATGGGTCACATAAATTTATTTCGAATGATCATTCTCCCTAAGTTTCTGTACGTTCTCTCAAACTCGCCCGTTTACATCTCAGTGAAAGTTTTCAGGAACATAAACACTATTGTGGTAGGATTTTTGTGGGGATCCAGGGCCCCCAGGATTTCTCTGGTGGTGCTGAAATTACCTGTAACAATGGGGGGTCTAGCCATGCCTGATCTGAGATCCTATTTTTTTGCGTCTCAACTGACATTTCTGCATTAGAGATGCTTCCCCCAGGTTCCTAACGCCACTACTTTACTGGAGGCGGCGGCCGCTACCTCGCGGGAGATATTAAATATGATGTTCAGGAGGGGTGTCCATAATGGTGCTCCCAGATAGAGTGTTTTCACCAATGTGCTCATTGGATGTCCCCTAATTGGCCTCTGTGGTGCAATACATCCTTGAATGAGTTCTTTAAATTAGAAGATGGCTATAGATGTAAATATCCAAATATAGAGGTAAATATTTGGACCATATATACCAAGATGGCAGGTTGTCCTCTTTTGTACATTTGAGGGAACAGTTTGGCATACCTAGAACCTGGCAATTCAGATATGCTCAGCTACACCATGCAGCTATGGCCCAGTTTGGGAGAGGAGAAGTTAGGGTACAAAACACTGCTTTAGAAAAGGCCCTGATCCAACTGAACGTATATCCAAATACTGCAGAGAAATAGACCCGGGGGACCCTGACCTGACTGCTAGGACTAAATCCCGCTGGATAGCGGCTATACCAGAATTGACTTAGTAACTGTGGCAGAAGGTGTTGGATATGTACCTTGTCTCGGTTATCTCCTCCACAGATAGAATGATTCAGCTTCGCTATCTACATCAGGTATATTACACACTGACCAAACTGTTTAGAATGCATAGGAGAGATTCCGCAGGGTGCCACAAGTGCAAGGGAGCAGAGGGAATGTTTATACATATGGTATGGTATGGGATTGCCCTAGGATAAGGCCCGTTTGGTCCAGGGCGACTGATTTCATCTCTGACCACTTTGCCCTCCCGAACATATGCTCCCCCCTTACAGTGCCTCCTGTGAGTTTTTGACCAGGAGGAGGTAAATGTGCATACGAAATTGTTCCTTAGACTTCTGTACTTTGGAGTGCGGAAATTGATCGCCCGGAGATGGATTTATGACGAACAATTAACTCTGGCAATGTGGGTGAAGATGCTGATGTGCTTCTATATCGGATGACATATGAGGCAAGGGGGGCCCCCAAGAAGTTCAGAAAGATATGGTTTAGGTGGACTGAATCCAAGAATACCCTAGAGGAGGATGAGGAACAGAGCAGTAAAGGTAGATAAGGGAAGGAATCAGCGAGGGAGATTAATACGGAGGACGATAGTAGGGATAGAATACACTGGAAATATTGAAAATGGAGGGGGGGGGGGGTTTGCACGTATCTTCATATCTGAGGTTTTTTGTCCTTTTGGTTGATGTCTACTGTTTTGACATTGGTTTAAAAAAAAGAGAGCAAAAATAATCTTGGATGAATGGAAAGAGATTCCAGAAGAGCTGATATCGGCAATGCTAAAGATAATTGCGTAGAAATAAAGCATTCTGTATGTACTATCTCCTAATAGCGTAGAAATAAAGCATTCTGTATGTACTGTTGTTGATGTCAAGCTATTGCCTGATGCTTGTGATGTAACATTTAAAAAAAAAATATTATATAGGAGTTGTATATGGATGGCTAAATGAAAAAATAAATTGATACTTTTTTTTATACCAATGATATGTTCGTCTTGTGGCAAGGTAGGGTTCGAGCATTTGGTCGTTGATGCCGACTCCCCCCCATATATACAAATTGTATTCATGGACACATGTTGGCTTTTGGATGGGGCCATTCCTTCTGGGGATTTCCAAGTAGGTGTTATTGTGAATTGAAGACAGCATGTAGACATCCCTTCTATCCCTCCACTTCACTGCCAGAATTTGCTTGTTTCCTTGTTTTTGTCTCCCCTCTTCTTAACTTCATATTGACAAGCCTTTGAGGAAAGCCCTTCCTGTTCTTATGGTGCCACATACGAAGATTGCCAAGACCCTGAAACTGAGCTGCAGCACGGTGGCCAAGACCATACAGCGGTTTAACAGGACAGGTTCCACTCAGAACAGGCCTCGCCATGGTCAACCAAAGAAGCTGAGTGCACGTGCTCAGTGTCATATCCAGAGGTTGCCTTTGGGAAATAGATGTATGAGTACTGCAAGCATTGCTGCAGAGGTTGAAGGGGTGGGGGGGTCAGCCTGTCAGTGCTCAGACCATACACCACACACTGCATTAAATTGATCTGCATGGCTGTCATCCCAAAAGGAAGTTTTTTTCTAAAGATGATGCACAAGAAAGCCAGCAAACAGTTTCCTGAAGACAAGCAGACTAAGGACATGGATTACTGGAACCATGTCCTGTGGTCTGATGAGACGAAGATAAACATGTTTGGCTCAGATGGTGTCAAGCATGTCTGACAGCAACTGGGTGAGGAGTACAAAGACAAGTGTGTCTTGCCTACAGTCAAGCATGGTGGTGGGAGTGTCATGGTCCTGGGCTGCATGAGTGCTCCTGGCACTGGGGAGCTACAGTTCATTGAGGGTACCATGAATGCCAACATGTACTGTGTACATGATCCCCCTCCCTTCAGAGACTGGGCCGCAGGGCAGTATTCCAACATGATAACGACCCCAAACACACCACACCAAGATGACTACTGCTTTGCTAAAGAAGCTGAGGATAAAGGTAATGGACTGGCCAAGCATGTCTCCAGACCTAAACCCTGTTGAGCATCTGTGGGGCATACTCAAACAGAAGGTGGAGGAGCACAAAGTCTCTAACATCCACCAGCCCGGTGATGTCATCATGGAGGAGTGGAAGAGGACTCCAGTGATAACCTGTGAATCTCTGGTGAACTCCATGCCCAAGAGGGTTAAGGCAGTGCTGGAAAATAATGGTGGCCACACAAAATTTTGACACTTTGGGCCCAATTTAGACATTTTCACTTAGGGGTGTACTCACTTTTGTTGCCAGCGGTTTAGACATTAATGGCTGAGTGTTGAGTTATTTGGAGGGGACAGCAAATTTACACTATTATACAAGCTGTACACTCACTACTTTACATTGTAGCAAAGTGTCATTTCTTCAGGGTTGTCACATGAAAAGATATAATAAAATATTTACAAAAATGTGAGGGGTGTGCTCACTTTTGTAAGATACTGTACATCGCAAGTCAGCCAGGAAAAATTATCTTTCCATTTCAAATTATTGACTATCTTTTAAGTAACCCGGTAATTTGACTAGGTTGTAGTTGTTTATTCAACCATTATCCAAGACTCTCATTAAGGGACCGGATTCCCAATATAATCGGCCTCCCATGAAGGGGATCGAGTCCCTTATGAGTCTTGGGCAGATGGTAAAAGGTGGGGAGGACGGGATGTTTCTGGACCAGTGTATCTGCTTCTTTGCAGGTAAATAACCCTAACCTGACTCTATCTACCAAGCCGGAAAGCTGTGTCTTTTATCACTGTGTGGGGTCACTTTTTTAATGTGGTGTACAGGAACAAGGAAGCCCCAGGACCTGCAGGATCAACATATAATTATTATTAGAAAGTGTTTTATTAAAAATGAAAGGCACACATAGATACAAGCTGTGATTAGGAAGGTTTAATTTTTTTAATTTTTTTTTTTGTATTTGGGTTTAAATCGCCTTTAAAGGTGGCAGTAGAGCAAAAGCTTTTTTGGCCCTACTTGTCTATGGATCACAGGAGTGCAGTTTGTTCTGCACTCCTGTGACCCATTTTCAACCAACAGCAGACAAAAGCCTGCGATCGGCTGATGTCAATGAGCTGGTCCAGGCTCTAAATCAATCCCAACTTTAAAGTCAGGATCCACTCAGATTTCAGGAAGACCGTTGAGAGCCTGAGCCAGCCGCTTCTGCCCCCTCCACAACCCAGTACTTCAGTGAGCGTTGGCAGGGCAGAGCAGGGAGCCGGTGACTTACTGTTACCGGCTCACTGCTCATTAAAGACAGAGAACCGAGCAATTTAGTCAGGTTCGGTTCGCTCTGTTCATGGTCTTACAGGCGGCGGGGGACAGATGCTGCATCCACCTAGGTAAGTATCTGTTTATTTTTATTCCCAAATTACTCCAACTTTTTCTAGTGTGTTTTTTTTTTTTTTTTTTACTGTCCGCTGCACAGGTATATTAAATATGGTTATAATAAATATGTTATGTTTGTTATACTCCACCTTTTTCATATAAACTGAGGAGAAGAATGCATTTTAATACAGATGCCTTCTTCCTGTCACTTGTGACCCAACTTTCATTGATCTTTTATGGGGCCAACTAGTTCTGACCTAGTTTTTTACTATTAGATTAGATTTTTTTTTTTACACTCCTCAGTAGGTCTCTTGTAATCTATTTTAACTCATCTAAACAGAGGATTCCACGCTTAGGATAAAGATCTATAGCTGCAGCCTCCCCAAAAAAGCACCACAAAGTGGTGCCCAAAATGTTATAAATCAAAAAGGGGAAATGGCGCTGCTAATAATTATGTAAATGTCACCTAATCAGGGCAAGTATTGATCAGCAATAGGAAGCAGTAATGTGCAACAAAAATCACTATGTAGAATTACAATTAGTTAGAAAACAAAAAAAAAGGCTGAAATTACTGTATATATAAACACCATAAAATAAGTAACTCCTCAAATAAATCAAATAAACTATATGTGAAACATATCTGATCCACAAATGCCAAAGGACTGTGTGGCAAAAGGTAATTGATAAACTTTCTGTCACCACAGTCAAAACATTCAGAGTGTATATAAGAAAGATGAGTGTATGATTAGTCCAATTAAAAAAATGATATGAAAAAGTCTTTTAAAAAATAAAAGTTCATATTCCCAGTGATGTGATTAATTTCAAGTGATGCCATTTTTCTAACTTCTGTGCAATAAACAATAAAGTGACTTGTGCAAGCTTTCATGTGATGTGTCTTTATCTCAGCTTCTGTGCAACAAAACAAAATGACTTCTTGTGCTCCCCCTTAGGTATATGCATTCACCAGAAGCCCTCACCCCTGCAGGGGTAAAGATCGTGTAGTATATATGGTATACGATCTCCAATCCTGGTAACCCTGGGGTCAATCCATTCTTTTCACTCCAGAACAAGGTGCATGTAATGCGGTATCCACATGGAAATAAAAAACGGGCATCCATAGTGTAAATCCAAAAAAACATTTTATTTGGCACAATTAAAAATAAAAAAACTGCTTTAATAAGGTAAAAAGGGCTAGGTAATGCCCTATAAAGTACGAACGTATAAACGATTTCCTGGGTCCAGACCAAAAGCCAGAGAGACGGAAATGATTGGAAGTGATGTTTGACGTGTACCAAGAGCCTTACGCATTTGGTCAGAGGACCTTGTCTGAGGCGTGGCCATCTTGGTACACCTCACATCACTATATAGTAGGTGGAGGTACCGCCGCACATGTGGCCAATCGTGCTTGATTAAACAAGTGAAAATATCTCCAATGTAAACATATAGGGGAGGATGGCAAAGCTCCAATAAAACGGAGCAAACTGCACCATAAACCGGAAAAAAATCTGGTATACCCTCAAAGGTAAAGACCCCCTAGAGGTAAAAAATGATAATTACATGCCATGGTACAACACCACATCACTATTGCAAAACAGATATTATCAAGTAAAACTGTAATCTTAGAGAGTATTATTAAAATTATTAAACAATGTACCAATATATAAAAACGAGTAGGATGAATAGTAATAATAATATTTCCAAATAAATGGTAAATACATATGTATAAAAAATGCTTATGCATTAAATATATGTAAGGACCTCACACATGAAGAAGTATATTGTATCCAAATAAGGTCACCAGCAAGCATACTGTATATAATTGTAAGCTCTTACGAGCAGGGCCCTCTGATTCCTCCTGTATTGAATTGTATTGTACTTGTACTGTCCTCCCTAATGTTGTAAAGCGCTGCGTAAACTGTTGGCGCTATATAAATCCTGTATAATAATAATAAATAATAATAATATAATTGAATAATAAAAAATATATAAAAAAGAAGAACAAGAAGATGGATCTTAATCCCAACCAGAGTATTTATGCCAAATGTGCAGTTCTGGGAGAAATGTTTGTATATATGTACCCATAAATGTACATTATCACATTAAAAGTACTATAAAGATGTACATCTATACAAATGTGTACATATATGTACATATATGTACCTATGGGAAAACGTACATTATTATATCAAGGAAAAATATATATGCACTCATGAGGAAAGCTGTGATTATATGGGAACGAAATATTATATAAATTATATTATATGAGAAAGAGGCTAGAATTGGATAGAAAACAGTTAAGGTCTATATCGACGTTGAGCCCTTAGGACAGTGATGGCGAACCTTGGCACCCCAGATGTTTTGGAACTACATTTCCCACAATGCTCAACTACACTGCAGAGTGCATGAGCATCATGGGAAATGTAGTTCTAAAACATCTGGGGTGCCAAGGTTCGCCATCACTGCCCTAGGAACTAAAGACCCCAGCCGATAGATCCAGCCTGTCTCATTCTGTGACACCTTTATCCTTTTGTTGTCACCCCTCCAATGGTTCTTGATTATATCAATTCCAAAAAAGGATCACTTTGATGTACCTCCTTAAAGTGCCAGGATAAATTATGTTTAGGGAAACCATTTCTTATATTATTAACCGACCATCCGCCGCAGTTGTACCACAGGCAGGCGAATCGCCGCCATGTTACGCCGGGCAATCAGGAACCGATCAATATCCAGGCCCAGGCCAATGATATCTGGCCTGGACCTGGTGATTGGTCCTGACGAATGAGATCCTTCCCCTGTCGTGTAACTGTAAACACTGACAGGGGAAGTGATGTCATATCTCCTCGTGTCGGTCTTTTCCGTTCCAGACCGAGGAGACATTACATCTAAAAGTGAGTTGCACCAACACTACACTGACACCAGGTCACGTAGGCACACAATTCCCCCCCCCCCCCCATCACCCCCCCCCTTTACCACCTGTCACTGTGTCACCCATTGCAGCGTTCAGATTTTTTTTTATCGCTGTACTGGTGTCATTAGTGACACTAATCAGTGTTAGGGTAATTAGGCTTAGGCCCAGATAGGTCTAGGGACCCCCCCTAACCCCCCCAATAAAGGTTAACCTCCTTGATTACCCCCTTTCACCTGTGATCACTAGCGTCAGGGCACCCGCCGTATTTTACCCAATAAAGGTTTAACCCCCTGATCACCCGGTGGGTGATCAAAGTTAGGTTTTAGCTTCAGATAGGGTCTGCATCGCCCCAGGCAGCGTCAGATCAGTGCCAGTAGCGCTAACACCCATGCACGCACCATACGCCTCCTTTAGTAGTATAGTGTCTGAACAGATCAATATCTGATCTGATCAGATCTATACTAGCGTCCCCAGCAGTTTAGGCTCCCCAAAAACGCAGTGTTAGCGGGATCAGCCCAGATACCTGCTAGCACCTGCGTTTAGCCCCTCCGCCCAGCCCAGCCCACCCAAGTGCGGTATCAATCAATCACTGTCACTTACAAAACACATAACTGCAGCATTCGCAGAGTCAGGCCTGATCCCTGCGAACGCTAATGCCGCGTACACACGAGCGGACTTTACGGCAGACTTTGTCCTGCGGACTTTTCGATCGACTTTACGATGGACTTTCCGAATGAACGGACTTGCCTACGCATGATCAACCAAAGTCCGACGGATTTATACGTGATGACGTATGACTGGACTAAAACAAGGAAGTTCATAGCCAGTAGCCAATAGCTGCCCTAGCGTAGTTTTTTGTCCGTCGGACTAGCATACAGACGAGCTGACTTTTCGAACGGACTCGAGTCCATCGGATAGATTTGAAACATGTTTCAAGTCCGTCAAACTTTTGAGAAAAAAAAAGTCAGCTGGAGCCCACACACGATCTAATTGTCCGACGGACTCCGGTACACCAGACCAAGTGTGCCGGAAAGTCCGCTCGTACGCGGCATAACAGTTTTTTTGGTAGCGCTTTAATCAGTCGCTGACAGGAGCTTTTTTACCTTTTTTACCTGTAACTTTACTGAACTTCACGAACCTGTAGACAGCAGCGGCACCCTGACAGATAGCTCTGACGACGGAGTTGTGGTCCCTGCCAAGGTCAGGCGTACCAGACCCTGTTCTTCTTCTGCTGTTGTTGAGGTGCAAGAACCGCAGGTCCCTCGTATGGAGCAGAGAGCCAGTACTAGCGCCGCTCATCTTTCTGGTGAACTGGCAAGCACCAGCGGCCTAGTATACTAGGCCGCTGGTGCTTGCCAGTTCACCAGAAAGATGAGCGGCGCTAGTACTGGCTCTCTGCTCCATACGAGGGACCTGCGGTTCTTCTGGTCATACATCCAGCACTGCAGTAACACTTGGTGATATGGCGAATCCCATAAGTGCAGTTCAAGGTGGCAAGCACGAGTAGTGTCCCGCTGCCACCAAGTAGAAGACAAAGACAGGCCCGTCGAGACCATCGTGCCCTTCCTGCTGCATTTGCCAATCCTAATTGGAACACACCACTTCTGCAGCACCCGTACTTCCCCCATTCACTGGCCAACCCAGAATTCAGGTGGAAATTGCCCGGACTGGGCATAAAAAAGAGCCCTGGAAATAATTTCATAGCAGCCCCAGTGGTGTAGCGTTGGTTGTCCATACCCAAGGCAAGTAATTTGCGCCACTAATCTGCGGACATTTAGCACTCCGAGTCCCTTCCACTCTTATGCCCCGTACACACGGTCGGATTTTCCGATGGAAAATGTCCGATCGGAGCGTGTTGTCGGAAATTCCGACCGTGTGTGGGCTCCATCGGACATTTTCCATCGGATTTTCCGACACACAAAGTTGGACAGCAGGAGATAAAAATTTTCCGACAATAAATCCGATCTCGTCAATTCCGACCGTGTGTGGCCTGTTCCGACGCACAAAGTGCCACGCATGCTCAGAAGAAATTCCGACACGGGACAGCTCGTTCTGGTAAACTTAGCGTTCGTAATGGATAAAGCACTTTCGTCACGCTGCAATGTTCATGAAACATATCTGATCCACAAATGCCAAAGGACTGTGTGGCAAAAGGTAATTGATAAACTTTCTGTCACCACAGTCAAAACATTCAGAGTGTATATAAGAAAGATGAGTGTATGATTAGTCCAATTAAAAAAATGATATGAAAAAGTCTTTTAAAAAATAAAAGTTCATATTCCCAGTGATGTGATTAATTTCAAGTGATGCCATTTTTCTAACTTCTGTGCAATAAACAATAAAGTGACTTGTGCAAGCTTTCATGTGATGTGTCTTTATCTCAGCTTCTGTGCAACAAAACAAAATGACTTCTTGTGCTCCCCCTTAGGTATATGCATTCACCAGAAGCCCTCACCCCTGCAGGGGTAAAGATCGTGTAGTATATATGGTATACGATCTCCAATCCTGGTAACCCTGGGGTCAATCCATTCTTTTCACTCCAGAACAAGGTGCATGTAATGCGGTATCCACATGGAAATAAAAAACGGGCATCCATAGTGTAAATCCAAAAAAACATTTTATTTGGCACAATTAAAAATAAAAAAACTGCTTTAATAAGGTAAAAAGGGCTAGGTAATGCCCTATAAAGTACGAACGTATAAACGATTTCCTGGGTCCAGACCAAAAGCCAGAGAGACGGAAATGATTGGAAGTGATGTTTGACGTGTACCAAGAGCCTTACGCATTTGGTCAGAGGACCTTGTCTGAGGCGTGGCCATCTTGGTACACCTCACATCACTATATAGTAGGTGGAGGTACCGCCGCACATGTGGCCAATCGTGCTTGATTAAACAAGTGAAAATATCTCCAATGTAAACATATAGGGGAGGATGGCAAAGCTCCAATAAAACGGAGCAAACTGCACCATAAACCGGAAAAAAATCTGGTATACCCTCAAAGGTAAAGACCCCCTAGAGGTAAAAAATGATAATTACATGCCATGGTACAACACCACATCACTATTGCAAAACAGATATTATCAAGTAAAACTGTAATCTTAGAGAGTATTATTAAAATTATTAAACAATGTACCAATATATAAAAACGAGTAGGATGAATAGTAATAATAATATTTCCAAATAAATGGTAAATACATATGTATAAAAAATGCTTATGCATTAAATATATGTAAGGACCTCACACATGAAGAAGTATATTGTATCCAAATAAGGTCACCAGCAAGCATACTGTATATAATTGTAAGCTCTTACGAGCAGGGCCCTCTGATTCCTCCTGTATTGAATTGTATTGTACTTGTACTGTCCTCCCTAATGTTGTAAAGCGCTGCGTAAACTGTTGGCGCTATATAAATCCTGTATAATAATAATAAATAATAATAATATAATTGAATAATAAAAAATATATAAAAAAGAAGAACAAGAAGATGGATCTTAATCCCAACCAGAGTATTTATGCCAAATGTGCAGTTCTGGGAGAAATGTTTGTATATATGTACCCATAAATGTACATTATCACATTAAAAGTACTATAAAGATGTACATCTATACAAATGTGTACATATATGTACATATATGTACCTATGGGAAAACGTACATTATTATATCAAGGAAAAATATATATGCACTCATGAGGAAAGCTGTGATTATATGGGAACGAAATATTATATAAATTATATTATATGAGAAAGAGGCTAGAATTGGATAGAAAACAGTTAAGGTCTATATCGACGTTGAGCCCTTAGGACAGTGATGGCGAACCTTGGCACCCCAGATGTTTTGGAACTACATTTCCCACAATGCTCAACTACACTGCAGAGTGCATGAGCATCATGGGAAATGTAGTTCTAAAACATCTGGGGTGCCAAGGTTCGCCATCACTGCCCTAGGAACTAAAGACCCCAGCCGATAGATCCAGCCTGTCTCATTCTGTGACACCTTTATCCTTTTGTTGTCACCCCTCCAATGGTTCTTGATTATATCAATTCCAAAAAAGGATCACTTTGATGTACCTCCTTAAAGTGCCAGGATAAATTATGTTTAGGGAAACCATTTCTTATATTATTAACCGACCATCCGCCGCAGTTGTACCACAGGCAGGCGAATCGCCGCCATGTTACGCCGGGCAATCAGGAACCGATCAATATCCAGGCCCAGGCCAATGATATCTGGCCTGGACCTGGTGATTGGTCCTGACGAATGAGATCCTTCCCTTGTCGTGTAACTGTAAACACTGACAGGGGAAGTGATGTCATCTCTCCTCGTGTCGGTCTTTTCCGTTCCAGACCGAGGAGACATTACATCTAAAAGTGAGTTGCACCACCACTACACTGACACCAGGTCACGTAGGCACACAATTCCCCCCCCCCCCCATCACCCCCCCCTTTACCACCTGTCACTGTGTCACCCATTGCAGCGTTCAGATTTTTTTTTATCGCTGTACTGGTGTCATTAGTGACACTAATCAGTGTTAGGGTAATTAGGCTTAGGCCCAGATAGGTCTAGGGACCCCCCCTAACCCCCCCAATAAAGGTTAACCTCCTTGATTACCCCCTTTCACCTGTGATCACTAGCGTCAGGGCACCCGCCGTATTTTACCCAATAAAGGTTTAACCCCCTGATCACCCGGTGGGTGATCAAAGTTAGGTTTTAGCTTCAGATAGGGTCTGCATCGCCCCAGGCAGCGTCAGATCAGTGCCAGTAGCGCTAACACCCATGCACGCACCATACGCCTCCTTTAGTAGTATAGTGTCTGAACAGATCAATATCTGATCTGATCAGATCTATACTAGCGTCCCCAACAGTTTAGGCTCCCCAAAAACGCAGTGTTAGCGGGATCAGCCCAGATACCTGCTAGCACCTGCGTTTAGCCCCTCCGCCCAGCCCAGCCCACCCAAGTGCGGTATCAATCAATCACTGTCACTTACAAAACACATAACTGCAGCATTCGCAGAGTCAGGCCTGATCCCTGCGAACGCTAATGCCGCGTACACACGAGCGGACTTTACGGCAGACTTTGTCCTGCGGACTTTTCGATCGACTTTACGATGGACTTTCCGAATGAACGGACTTGCCTACGCATGATCAACCAAAGTCCGACGGATTTATACGTGATGACGTATGACTGGACTAAAACAAGGAAGTTCATAGCCAGTAGCCAATAGCTGCCCTAGCGTAGTTTTTTGTCCGTCGGACTAGCATACAGACGAGCTGACTTTTCGAACGGACTCGAGTCCATCGGATAGATTTGAAACATGTTTCAAGTCCGTCAAACTTTTGAGAAAAAAAAAGTCAGCTGGAGCCCACACACGATCTAATTGTCCGACGGACTCCGGTACACCAGACCAAGTGTGCCGGAAAGTCCGCTCGTACGCGGCATAACAGTTTTTTTGGTAGCGCTTTAATCAGTCGCTGACAGGAGCTTTTTTACCTTTTTTACCTGTAACTTTACTGAACTTCATGAACCTGTAGACAGCAGCGGCACCCTGACAGATAGCTCTGACGACGGAGTTGTGGTCCCTGCCAAGGTCAGGCGTACCAGACCCCGTTCTTCTTCTGCTGTTGTTGAGGTGCAAGAACCGCAGGTCCCTCGTATGGAGCAGAGAGCCAGTACTAGCGCCGCTCATCTTTCTGGTGAACTGGCAAGCACCAGCGGCCTAGTATACTAGGCCGCTGGTGCTTGCCAGTTCACCAGAAAGATGAGCGGCGCTAGTACTGGCTCTCTGCTCCATACGAGGGACCTGCGGTTCTTCTGGTCATACATCCAGCACTGCAGTAACACTTGGTGATATGGCGAATCCCATAAGTGCAGTTCAAGGTGGCAAGCACGAGTAGTGTCCCGCTGCCACCAAGTAGAAGACAAAGACAGGCCCGTCGAGACCATCGTGCCCTTCCTGCTGCATTTGCCAATCCTAATTGGAACACACCACTTCTGCAGCACCCGTACTTCCCCCATTCACTGGCCAACCCAGAATTCAGGTGGAAATTGCCCGGACTGGGCATAAAAAAGAGCCCTGGAAATAATTTCATAGCAGCCCCAGTGGTGTAGCGTTGGTTGTCCATACCCAAGGCAAGTAATTTGCGCCACTAATCTGCGGACATTTAGCACTCCGAGTCCCTTCCACTCTTATGCCCCGTACACACGGTCGGATTTTCCGATGGAAAATGTCCGATCGGAGCGTGTTGTCGGAAATTCCGACCGTGTGTGGGCTCCATCGGACATTTTCCATCGGATTTTCCGACACACAAAGTTGGACAGCAGGAGATAAAAATTTTCCGACAATAAATCCGATCTCGTCAATTCCGACCGTGTGTGGCCTGTTCCGACGCACAAAGTGCCACGCATGCTCAGAAGAAATTCCGACACGGGACAGCTCGTTCTGGTAAACTTAGCGTTCGTAATGGATAAAGCACTTTCGTCACGCTGCAATGTTCAAAATGGTTTAATACAGCGCACTCTCTTCTTCTTTATAATGTGACAAGAATTAAGTCGTTTTGATGCTCATATTCACACACACTTCTCACAAACTTTTTTCGTTACTATTTATCGGGATTCCCTCAATATATTTTGATTTCTCACATCTGACAACATATTTTTTTTTTTTTTTTTTTACTTTAATGTAGAATCTTTTTTTGTGTTTCTCTTTTTATTTTTATTTTTTTTGTTGATTTTGATTTGTACTCCCGAAAATGTTTGTGTGTTTTTTGTGACAAGTTCCCACAACACCATTGATATGTTGTTCTATTTAATCTGTAGGAGGAGATTGTTTGGTGTTGTTGTCCCTTGTTAATTTCACATTGTACTTTAGAAATGTACCTGAATACTCACCAACAAACTGTCCTTTTTGGATGAAAACACACACAGGAGAGTAGAATTTACCTAAAAATATTTTATTAAGGGGTCACAACTATAAACAAAGAGGGAGGCAACGCTGGAAAAACTGCAGAAGTGGGCGAAGCCTTGGACTCCCAGGGCAGACATCAATTATTTAAAAGCAAAATTGGTGGCCTGAGGAGTCCATATCTGAGGGAGGGCAGTCTGGTCCAGAAGTCCCAGATATCCGGAAAGCAGCAGATGACATCTGTGTCCCCAGGCTGTGGTCATACAAGAGACTGCATCTTCTGTCAGACCAGACTGAACCCAGGGCAATCTCTCTGTGGTCTTCCTTCCACGCTTCCTTCCAGCCTTTGGCTGTGGTGGTGGAGTTGTGGCAGCAGGAGGAGGAGGAGGAGGAGGAGGAGGAGGAGGAGGATCGTCCCTCTCAATGACATCCGTCTTGGGTGTCAGTTCCCCACTCTCCCCCTTACGAAGGACTTTATAAATCAGGTCCTCAGAAATCTTGCGTTGGCCCTCCTGCATGCCCTGCAATTTGGTGGCAGCCATGCAGGCAAAGGCCTCTTCAGGACTGGGGAAGGCTCTGAGGGACGCCGAAGCCTCCTGGATCAGCCTGTACGCTGAATCCTGCACAGGACTGGGAGTGGCCTTCCTGGCCCTTTTATATGGCAGGCGGAGGGGAGGGACCTGAGACTCAGTCAGGCTGCGACTTGTCCCAGGCTTCTCTTGGCTGACACTTAGCCCCGCCTCCTCCTGGCTGCCACTAATCCCTGCCTCCTCCTGACTGCCACATTCCACAGCCTCCTCCTGGCTGAGGTCTTCCTGTGTATGAAAAAGGGCCATAGTTTTAGTATTGTTTTCATCAATCACACACAATTTTCACCTCCTGACTGCTGCAAATTGAATGTTAACAAATATAACAGACTATCCTTCTGAGCCCAGCATTTTTCATTCTTGTCCCAATTTTGGGTGCCCACTACTGTCTATTGATATGTAAAGCACTTTTTTAAATCAGCAATTAATGATCAATAATAACATCTAGTAAACATCATTTCTTTATTGCCCAGAAATCTGTAGAAGAATACTATACCTGACTCCAGCTGGGCTCCTCCACTTCTTCCTGGCTGGAAGGCACAGGTTGGACATCAGAAGCCTCAGCTGGTATGGAAGGAAGCGTGGAAGGAAGAGTAGAGAGGGATTCAGTGTGGTCTGACAGAAATCGCAGTCTCATAGTACCACAGCCTGGGGACATAAATGTCATCTGCTGCAGCTCCGGACCTCTGGGAATCTGTGACCTTCTTGCGCTCCCTAAGATAAGTGCTCCTCAGGCCACCAATTTTAGCTTTTAAATAGGGGATGGTTGCTGTGGGGACCACCGGCTTCACCAACTCCAGCAGTTTCTCCAGCGCTGCCTGCCTCTTCTGTTTGTGGTTATAGTGGGGGTGTCTGGCCTGCCACAGACAGGGCAGCTCTCTGTTCTTGTCAATAAACAGGGGCAGGAAATTGTGGTCGTTGAACCCATCCATTTTCTCTGCAAGACACAACACAAGACAAACCCTAATGTCAGGCCAAACTCCCCTAATCTTGTTACAATATAGGCTTCAATTTCGAAGCAGTATAGGCCCAAGTTTAGATCCTACCTTCGTTAGCACGATCGGCGTCTCCGATGCTCCTTCCTCCGCTCACAGATCGTACGTAAGACGCGCGCGTTACGATTTATACACACTGCGCATGTGTATAACTCCGCCCGCCCCTGACGTTCTTTCTATTCTATTCCCCGCCCCTTTTCATTTGGCGCAGTGGGGGAAGAGCACATGGCGGATAGACAGCAGGATCGTGCTAATTACAGCAACGAGGAGGAGGAGGAGGAGGATAGGCCGGAGCCTGAAACGTCCCGATCCAGAAGGAGATTAAAGGACTCAAATATGTCCTTTGGGGAGATGTTGGAAATGGTGGACATCCTGAAGAAGGCCGACTATGATGGAAAGTATGGGCCTTACCCCAACCACAATGTCCGAAAGGCCAAGATCATGGCGAAAGTGGTCAGGAGTCTGCACCGGAAATTCGGGGTACGACGATCGAAAGATGAGCTCAGGAAGCGGTGGTCGGACCTCAAATTACGAGAACATGAGCAGTACAGAAAGATCCGGAGAGTGCTGCAAAAAAGTAAGTAGTTGTGCTGTGTTCCTATTGTTCTTGTGTTTATTACTTTCGTGCTGCTCCATATGCTTTAGGAACTGTTGTACAGTTTAAAATGGCAACTTTCATGTTCATGGGCACATTATTCGTTCGGATCACACATTTTTTTTTCGGACTATCAAATACCATTGTTTAGCCCATATGCATTTGGCCACCATTTTGACGCCCTATACTTGTCTTCAAAGAATTGGGTTGTGTAGATGGCTTTGTTACTAGAATGAAATGCAAACTAGATTGTGTGTAAGGAGAGGACACTGAGCAGCTGTTTTCACATCTGGACATTGGAGCACTAGTGTGGGACAAAAGAACACCATTTTTATTAGGGGGCCACACAGGTGCTCCAGTGTATACTATAGGGGGGTCTCCATCTGTGAAGCTTGTACCAAACAGGTAAAGTATTGCAGCTTGACAAAGGACACTAAAAAAGCTACATCTTGGAACTCTGCTAAAATAGACAATTGTACCCCACTTCCAAGCAATGTTTCATCTTTATAGTTCTGACATTAAATATCTGTGTGCTAATTATACCATTTTTGTTTTACATAGGGGAGAAAAGACTCGGAGGACATCCCTCATCCGAGGAGACCAGAGCCCCCCCCCCCTCTGGAAGAAGGGGAAATCCACCCAACACAAGCTGAGCAGGAGGAAGAAGACATGGTGGAAGTAGTCACCACAACAGGTGAGTGTCTGCGACCACAGGCTCAGATAAGAGATTGGATGGCGGAATTTTTTTTAGACCTAATTTATTTTGGGTTTCCTTTCTTTTTAGGTGATCGTGAGTTTGTGGATGAAGATCCTTTCACATCAGAAAGTGCCCAGATCCTGATCGGGGAGATCATGGGGTGTAATTTACAATTGGAAAACATCAAGCAAAACATCAATGATGTTATTCCAAAATATAAAAACATCATTGATGTTTTGGGGCGAGTTTAAATCCCCTCAAAATCACTTTCTTCTTTTGTCTGCTACAATATGCGAAATGTTTTTGTGATTTTTCCCAAAGCCAAATTTGGAGGATGCACACAGTGTGCCAACATGTGCTATCTGCCATCACGGGAGATCAATGGACACGTTTTGGGGGTGCAACCCCTTCCTCAATAATAAAGTAGCGGTGAGGAAGGGCTTTCTCCCCCAAAACACATCCCTTGATCCCCCGTGATGGCAGATAGCACATGTTGACATTGTGAAATTTGTGTGCATCTTCCAAATTTGGCTTTTCCAGGGGTGATTTCCCCCCATCTGAACGCAATATCAAACACAGTTCCTAAATACTCATGTCTGATATTGCCTTCCAGTTCTACCAAATGTGAACTTTGTAAGATCAAGATTTGTGTCTTTCTTGTGGGTTTTACGCAGGCCTGTTTTCTATAAAATGGACATTTTGATTTTGGATAATGACACCACAAAAATTGTTATACAACAAACATGTCGGTTTGTCAGAAAAACCTTTGGTAAATGCACATGTGATTGTGCTGGTATTAAAAAGATTGTTCATCAAGAATGTGTGGATTATTGTCTCAACGCTACAACACTTTTGGGGTGATGTAATTGTTGTTTGATGAGAAAATGGGGGTAATTTCCTAAGGGCTAATCCACTTTGCACTACAAGTGCTGTTTCAGTGCAGTTGCAAGTGCACTTGTAGTGAAAAGTGTCTTTGCATTTAGTAAATAACAGCCAACAGTGCTTTGTATAAGGTTACACAATCACAACATTTTCTGGACTCCACACATTTCTGTCAGGGTCAGCTAAAACAAACACAAGCAGTAAATGTCCACAAAGAAGAGCCTGGGGGAGATGCCTGTCGAGAACTTGAGGTCCTGAAGACTTCTCCCTGTCGCCAAATACCGCAGGGTAGCGACCAACCTCTGCTCCGGAGTGATGGCTTGCCTCATGCAGGTATCCTGCCTGCTGATATAGGGGGTCAGCGAAGCCAACAAACTGTGAAACATGGGGTCCGTCATCCTGAGAAAATTCCTGAAATCACCAGGATTATTCTCACGGATCTCACGGAGCAAAGGCATATGAAAGAACTGGTCACGCTGAAGCAACCAATTCTTGGTCCATGAACTCCTCCCCACCCTGTTCATGGACTGGACTTGTGTCAAGGTCAGGACCCCAACACCAAGCCCCCGCACAGCACGAACTGTACGAGGAGTACGCATACGAAACATGGCTAGAAAACGGTCGGCTGCTCAGAACGAAGTAACAGAACGCACTGAAGAACAGCAAGGCCTGTGAAGAGCGACCTGAAAAACAGCAACGAGCGGACAAGATCGCACAGAAAACTCCGATACGAACTGACTGCACGCACTGAAGAGCAAATACAAACCCACAAGCACAAACTGAACGGCAGAAAACGATCTGAAAGCCACGAGTCTGAAAAAGCGGGAATCGTCTCTCACCAAACTTTTACTAACACGAGATTAGCAAAAGGAGCCCAAAGGGTGCCGCGCTTGGTTCTGAACTGGCCTTTTCTAGTCTCGTCGTACGTGCTTGACGTCACCGCGTTCTTGGCGATCGGAAATTCCGACAACTTTGTGCGACCGTGTGTAGGCAAAACAAGTTTGAGCCAACATCCGTCGGAAAAAATCCGAGGATTTTGTTGTCGGAATGTCCGAACAAAGTCCGACCGTGTGTACGGGGCATTACAGTATATTTAGGATAAGGTACCCTTAACGGTACCTCTTAGGATGTACCACTCTTTCTCTTTGTTCTCCTTTCTTTCTCTTTTATCGCTCTCTATCCTTATGCTTGCTTTTTTCCCTATATATCGCTCTCTATCATGTATGTCATGTTCTTTCTCACCCGCTTTCTTTGTTCCTCCCCCTCTTTTTATTCCTTCTCCTCCTCTTTGTTTTTTTTCCCTCTCTCACCTCTATATCTATACACACACATACACTGTATGTATTTACACCTATATGTATATTGCACCGAATGAATAATTGTCTTTTGGGGGAGGATGGATTGGAATCCAATGTGAAATGTGCCTTGGCCATAGCGTCCATCATAAAGCATCCTCCCTCTGTACTGGTCCAGGACTGGGGGCTGTAATATACTTCTGCTGTGGCAGACGGGGAAGTGTGTACAGTGTGAGTGTATCATGTGTGTGTCCTCTCCTGCAGGGATTGCAGACACATTACAGGAGATGGTCAGAGAGTGCAGCCATATTGCAGAAGATGGTCAGAGGCTGCAGATATAGTACAGAAGATGGTCAGAGACTGCACACATAGTACAGGAGATGGTCAGAGACTGCAGATATAGTACAGGAGATGGTCAGAGACTGCAAAATATAGTACAGGAGATGGTCAGAGACTACAGATATAGCACAGGAGATGGTCAGAGACTACAGATATAGCACAGGAGATGGTCAGAGACTGCAGCCATATTACAGGAGATGGTCAGAGACTGCAGATATAGTACAGGAGATGGTCAGAGACTGCAGACATAGTACAGGAGATGGTCAGAGACTGCAGACATAGTACAGGAGATGATCAGAGACTGCAGACATAGTACAGGGGAGGGTTAGGGATTGCAGACATGATTGATTCAGGAGATGGTCAGAGACTGCATTTAAAGCTGAACTCAGTGTACAGGTATATAGTATCGCAGGGTTGCTCCACTCTATTTAAACCATCTCTGCAAGATCAAGTCAGTCATTTTCCTTTGAAAGTACAAGCAAGTGACAGAAAAAAACATCACATCCAGTTTCCAAAATACAATTTTTTTGCAAACACTGAACTGCTCAAGATTAGATGAGGACAGTAACCATTTAATGGGTCTGTGAAGCTTTTAGCCTGACCCAGCAGTAAATCTTAAACAAAAAAAAAAACATCAAACAATCTGTGCAGCACACACAGAGCTCTGGCTAAATAGCTGATTATAAGCTGAAATAGTTAACAGCCATGTGTCCCTGGTCTCATAGAATGCTGCTGCAGTGTCTTCCAGAGATCTTATCAGTGTGATCAGACAATGTGCAGGTCAGGTTAGGCAGATAAAAAAAGTAAGCAGGGAGACAAGAATGAGGGGAGGCTGATGGTAACCTGCACACTGCCTGATCACATAGATATCTGGAATACACTGCAGCTGGCCAGCAACATGTTACTGTGCTCCAGACTATCCTGTTTTTTCCATTCAGCCAGAGTTGTGTGTCCTGGAGAACTGGCATTGTTGTAGTCATACCTCCTTGTTCCTTGTATCTCCCTCCTGGCTTCCCCATTCAGCCTCACTCCAGCACTTACAGTCAAATGTGAGCGGGGGAGGGCTACACTGCCTGCTGATTGGCTGTGGATGCACGGGAGGAGGAGCAATTCCTCCCTTGTACTCCCCTAAGCAGCGCTATTGGCTGTGGGTTCCCTACTATGAGAAATGATCAGTCCACTGCCCAGAGAACACACAGTAAGTGTCCATGCTCCCTCCCGCCTGCATTATCCTCCTGCACACCACAGACCTGCCTGCCGCACGATAGCCACGTGCTCCTCCAGCCATCCGCTGCTAGAATTAATTTCCTCTGTCAGCCCCGCCTCCTGTAGGCCAGTCCTGCCCTGGCCTTGTTTACTCCCCATCAAGTTGTCTGCGTTGATGAGTCCCTGATTAAGTTTTCTGGCCGCTTGTCATTCAAACAGTATCTTCCCAGCAAGGGTGCCAGATACGGGGTCAAGATGTATAAGCTCTGTGACAGGGCCACAGGCTATACATATAGTTTTATGGTTTATGAGGGAAGAGATAGTTATGTAGAGCCGGAGAACTGCCCTGACTACATAGGGAGTGCTGGTAAGATTGTGTGGGACTTATTCGGAAAGGGGTACCACTTGTATGTGGACAATAATTACACAAGCGTGCCACTTTTTAGTCACCTGTTTGATCATCAAGTGGCGCATGTGGCACCGTGGGATCTAATCGCCGGGGCTTACCCCAGTGGCTTGTAGATTCCCGTCTTAGGCTGGGGGAGAGAGCCTGCTTGAGATGTAATAATTTGCTCGCTGTGAAGTGGAGGGATAATAAGAATGTTTTCGTTCTGTCCTCCCTTCACGCAGACACAAGGGTCCAAATTCCTACCGCGACTGGTGTTGTGGAGAAACCCCTCTGTGTCTACGAATATAACCTTAATATGGGAGGGGTGGACTTCAACAACCAGTTGTTGGCGCCGTACCTAGTTGCCCATAAGGCCAGACGCTGGTACAAAAACGTGCCTGTTTATTTATTTTAATTGGCTTTGCTGAATGCTTTTGTGCTATACAAAGCTTCAGGACGAACTGGATCCTTCCTTAAATTCCAGGAAGAGATCATCAGAGCCCTTCTATTCCAGGCTTTGGCCCAACTTCCCAATCCAAATGCAGTAAGCCGGCTGCATGAGAGGCATTTTCCGCATGTCCTCTCTGGTACCCCTACCCAAAGAAACCCCCAAAGAAGATGTTGTGTCTGTAGAAAGCGCAGATTTAGGTGTGACACCCGCTTTTATTGTCCCTCCTGTCCTGACCAACTTGGTCTTTGCATCGGTGACTGTTTCAAACGCTATCACACACTAGTTGAGTATTAGAGTAGGGCACAGCATTACACAGTCATAGTTACACGTACACAGGGTCTCGGGGTCTCGAAAGATGTGATGGCCATCACATTTTGAAAGACTCTAATCTGCAATGTTCAGTTTATAGTTTTTTTACAGTTTTTATAAAAGTGAAAAAAGTAAAAAAAAAAAAAACACGCACAAAAACACAAAAAAATAAAAAAGCCAAAAATAGTTGTGGTTGTATTTTTCTTCTCTCTCTATTTCCTCTCTCTTATGTTCGCTCTCTACTGTCCGTTCTACTGTTCGCTCACTATTGTTCTATATCTATCGTTCTCTCTCTGTTTTATTTTTACTATGTTTTATTGTATTTGCTTTGCAGGTATGGTATGTTATACTGTAATGTTTGTTTTATTGTTAACCATCATTTGCTTAGCAAGTATGCCATTCAGCTGCAGCACGGGTTTATTTATCTTGACAGCAACATTGTTTGCTCCCACGATACATAAAGCCGTGACTCCAGTGCTGTCAGAGGTGATTTCACTTAAAAAAAAGAGCATATATGCCGAAGCATGGGGGCAGGGGTGGAGGAGCGATTTGCTCCTAACATTAGGGGTGGATTGCCCCCATGCTTCAGCATATATTTTTTAGGCACAGATTGCAATGTTTTATTTTTACTGTTTTATTGTATTTGCTTTGCAGGTATGGTAAGTCTTACTGTTATACTGTAATGTTACTTTGTTTTATTGTTAACCATCATTTGCTTAGCAGGTACGCTATTCAGCTGCAGCACGGGTTTATTTATCTTGACAGCAACAGCGTTTGCTCCCATGATACGAAAGCCGTGACTCCAGCGCTGTTGGAGGTGATTTCACCACCACAGTTAAAAAAAAAATGGTGCATATATGCCCATCATTAGAAGTGGGTGGATGAAGGGCGGTATTCTAATGGTGAGCATACCCACCGATCAATCTCTTTTTTTCGTTCAGCCCACAGGCTCCATGAAAAAAAGAACATTACAATGTAGGCTCAACAAGGACCAGCAATACCAGAATGATGCCTGCAGGTTTAGGTATCATCTTGGTATCATTATTTTCAGCCAGCGGTCAGCCTTTATGTAAAAGCAATCCTAGCAGCTAATTAGCCTCTAGACTGCTTTTATAAACAGTGGGAAGGAAAGGCCCCCCTCCCACCGTCTTCCATGTTTTTTTCAGGCTCTTCTGTCTCAACAGGGAACCCGAGAATGCAGCCGGTGGTTCAGCCAGCTGATCATAGAGCTGACCAGAGACCAAAATGGCTCCAATCATCTCTATGGCCTAAGAAACCGGAAGCTACAAGCATTTCGTGACTTCGGTTTCGCCGGATATAAACAGCGCCATTGGGAAATTGACATAGCATTTTATCACACCAATCTTGGTGTGGTCAGATGCTTTGAGGGCAGAGGAGAAATCTAGGGTCTAATAGACCCCAATTTTTTCAAAATAGGTCCACCTATTGCTATCATAGGGGAAATTAACATTCCCTGAGATAACAATAAAAATGATAAAAAAAATATGAAAGGAACAGTTTAAAAATATAATAAAAAAGAAAAATAAATAATTAAAAAATAAAAAAAAAAGCACCCTCACACGCAAAAAGTATGCTCACACGCAAAGGCGAACGCAAGCATCAGTCTGCTGTCATATGTAAACAGCAATTGCACCATGCATGTGAGGTATCATCGCAAAGGTCAGATCGAGGGCAGTAATTTTAGCAGTAGACCTCCTCTGTAAATCTAAAATGGTAACCTTTAACCACTTGAGCCCCGGACCATTATGCTGCCTAAGGACCAGAGGTCTTTTTCCAATTTGGCACTGCGTCACTTTAACTTTTAATTGCGCGGTCATGCAATGCTGTACCCAAACGAAATTTGCGTCCTTTTCTTCCCACAAATAGAGCTTTCTTTTGATGGTATATGATCACCTCTGCCGTTTTTATTTTTTGCGCTATAAACGGAAAAAGACCGAAAATTTTGAAAAAAAATGATATTTTCTACTTTTTGTTATAAAAAAAATCCAATAAACTCAATTTTAGTCATACATTTAGGCCAAAATTTATTCGGCCACATGTCTTTGGTAAAAAAAAAGTTAATAAGCGTATATTTATTGGTTTGCGCAAAAGTTATAACGTCTACAAACTAGGGTACATTTTCTGGAATTTACACAGCTTTTAGTTTATGACTGCCTATGTCATTTCATGAGGTGCTAAAATGGCAGGGCAGTACAAAACCCCCCCAAATGACCCCATTTTGGAAGTAGACACCCCAAGGAAATTGCTGAGAGGCATGTTGAACCCATTGAATATTTATTTTTTTTGTCCCAAGTGATTGAATAATGGCAAAAAAAAAAAATATTTACAAAAAGTTGTCACTAAATGATATATTGCTCACACAGGCCATGGGCCTATGTGGAATTGCACCCCAAAATACATTCAGCTGCTTCTCCTGAGTATGGGGATACCACATGTGTGGGACTTTTTGGGAGCCTTGCCGCGTACGGGGCCCCGAAAACCAATCACCGCCTTCAGGATTTCTAAGGGCATAAATTTTTGATTTCATTCCTCACTACCTATCACAGTTTTGAAGGCCATAAAATGCCCAGATGGCACAAAACCCCCCCAAATGACCCCATTTTGGAAAGTAGACACTCCAAGCTATTTGCTGAGAGGCATGTTGAGTCCATGGAATACTTTCTTTTTTGACACAAGTTGCGGGAAAGTGACAATTTTTTTTTTTTTGCACAAAGTTGTCACTAAATGATATATTTCTCACACAGGCCATGGACATATGTGGAATTGCACCCCAAAATACATTTAGCTGCTTCTCCTGAGTATGGGGATACCACATGTGTGGGACTTTTTGGGAGCCTAGCCGCATACGGGGCCCCGAAAACCAAGCACCGCCTTCAGGATTTCTAACGGCGTATTGTTGTGATTTGACTCCTCACTACCTATCACAGTTTTGAAGGCCATAAAATGCCAAGATGGCACAAAACCCCCCCAAATGACCCCATTTTGGAAAGTAGACACCCCAAACTATTTGCTGAGAGGCATGTTGAGTCCATGGAATATTTTATATTTTGACACAAGTTGCGGGAAAGTAACACTTTTTTTTTTTTTTTTTTTTTTTTTGCACAAAGTTGTCACTAAATGATATATTGCTCAAACATGCCACGGGCATATGTGGAATTACACCCCAAAATACATTCTGCTGCTTCTCCTGAGTATGGGGATACCACATGTTTAGGACTTTTTGGGAGCCTATCCGCGTATGGGGCCCCGAAAACCAAGCACCGCCTTCAGGATTTCTAAGGGCATAAATTTTTGATTTCACTCCTCACTTCCTATCACAGTTTTGAAGGCCATAAAAAGCCCAGATGGCACAAAACCCCCCCAAATGACCCCATTTTGGAAAGTAGACACCCCAAGCTATTTGCTGAGAGGCATGTTGAGTCCATGGAATATTTTATATTTTGACACAAGTTGCGGGAAAGTGACAATTTTTTTTTTTTTTTTTTTTGCACAAAGTTGTCACTAAATGATATATTGCTTAAACATGCCATGGGCATATGTGGAATTACACCCCAAAATATATTCTGCTGCTTCTCCTGAGTATGGGGATACCACATGTGTGGGACTTTTTGGGAGCCTAGCCGCATACGGGGCCCCGAAAACCAAGCACCGTCTTCAGGATTTCTAAGGGCGTTAGGTTGTGATTCCACTCCTCACTACCTATCACAGTTTTGAAGGCCATAAAATGCCAAGATGGCAAAACCCCCCCCCCAAATGACCCCATTTTGGAAAGTAGACACCCCAAGCTATTTGCTGAGAGGCATGGAGAGTATTTTGCAGCTCTCATTTGTTTTTGAAAATGAAGAAAGACAAGAAAAATGTATTTTTTTTTTCTTTTTTCAATTTCCGAAAGTTTGTGACAAAAAGTGAGGTCTGCAAAATACTCACTATACCTCTCAGCAAATAGCTTGGGGTGTCTATTTTCCAAAATGGGGTCATTTGGGGGGGGGGTTGTGCCATCTGGGCATTCCATGGCCTCCGAAACTGTGCTAGGCAGTGAAGAGTGAAATCAAAAATTTGCGCCCTTAGAAAGCCTGAAGGCGGGGCTTGGTTTTCGGAGTCCCGTGCGCGGCTAGGCTCCCAAAAAGTCCCACACATGTGGTATCCCCATACTCAGGAGAACCAACAGAATGTATTTTGGGGTGTAATTTCACATATTCCCATGGCATGTTTGAGCAATATATCATTTAGTGACATCTTTGTGCAAAAAAAAAAAAAAAAGATTTGTCTCTTTCCCGCAACTTGTGTCACAATATAAAATATTCCATGGACTCGACATGCCTCTCAGCAAATAGCTTGGGGTGTCTACTTTCCAAAATGGGGTCATTTGGGGGGGGTTTGAACTGTCCTGGCATTTTATGCACAACATTTAGAAGCTTATGTCACACATCACCCACTCTTCTAACCACTTGAAGACAAAGCCCTTTCTAACACTTTTTGATTACATGAAAAAAATATTTTTTTTTTGCAAGAAAATTACTTTGAACCCCCAAACATTATATATTTTTTTTAAAGCAAATGCCCTACAGATTAAAATGGTGGGTGTTTCATATTTTTTTTTCACACAGTATTTGCGCAGCGATTTTTCAAACGCATTTTTTTTGGGAAAAAACACACTTTTTTAAATTTTAATGCACTAAAACACACTATATTGCCCAAATGTTTGATGAAATAAAAAAGATGATCTTAGGCCGAGTACATGGATACCAAACATGACATGCTTTAAAATTGCGCACAAACGCGCAGCGGCGACAAAATAAATACATTTTTAAAAGCCTTTAAAAGCCTTTACAGGTTACCACTTTAGATTTACAGAGGAGGTCTACTGCTAAAATTACTGCCCTCGTTCTGTCCTTCGCGGTGATACCTCACATGCATGGTGCAATTGCTGTTTACATTTGACGCCAGACCGACGCTTGCGTTCGCCTTTGCGCGAGAGCAGGGGGGACAGGGGTGCTTTTTTTTTTTTTTTTTTTTCTTTATTATTTTTTTGCTTTTTTATCTTATTTTTAAACTGTTCCTTTCATTTTTATTTTTTTTAAATTAATTTTATTGTTATCTCAGGGAATGTAAATATCCCCTATGATAGCAATAGGTAGTGACAGGTACTCTTTTTTTTAAAAATTGGGCTCTATTAGACCCTAGATCTCTCCTCTGCCCTCAAAGCATCTGACCACACCAAGATCGGTGTGATAAAATGCTTTCCCAATTTCCCAATGGCGCTGTTTACATTCGGCGAAATCTAAGTCATGAAATGCTCGTAGCTTTCGGTTTCTTAGGCCATAGAGATGTTTGGAGCCATTCTGGTCTCTGATCAGCTCTATGGTCAGCTGGCTGAATCACCGGCTGCATTTTCAGGTTCCCTGTTGGGACAGGAAAGCCAGAGAAAAACATGGAAGACGGTGGGGGAGGGGGGGGGCATTCCCTCCCACTGCTTGCAAAAGCAGTCTAGAGGCTAATTAGCCGCTAGGATTGCTTTTACATGAAAGCCGACCGCTGGCTGAAAAGAATGATACCAAGATGATACCTAAACCTGCAGGCATCATTCTGGTATAACCACTCAAAGTCCAGCAACATACCAGTACGTTGCTGGTCCTTGTTAGGCATATATTGTAAACTTTTTTTTCATGCAGCCTGTGGGCTGAACGAAAAAAAGATATTGATCGGTGGGTATGCCCACCATTAGAATACCTCCCTTCATCCACCCACTTCTAATGATGGGCATACATGCACCATTTATATATGCCGAAGCATGGGGGCATCCTCCCGCAAAAGGCAGGAGCAAATTGCTCCTCCACCCACTGCTGCCCCCACGCTTCGGCATATATGCTGAAGTATGTAACTGTGGTGGTGAAATCACCTCCGACAGCGCTGGAGTCACGGCTTTATATATCGTGGGAGCAAACGCTGTTGCTGTCAAGATAAATAAATCCGCGCTGCAACTGAATGGCGTACCTGCTAAGCAAATGATGGTTAACAATAAAACAAAGTAACATTACAGTATAACAGTAAGACTTACCATACCTGCAAAGCAAATACAAAAAAAAAACATAGTAAAAAATAAAACATTTAACGCAACCTGTGCCTAAAATATATATATGCCGAAGCATGGGGGCATCCTCCCGCAAAAGGCAGGAGCAAATTGCTCCTCCACCCACTGCTGCCCCCAAGCTTCGGCATATATGCTGAAGTATGTAACTGTGGTGGTGAAATCACCTCCGACAGCGTTGGAGTCACGGCTTTATATATCGTGGGAGCAAACGCTGTTGCTGTCAAGATAAATAAATCCGCGCTGCAACTGAATGGCGTACCTGCTAAGCAAATGATGGTTAACAATAAAACAAAGTAACATTACAGTATAACAGTAAGACTTACCATACCTGCAAAGCAAATACAAAAAAAAAAATAGTAAAAAATAAAACATTTAACGCAACCTGTGCCTAAAATATATATATGCCGAAGCATGGGGGCATCCTCCCGCAAAAGGCAGGAGCAAATTGCTCCTCCACCCACTGCTGCCCCCACGCTTCGGCATATATGCTGAAGTATGTAACTGTGGTGGTGAAATCACCTCCGACAGCGTTGGAGTCACGGCTTTATATATCGTGGGAGCAAACGCTGTTGCTGTCAAGATAAATAAATCCGCGCTGCAACTGAATGGTGTACCTGAAAACAATAAAATGGTTACCAACAAAACACAGTAAACGGTAAAGTATGAAAAATCTGAAAAGGAAACATGGTAAAACATAATAACAATAAAACATTGCAGAATAGAATAGAGTAAAAAAGAGAAGAACAATAGAGAGAGAATAGAGAGAGAGAGAACAATAAAACAACAACTATTTTTGGTTTTTTTATTTTATATTTTTTTTTGTGTTTTTATTTTTTTTAATTTTTTTTTTTTACACTTTTTTTTAGTAACTTTTAACTTTTGTAACTTTTGTTCCAGGTTTGGGTCTCTCAAAATGCAATGGCATCTTGGGAGACCCTGTGTTAGTGTGCCTAGTCTGTGCTGTGCTGAACCCTACGCTAATACTCAACTAATGTATGGTAGCGTTCAAAGCATTCACCCATGCAAAGACCAGGATTGCCAGGACAGGAGGGACAATAAGACCGGGTGTCACACCTAAATCCGCGCTTGCTGCAGACACGACATCTTTTTTGGGGGGCTCGTTGGGTAGGGGTACTCGGGATGGCATAAGGAAAATGCCGCTCATGCAGCCGGCTTACTGCATTTGGTTGGGGAAGGTGAGGTAGAGCACCGTCTGGAAACAGAAGGGCTCTGACGATCTCTTCCTGGAATTTAAGGAAGGATCCAGTCTGTCCTGAAGCTCTGTATAGCACATGAGCATTCAGCAAAGCCAATTGAAATAAGTATACAGACACTTTTTTGTACCAGCGTCTGGCCTTACGGGCAACTAAGTACGGCGCCAACAACTGGTCGTTGAGGTCCACCCCTCCCATATTAAGGTTGTATTCGTGGACACAGAGGGGTTTCTCCACAACACCAGTCGCCGTAGAAATTTGGGTCGTCGTGTCTGCATGAAGGGAGTTGAGAACGAAAACATTCTTCTTATCCCTCCACTTCATAGCGAGCAAATTATTATACTTCAAGCAGGCTCTCTCCCCCAGCCTAAGACGGGAATCTACAAGCCGCTGGGGAAAGCCCCGGCGATTAGGTCGAACGGTGCCACATGCTCCAATCTGCTGATCAAACAAGTGACTAAAAAGTGGCACGCTCGTATAATAATTGTCCACGTACAAGCGGTACCCCTTTCCGAATAAGGGTGACACCAAGTCCCACACTATCTTGCCAGCGCTTCCTATGTAGTCAGGGCAGTTTGTCGGCTCTACGTGACTATCTTTTCCCTCGTAAACCATAAATCTACATGTATAGCCTGTGGCCCTGTCACAGAGCTTATACATCTTGACCCCGTATCTGGCACGCTTGCTGGGAAGGTACTGTTTGAATGACAAGCGGCCAGAAAACTTAATCAGGGACTCATCAACGCAGACAACTTGATGGGGGGTAAACAAGTCTGCAAAACGTTGGTTGAAGTGGTTTACGAGGGGCCGAATTTTGTAGAGCCGATCGTATGCAGGGTCTCCACGAGGACGACAGAGTTCATTGTCGTTGAAGTGCATGAACCGCAAAATCTGCTCGTATCGTGCCCTGGCCATGGAAGCAGAGAACAAGGGTGAATGGTAAATTGGGTCAGTGGACCAATATGACCGCAACTTACTCTTTTTATTCAACCCCATGAGGAGGGAAAGGCCCAGAAAGGTCTTAAATTGGGAGACCGTAATTGGTCTCCAATCTCTGGCAAGGGTGGACTGGGGCATAGTGGCGATGTATTGACCAGCGTATAAATTGCTTTGGTCCACAATAGATCTATAGAGATCTTCGGTGAAAAACAGTGAATAAAAATCCAGTGGCATAAAGTCAACTGTTTCCACCTGAATTCCGGGTTGGCCAGTGAAAGGGGGAAGTACGGGTGCTGCAGAAGTGGAAGGTTCCCAATTCGGATTGGCCAATGCAGCAGGAAGGGCACTATGGGCACGACGGGCCTGTCTTTGTCTTCTTGGTGGCAGCGGGACACTACTAGTGCTTGCCGCCTCGCCAGCTTGAACTGCACTTATGGGACTCGCCACGTCACCACGTGATACTGCAGTGCTGGATGTACGACCAGGGTGTACTAGGCCGCTGGTGCTTGCCAGTTCACCAGAAGGAGTAACGGCGCTAGTACTGCTCTGCTCCATACGAGAGCCCTGCGGTTCTTGCACTTCAAGGACAGAAGAAGATTGGGGTCTGGTACGCCTGACCTTAGCAGGGACCACAACTCTGTCGTCAGAGCTATCTGTCATGGAGCCGCTGTCCTCTACAGGATCGTATTCTGAGCCTGAACTTGACAGATGAGTGACTTCCTCTTCACTATCTGTCATACTCAGAAACGTGTAGGCCTCTTCACTAGTGTACCTTCTATTTGCCATTTTGGGCTCTAAATTTAGGGGTACACTAGTGAGACTCACAGGCAAAAAAGCTCCTGACTGTTGGCGACTGTATCAAAACGCTACCAAAAAACTGTTAGCGATCGCAGGGATCAGGCCTGACTCTGCGAACGCTGCAGTTATGTGTGCTTAGTGTTTTGTAAGTGACAGTTATCGATCGATACTGCACTTGGGTGGGCTGGGCCGAGGAGCAAAACGCAGGTGCTAGCAGGTATCTGGGCTGATCCCGCTAACACTGCGTTTCAGGGAACCCTAAACTGCTGGGGAGTATAGATCTGATCGGATCAGATATCGATCCGCTCAGATACTATAGCACTAAGGGAGGTGTATGCTGCGTGCGTGGGTTTTAGCGGTACTGGCGCTAACCTGACGCTGCCTGGGGCGACGCAGACCTTATCTGATCCTAAAAACTTAACTTCTATCACCGCCGGGCAATTAGGGGGTTAAACCTTTATAGGGTAATAAACGGCGGGTGCCCTAAAACTATAATAAACTATAATAAACTGTAATAAACTGTAATAAACTACAAAAAACAAACTAGCTAACCAGCGTCACCCGTAACACTTATACGGTGATCGCTGGTGAAAGGGTTAACTAGGGGGCAATCAGGGGGTTAAAACCTTTAGCAGGTAGTATATGGGGGTCCCTGTCGCTATAAAACACTGACAGCGAACCTATATACTTACCTCCCTAACTAGCGTCACCTGTGTCACTAATACAGCGATCAGAAAAACGATCGCTTAGCGACACTGGTGACGGGGGGTAATCAAGGGGTTAACTTTTATTAGGGGGGTAGGGGGGTACCCTGGACCTAAGGGGGGGTACCCTAGACCTAAAGGGGGCTAACCTAACTGCCCTAAAACTTTTAACTGACACAAACTGACACCAATGCAAAAAAAAAAAAAAATGCTATTGGTGTCAGAGTGACAGGGGGTACAGGGGGGTGATCAGGGGGTGATCGGGGGGTGACAAGTGTGCCTGGCGTGTTCTACTGAATGTGTAGTGTTGTGCAGACTTACTTGGATGTCTTCTCTCCTCGGCGCGGCGACGAAAAGACCGGCTCGAGGAGAGATGACATCACTTCCTTTCCCTCTGTTTACATTACAGAGGGAAAGGAAGCATTTCATTCGCCGGGAGCGATCGGCCAACAATGGATGGCCGCCCCCTCACCTCTCATCGCCCGGGAACAAATGGCGACCGCCTCGGGCACCGGGGGGGGACCGATCGGACCCCCCACCCGCGGAAGGCAAATCACGTACATGTACGTGATTTTGCCTGTCCGTGCCACCTTGCCGACGTACATCGGCGTGAGGCGGTCGTCAAGTGGTTAAAGGCTTTTAAAAATGTATGTAGTTTGTCGCCGCTACACGTTAAAGCATGTTGTGTTTGGTAGCCATGTACTCGGCATAAGATCATCTTTTTTATTTCATCAAACATTTGGGAAATATAGTGTGTTTTAATGCATTAAAATTTAAAAAAGTGCGTTTTTTCCAAAAAAAAAGCGTTTGAAAAATTGCTGTGCAAATACTGTGTGAAAAAAATTGCAACACCCACCATGTTAATCTGTAGGGCATTTGCTTTAAAAAAATATAATGTTTGGGGGTTCAAAGTAATTTTCGTGCAAAAAAAAAAATGTTTTCATGTAAACAAAAAGTATCAGAAAGGGCTTTGTCTTCAAGTGGTTAGAAGAGTGGGTGATGTTTGACAAAAGCTTCTAAATGTTGTGCATAAAATGCCAGGACAGTTCAACCCCCCCCCCCCAAAAATGACCCCTTTTTGGAAAGTAGACACCCCAAGCTATTTGCTGATAGGCATGTTTTTTCTTTGTTTCTGTTAAAATTTTTTGTAAATAAGTACGTTTTCTCCTTCAATGATGGGCACTAATATGGCTGCACTGATGGGCACTGATACGGCGGCACTGATGGGCACCGATGAGGTGGCACCAATGAGGTGGCACCAATGAGGTGGCACCAATGAGGTGGCACTGATGGGTGGCACTGGTATGCGGCACTGATGGGCACTCATAGGCGGCACTGATGGGCACTCATAGGTGGCATTGATTGGTACATATGGGTGGCACTGATGGGTACTTATGGGTGGAACTGATGGGCACTGATAGGTGGGCACTGATGGGCACAGACAAGTGGCACTAATGGGCAATGACAGGTGGCACCGATGGGCAATGACAGGTGGCACTCATAAAACATATTGGGGGAATTGCTGGAACATAATGGTGCCAATCAGTGCCCATTTGTGGGTACTGATTGGCACAGATTGGGCACATGTGGATGGCCATGGGGTACATACCTGGCCATCCACATGTTGCCCCTTCCCTGGTGGTCCTAGTGGCGATCCCTGGTGGTCCAGTGTGGTGATCTGAGGGGGGGCTGCACTGATAAACAATCAGCGCAGACCCCCCCATCAGGAGAACCGCCGATCGGCTCTCCTCTACTCGCGTCTGTCAGACGCGAGTGAGGAAAAGCCGACAGACTCGCGTCTGTCAGACGCGAGTGAGGAAAAGCCGATCAATGGCTCTTCCCATTGACAGCGTGATCAGCCGTGATTGGACACGGCTGATCACGTGGTAAAGAGCCTCCGCCGGAGGCTCTTTACCAAGATCGGTGGAGCAGTGTGTCAGGCTGACGCACTGCTCCACTGATCGCCACGATGCGAGCCCAGGGGGCGCGCGGCGACATGTTATCCTGCTGGACGTCATATAACACCCAGTCAGGATAACGGAACCACTTCCCGGACGTCAATCCGCTATAGGGCGGGCGGGAAGTGGTTAATATCCATACCAGACCTGAAGGGCCTGGTATGGAATTTAGGGGGACCCCCCACGCCATTTTTTTTTTTACATTTTGGTTCGGGGTTCCCCTGTGGGGAATACCCATGCCCTTTTTATCAATGAACTTTTATGTGTATTGTCGGACCGGCAATTCATTAATAGCCACGAGTACTTTTAAATTACCTTTTTTCCTTTGAAATGTCATTTTGCTGTCAGACTGTTCTAAACACGGGAAACATGCGCCCCTTTACAGGCATACTATAGACACCCCCCAGGTACGAAATTTAAAGGAATATTACACTTTTATTGTTTCACTTTAAGCATCATTAAAATCACTGCTCCCGAAAAAACTGCCATTTTTAAAACTTTTTTGCATTGATACATGTCCCCTGGGGCAGGACCCGGGTCTCCAAACACTTTTTATGACAATAACTTGCATATTAACCTTTAAAATGAGCACTTTTGATTATTCATGTTCGTGTCCCATAGACTTTAACGGTGTTCGCACAAATTTTTTGTCTGTTCGCATGTTCATCTGCGAACCGAACAGGGGGGATGTTCGGCCCATCTCTAGTTATCATTGAGAATCATGGGGTACAACTTGTCGCTTGACAACTCGGAGGTCCAAAGTCGCCCAACTGTGAAACAAGTCATATATATTTTAATAGAAAGGAGCTCTCATTTATACATGCATTTACATCAGCAGAACAAATGCAGGAAGTGATGTGTGCACATGGGCCAGAAGCAAATGTGTGGGGATGCCAAACAAATCAATAAACCCCACCCTAAACAAATCTAACTACCACATTCACCCCCGCATTGATTAAGCACAAGTACATATCATACCCTTATCCGGAAAATGAGCAGCACCTCCTCTTTGCTAAAGAGGGACCTCGCCATGTCCACCTAGATGGAGATCTTGACCAGCACAGGGACTTCCGGGTGATTACAATGACTTATTTCTGGGTCAGAAGGCAAAACCACACTCTTTTGATCGCAACCACTATTAGAATTTTATTATTTTTGTTTATTTGCAGATATGCAAATTTGTATTTCTACTTATGATATTTAAAGGCGTTCGATAAGAAATGGTGTCCCTGGGTTAACAGCAGGTGAATGACAAAAACAAAAGGCCCAGTTTGAGCTCTGGTTCACACTGACAGGTGTGCAGAAGCCTAGGTTTACATTGGAGCGATTTGTCATGCGATTTGAGAGATCAAATTGCATGACTATTGGCAGCAATGGCACTGTTCCAATCGATGCCACATTTCTATTGTGGCACTGCACAAATTTGCTAAAGTAGTTCCTGCACTACTTTTACCAATTTCAGGTGCATCTTCAATAGACATTTGTGTATGAAGCCACACGTATGTCTATCAAGTCGCACCTGAAATCACGCTGACCTTGCTACTTTGAAATCGTGCTACTTCAAGTGAAGTAGCGCGATTTCAAAGTAGCATCAATGTGAACCAGGGCAAAGAGATTCGTTTTTGGTGCACAAATACATATTGAAATAAAATATAAGAGATATTGCAAAACCACCACCCACAAAAACTAAAGAGAAAGAAAAGTAGAAGAAAAAAAAACACCATAACAAAGCTCAATAATGTACTTTTATTTTACCAGCAGAAAAACAAAAACAAAAAAAAAATTTACATTCATTTACTAGCTTCAAAAAAATTTGGATAGGATATATGGTGCTACATTTAGCAATGGGATTTTAAGGGCCCTGCTCATAGGAGCTTACAATCTAAAATTTGACAAAACTTAGAGTGGACACAGTTTTAATTTCAGTGTATAACGGGCAACACATCACATTTTTATCTGCAAGATTATAGAAACATACTTAACAGTTATTCTTACAAAGCATTCCAACATAATATTAAAAGACTTATTCAAAAGACCCACCACCAGCCCACAATCCACACATACATACATCGGTGACCATGTTCTGCTGGAAGCTGCATTTCGGTGTACACAATTAAACGAGATCAAAAAGAGTAGGTCAGCAGATGCTTCCAAATGATGTTTGCATGATCAGACAAGAACAATACACGCACAACATTGACAGCATGGCCACATAAACCCACTTTTGATTGAAAAAATGCACAAGATTTTCATCAAATCTCCCCCAATATCATTCCTTCTCTACCACAAATCACAGCAAAAAACCTGACCTTCTCAGGCTAAACGAACCCTCCCACTGCAGGCCTTTATATAAGAGAGGTTGTATTGTTAGCACACTGACACACCCAATAGAAGTACACGCCTACCAGTATCTTTCAATCTGTCTCTTCATGTATGTCTAAAGTGATTGCACCTGATGAGCAGGAACACATAATAGTATTCACAACTGTGTTAGCCCTTGGCTAGGTGCATCAAATCTCCAACTACAGGACAAAGATCAAAGTCCATTTGCATCCACATAAACAAAGCAACAGATTTCTAAGCATGTACCCGTGCAGTCTTAACCCTAAAATTTGAAATGTCCAAGTCCCTGGGCATGATTAGTGCTAATACACATTAACATCAGTCCCTGGCTGCAATGAGCTTCCAATCTAAAGTCCAAAATTAACTTTCTTACATTAGAACCTATTTCGACAGGAGACAAATAAAATACCAGCATGTCTTTGGATTGTGGTGAGAAACCCACACATGGATAACATATAAACTTCAACACAAGGATTAGCATGTTGGGGAATTGAACAAACATCCCAGATGCTGCTAGACAGAACTGCTACCCACTTAGCCACCAGGCAGCCCCACACATGTTCTCTGCATCTCTGTGGTGTGAACCAGCCCTAAGTCCATAGCCATGCTCATTGTCACAAGCAATATACAATATATTGGCCTAAGTATTGGGACGCCTGCCTTTAAACGCACATAAACTCTAATGGTATCCCAGTATTAGAATTGGGTTCAAAACTCATTTGGCCCACCCTTTGCAACTATAACAGCTTCAACTCTTCTTGTCCACAAGGTTTAGGAGTGTGTCTATGGGAATATTTGACCATTCTTCCAAAGTGCATTTGTGAGATCAGGCACTATGTTGGACGAGAAGGCCTGACCTACAGTCTCCTCTCTAATTCATCCCCAAGGTGTTCTGTTGTGTTGAGGTCAGGACTCTGTCCAGGCTAGTCAAGTTCCTTCACCCCAAACTCCCTCATCCATGTCTTTATTGACCTTGCTTTGTGCACTGGTGAAAATGATTTGGTGGAGGGGGGATTATGATGTGGGGTTGTTTTTCAGGGGTTGGGCTTGGCCTCTTAGTTCCAGTTAAGGGAACTCTTAAGGCGTCATGCTCCCTACTTTGTGGGAACAGTTTTGGAAAGCCCCTTCCTGTTCCAACATGACTGCATACCAGTGCACAAAGCAAGGTCCATAAAGACATGGATGAGCAAGTTTGGGGTGGAGAAACTTGACTGGCCTGCACAGAGTCCTGGCTTCAACCCGATAGAACACCCTTTGGCTGAATTAGAGTATAGAGACTGTGAGCCAGGCCTTCTCATCCAACATCAGTGCCTGGCCTCACAAATGCACTTCTGGAAGAATGATCAAACATTCCCATAGGCACACTAAACCTTGTGGACAGCCTTCCCAGAAGCTGTTCTAGCTGCAAAGGGTGGCCAAATCAAATTTTAACCCTACGGACTAAGACTGGGCTGCCATTAGAGTTCATGTGTGTGTAAAGGCAGGCGGCTCAATACTTTTGGCTAAATAGTGTATCTGGAAAAGACTTACAATGGTGGTGGAACCCTCCTACACATAAATACTACATTTAGACATAGTTATAGGACCTGGGAGATGAGACAACTTCTCTACATGAAGCAACATGGTTGGGATTTGAACCCAGACCCTCAGGGATACTAAGCAGTTCTAATCTCTAAGCCACGGAGCTGCCACGTGTGAGGACCTCCTACACATAAATATCGCATTTCTTTGGACATACAAGTGATGGAATTACATTACTCAAGAGCTATTCTTCTTGATTTATTCTGTGATATTTGGTGTTTTTTTGTGGGCGAGAGTAGAATATTACCATAGGCGTGCGCACAGGGTGTGCCGGGTGTGCCCAGGCACACCCTAATCACCCCATGCGCATTAGTATTATCGCTCTGTGTAGAAGCAGGAACATGTGAAAGATCTCCCCATACTCTTCTCTTTCACTGTGCCAGCAGGGAGATCAATTTGCCGGGGTCATATATATGTAGACACACACATGCAATAGGCCGCGCACACCTATGAATATTACCCTCAAATTTTTGGGAATTACATTTTGTTTTCTAATGTTGGTACACATATCACATTTTTTGGCTCAAATTATGAATATTTGGAAATAATAAAAAGCACAAAAAATTGTGGTTCATTTTAAATTTGCATCAGTAATGATATTGTTTGTGGATTATAAAGACACCTGTGTGAGTTTGGGGTAAAGATTGTTGTGAGGTTGAGAGTAACAAGTGAAAGTGACAGAGAAAAATATATTTTACCAAAACATCAAAACATTCCACATTTTAGTATTCTTAAAATCAAAATATTTTAAGTAGAAGCAACAATGTTGCAAAGGAAAATTTATTTCACAGAAAGATACATTTCATCTCAACATTAAAAGGTTTTTTTTGTAAAGTTAGAATTGTTCCATTAGAATCAATGGCTGAAACTTCATTTTGACTAAAATAGAGTAGATTTTCATTTTTTTTAAAAATGCTCTCTAATTAGCTCTCATTTTGGTATTTACTATATCGCCGGCTAAAAAAGACCCTTGAGTTAAAATGAAAGTTAGTTTCAGGTCTGAGCATGCTCAGTTGTGCTGGCACCTAGTTGTCCAAGATGGAGAATTTTTCACTTCTCAGACTTTTAAAGATATTTCAGTGTAGAAATCACTTTTTCACACAGTTTAAAAGCAGATTATCTTTAAATAATATAACGCATATTTCAGTACCATTTAGGCAATTATATCATGCTCTAAACATTATTTCCATGTGGGCTACTCAAGGTTTTAGCAGAGTTATGCCCCGTACACACGGTCAGATTTTCCGATGGAAAATGTTTGATCAGAGCGTGTTGTCGGAAATTCCAACCGTGTGTGGGCTCCATCGGACATTTTCCATCGGATTTTCTGACACACAAAGTTGGAGAGCAGGAGATAAAATTTTCCGACAACAAAATCCGATCGTGTGTACACAAATCTGATGGACAAAGTGCCCCGTTTATAGTCCCGACGTACGTGTTGTACGTCACCGCGTTCAGAACGATCGGATTTTCCGACAACTTTGTGTGACCGTGTGTATGCAAGACAAGTTTGAGCCAACATCCGTCGGAAAAAATCCTAGGATTTTGTTGTCGGAATGTCCGAACAAAGTCCGACCGTGTGTACGGGGCATAAGGGTTTGGGCGCTATTTGGTTTCAGGGAACTATAGTAAATTCGATTTTGGGAGTATTTTCTCACCAGAGCTATAGTGAATACTGGTTTAGCGCTAATTAGCGTGAATTACCGCTAATTAGCACTATTAGCGTTAATTAGCGCCGCAGCTCTATAGTAAATAACCCCCATTATGTATGCATTCAGCTCTCAATGAAGTGGAGAGGGTTACCTGTCCAAAACATATCCCCCCCCCCTAAAATTTTTACAATGGGCCATCAGAGTGGGTGAGGAATCTGATAAGTGGATAAGTGTAACTTATATTTTTGTCTTTAAATACTCCTTAAAATCAATGTTATACTTATGTTGGCCAAGAATGTTTGTGTCTAATCTGCTTGCAATGTTATGTGCAAAAGTACTAATTTTTTTTTCTTGTTTAACTCCACAGTTTTCTTCAACGCCACAGGGATAGCAGACTGTGGCTTCCCAATTTGCCCAGTGGTGGGACTTTCCCAACTGTGGAGGGATAATCGATGGGAAACACGTCCACATCGTCCCACCCCCCCAAATCGGAGTCATACTATTACTATATTATAAAAAGGAGAGGTCCCGGTATCTCTACTGGGATCAAATAGCGCCTAATTCTGTAACAAAAAGTCTACACCTGGGTATGTTTCTATAAAATTACAAATTTATTAAACCCATATTGGGAGCGTGCTACAAAAATGTATTAAAATGCACCTATAATTGATGAAACAGCTTCACACTTCAGGCTTCTCAAGGTTCTCTCAAAGGGAGATACCCCAAGGAAGAATAATTTGATGAACGCATTCAGAAAAGGAAAAGAAAAAAACACATAAACAAAACATACAAAAACATGATCAACAACCACAACACGCAGCTAGTCCAGACGAAGCTACGCTAATCAGTTAGCGAAACGCGTTGACGTCACAGCTGTCACGTGACGCCAGCCTACAACATGCCCCGTACCAACTGCATTGTGGGATAGGAGACGCGGGCTTCACCATCACTCAGCTTGCATGTCACGTCCCACCAACATTACAAGTTCCGTATACCCAACAGCTCCGCTTTGAGAGGAAGGGATCATCCCACCATGTGTGAGCCACCACAAAGGTATTGACGTGACGGGATCTTGATCCGTACAAGGATGGAACGGGACATTTATTAACAGTACCAAGGATGGTAACATACTGAAGCCTCACTTCTCTTTCTCCTATTTCATTTCATTTAAATCGGTTAAATAGCACTTGTTGGAACAGTCTGTGTTATAAATCAACTGCTTGACCGTCCAATGAAAAGACTGCCAAAAACGTTCAATAGTTTTATGGGGAGAATTCTGCAGCAACAGTCCTTTGATGGTTATACAATTTAACTCCTTGGACATTATTTGCAAGCTTGTCGGATTGGATTTGAATAGACTGTTAGGTTTATGACTTGCAGGACATTTGCCAACTAGCTGGGATATAGCCGCTATTACAGGATGCCCGGACTGTTACACTGAAGGATACTCTCTAATAGTCTGTTTATTTATCAGTTGGTGAAAGTTAAATTTAAAGGCAATAACCAAAAAATATGACAGCGAATATTCCAGTTAAAGATGAACATCTATCATGGAGCTAGATTTACTTATCCAAATAGCAGTATCCTAATCATCCATGAGTCAGCATTACTCATCCAATCTTTTCCAACATTAATATATAAGTTATTCCTTTGATATCATGCTCTAGGAGCCTCCGGGGGGCCATTCATAGTGAAATTGTAAGAAATCCCCTTGGGGACAATTGCATTTGGGTTTATTCCCTTTTTCCTTTTTTACATGTTTTGTCACATCAATGCAAGTTAATCGCATATCAATTTCACTGTGGATGGTAGGTTGGTGTCTGGACCTTCTGTGTTGTGGTTGTTGATCATGTTTTTGTATGTTTTGTTTATGTGTGTTTTTCTTTTCTTTTTCTGAATGTGTTCATCAAATTATTCTCCCTTTGAGAGAACCTTGAGAAGCCTGAAGTGTGAAGCTGTTTCATCAATTATAGGTGCATTTTAATTAATTTTTGTAGCACGCTCCCGATATGGGTTTAATAAATTTTGTAATTTTATAGAAACATACCCAGGTGCAGGGGCGTTGCTAGGTGGCAAAAGACCAGGGGCTTCAGCCCGAGGTCATAGCCTGGCACCGTGGGGGGGGGATGGAAAAAGTGTGGGGTTAATCCGCGCAGTGGTTTAGATGTTACTAGGATATAGGGCTGCTGCCTTTACAGGTACGATTCCACCTAGGTGGAGTGTATTAGAAATTGATAAAAAGCAGGAGTAGAGATGGTGCTGCCCTGGTGGAGTTAAAAGGGTTTATTTCCCATGGTGAATAATTCTTCTGTGTATTGCGTGATATACATATAAAACTTGAACTTTTCTTTCTGAATGGTAAACTTTAAACCGTAAATGAGAAATTTTCTATATGCAAAAAAGTGTGGAAAATACCGCCTCTACCTCACATTGCTCTGCGCCTAGGACTACTCCTGAGATCAAGTGTAGTAAAATAAAGCAGCGCTGCTGCAATAAGGAATCAGAGACTTGGCACCATTGATTTATACTTTATTGCCCTATGTATATAGAAACCTTTTCTATGTATGTCAAAATAATGACGTGAAATTTTGGGTTAAACCCTGTGACTTGTGCTAGATTATTTAAATACCTCTTTATAATAAAAGTGAAGTTATAAAATAAAGTGCTTCAATTATTTCAACAAAGTGCATTAGTGCGGAAAATCATGCTGTTAATGCAATAAAGTGACTGGTGCTTAATTATACAAAAAATCATACAGGATATCTAACATAATAGGTGACTGGTGTGTTTTTAACCAGTGTTATTGGATAGGAAAAATTCCATTGGTTGTGAAAAAAAAATTCTTTTTAGTAGAAGGCTGATAACGAAACGCGCGTAGGGCGGGAATACGGACGTCTTGCAGCACCTCTAGCTAAGCTGTCCGTGATATCTTTCTTATGCTCGTTTTTATCTTTGCAAATGTGAGTACAATACTTTATTAACTTCAATAAAAGTTCCTATACGGTTTTACGCTATGGGCATCCCTCCTTTCTTTCATATGTAATACGCCAAAACAACATGTAAAGCACAGTCCGGAGGCATCTATGATTGCTACACAGTGGCAGATACTGTGACTGCCTGCACCCCTGCAGGGGGAAGAAAAATCCGGTGAGTGCAAGCAGTATCAGAGTATAAAGAGCCAGCACCTGGATAAGAAGTTTTCCTACAGAAATTTGTTCCTAAAGATTGAACATTTTAAAATCACTTCTAAAAGAAAAATTTTTTCACAACCAATGGAATTTTTCCTATCCAATAACACTGGTTAAAAACACACCAGTCACCTTTTATGTTACATATCCTGTATGATTTTTTGTATAATTAAGCACCAGTCACTTTATTGCATTAACAGCATGATTTTCCGCACTAATGCACTTTGTTGAAATAATTGAAGCACTTTATTTTATAACTTTACTTTTATTATAAAGAGGTATTTAAATAATCTAGCACAAGTCACAGGGTTTAACTCAAAATTTCACGTCATTATTTTGACATACATAGAAAATTTTTCATTTACGGTTTAAAGTTTACCATTCAGAAGTAAAGTTCAAGTTTTATATGTATATCACGCAATACACAGAAGAATTGTTCACCATGGGAAATAAACCCTTTTAACTCCACCAGGACAGCGCCATCTCTACTCTTGCTTTTTATCAATTTCTAACACACTCCACCTAGGTGGAATCGTACCTGTAGAGGCAGCAGCCCTATATCCTAGTAACATCTAAACCACTGCGCGGATTAACCCCACACTTTTTCCATCCCCCCTAACCCCCCCCCCCCCCGGTGCCAGGTAGACAGCCACAGCCCGAGATAATAGGGCGACCTGGGGGATGGGTTAGTGATTTATGAACTTTCGGCAAGGCGTAGAATGTTGCAATCTTAGGTTCTTCTACATTCAAGAATGTCCAGGTGGGCTTGTCAATCAAATTCCCAGAGAGGGCTTTACTGATGATATGCTTATATTCTCTACAGTACGAGTCAATGATGCTGCGGGAAATCGGTCTGTACCATTCACGATTTTGTAAAATGTGCAAACACATTTGTTCATACTAGCAATTAATTATCACTAGGTTTCCACCTTTATTGGCCGGCTTGATTATGATCTCCGTATTATTTTGTAAATCTGTAAGGGCTTTCTGAAGTGGGGGAGAGAGATTGTCAGGACCCAGTCCTGACCAAGTCATCTCTTCCACCTCCTTGGTTGTCTGCAAAACAAACGCCCAAATGTTTGGACATCTACCCAAGTTGGGAAAGTTCCTCGATTTGGGTTTAAGTAACTGGGGGGGAGGGAAAATACGAGCAGGGGAGGTCCCCTGTGTTACAGGGGGAAGATTTATAGGGGAGTCAACTGACTCACCATCCTCCTCCCAAAGTTCCATTAATTCATATAGTGCCTGAATTTCTCGAATAGTGAGATCTTTCAAACCAGTGGATGTGGTCACATGATCCACATCCACTGGTTTGTGATAGATGGCCTTAAACAAAAGCCGACGGGCAAATAAATGAATATCCTTAATAACTTCAAAACTTCTGTCGGGACAGAAGGTTAATCCCAGTTGTAAAACACTGAGTTCATCATTAGTTAATGAGTGAGAGGAGGGATTCAAAATTTGAAATTTATTGTTCTCGCCAGAGATTGTACTAGAAAAACTCACGGTTTTACCGGATTTTGTGGTTCCGGTGTTCCCAGGGGTATAAAAAATGGACGCCAGTTTGGGATCAGATTTTGTAGATAATAAAGTCGAATCGCTTACCTTCGTAAGTTTAATAGAGGGTGCCATAGTTGAAGAAGAAGAGATAGGAAGGGACAGAGAACCCATAGAACCCGTAGTTTTGGATCCACGAGTGCCGCGTGTGCTTTTTATAGATCTTTGTGAGGTTTTAGCACAAACTACCGGTGACTCATGCTCCTGCGTCGAAACCGGTGCGTAGTTGATGTTGTAGACCATTTATTGCCTTTGGTTCTGTGAGGTGGTTCTATCAAGTCCCTCGGTTTTTGAGCTCTTCTAGGGTCTAAAGTGTAAGTTTACCTTCCTTTTTTCACCTATTCGGATAGAAAACTGCTGTATATTGTAATATATATATATATATATATATATATATATATATATAGAGAGAGAGAGAGAGACTCCCTCAATTTTCTACTTATTATTAGATATACAATATCTGTTACATAATAGGCAGATTATCTACACTATTATGCCATCTTGACATTTTCTCTTTTCATTTTTACTTTTATCCTTCCATTCTCTCCCCTTTCCGTGGGTCTGCTTGTCGGATGTTACAGCCATACGATCTGGACAAGGATTAACCCCTACATACTACCATACACGGGCAAGGCTTTCTAGAGGCTTTTTCCTGCCTCTATTGTAATATATATATATATATATATATATATATATATATATATATATATAGAGAGAGAGAGAGAGAGAGAGAGAGAGAGAGAGAGAGAGAGAGAGAGAGACTCCCTCAATTTCTACTTATTATTAGATATACAATATCTGTTACGGCTTACTTGACCCCCTACATATTGTTTTTAGCTGGTCCTTTTATCCCCTCTGTGACCCCCGCTCGCCTGCGCTCCTGACCTATATAGTCGGCTGTGGGTTAGACTGTGACGGGATTGCTGCCCCCATTTCTTTGGATAAACTGGGACTGTCGCACTGCTCTGGGACTGGAGACCCAGGTGCATATATTTATTTATACACTTTGTATTGTATTTATAATTATTTGAATATGATTGCTTAGTGTCTATCCATTAAAAGCCCCCAATGTGTATACATTTTTCCACTGATGGCTTGACACTTATTTATTTATTTTTTTCTCTTTTTTTGTGTTTGTGTGTTGTCCCTTTCAGAAGGCTTGTACCTCCGTAAAGACAGCCCCCCCCCAAGAAGCCCGAACTATGGGCGAAACATGTCGGGTGTAGTCTGGTTGTCTGGCTCAAACATCTTGTTATTAGCATTGTACATGCCTGTGTCTTTTGGTTTTATGTACATATTTTGTTTTACCCAATAAAACAAAAATAAAATATTTTTTATTGAATACATGTGATGATATTTTGCACCCTCAAAAATCCCCACCCCCTTTTCTCTTAGTCTCTATGTTCAATCGGGGATTGGTGCCAATTGCTGGCTGTGTCTTCCTTGACCAATCATTTGTTCATCTATCTTGGTGTTGTATCACACCACCCATAGATTGTGAATTGAACAGCTATCTTTACATTTATTTCTGTTAAAAACTTCATATGTATTCTCTAAATAATATATATATATATATATTTTTAAACGTGTGGCTTCTTTAAATATTACACCGTACGTATTTTCTCTACAAGTGACCATTTACTAATCTGTAATAGGTCTTCTAATTAACCAATACAGAGAAATAAGAGATACAGACATTTTTTGTCATTAAAAATAAATTATTAATTAAAATAAATATATACTGTCTGAAAAAATTATCTCTTTTTTAATATATATAGCTTTAGCCTCTACATTAAAGGATTTATATTGCTTATTCTGTGTAAAAAATTCCCCTTTCTTTTCCTTGTTTGCATTAATTTTGGGTTATCACTATGGCCAAATTTTGTGGGGAAGATTGGAAGGGTTCATGACCAAAATACATCTTTCACAGGGTTCAGTGGGATCTAGGGAGGCCACTTTAGACAAATCTTTTGCCAAACTTCAGAGATCACTAGAAAAGAAAGTCAGGATTTTCTGGCACAAGAAATATTTCGAGAAACGTATTGAAAACCAGATTACCCCTTGGGGACTGAGGATTCAAATTTTTCCTAATCTTAAAAAAATAGATGATACTTTAAAAAATAAATGGCAATCCAATTTACAGTCTTGTTCCTTTGAAATGATGTCACTACTATGCGCTCAATATGACATTGAACTCAATGAAGTAGATGAAATAGTCAACAAATGGCATGCTGAGCATGAGTCTCTGACCAATTTGCCCTCCTTCCTCGATAAGGAGCGCGAATTGAGGGAACACATTGAACAGTACACCATAGAGATTATCAACAACAAAGAAACTAAATTTTCAAGGGATCAGTCAGCTTATGATATGGGCTTTGCCTACAAATGGAACCAATCAACCCAGCCTAGACAACCCATTAAAACCAATAATCGTGCATGATCAAATACTAACACTCATGTATCTGATGTTTGCTCTATTTCTCCTGTATCTTCTAGCCAATCTACTGTATACAAAGACATCGAGAATGAACGCGTATCTAAAAAACGCAAAGGAGATTCCAATACGTCGTTTTCCGACAACATCAACTACGCACCGGTTTCGACGCAGGAGCATGAGTCACCGGTAGTTCGTCCTAATACCTCACAATTACGCCTGAATACTCCTCACAAATCTATAAAAAGCACACGCGGCACTCGTGGATCCAAAACTACGGGTTCTCTGTCCTTTCCTATCTCTTCTTCTTCAACTATGGCACCCTCTATTAAACCTACGAAGGTAAGCGATTTGACTTCATTATCTACAAAATCTAAATTAATGAGGTATCAAAACATAGTGGTAATGTGGATACATAGAAAATACTAAGTGCCACGTCCTGACATAGTACATATAGAGAGAAAAAAGATTGGGCTTTGGACTTTATTGGCACAATAATCACTGTAGTTAATGTAATTAAAATTCAGCTTATTAAAGATTGTTTAAAAATATAAAAAGACAAAAACAGAAATCAGTTCATGGCCATACATTTACAATATATGCACTCCATACAAAGCTCTGTATTGTAGAAATTAGTTAAACAATAATTGGAATAACCAATTTACATACGGTTGTATTATATTTGAGGAGGAGCTATGCAGAGATAGTAATCAGTAATAAGGACTCGCTCAACATGTTGCACGCCAAAGCGCTTCTTTCAAAAAACGGAGAATGGAAACTCCAATCAGTCGCCATGTGGGATTGTACCATGGCTTCAGATTGGACACCATTAAGTTCATGGTGTTGGAACATATTCCGTTGGACATCAGAGGAGGTAGTAATGATCAGAGACTATTACAACTTGAATGCCATTGGATTCACCTATTGAAAGCCACGGTCTATCCCGGTTTAAACGAGATGTTGAGTTTCAAGCCCTTCCTATATGGTCCCCCCATCACCCTCTGTTGTTTTCCTTTTTCCCCTTCCCCCCCCCCCACAACCCCTCCTTGTCCCCTTCTATTCTTCCCCATCCCCCCTTTCCCTCCTCTTTTTTCTTTCTTTTTTTCTGTATCCCTTCCTCCTTTAGTTTATTCCCCCTTTTTCCTCCCCTTCCCTCTCCCTTTCTTCCCCATACCCTTTGACCGTTATCCCCTTTAATTGTCATTTGATATCACTAATAGGTTGAGTATTATCCCACCTATTAATAATTAGGAATATATCTGAATACCTAGATAATAACTCAGCTCCTTTGCCTACTTTTCACTTGAATTTGTGTGACCCCTTTAGATACCTTTATCCTAAACAAATATTTTTAGTCACACATATATTTATCTGTATGCTATAATATTTTGTATGCCTTGTCTATATTGCATATTGATGTCTATTGATCATGTTGAAGCCTTATTGTTACTTGCACTGGTATGTTTTTGTAAATGCATTTGTGTCTCCCTAAGCCTATGGCATTGTTCCAGTCCCCTTCGTTTCCCTAGAGTGAGCGATAGCTCCTGCCTATGTCCCCCAGCTATACTGTGGTCTGACCTTTTGGGCATTTCTTTTGGAGGTCACATGGACGCCGGCCATCCTGTGCCACTCTGCGTGCTCTGCATCGCATCTACCTGATTTACAGGGATGATTTTTCTCCCCCTTCGACCACCACAGGAGGGAGCTGTCCCGCTCCACCTGGTCTCCGAGTCCTAGGACCCGGCGGCGATGGACAGAGCTGTGTGATGATGCACTGCGCAGATGCAACACAGCTCTACGTCCGCTTCCGGCCCTTCGGGACCGGATGGAGGGGATAAAACGCCGCTGCTCCGGCGTTCACACGCTGCTGGAGCCCCCAGGGACAAGAAGTGCCACTGTCCGTCCTAAGGTATTTTTCTATCCCTCTGATTCCTGCCTGTTCGAGACTTACTTTATATCTACATCTTGATGCCGGGCTGTCCTGTCTTTGACTACTTAGGCTTCCTAAGATGTTCTTTGTTACATTATTATTGCCTAAAGTGTTGGTTTTCCCCTTCTGGATCACCACTCACTTATTGTTCATTTTTTGTCCCATCCCTTCCTCCCCTCCTTTTTCTTGTGTATTAAACCATTTATTGCCTTTGGTTCTGTGAGGTGGTTCTATCAAGTCCCTCGGTTTTTGAGCTCTTCTAGGGTCTAAAGTGTGTAAGTTTACCTTCCTTTTTTCACCTATTCGGATATAAAACTGCTAAATATTGTATATTATATATATATATATATATATATATAGAAAGAGAGAGAGAGAGAGAGAGAGAGAGAGACTCCCTCAATCTTCTACTTATTATTAGATATACAATATTTGTTACGGCTTATTTGACTCCCTACATATTGTTTTTAGCTGGTCCTTTTGTCCCCTCTGTGACCCCTGCTCGCCTGCGGTCCTGACCTATATAGTCGGCTGTGGGTTAGACTGTGACGGGATTGCTGCCCCCATTTCTTTGGATAAACTGGGACTGTAGCACTGCTCTGGGACTGGAGACACGGGTGCATATATTTATTTATACACTTTGAATTGTATTTATAATTATTTGATTATGATTGCTGAGGTGTCCGTTTATGAAGCAGTGATCAGCGGTGATCCCGAGGATCGCCGCTGATCACAGTCCATAAACAGTTTATGAAACAGTGATAATTGGGGGAGAACATGTTTGAACTTGTTCTCCCGCCGATTATCTCTACACATGGAGATTCCTCATTGACTGTCACAGTAACGACCAGTTTTTGAAGCGGTGATCTCACCGCTTCACTGGCGATCTGTGTCAGAATTCACACTCCCAGGTTCACCAGCTCAGAGGTGGTGAATCGGGGAGTGAAGAGGAAATCCCGGGGGATCTGAGGGGGAAGCAGGAAGATTTTTAACTTCCTTATGCCTCGTTCAGACCCCCCAACACTGTAAGCATGTCCCCCTGTCATATTTATGTGTATACATATATATACATATATACATATAATGTGTATATGTATATATATATCATGTGTGTGTATATACATGTATATATAATGTGTGTGTGTATACATATGTGTATAATGTAGGGGGACTCGTTATTTTATTAACATTAATCCACGCCGTTGAGCGGTGATAATTTATCACTGCTTGATAAACTGACATCTGGTACTGTACTGGAAGAGATTCCAGTATCAGGGGCCGTTCTTCACTGTTTGAAGCATTTGTAGATCACTTCACTCCTCCAAAGGTGAAGCGATCTACTCCGCTTCATAAACAGGCACTCGGAGGAGAAAGATCTTCACTGTGAATGCTGGAGAATGAAGCAGTGAATAGATTTCACTGCTTCATAAACGGACACCTTAGTGTCTATCCATTAAAAGCCCTCAATGTGTATACATTTTTCCACTGATGGCTTGACACTTATTTATTTTTTTTCCCTTTTTTTGTGTTTGTGTGTTGTCCCTTTCAGAAGGCTTGTACCTCAGTAAAGACAGCCCCCCCGAAGAAGCCCGAACTATGGGCGAAACATGTTGGGTGTAGTCTGGTTGTGTGGCTCAAACTTCAAGATGTTATTATTAGCATTGTACAAGCCTGTGTCTTTTGGTTTTATGTACATCTTTTGTTTTACCCTCTAAAACAAAAATAAAATATTTTTTATTGAATACATGTGATGATATTTTGCACCCTCAAAAATCCCCACCCCTTTTCTCTTAGTCTCTATGTTCAATCGGGGATTGGTGCCAATTGCTGGCTGTGTCTTCCACGACCAATCCTTTGTTCAACAAACTTATAATTTTGGTGTGTTTTAGATTCTGCCTAAAACATCTATGATGTTTTTGAGTTTTTTTTCAACATCATTGATGTCTTCCTTGATCTTCTGTAATTCACAATTGCACACCATTATCTCCCCAATGAGGACTTGTGGCCTTGCACCTGTGAAATGAGATTCTTCTTCCACAACATCCACATCACCTAAAAAAAAAAAACACACCATGTATTATAAATATGCAGGCATCCATTGATTACCTGAAGCTGATCTGTTGAGGTCACTATTTCGCCCACTTCATAAACCTATCCTTCCTCCACATCCTCAGATTGTGGTGTGCTGAGTTCCCCTTCTTTAGGAGGTGTGGGGTTCCTGGTGTCCTCTGATGTCCCAAGTCTTTTCTCCCCTATGTGAATTAAAAAAAGGTATACTTAGCACACAGATATTTGAGGCCAGAAATAGGAATATGAAACATTGCTTGGAAGCGTCGTACAATTGTCTATTTTTGCAGAGTTCCAAGCTGAAGACTTTATTTTTTTCCCTTTCTAAAGCTGGAATACTTACCTGTTTTGTGCAAGTTTCACACATGAAGACACCCCTAGTATCCACTGGAGAACCTGTGTGGGACACCCTAAAAAGTTTGTTCTGGTGTCCCATACTAGTGCTCCTGCATCCAGATATGTAAAGTTGCTGAGTGTCCTCTCCTTACACTGAATCAAGTTTGCATTTCATTCTAGTTACAAACCCATCTAGACAACAAACTTCTTTTAATACAAATAGGCATGAACAAATGTAGTTAACCTGCATCTGCCAAAAATATCATATTAGTGGGCGAACGACTGATGTTTACTACGAACAATTACTGTGCCCACGAACCTGAAACTTGTCATTTTAAACTGTACAACAGTAAAGAAAAGCACATGTACAAGCACAAAAGTAATAATAATAATTGGAACACACGACAAATACTTTTTTGCAGCACTCTCTTAATCCTTCTGTACTGATCGTGCTCCCTCAATTTCAGGTCTGACCGGCATTTCCTCAATTGATCCTTGGATCGTCATACCCCAAAATTCCTGTGAAGACTTCTCACAACTTTACTCATGATCTTGGCCTTTCTCACATTTGGGTTTGTGTAAGGTCCATACTTCCCATCATAGTCTGCCCTCTTCAAGATGTCCACCATCTCTACAAAGGCCATATTCGGGGCCTTAAATCTCCTCCGGGATCGGGACATTTGTGGCTCTGGGCTTTTGTCGTTGCTGCTGCTGCTGTCTGCATGCACTTTCTCTGCCATGTGCTCTCCCACTGCGTGGAAAGAGAAGGGGTGGGGAATATACTAGAAAGAAGATCAGGGGCAGGTGGAGTTTCACATATGCGCAGTGTATATAAAGCGTAACATACGTGCGTCATACTTACGATCTGTGAGTAGCGTAAGCGCCGATCATGCTAACGTAGGTACAATTTTAACATGTGGCATCAGTGGCCTATACTGCTTATAGATTGAGGCCTATATTGGGACAAGATTATGAGAGTTTAGCCTGACATTAGGGTTTGTCTTCTGTTGTGTCTTGCAGATAAAATGGATCGATTCAGCGATCACGACTCCCAATTCATTGATATATAAAGAGAGCTGCCCTGCCTGTGGCAGGTAAAACACCACTTTTATACTAATAAAATAAAGAGGCAGGCAATGCTTGATCAATTGATGGAACTGGTGAAGCCACAGATACCCACGGCAACCAGGTATCTATTTGAAGGCCAAAATTGGTGGCCTGAGGAGCACATATAATAGAGAGCACAAGTAGGTCCAGGATTCCCAGAGATCAGGAGCAGCAGCAGATGACATTTATGTCCCCAGGCTGTGGTACTATGACAGACTGTGATTTCTGTCAGACCAGACTAAAATCAGGCCATCACTCTCAACTCTTCCTTCCACGCTTCCTTCCACCTCAGCTGAGGCTTCTGACGTCCAACCTGGGCCTTCCACCCAGGAAGAAGTGAAGGAGCCCAGCTTGAGCCGGGTATAGTATTGTTCAACATATTTCTGGTCAAAAAATGAATGATGTTAACTAGATCACTAATTTCTGATTTAACACAGTGGTTTACATATCAATAGACAGTAGTAGCCAAAAACGATTGGGACAAGAATAAAAAATGCTGGGGTCAGAAGGATAGTCTTTTCTATTTGTTAACATTCAATTTGCAACAGTCATGAGCTCAAAATTGTGTGTGATTGATGACCAAAAAACGAAAACTATGTCCCATTTTCATACACAGGAAGGTCTGAGCCAGGAGGAGGCTGTGGAAAGTCTCAGCCAGGAGGAGGCCGTGGAAAGTCTCAGCCAGGGGGAGGCGGGGGTAGGTGGCAGCCAGGAGGTGGCCGGGCCCAGTCAGTATCCTGACCGAATCTCCGATTCCTCCCCTCCGCCTTCCAACAAAAAGAAAGGACCAGGAAGGGTAGGAACGTACAGCAGTCAGCGCTTTCTTTGATTCGGGAGGCTACTGCGGCCCTCAGAATTACCCCCAATGTTCAAGAGGTCTATGCCTGCATGGCTGCCAGCAAAATGCAGGAAATGGAGGTGGGCCAACGCCTCATTTGTGAGGAAGTGAACTATCAGGCCCTAAATAAGGGGTTGAGGGGCGAACTCACAAGCAAAACCCACCTGTGTGAGTTGGACCATCCTCCTCCACCTCCTGCCACAACTCCAACACCAGAGCCACAGCCCAGAAGCAAGCGTGGAAGCAAGCGTGGAAGGAAGACAAGAGTGTGATGGCCTGGGTTCTGTCTGGTCTGACAAAAGATGCAGGCTGTTGTATGACCACAGCCTCCGGACAAATATGTTATTTGCTGCTGTTTCCGATCTCTCTGAGCCCTGGACCGAATTGTGCTCCCTATTAAATGGACTCCTCAGGCTATCAATTTTACCTGTCAAATAATTGATGTCTGCCCTAGGGTACAAAGGCTTCACCAAATTCACCAGTTTATCCAGCTTTGCCTTCCTCTTTATTTTGTTATGACCCCTAATAAATGTCTATTTTTTTATCACAAATACTTTACTATGTGTTTTAGTTAAAAAAGGACAGTTTGTTTGTGAGTAGGCAGGTACGTTTCAAAAATACAATGTCAAACTAACAAGGGACACCAACACCAACCAATCTCCTTGAGGTTAAAATATACAAGATAATAATGGTGTTGTGGTAACTTGACACACAAAACGAAAAAAGAATATTATGGAGATCACTAGAAAAAAAATAAATCAGGAGATCTTGATCAAAAATAAAAAAAATATATAAACATTCTGGAGATCTGGCAAAAAAAAAAAAAATAAAGATTATTCAGGAGATCACAAGAAATTAAAAGAAATCAGTTTGTCCGAACTCTGTGTCAATATCAGCAGCAAAACAACTTCATTATTCTAGCATTATAAAGAAGAAGAAAATGCGCTGCATTAGAAGATTAAAAAATTTGCAGCGTGACGAATGTGCTATCTCTATTACAAACGCTAGTTTTACCAGACCGAGCGCTTCCGTCTCGTACTTGATTCAGAGCATGCGTGGAATTTTGTGCATTGGATTTGTCTACACACGCTCGGAATTTACAACGGATTTTGTTGTCGGAAAATTTGAGATCCAGCTCTCAAATTTTTGTTGTCGCAAATTCCGACAACAAATGTCCGATGGAGCCTACACATGGTCGGAATTTCCAACAACAAGCTCACATCGAACATTTGTTGTCGGAAATTCCGACCGTGTTTACGTGGCATTACTCTGTGTATAATAGGGCGTACACACGGTCGGACTTTGTTCGGACATTCCGACAACAAAATCCTAGGATTTTTTCCGACGGATGTTGGCTCAAACTTGTTTTGTCTACACACGGTCGCACAAAGTTGTCGGAAAATCCGATCGTTCTAAACGCGGTGACGTAAAAAAACACGTACGTCGGGACTATAAACGGGGCAGTGGCCAATAGCTTTCATCTCTTTATTTATTCTGAGCATGTGTGGCACTTTGTCCGTCGGATTTGTGTACACACGATCGGAATTTCCGACAACGGAATTTGTTGTCGGAAAATTTTATCTCCTGCTCTCCAACTTTGTGTGTCGGAAAATCCGATGGAAAATGTCCGATGGAGCCCACACACGGTCGGAATTTCCGACAACACGCTCCGATCGGACATTTTCCAACGGAAAATCCGACCGTGTGTACGGGGCATAACAGTCTCACACACGAGATAAAAACAGGCCCAAATCCCAGAGTCTCCAGAATACCGAACAGGTAATCCAACTCGACTGAATCAAAGGCTTTCTTGGTGACTAGGGCCTTTTCTTGGAGTACATCACAGGACACACCATCGTAATCACTATGTGGGTATATAGGCACCTTCAGGTGATGGACACTGGTATACCCAATACAGGAAGTTCATTCCCTATATAACCCTTCCTCCTACCAGGAGTACCTCAGTTTTTGTAGCAAAGCAATATACTTAAACCCCAGAAAGATGGGCGGGACCTCTGTGTCCCGTGATGTACTCCAAGAAAAGGATTTTACAGGTAAGCTGTTATAAAAATCCTATTTTCTTTATCGTGCATCACGGGACACAGAGCACCATAGTAATCACTATGTGGGACGTTCCATAACAATGCTATTTGAGGGGGATGGAGAGAGAACCCGTAGGGCACCCACAGACTTGAGAACCTATACTGCTGCCTGCAGCACACTGTGCCCAAAGGCGATATCCTCATGCCTTCTTACACTCACCTGATAAAACTTGTTAAATGACCAAGTTGCGGCCTTACAGATTTGAGCCATGGAGGCCTGGTGACACACTGCTCAAGAAATACTATCCGACCTGGTAGACTGTGCTTTGACTTGAAAAGGTGGAATTTTACCCCTTAAATCATAAGTCTGAATTATAACTTGCCGAATCCACTTAGCGACAGTGGATTTCGACACTGCCTGTCTTTTCTTAGGACTCTCTGGCAGTACAAATTAGACATCAGTCTTCTGGATCTGAGCGGTTGTCTTTAAATAGACTGACTGCTCTCACCACATCAAGACAATGTAGTGACTTCTCTTCCCTGGAACTTGGTTTTGGAAAAAACGATGACAGGACAACATCTTGGTTCAGGTGGAAACCTGAGACCACTTTTGGCAAAAAACCTGGACGAGGGCGCAACACCACTCTGTCCTCATTAATAATCATGTATGGCTCTTTACAAGAAAGAGCAGCCAATTCCAAAACCCTCCTTGCTGAGGATATAGCAACACTGGCTAAGTTAGAACACTAACTTCCTTGTCAGAAGGACTAACGGAATATGCTGTATCGCTTCAAAAGGCTGTTTTTGTATCACTGACACAACTAAGTTCAAGTCCCAAGGGCTCAAAGGTGATTTAACTGGCTGATTAAGCCGCATCACCCCTTGCATAAAACCCTGCATAAAGAATGTGAAGCAAGTGGTTATTAAAATAAGATCGATAAAGCTGAGACTTGGCCCTTAATGGTAATCAAGGCCAAATTCATCTCTACCCCTAATTGTAGAAAGGCAAGAATTCTGCCTATGATATACTCCCGAGGGTGCCAACCCTTGGATTCACACCAGGAAACATAAGCTCTCCAGATTCTATAATATATGGTTCTGGAAGCTGGCTTCCTTGAATTAATCAAGATAGAGATAACCGACCCGGACAGCCCACGTTTTTTCAGAATGTGGGTTTCAATAGCCAAGCCGTTAAATTTAGCATTCTTAAGGTAGGATGGAATATCGGCCCCTGTGAGAGTAGGTCTGGCTGTAGTGTAAGGGACCATGGATCCTGCACCACTATCTTTACGATTTCTGCATACCAGGACCTTCTGGGCCACGCTGGAGCTACCATAATTACCGGCTTTCTTTCCAGCTTGATCCTGCAAAGAAGTCGTTGGCAGCAACTGAATAGGGGGGGAATGCATAAATCAGTAAGAACTGATTCCACGGTCACCAACGCATCTGTTCCGCATGCAAGTGGATCCCTTGTCCTGGACACAAAGTTGACTAACTTCATGTTGAATCTGGACGCCAGAAGATCAGAGTCTACGTCCAGAGTTCCCCATCTTTGGCAAACCACCCGAAAAATGTCGGGGTGAAGGGACCATTCCCCCGGGAATAACTGCTGGCAACTTAGGAAGTCCGCCTGCCAATTCTTTATGCCCGTAATGAAGACTGCCGACAGGCACGGAACATTCCTTTCTGCCCAAGTTAGAATATGTTTTACCTCTGTCTGCGCTGCGAGACTCTTAGTGCCCCCTTGGTGATTGATATAGGCCACAGCCGTGGCTTTGTCGGATTGGATCCTGACAGGACAATCCCGTAAACTGAAAGTCCAGGCCTTCAGAGCCAGACGCACTGCTGAATCTCTAGGATGTTGATGGGCAAGGCTTGACCAATGTCCCTGGACAGTTGTCTTCTCCAGTACTGCTCCCCAGCCTGAAAGGCTGGCGTCTGTCGTTACCACCTTCCAGATGGTCAGAAGGATTTTCCTTTCAGCAGATTCTGGGTTAGTAACCACCAACTAAGGCTTTGGGATACCCTTGAATCGTTTTGTTCCAAGCAGACAGGATACTGTTTTGTAACAGTCTCGAATGGAACTGGGCATAGGGAACTGATTCGAATGAAGCCACCATCTTTCCTAACAACCTAATGCAAAGGCGAATGGAGGGATCTCCTTTCGACCTGACCATTCGCACCAGCTCTCTTATGGAGTTGATCTTTGCCTGAGGCAAGAAAACCTTTTTCTGGGCTGTGTCTATGATCAGACCCAAGTACTCCAGCCTTTTTAGCGGTTTTAAGGAAGACTTCTCTAGGTTGAGAATCCAACCCAGATTTTCCAGGTAACTGGTTGCAATGCGCACGCTTTGCTCCAAATGAGTCACCAACTGGTCTATTAGCAATAGATCATCTAGGTACGGCAAGACTGTTATGCCCTGTGCCCTCAACCTGGCTAGAGGTGGGGCCAGCACTTTTGTGAACACCCGGGGTGCAGTAGCTAGCCCAAAGGGCAAGGCTACAAACTGAAAATGCTGCTGTTCTACCTTGAACCGCAGAAACTTTTGGTGAGCAGGAAATATAGGGACAAGCAGATATGCATCCCTGATGTTGATAGATGCCAGAAGTTCTCCTCCTTGTAGGATAGAAACCACTGACCTGATCGCCTCCATGCGAAAGTAGTGGATCTTTGGGAACTGATTTAGATTCTTTAGATCTAGAATGGGTCTGACATCTCCATTCGGTTTTGGTACCGTAAAGAATAAAACCCCAGACCTTGCTCTTCTGTGGGGATTTGCATTAACACCCCCTGAGCCAGTAATCAGTCTAGTACCCGAAACAGAGATTGCTTTTTCCCTATATCTTTGGGAATGTTTGACCTCAGGAAAAAAGATGGTGGAAACTCATGAAATTCTAGTTTGTATCCTAGAGAATCTCCTCTTGCCAGACTTCTGAGTATTGCAGAAGTCTTCCCCCCAACTCTGGCGAGGGGGGGCGCCCCTTCATAATGAGGCTTTAGAATTCTGCTTTGCAGGTTTCCAGCCCCAGGACTTCTTCTGTGCCTGGGCCTGACCCTGAGGTTTTTCTCTAGAGTCTGACATAGGAGGCCATCGCCACTGCCTCTAGGCCTCTAAGCAGAAGCCCCTGACGCAGGGGAAAGTGTTCGCTTAAATGAAGGGCGTTTATACTTTCTTTTGACTGGCAAAAGAGTACTTTTCCCATTAGAAATCATTTGGATGTATTTCTCTAAATTATCCCAAAATAGCCGCTCCCCATGAAAGGGAAAACCAGTCAGGAGCCTTTTACAAGGTGCTTTGGCTGACCAATTTTAAAAACCCAGGATTAGGGATGGGCTTTATGTTCGGGTCGAACATGAGTTTGACTCGAACATTGGCTGTTCGCCCGTTCGCTGAATAGCAAACAATTTAGGGTGTTCGCAGCAAATTCAAAAGCCGCGGAACACCCTTTAAAAGTCTATAGGAGAAATCAAAAGTGCTAATTTTAAAGGCTTATATGTAAGTTATTATCATAAAAAGTGTTTGGGGACCTGGGTCCTGCCCCAGGGGACATGTTTTAATGCAAAAAAAGTTTTAAAAATGGCCGTTTTTTTCGGGAGCAGTGATTTTAATAATGCTTAAAGTGAAACAATAAAAGTGTAATATTCCTTTAAATTTCGTACCTGGGGGGTGTCTATAGTATGCCTGTAAAGTGGCGCATGTTTCCCGTGTTTAGAACAGTCTGAGAGCAAAATGACGTTTCTAAAGGAAAAAAGTCATTTAAAACTACTCGCGGCTATAATGAATTGTCGGTCCCGGCAATACACATAAAAGTCATTGAAAAAAACGGCATGGGATTCCCCCACAGGGGAACACCGAACCAAAATTTAAAAAAAATGCGTGGGAGTCCCCCCAAATTCCATACCAGGCCCTTCAGTGGCAAAATGTAAAAAATAAATGGCGTGGGGGTCCCCCCAAAAATCCATACCAGACCCTTATCCGAGCACGCAATCTGGCAGGCCGCATGTGGCCTGGTACAGTTCAGGAGGGGGGGCGCTCTCTCGTCCCCCTCTTTTCCTGTGTCCTGCCAGGTTGCGTGCTCGGATAAGGGTCTGGTATGAATTGTTGGGGGGAGCCCCACGCCATTTCTTTTTTAAATTTTGGCATGGGGATCCCCTTAAAACTTCAGGTCTGGTATGGATTTTGAGGGGGACCCCTACGCCTTTTTAAAAAAAAATTTTGGCGTGGGGTTTTCCCCTTAATATCCATACCAGACCTGAAGGGCCTGGTATGGAATTTGGGGGGACCCCACGCATTTTTTTTTAAATATTTGGTTGGCGATCCCCTTAATATTCATACCAGACCCAAAGGGCCTGATAATGGACTGTGGGGGAATACCATGACGTTTTTTTTAATGAATTTTATGTGTATTACAGAGACCCGACAATTCATTAATAGCTGCGAGTACTTTTAAATTAAAAGTACTCGCGGCTATATGAATTGTCGGTCCCGGCAATACACATAAAAGTCATTGAAAAACACGGCATGGGATTCCCCTACAGTCAGCCCCGCCCTCCGTTATATAAGAGCTGTCACAAGAACAGAAGCGTCACACAGTGAGAGACTCCCATTAACCGCTTCCCGACCAGCGCACGCCGATGTACCTCGGCAGAGCGGTACGCCTGGGCAAATGGGCGTACCTGTACATCCATTTGGATTTCCCGCCGTGCCCGTGCGTGCACGCCGGGAGCTCCGTGAGTCGGGTCGCGGGTCCCGCGGACTCGATCGCCGCGGGGATACCCGCGATCGCCTCACGGAGCGGATGAACGGGGAGATGCCGTTGTAAACAGCATCTCCCCGTTCTGCCTAGTGACAAGTGTCACTCGATCTCTGCTCCCTGTCATCAGAGCAGAGATCAGTGACGTCACCCACACAGCCCATCCCCCTACAGTTAGTAATCACTCCCTAGGATACACTTAACCCCTCCCCGCCCCCTAGTGGTTAACCCCTTCACTGCCAGTGTCATTTACACAGGAATCAGTGCATTTTTAATCGCACTGATTGCTGTATAAATGACAATGGTCCCAAAAATGTGTCAAAAATGTCCGACATGTCCGCCATAACGTCGCAGTCACAATAAAAATCGCTGATCGCCGCCATTACTAGTAAAAAAAAATTACTAATAAAAATGCCATAAAACTATCCCCTATTTAGTAAACACAATAACGTTTGCGCAAACCAATTAATAAACGCTTATTGCGATTTTTTTTACCAAAAATATGTAGAAGAATACGATCAGCCTAAACTGAAGAAAAAAAATGTTTTTTTTATATATTTTTGGGGGATATTTATTATAGCAAAATGTAAAAAATAATGCGTTTTTTCAAAATTGTCGCTCTTATTTTGTTTATAGCGCAAAAAATAAAAATCGCAGAGGCGATCAAATACCACCAAAAGAAAGCTCTATTTGTGGGAAAAAGGACGTCAATTTTGTTTGGGAGCCACTTCGCACGACCGCGCAATTGTCAGTTAAAGCGTCGCAGTGCCGAATCGCAAAAAACGCTCTGGTCAGGAAGGGGGTAAATCCTTCCGGGGCTGAAGTGGTTAAGGTGGATCATCCGGAGGACGAAGCGGGGAAGAAGAAGTCGGAGGAAGATGCCGGACAAGAAGACCAGAGGAAGAAGCAGAGGAAGGTAGAGGAAGAAGCAGGGGATGAACAAGATGGAGGAAGAACACCGAAGGAAGACCAGAAGAAGATGGAAGAAGCGGGGAAAGACATTAATAAAGGGATTGTCAAAAACTATTGTCTTTTTTAACATTTTTTACACTTTTTTTGTGAAATGGTAGGGGTACATTTGTACCCCATTACCAATTCACAGAGGGGGGGGCGGGATCTGGGGGTCCCCTTGTTAAAGGGGGCTTCCAGATTCCGATAAGCCCCCCTCCCGCAGACCTCCACAACCACCGGACAAGGGTTGTGGGGATGAGGCCCTTCTCCCCATCAACATGGGGACAAGGTGCTTTGGGGTGCTACCTCAAAGCACCCTCCCAATGTTGAGGGCATGTGGCCTGTTACGGTTAGGGAGGGGGGGGCGCTCTCTCATCCCCCCTCTTTTCCTGCGGTCTGCCAGGTTGCATGCTCGGATAAGGGTCTGGTATAGATTTTGAGGAGGACCCCCACGCCATTTTTTAAAAAAAATTTTGGTTCAGGGTTCCCCTGTGGGGGAATCCTATGCCATCTTTTAAAATGACTTTTATGTGTATTGCTGGGACCGACAATTCATTATAGCCGCTAGTTTTAAATGACTTTTTTTCCTTTAGAAATTTCATTTTGCTCTGAGACTGTTCTAAACACGGGAAAAATGCACCACTTTACAGGCATACTATAGAAACCCCCCAAGTACAAAATTTCAAGGAATCTTACACTTTTATTGTTTCACTTTAAGCATTATTAAAATCACTGCTCCCAAAAAACTTTTTTTAAAACTTTTTTTTGCATTGATACATGTCCTCTAGGGCAGGACCCAGGTCCCCAAACACTTTTTCTGGCAATAACTTGCATATAAGCCTTTAAAATTAGCACTTTTGATTATTCATGTTCGTGTCCTATAGACTTTAACAGTGTTCGCGTGTTTGAACAAATTTTTTGCCTGTTCGCATGTTCTGGATGCGAACCGAATCGGTGGGTGTTCGGCTCCTCCCTACAGAGGATCCTACGTATGTGTACTAGCACAAGCACAAGGCAGGAAGCCTGGTGAATAGAGTATTTCATGGCGTCTATGGCAAAAACATAATGCTTTTGGTAATTCTAAAAGAAAAATTTGCGCTAGGTGTACAAAGAATGAAGTGATATGTGAAAAAACAGCCTGTGAAGAGGAATCCTGCAGCTGAACACTATAACCCTGATAGGGGGCACCACTAGATATATTTAAAAAGAAAGTGCAGCGCTGGATAAATAATTGAAGAAATAACTTGGTTTAAAATAGTAAAGAAATAATGTTATACCGTGATCCACAAATAGTGAGTAAGATCATAAAAATAATGTCCATTAATAATCAAACAAATAAAGAACAAATAACGTGGTGAGAGAGGCTTTGCTATAACGATATCGGTATAGCAAAGCCTCTCTCACCACGTTATTTGTTCTTTATTTGTTTGATTATTTATGGACATTATTTTTATGATCTTTATGTATTCACTATTTGTGGATCACGGTATAACGTAATACTTTTGTTAGTTCGGCCAGATCCCGGGCTTGTTGTGCAGGGACCTCCTTAAACTGGTCCTTTAGGGATTGACAGATGCCATTGCAGCAACTGCAGGCTGAGTAACGGCCCCTGCCAAGGAAAAAGAGGATTTTAGCAGGAATTCCAACCTTTTATCTGTTGGATCCTTAAGCATTTGTGCATTGTCTACTGGACAAGTTAGACATTTATTCACAGCTCTGGAAATCGCAGCATCAATTGCTGGTACATTCCATTTTTTGGTGAATTTCTCCTCCATGGGATAGAGTGCTGTGAATCTCTTTGGCGGGAGAAAATACTTATCCGGGTGATCCCATTCAGCATAAATAAGTTTTTCTAGTAATGCATGGACAGGAAACGCATGAAAAGGCTGTGAAGGTTTTAAGGAACCTAAAGAAAAAAAAGAACTTTCAGCTGACTCCGTTAGGGGTTGCTTGAAAAGAGGAAAGAAAAATCTCCGTAAGAGATTGTACCAGCAATCTCTCAGATTGCGAGGCTGAAAAAGGTTAATGCGATTAAAGCCGCTAATCTTCCTTCTAGGCCCTGCAGAGCGGAGGAAAATACATCTTCAGTCACGTATACAGGGGCTGAGATGTGAGAAGCAGCTGCACCACCAATTGGTTCCAATGACTCAACCTGGCTTGCCATATCTGGTATTTCAGGAGAGGATGACAGTGTGGAGGCACGACTGGAGTTCCCAGCGCCTGGGGGTGGAATTTTTTGTGGTGTCTTTTTTGGAAGTCATAGTGCTAAGCACAAAAGCAGAGGCACTAAGTAAATGCACTATTTGCTGAGCAATAGTCTAGCAATACAATGCCGCTATATAAAGTTCAGCTTGATGCTGAGTAAAAAATGTATTTCCTGTACTGGAAATGCCTGCATGCATCCCTTGCGTGCCCCAGTGCTCCTGTGTCTTGTGTGTCAGACTTCCATCTCTTTGTATCTGATAGAGATCTTCTGTTAATGAAGTGTCTGTTTTTAAAAGCCTCAGGTGCAAGCTCAGCTCGCGTCCCCAGCACGCGGCGCCGCACCTAAGCCACGCCCCCCCGCCACTAACCCACCCCTCTCCTCTGTTTTAAATTGACAGTAGTCTGTGCGCCTGCGTGAGGGCGACATTCGGGTCTGCCAGTGCAGACCCATAGGAGGGGAGGCTCTGTCCTCGCAAAAAAACAAGTATGGACAAGGGCTGGGGAAATAAACTTTATGGCTATGTGGGGGATATTTCAGCATGCAAAAGATTGTAAGAAAAATACACACAGGGAAGCCGCCACCGCACCCCCCAAGGGGCGGGGGGGAGGAAGGAGAGTACCAACCGCTGTTGGTACCTCCCAACCCCATTAGTTTGGGGGGAGAAGAACATGCCCTTTGACTTTGAAAAGGTGCTGCAAACTTTGTTCCTGATTAAAAATCCCCCCTGGCTGCTGAGACCACACACATGCTGTTTTATCTGGACACTGAGCTGACTGAGAAGCAATGTATCAAGGTATGTGCATTTACTTCCTCTAGTGGAGATTTTAAGGCATGGAAGAAAAACCATAGGTGGACTCTTTGCAGTTCCTAGGCTTCTTCCCTTACCTTATCCTCACTGCAGAATACTGCTGTAACAGACAGATCCAAACTTCACCCATCACGGCGGACTGCAAACCTTCAAGGACCGGGTACCTTTATAGGGGTTCCACTCCCTTGGACCTGTATTAGCACCCCACCAGGAAAAACTTTAGGTAATGTACTGTAGGCATTACCAAAAAGCCCTGGGTCCCGGGGTCCAGCCCTGCAAAGAGAGGCATTACAGGCAAAACCTCATGCTTCGTATACGAGGCCCGGGTACCATCCACCTTGGCCTCGGTGGCACTTTGGATGGATCCTGTCTATGGAGGCTGTTTAAATCCAGCAAGGATCCCTCCAGAGGAGCTCTTCAGAGCACATCTTCACTCGTGACCAACACCTTAGACACTGGCGAAAAAACTGAGGTACTCCTGGTAGGAGGAGGGGTTATATAGGGAGTGAAGTTCCTGTATTGGGTATACCAGTGTCCATCACCTGAAGGTGCCTATATACCCACATAGTGACTACTATGGTGCTCTGTGTCCCGTGATGTACGATAAAGAAAACACTGCAAACACCAAAAGAACACTATACCCACAGTGAAGCATGGTGGCGGCAGCATCAAGCTTTGGGGCTGTTTTTCCTCAGATGGACAGGAGCCTTAGTCAAGGTAGAGGAAATTACGAACAGTTCCAAATACCAGTCAATATTAGCACAAAACCTTCAGGCTTCTGCTAGAAAGCTGAACATGAAGAGGAACTTCATCTTTCAGCATGACAAGGACCCAAAGCATACATCCAAATCAACAAAGGAATGGCTTCACCAGAAGAAGATTAAAGTTTTGGAACCCCCCTGCAGCTCTGGACTCTTTTACATTACACAGAACCCTGCACCCTATGTACTGCCCTGCCATTTTGGCACCTCAAGATATACAGTCAGGTCCATAAATATTGGGACAGCGACACAATTCTAATCTTTTTGGCTCTATACACCACCACAATGCATTTACAATGAAACAAACACGGTATGCTTTAACTGCAGACTTTCAGCTTTAATTTGAGGGTATTTACATCAAAATCAGGTGAACGGTGTAGGAATTACAACAGTTTGTATATGTGCCTCCCACTTTTTAAGGGACCAAAAGTAATGGGACAATTGGCTGCTCAGCTATTCCATGGCCAGGTGTGTGTTATTCCCTCATTATCCCATTTACAAGGAGCAGATAAAAGGTCCAGAGTTCATTTCAAGTGTGCTATTTGCAGTTGGAATCTGTTGCTGTCAACTCTCAATATGAGATCCAAAGAGCTGTCACTATCAGTGAAGCAAGCCATCATTAGGCTGAAAAAAAAAAAACAAACCCATTAGAGAGATAGCAAAAACATTAGGTGTGGCCAGATCAACTGCTTGGAACATCCTTAAAAAGAAAGAACGCACCGGTGATCTCAGCAACACCAAAAGACCCGGAAGACCACGGAAAACAACTGTGGTGGATGACCAAAGAATTCTTTCCCTGGTGAAGAAAACACCCTTCACAACAGTTGGCCAGATTAAGAACACTCTCCAGGAGGTAGGTGTATGTGTGTCAAAGTCAACAATCAAGAGAAGACTTCACCAGAGAGGGTTCACCACAAGATGTAAACCTTTGGGGAGCCTCAAAAACAGGAAGGTCAGATTAGTTTGCCAAACAACATCTAAAAAAGTCTTCACAGTTCTGGAACAACATCCTATGGACAGATGAGACTAAGATCAACTTGTACCAGAAGTGATGGTAAGAGAAGAGTATGGAGAAGAAAAGGAACTGCTCATCCAAAGCATACCACCTCACCAGTGAAGCATGGTGGTGGTAGTGTCATGGCGTGGGCATGTATGGCTGCCAATGGAACTGGTTCTCTTGTATTTATTGATGATGTGACTACTGACAAAAGCAGCAGGATGAATTCTGAAGTGTTTCGGCAATATTATCTGCTCATATTCAGCAAAATGCTTCAGAACTCCTTGGACGGCGCTTCACAGTGCAGATGGACAATGACCCGAAGCATACTGCGAAAGCAACCAAAGGGTTTTTTAACGGAAAGAAGTAGAATGTTATGCAATGGCCAAGTCAATCACCTGACCTGAATCCGATTAAGCATGCATTTCACTTGGTAAAGACAAAACTGAAGGAAAAATGCCCCAAGAACAAGCAGGAACTGAAGACAGTTGCAGTAGAGGCCTGGCAGAGCATCACCAGGGATGAAACCCAGCGTCTGGTGATGTCTGAGTTCCAAGACTTCGGGCTGTAATTGACTGCAAAGGATTTGCAGTTAAAGCACATCTTGTTCGTTTCATTTCTAGTCCATTGTGGTGGTGTATAGAGCCAAAAAGATTAGAATTGTGTCGATGTCCCAATATTTATGGACCTGACTGTATGATAGGCAGTCAGAAAGTAAAAGCTGCGTAAATTCCAGTATACCAGAGTTTGTAGACGCTATAACTTTTGCGCAAACCAATAAATATACACTTAATGTGATAGTAAATATTTTTTTCAAAATTTTATTTTTTCGTTTATATCGCAAAAAAAAAAAAAATCCCAGGGGTGATCAAATACTACCAAAACAAAGCTCTATTTGTGGGAAAAAAAGGACGTAAATTTAGTTTGGGTACAGCGTTGCATGACCACGCAAGTACCAGTTAAAGTAGCGCAAAAAAAATGCTCTGGTCAGGAAGGGGGTGAAACCTTTCCGGGGCCGAAGTGGTTAACCACTTAAGGAGCGAGCCTCTTTCTGAGATTTGTTGTTTACACGTTAAAAACATTTTTTTTTTGCTAGAAAATTACTTAGACCCACCAAAAATTATACATTTTGTTTTCTAACACCCTAAAGAATAAAATGGCGGTCGTTGCAATATTTTCTGTCACACTGTATTTGTGCAGCGGTCTTACAAGTGCACTTTTTTTGGAAATAATATACACTTTTTTTCATTAAAAATAGGACAACAGTAAAGTTAGCCCAATTTTTTGTTATACTGTGAAAGATAATGTTACGTTGAGTAAATTGATACCCAACATGTCATGCTTCAAAATTGCGCCCGTTCGTGGAATGGCGACAAACTTTTACCCTTAAAAATCACCAAAGGCGATGTTTAAAAAAATTCTACAGGTTGCATGTTTTGAGTTACAGAGAAAGTCTAGGGCTAGTATTATTGCTCTCGTTCTACTGATCGTGGCGATATCTCACGTGTGTGGTTTGAACACCGTTTTCATATGTGTGCGCTACTCATGTATGCGTTTGCTTCTGCACGCAAGCTTGTCTGGACGGGACGCGTTTAAAATTATTTTTCTTATTTATTTTACCTTTTATTTTTACACTGTTCTTTTAAAACAAAAAAAAAGTTGTATCACATCCCTTGTAAAAGAAAAAAAGCATGACAGGACCTCTTAAATATGAGCTCTGGGGTCAAAAAGACCTCAGATCTCATATTTACACTAAAATGCAATAAAAAAAAAAAAACGCTTCCTCCCTGCAATGGTATGGAGATGGGTGGGGTCCATCTTCCCCTCACTCATCTCCATACCTAATACAGAAGAGGACCTGATCGCCTCCGCCACTGCCAACAGCTCCGGTAAGCAGCGGCCCTCTCCCGTCGCCAATAAAAGTGAGAGTGCAGAGACTACTTCTATCTGAAACGAGAGCACTCGCTGAAGAAGAGGATACCGGGGTTATGGCAGCTAGCTGCTGCTGTATAAGAAAAAGGAGAGGGACTTTGGACTTTTTAGGCACAGTAACACCAAATAAATTTACAAAAATAGTTTATTGAAAAAATATATATAAAACACTGATTTTAAAAAAACACAAAAAACTGCCTCTAAAGAAGTATAGAAAAGGTTTTTTTTATATATGTAAAAAAGTAAAATAATAAAAAAAAATAAAAAATGATGATGACAGTGAACCTTTTCTATACTTCTTTAGAGGCAGTTTTTTCATGCCCACATTGGACTCCATGTGTTGTGTACTTTGTCCAGCCTTTATCCACCATCCTTCTCCAACCACTGCGTGTTTGTATACGATTTAGCATCTCATTAGATGTAATATAGTAAGTATCAAATATTTCTCTTTTCCATTTTATAGATATTATTTTACAATCTAGCTATTACATTGGCTAGTTACTAAAAATAGCTATTCAGTATCCTGTTTATAAACTTCATTACAATGTTTGGTACGCCCCCTTGGTGACTTTTTATTGCCCTCTTTGTCTGTCTAGCCTGTGCTGCTGCGGTTTGGCCAATACAGGTTTGGAACTGCTCGGTTTAATATTTTTATGTCTCTTTTCTCTATTGTTAAACTATTATATATTAACTGTACGATTCTATTTGTCTCTGTCAGCCACAATATCACTTGCTCCTGAAGAAACGTGAAGGCATGCGCAACATGTTGAGCACAATTTCGATATGAACTAAATTACCATTGATCTGCTGTCCAGCCATACTCCCGGACCACTATACACCCTAGATGGATGTCCATATGTCCGAGTTTCTATCTATATAGATGTTTTTGGACAGCAGCTATGTTATTAAGTATTCTCATAACTAGATGAATTGTGTTTTTTTTTAAATCAGTGATTTATACATATTTTTTCAATAAACTATTTTTGTAAATTTATTTGGTGTTACTGTGCCTAAAAAGTCCAAAGTCCCTCTCCTTTTTCTTATACACAATATTTCTAGGACGCGGCACTTATTTTCTGTTCATGTATCCACAGTACCACTCTGTGTTATGATGCATCCTTATTGATATACAGCTACTTGCTGCTTTAACGAAGATATCCCTACTCAAAGAGAGGATGTATATCGACGTGTGGCGGTCCGGAAGTGGTTAAGATGCACGTCCAAGAGTATTTTAAAAATATCAATTGTGGAAGTGTTCCACATCCTTATCGCCCTGACAGTGAAAAAGCCCCTGCGCAGTTTACGGTTAAACTGCTTCGCCTTCAATCTCCGTGTGTGGCCCCATGTCCACTTACACTCCGAGACTGAATCGTTTTTTTCCTAGGCTGGGATAACCATAGAGGTTTTTGTAGATCACTATCATGTCCCCTCTCAAGCATCTTCTCCAGCGAGAATAAATTTAGTGCTTGTATTAATTTCTCATAATTTAGGGTCCTCCAATCCCCTTATTAAACTTCATTGCCCTTCTTTGGACTCTCTCCAGCACATCCCTTCTAAAGACTGGTGTTCAAAACTGGATGGAATACCCAAGATGTGGCCGAACCAAGTTTTATAGTGGTTATATTTTTTGGGAGTATATCCCCTTTTTTATGCATGGTAATATTCTGCCAACATTGGTAGCTGCAGCTTGACATTGCATGCTATTGCTCAGTCTGTCTTCTACTAGGACCACCAGATCTTTCTCCATCCTTGACTCCCCCAGAGGTTCTCCCCCTAGTTAATAGTTTGCATTTTAGTTTTTAGTCCCCAAGTGTCCCTTACATTTCTCCACATTATTGCCATGTAGTTGTCCACTCCATTATTTTATTCAGGTCTTTCTGTAAAATTTCTATAACCAATCTGATGTGAAGTTATTGCCCTGCTTATTGCTGTGTCATCTGCAAAAATTGAAATTGAGCTATGTAATTCCCATCCTCTATATCATTTATGAATAACAGAATTGGTGCCAGGACAGAGCCTTGGGGTACCTCACTTACTACTCCAGGCCAGTCTGAGTACACGTTATTTATTACTACCCTTTGGACGTGCCCCAGTAACCAGTTTTCTATCCAAGAACAAACCTTATGGCCAATGCCTGCAGACCTCAGCTTGTAGATTAAGAGTTTATGGGAACTGTATCGAATGCTTATGGTCTTATGATTATCTTTATATATTCTTAGGTGTATGAATCTAAGATGGGGGATTTGTATATAGCATTGTCAGAGCAATTCTAACATTTTAACATTCATAGAATTTTTTTTTTTATATGGAAATGTGTACAATAAATATACTTTTTTATATCAATAAAGGTCTGTTATACTATATTTTGACCATGTGAAAGTCCCAAAGGGAGCATTTTTGCCAGTTTCTTATCCTTTTTGAAGGAGAGGTGATCTCCTGGAAGAGCAGCGAGGGCAGAGACAGACACCCAAATGCACCAGACAATGTATAGTGTGTGGGTGTGTGTGTGGTGATACTTTCTTAGACATGAGATGGCTTTAGTGGATACTGGAGCTGAAGTTACACTTTTGCAAGGAAATCTTTCCATCACAAAGGAGAAGTGATCCATGTAGGTTTGGGAGGGAAAACCACACCAGCAGTGAGGACATGTGTGAAATTGGCTATTGGCAAAACACCAGGATTTTGGACAAATATATTGCTATCAGGAGTTACCTGAAACATTATTTAGATGGATGAACTTCAATTCAGACTGAAAAGGGAACATCCACATTCCATTATCCTGACAAGGCATATCTGGGAAGGGCGGGGAAGGCTGTGGTCAGAGGTCATGCAAAATGGACCCATTCCTCCACCTAAAAAGCCAGTCTGTCTTGAGCAATATAGACTTTCAGGGGGCCACAAAGAAATTGGGGAGACTATTCCTATTAGATCCTGGTATAAGGCCCCTTTCACGCTGAGGCACTTTTGAAGAGCTTTTCAGACGCTTTTGAAGAGCTTTCCATTAATTTCAATGGAGAGGGGTGTTTTTTCACTGCCCTGCCAGCCCACTGCCCCAGTGTGAAAGCATTCATTGATTTTAATGGAAATTTTTCGTGAGCTTTGCCGGGTTTTTTTTTTGCATGAAAGCACCTCAAAAGCGCCTCCGTGTGAAAAGGGTCTTTCACACTGCGGCGGGGGCGGTAAAACAGCGATATTTTTGGCACCCCATTACCATCGTTTTAGCGGCGGTATTCGCCCGCTTGCGGGGGGCGGTCTTTCCCCCTTGCTAGCGGCCGAGAAAGGGTTAAAACCACCGCAAAGCGCTGCTGCAGCAGCACTATGTCGGCGGTATGGCCACGCTGCCCCATTGATTTCAATGGGCAGGAGCCGTGAAGGAGCGGTGTATACACCGCTCCTTCACCGCTCCAAAGATGCTGCTAGCAGGACTTTTTTTTACCATCCTGCCAGCGCACTGCTCCAATGTGAAAGCCCTTGGGGCTTTCACATTGGAGACACAGCAGCGGCTCTTTCAGGGCGCTTTGCAGGCGATATTTTTAGTGCTGTAGCGCCCCAGTGTGAAAGCGGTCTTAATCATTTCTCGGCTCTGGTGTTCCCAGTAGAAAAACTTGATGGGACATATAGAATGACTATGAATGACAGTGGGGTCAAATCGACGTTCTTTTCGACCACAGTGATGGGAAAATTCGAAGGAGCAGAATAGAAAACTTCTTGGTCAAAGGAATTTTCAGACAGTGTGTGTGATTTTTGTTCAGAAATTAATTTTAAAACCCTGGAAGTGATGTCACTAGCTTTTAGTAACCACATCCACTGGCTGCTTTTAGACTGAATGTTAAAAAGGTAGTGAAATTTTCAAATGACATTCTTTCGTTCAGCGAATGTACAAAGATTTTTCGTATGAATATTCCTGTCCGAAAATTGATGTGTATGACCAGCATAAAACTCGGTTCACACCTATGCATTTTGCTTTTGAACCGTTTCTACACTGCTTTTTTGCATTTTTGCACGTGCGATTTTGCTGTGATTTGAGTTTTGCATTTTTTATGCTTTTTTTTTGTTGTTGAGCAGATTAAAAAATGCAAATTGCTGCAAAAAAGCACAACATGCTTTTCTGAAGCTTCTCCATCGAAGTCTATTGAACCAAAAAAGGCACCATTTTGCATTGAAAAAGTCCTTGATCCTTTCCAAAAAGCAGCGGCTGAAAAAAGCATAGATGAACGTGTCCCATAGGAAACCTTTTTAAATGGGCTGTAGTGTGTTTCTGCAAAAAGCACCAAAAAAAACGCATACATTTAGCCCTTTATAGTACAAAAAGAGAAGATAATCGCTACTATAAGAGGTTCATTTATACTGGGAAACAGTGAAAGTAATCAATATATATATATATATATATATATACACACACATATACATACATACAGTGGAACCTTGGATTACGAGCATAATCCGTTCCAGGAGAATGCTTGTAATCAAAAGCACTCACATATCAAAGCAAGTTTCCCCATAGAAGTCAATGGAAACGAAGATAATTCGTTCCACATTGACTTCTATTGCATGCAATACCGCATGTGGCCAGAGGTGGGGGGCACTGGAGAGACTCAGAGACCGCTCAGATGCACTCGGAAAAAGGAGTATTTCTGAGTGCTTCTGAGTGTCACGACACCCCCACACCTCTGGCCAAATGCGGTACTGCACACCTCAGAGGCTTGAATCCTGCTCGTTTTGCAAGACAACACTCACAAACCGAGTCAGGATTTCAAAAAAATAATAGCTCGTATTGCGAAACGCTCGTTAACCGCGTTACTTGCAATCTGAGGTTCCACTGTAATATATATATATATATATATATATATATATATATATATATATACACACACACACACACACAGAAGGAGAATATATGGACATTTTAACTAGGAGTCAGACATGAAGCTAAATGAAGGGTGGAAGGGAGATATAAATCTTTTATATTAAGTACTAAAAGCTGAGACTTTTTTTTTCATGGATATAATTTTAAATATAATGCACAATACTGGTAAAAGTTTATTTTAAGGCCTCATGCACACTGGACATTAAAATAACGTTATAAAAACGCCAGTAGCTTTGCAGTGAGTTTTTCAATGCTTAACGTTTTTCCAATAGCGTTTTTCCACGTTTTTTTTAAAGTTAAAAAATGCTAGTGAGCCGCGTTTTTGAGCATTTGAAGTTTGAGCATTTTTACAGCTGAAAAACTCCTCTCAGAATCCACTAGATTTGTTTTTTTCTTTTGAAGCCAAAAAACGCCCCAGCCAAAAACTGCTAATAACGCCTATGTGTGCATGGACACATAGGATAACACGATGGGGAGTTTATGGACTGTAGAAAAAAAGTCTGAAGCCAAAAACGGCTGCTGTAAAAATGTCCATGTGCATGAGGCCTACATGTAATGCCTTTTATTACCTCCAGTCTATCAGCCTCCACCTTCTCTGGGAGTCTTTAAAGTTTTTTTTTTTTTAAACAACAGCCCTGATCCTCCTCTTCTGGGGCCTCCCCACCGACGCTTCTGGCTCCTCCTGACTTTAGAGTGCCCCAATAGCAAGCTGCAAAGTGTAGTATAGAGTACTCCTATAGCAAGGTAAAAAAAATGTCTGACTTTGGAACCATTCACTTCCTGTCCAGGATTACATGTCCCATGAGGCACACATTCACATTCAAAAGTTCTCAGGCACTTACTGACATGTATGGATGGTGTACTGAGCTGTATATGTGCTGCACTGTATTTCCTGATCTGTAAAAAAATAATGCATTCTGTATGCAGGCTGAATGCAGGCTGAATAATCAATTATGAAAATAGTTGACAACTATTTTCATAATCGATTAGTTGTCGATTAATCGATTTGTTGTTTTGGCCCTAAATCACACCTATGCCCCGTACACACGGTCGGATTTTCCGACGGAAAATGTTTCATGGGAGCCTTTCTCGGAAATTCTGACCGTGTGTAGGCTCCATCGGACAGTTTCCATCTGAATTTCCTCACAAAATTTGAGATCTGGTTCTCAAATTTTCCGACAACAAAGTCCATTGTCGTAAATTCTGATCGTGTGTACACAATTCCGACGCATGCTCGGAATCAAGCAGAAGAGTAGCACTGGCTAACTTCATTTTTCTCGGCTCGTCGTACGTGTTGTATGTCACCACGTTCTTGACAGTCGGAATTTCTGACCAACTTTGTGTGACCGTGTGTAAGCAAGACAAGTTTGAGCCAACATCTGTCGGAAAAAAAACCATGGATTTTGTTGTAGGATTGTGCGATAGTGTGTATGTGGCATAAGGCTCAGTTTCCACTAGTATGACTTTGTCATGCGACTTTGGACACAAAGTCACAGCCCATATGTGACGTTGAAAATCAGCGACTTTGGCCCAGCATCCCCACATAATGTTATTGCAGGAAACTCATTTATTAGGCAATAAAATTCTGTCCATGAAACGTCCCTGGATGCACAGAGCCATACATGCCACTTTTTTGTCATATGCGAGGGGTGTGTCTATTTTGTTGCACAAGTCCTTACCTTGCTCCATAGAAACGGTGATTACAGATCCCGGGGGAAGAATGTGCTAAGGCACATGAGGATTCACCTTCTCCCGACAAGTTGGCTCAATTGCAATTCGCAAGGAGGAATGTATCTCTCCATTATCAGGATGTGACTACTTGCCAGCTGCAAAAGAGTGCGGCGCATGTTTTTGAAAAAGGAGATAAAAATGGCAAACTCTTGGCTCTCCTGACGGCAGGGGACACGTCCCAGACAGTAGTTCCCTGCATACTGGCCCCGTCCAGACAACTGTTAAGAGACAGAGAGGACATAGTATGGGAGTTTGTATCCTTCTATAGGTCTCTGTACTCCCCTATAGATCCCTATGACACCAGCGACCTCAGGGACACATTGGGGACCCTACAGTTGCCCAAGCTGCCAGGGGAATCTAGCGGTTTTCTGGATGCCACATTCAGGGAGGAAGAGGTGGTTTCCGCAATAAGGTCATTCCCTAGTAGTACCACCAGTACTCAGAGACCCTGGCACCCAGACTACTGCAATTATACAGACAGTTTTCGGGAAGGGAAGCCTCCCCCTCTCCTTTTATGAGGCTCATATTGTACAATAGCTAAGCCGGATAAAGACCCACTGCAGTGTTCGTCTTATAGGCCCATTTTCACCCACACTCAGTTGGGCCCGGATATTTCCAGCAGTGGGATACTGGTCTTTCTGGATCTAGAATAGGCCTTTGATTCCGTGGACTGGAATTACATGAGGGTGGTACTGGAGGTATTCGGGTTCGGTCCTCAGTTCTGGAAGTGGATCGACATTCTATATCATTGCCCCACAGCAGCCATTAAGCTAAATAATATGTTATCAGAATTTTTTCCAGCGCATAGGGGCACTCGCCAAGGATGCCCTTTATCCCCGGGTCTTTTCTCTATTATGATTGAACCCTTGACTGTGATCTTGCAAGCCTCTGAGGAGGTACAGGGGATAACGGTGGGTAGCTTGACCGAAAAAACGGCACTATATGTGGACGACATGGTTCTTTTTTTTACGAGACTCCAAGAATTCCCTATAGGCAACTTTAGACATTCTAAATTCCTTTGCTCATTTTTCGGGTCTGAAACTCAACTGGGGAAAATCCCAGATTCTCTCACTCAGGACACCATCCCCCAGATGTGAGATTCCCCTAAATTGTCCCTTGCAGAGGGTAGAGGTGATCAAATATTTGGGGTTAGGCCTCATGCACACAAAACGCTGTTAAACTCGCGTTCAGAGGCAGTTGGACACTTTTTTCAACTGCCCCTGAACCCATTTAATGTTATTCTATGTGTCCATGTACACAGTCTCGTTTTTTTGGCGTTTTTAGGCAGTTGCGTTTAACCTCGTTTTTTTCCAGAAGCAAAAAAATAGGTTCAGACGCAAAAGTTTTCCACGTTTCAAACGACAAACGCAGCTAAACGCCGGTACCACGTTTAGCCGCGTTTGCGTTTATAAGTGTTTTTAAAGGAACATTTTACGACCCAACTTTGGGGCCCAATATCTCAAGACCACTTGGTGCTAGAAACCCAAATTTGGCATGCTAACACAGTTGGACTAACACCAAGTGGCCTTGAGCTATTGGGCCCCAAATTCGGGTCACAAAATGTCCTTCTTTGCTGCAGAAAAGTGCTTGACATTTTGCGACCTGATTTTGGGGCCCCATATCTCGGGGCTACTTGGTACTATGAACCCCAAATTTGGTGTGGAACTGACACTATACCATATCCAAATTTGGGGTTCCTAGCACTAAGTGGCCCCGAGATATGGGGCCCCAAAGTCAGGTCAGAAAATGTCACTCTGCTGAAGTGCTTTACATTTTGTGACCTGACTTTGGGGCCCCGTATCTCGTGCTAGGAACCCCAAAATTGGATATGTTGTAGTGCTAGTTCCATTATGTTAGCACACCAAATTTGGGGTTTCTAGTACCAAGTGGCCCCGAGATACCGGGCCCCAAAGTTGGGTCACAAAATGTCATTCTCTGCTCTGCAGACGCCTCTAGACACAAACGCGGTAAAACGCAGCATGCAAACGCGGCAGAATGGCGGTTTCAGCTTTTAAAAACATGTGTTCAGTAGAGTTTCCACCGGCGTCTCGTGTGCATGAGGCCTTACGTATCTCCAACTCTGTATCAGACTTTATTGCCTTGAATGTCGATCCACTTTTGACTAAACTAAAATCCAGACCGCAGGCATGGCAGACTCTACCTTTGACACTCATAGGTAGGGTGAATTTAGTAAAAATGAAATTTTTACCTGTTTTTTATATATTTTCGGAATTCTCCTGTTTGGATACCGAGATATATATTAAAAAGAATAAATCAACTTAGAACGACTTTCCTGTGGCAGGGGCGACACCCCCGAATTAAACTCCGGGTGTTACAACTGCCGTGGAAACAAGGGGGGTCTAGCGGTCCCGGACTTTCACAGATATTTCTTAGCGGGTCAGTTAGTATTCGTGCACAGGTGGTTTACTCCACCTGAGGATGACACTGCCAATACACTAAAGGCGGCTGTTGGTTCTTATGAGGCACTGACACATCTGCCGTATTGGGGGGTCAGGGCTCCATATAGGCTCACAACATCCATGCGTGCAACCAGCAGGGCATGGGTAGCAGTGACCAAGATGGGTAGCACTTCTGAGACTTCTCCTCACACACCACTTTGGAAGAATCCCAAATTAATACACTTTTGTGAGTACCCTGATCCAATCATCTGGAGTAAATTTGGTATTAAGACGCTGAAACCCAATAAAATTAGGGCAATTGTTGCTGATCTGCCCAACTTAGAGAAATGTCCAAATAAATGGTATAAAAAGTTGATGTGGATAGAGAAAACACAACAGGCTACATATATGGTTATGTGGATTTTGATTGATTGTGCTGTGCCAGAGAAGTATGTGGATGTATGGAATGTATTTGCAAGGTATGCGAGCATTGATGGATGTTGTTCAGAAGAAAGGTGAGGATGTGTTAGATTACTGGAATAGATTCAAAGATGCTATTCAGAAAAGCATACTGATTGGATTCCAGATGATGAAAGTGATATGAAAAGACGGGAGTTGGTGAATGTATTGGTGAATGGAATGTTGCCTGAGATTAGGGAAGAAATAGAGCTTCGTACAGTGGGATGGAGAAAGAAACCTGCCCCTGAGTTAGTTGAGATTGCTCAAATAGCTTACGAAGTGTTACAGAAAAGGAAAGACAAGGTAGAAAAGAAGGAGAAAACAAAAATGAATATACAACTACCAGAGGTTAAGGAAAAAGTCCCAGAGCCCAAGGGGGTACCAGTATCTACAGTACAGGTAACACCTCAGGGTGTACCGGTAGCGGCCCCCCCTTACCCACCTTCAGGAGTGGTATATATCTCTAATTATGGGGCACCACGGCAAAAGCAGGGCAATTGGAGACAAAATGAGGGACAATGCATAAAGCCTAGAATTCAGTCCCGATACCAACAAATCATACCAAATAGAGTAAGACCCCCAATCCTGCAGCCTCGTGCCTCCCCCACTTGCTTCAAGTGTGGATTGAGTGGACATATAGCACGAGACTGTAGGGGACGCTAGGATAAGGTGGGATGTGGTGACAATATAGATGACCCATTTTATTAAGCTCTAGCTGTAATTGAAGTTGATTCTGTTGATGAGCCAATGGTTGAAATAAATGTAAACGGTATTGATTTGTGTGGCCTCATAGAAGACACAGGAGCTTCACGGCCCCTTTTGAATGTGTTTGACCCCAACTTACCACTCTCCAATGAAAGGGTTTCTTTGGTTGGAGTAAGTAATAATATAATCTCGGCAAGGGTTACACAGTCGGTACCGGTGACATTGGGAGAGCATTCAACAGAACACTCATTTGTATTGTCTCCACATTCCCCCTGTAATTTATTAGGACGAGATTTACTTTCTAAAATGGGGGTAACCATTGCTTTATCCCCGGGTAAAACTGTCATTGACATACCGCATAGGTTAAAAGAGGATGCAACTGATCTGTTGTTCATGCCTTTATTTGTAGCTGATATGGAGGAAGGAATTCCAGAAGAGGTCAAACAAAAAATTGACCCCTCCATATGGGTAACAGGAGCAAACACTCCTGGCCTTATGAAAGTTGCCCCTGTGCAGTTAAATAGAGACCCCACACTACCAGTACCTAGACTACCTCAATACCCGTTATCCCCTGAATCAGTTGAAGGTATTAAGCCAGTAATAGAGGAGTTACTACAGGAGGGTGTTCTTACTCCTTGTAGGAGTTCTGCCAACACTCCTATCTATCCAGTTCCCAAACCTATAAAAGCAGGAGAAAGAAGCTATCGCTAAAACTAATGAATATTGAATTTTACAGAATCTTAAAGATTAATAAGGATAGAGATACAAATAAATAATAATGAATGTATAACAAGTTCCCGTACCGGGAAAAGCAGCACTGCATATGGAAAGTATTAAGGTGCAGGTCTTAGCTGTTCAAATTAGAAGGGAAAGATGATCTAAGTCTAGCAGAACTAAAATGTATGTTAGAAATGCCCCAAGAGTGGGGGCTCGGGTTCAGCAGATAGTGGAGTGTGGTGATTTGATTAATGAAAATATAATTCCTTCCCTGAGCTTGCTGTCTTGAATTTGGGACAAAATACAGAACCAATGATTGATGTGTCAGTTAATGGTTTATCTATCCTGTGTTTAATAGATAAAGGCGATTCAAAGAGTTTGTTAAATATATGTGATGCCAATTTTTCCACTGCGAATCAGCAGGTAATTTTGGTCGGGGTAAGTAATGATATAATTACTGCCAAAGTCACTGAGCCTCTATAGGTAAGAATGGGAGGTCAGTGTCATAAATGTTCTTTTGTTTTATCGCCATACTCCCCTGGCAGTCTGCTTGACAGAGGTATAGTAAATAAATAAATATAGGAGTAACTATAGTTTTAACTACTGAAGGAATGGGAGTAAAACATACTTGAAGTAAAGGGAGACTTTAGATTTGCTCCTTATGCCAGCAATTTATTAACCCCAAGCAGAAGGGGCTATGGTAAATATCTATAGTGACTCAGCCTATGCTGTAGGCATAGTTTTGCACAACTCTGGCAAGAGAGGGGTTATATGACAGCGGCAGGAACTCCAATACAGCATAAAGAGTTAATTGTCAGCGGTCCAGCTGCCTCTTAAAGTTGCAGTAATTAAATGTAAAGCACATACCAGAGCAGATGATAGTATATCACTTGGGGATGGTTTGGTTGATAGGTATGCTAAAGATGGTATACATTCTTGTGAGCCAACTACAGCGCTTCCAACATTCCTGCTCACAGATCTTCAAGTGGATCTGAACATCCTATCAGCCCTGCAGGCAAGCTCGCCTCATACATCCTCTTGGACCACAAAGGGAGCTGTTTGTGGGGCAGATGGTCTATGGAGATTAAAAAACAGACTGGTTGCTCCTCCGACATGGTTTCCTTCTTTGTTTGCTTTGAGCCATGGGCCTTACCATGTCTCAACAGGAGGGATGTGTCGGGTGGTAGCCAGAGATTGGTGGGCTCCAGGTTTTCCTGCATATGCTGCTAAACAGGTTACTGAATGTTCTATATGTCAAATGCATAACATTGGAAAGTCAGTGCCCACTCCCATGAGGCATATTCCACATACTGAGGAGCCATTTCAAATTGTGCAAATTGACTTATCAGATATGCCCCCTTGTGGTCGATTTAAGTATCTTTTGGTTTGCCAGAACTGTGGTAAAATGTCTGACGAGGGAATTGATCCCAAGGTTTGGTATATGATCAATAATTTCCTCAGATAGAGGGACACATTTTGATAACAAACTTATGGCAGAAGTAGTGAATATTTTGGGTATGAAACAGCAATTGCATACTCCTTACAGACCTCAGGCTAGTGGGATGGTGGAACGCAGCAATCAAACCCTAAAGAGGTATTTAGCCAAAATAACTGCTAATGGACAAAGCACATGGGTAGAAGCGTTACCTATAGCCTTGGCGACCATTAGGACTACCCCTAAAGAGAAACATGGACTGTCACCTTTTGACATATTGTTTGGACGACCACCTAAAAGACTACATTCATCTCTTGTGCAGCCAGAGACAGTGACTTTAATAAATGGTCAAGATTCCATGATAGAATATGTTCGCAAATTGGCAAATGTGTTTTCTGATACTTTTTCCAGAGCCAAAGCAGGACAACCTGTGGACACAAGTGAAGGAACTCATGGACTAAAATCAGGAGATTGGGTGTATATCAAGAATCACACACCCTACTTTGTCCCCTAAGTGGAAAGGACCATTTCAGGTCATTTTTGTGTCACCTACTGCAGTGAAGCTGAAAGACTAAGTATTGGGTGCATGGTTCGCACTGTAAGAAGTCTGTGGTTCCAAAAGAGAATATAAGCCGGTCTGCTACTGGCAAAAATTGTTCTGTACCTTTACCTTCCAGGTCTCCTCCACTGACTCGTGCTCGAGCAAGAAGACTGCAGAATGAATCTCCTAGGGCCTAAGATGAATGTGAAGCTTTGGAGTGTTATCCTCTGCGGTGGAGCGGTGGTATGGATTACAGTCATGGCATATGAATGGACATACAAGAAAGAAAAGGATAAGATACAAGACACTTTTCTTTTTAATGCTACTGTAATGGAAGAAATGTCACAACTTGAACCGGTTTCAGATGCTGACCTAAGAGCACGGAGGGAAGTCGCACATGAATATCATGCCAAACTAGCAGAACCTTTCCATAATTCTTTTGTATCTATGCACCTGCAAGCTGCCACGAAACTGAATATCACTAATTGCCGGATATGCACACATGCACCTATTTCTCATAAGACTATACCTTTGTTAGGAATACCTAGCACTTTAGCTGAAATAGAGGACAGTGCACACTTTGGTGAAGTCAGTAGAACAATGATTGACAGAGCTATTTCACTTCTACTGTTCACAAATGCTCCATTGAGAAAACCAGCAGTCTGCATTAACTTTACTCGAACCTATACACCTGAGTTGCTTTCCTAGGGTTACCAGAGTACTACCCGACTGATTGGGAACTGCATGGATAATGCCGATATCAGGTACTGGTTTGATGGTAAGGATACTGTGTGGAGTACTGACAGATATCAGGAATTACATGACTACACACATCGTCAACATTCCCGGCAGAACAATATGAAGCTATTGATGTGCCTGCAAGGATGCAATTTCAATAAAGCTTGTGCTGCCCCACCAGGCTATTACTTCATATGTGGAAAGAAAGCATATACTTGGGTTCCTTTGAATTCTAAGGGGGTTTGTTACTTTGGTAGAGTCATACCTGCTACTTGGTATATGGAGGATAATGACTTTCAAGAAACACAGCTCCACAAAATACCTATACACTTTCTTAAAAAAGACTTTGTGCACCTTGCTAAAAGGGGCCTCACTGATCAGTCAGTTCCAGGAGAAGATGAACCCCCAGGACAAGAAGAAGACTTTGAAACTAATGTAAAGTTATCATCTGACGTAGGATAAAATGTAGGCCTATCAGGATAATTGTCATTTTTTACAAGTATTGAATCACACGACAGAGAGATTAAACCATTGTTTTCTATTTCTTGGGTAAATAGATGTTGTATTAAAAAGGCTGTCAGTTTCATCATTGATTTGGCAGACCTGATGGATAACATTACTGCCTTGTATGATAGAAACTTTATAACCCTTGCTACGGAATTAAAGATGATCAAAAAAGAGGTTTTGCAGCACCGGCTGGTGCTGGATTATCTCACGGCCAGTCAAGGAGGAATATGCACCATAGTGGGAACTACTTGTTGTAACTACATTGGAAATGATACTAAGCCTGAAGATGCCATCATTTCGCATGTAGAAAAGGTACAACAAATGAAGGTTAAATTTCGCAAAGAACATACCGAAACTGCTTGGGTTGAAGGTAGCTGGGAAAGCTGGCTTTCCTGGCTCAATCCTCTCAACTGGTTTTCTAGTATTGCAGGATGGTTTTCTGGAATTTTACATGGTATTCTATATATTGTAGGAATTATAGTCCTCATAATCCTAATAGTTAAATGCGCACCTATGTTATGCAAATGTTGTTTGAAGAAAATCACACGTGCTTGTACTAATATTGGTTCTTCTGAGCCCTTAAGGTCTCGAGTCAGAACTGCTCATGAGATGGTGGTCCGTATACCTGGAGATTAACCTAAAGACACAGAAGAAGCTTAAGAGTGATACCGAAAGGATTCTAAACACAGGAGGGGCTGTGAAGATATGAAATATATGAGCCATATCTTTCTATGTATCCAGAGTTCCTCTTCAACATGAATTTGTATTTCTGATATTTCTTATTGTTTTTCTCTAAAATGTTTCTGAATTCTTTTGGTATTGCAACACATGTGGCTGACCAGTTGACATTGAATGTTCTGCCAATGACATGACACAATTGTCGGAAAAGATGTGATATGGAAAAATGTTGATACAGAAAGTCCCTGTCTAAAAGTCAAATTAAATCCTTTTAAATAATTATTTTTCCCTTTTAGTCAAGATAACTCTGTCACTTATAAATGAGTTAGGTCAAGCTGACCCCAAAAAGCTGGCCAAAAGCTGTGTTGAAATACTTAGTAAAATGCGTACTTGTGATGTATAACTTTGGGCTTTTGCCCCACATAGACTGTAATGTTATGATTTTCTATAAAAGTCTGTATCACTCTGTAACCTGTATCACTATCAATCCAGATGTGATCCACTGTATGTACAGTGCATATTCTGAAGTAAATATACATGAGACGAGTGCAGCTCTATTGGCGTTGATGTCCTTTATTTCAAGCTTCAACTTGACAGTAGCACTTCTGAGACTTTTCCTCACACACCACTTTGGAAGAATCCCAAATTAATACACTTTTGTGAGTACCCTGGTCCAATCATCTGGACTAAATTTGGTATTAAGATGCTGAAAGACATGATGGGAAATGTCTGCAGTTTGACACGCTGAAAACTAATTTTAATCTTCACAACACTCACTTGTTCCGTTACCTTCAGCTCAGACATGCATACAATGCCCAATTTGGAGATATAGGTATTACCCTGAAGATGAGTGATTTGGAGTCCTTACTGAGGGGGGACACCTTGGACAAGGCCTTGTTTACAATATATAAACAACTATTCAGTGAGGGAGGAGATCTCCTTGCAAAGTGTAGGGCGGTGTGGGGTGAGGTGTTCCCCCAGATGTTCCCCCAGTAAAATTAATGCATGGGACATTAATTTTACTAGATTGGTCTGTGCTAAGGACTAACTCATTCAATTTAAATTCCTGCATCGTATATATTTTACTCCAGCTAATTGGATGTTCATTACCCAGTCACCTAGTTGCTGATGGTGCAGTTCCCTCGCTGCCGATTTCATGCATATCTTTTGGAATTGCGCGAACATCCAAGCTTTTTGGAAGGGAGCTACAGAATGTATAGCAGAAGTAACCACCATTCCTATACAGCCCACGATAGAGGTGTGCCTTTTGGGTTTGGTAGACAATCTATCCCCAAAGAGAGTAACTCGCACTTTACTGACGATCCTAATCTAGTAAGCTAGGAAAATGATAGTGTTATCATGGAAAAAGCCCAATCCTCCATCTGTATCAGCGTGGAATGGTGTGATTAATAGGGCTGCACCTTTATTCAAGGCTACGTACATTAGCAGGGGCATACCACAGAAATTTGATAAAGTGTGGGGCAGTTGGATGAATAGTGAAACTACGGTGGCAGATTGAGTGGCACCTAATGGAATGCACCTGTTGTGAGATTTATGCATGTAACTATTTGATGCATGTAACTATTTGACATATTGAAACGTACTATTGACTGTCATTAGTAAAAGGGGGCCTTATTATTATTATCATTATTTTGATCCTTTCACTGAGTGAGGGTCTGGAAAGAGGAGGAGAGAGTCAATGCTGAAGAAATGTAAAGTTCTTTTTGTGTGTGGCCCATTGGATCTTGTGTGTACTTGTAATGTTTAAAAGTGTATAAAGTTGGATCAAAGCTGCACTCTAAATCACGCAACTTCGGGGTTGCAATAGTGGAAACGTGACTTGTCGTGTGACTAAAGTCGCATGACAAGTCACAGCCCATCGATTTTAATGGTACCTGTTCTCATCTATGCGTGAGAGTGTAAAGTTGGATCAAAGCTGTACTCAGTTGCATCAAAGTCACTCTAGCCTTAGGCTATATTTCTACTAGTGTGGCTCCAAAGCTGTGCGATTTTGTGTGCGAACTTCAAGTGCAGCTCTGATCCAACTTTACACTCTGGATCAAAGTCGCATCAAAAGTTGCATCAAAGTAGTGCAGGAACCTTTTCAAAGTCACATAGATGGCAACGTTTGCCATTGAAATCAATAGGCTGTGACTTGTGAGGCGACTTTATGTGCCCAAAGTTGCATGACAAGTTGCACTAGTGGAAACTGAGCCTTAAACTCTTTACTTACATGTAATGAGCAATAGAAATCAATCTGTATCCTTCCAAACTTTTAAAAATGTTCCTTTGTACCCCATTTCTTTCAGATTTCTTTCCCAGCTCCCTCCTGCCACCCCATGCACACAGTGTCTGTCAGTGCCATGCAAAAACAACCACGTGGTTCTACACTGTAGAAAATCTGCAGCATGTTGCATTGTAATCTTACAGTTTCTAACAAACAGTACCATATTTACAAAGCCTGCCCTCTCCCTCCCTCTCTATCAGGAGAAGCTGCTGGCCAAAACAAGACAATGAAGATAGGGGGGATCATGTTCTGCGAAGGCTAGGAGGAATGGGGGTGGGGAATTAATAGAAAAAACATTTTTTTTTGACTGGACTTCCACTTTAAGTACCCTGAATTTGAAAGTCACTGTTTGTGTGTTCAAGGAAATCGTGATCTCTGGGACAAAAGAAGTTGTAATAAACATCACACAGTCTGATACAGCACATGCAGAAGAGAGGATGGGCTATAAACAGACAGGGACCTGCCACAGAGGTGAATTTGGTGGAATGATGTGAACTGGGCCACAGAGGAAAATTCCAGAGACACTTGTGCAAGTCATCCAAGGACTGTAACCCCCTACTACCAAAAAGGAGGCACAGAAGTTTATTAGAGTTGTAGGGATATATACAATGCACCCAGAAAAAGAGACTGGTATCTCATGGGGTTCAGAGCAGCAGACTGCATACCTTTCTGCTAAAGAAGCAATTTTGCTTTATCAGGGATTGGGACCCGTCAGACCAGGAGTACCTTTTCAGCTGGATGTAGTTGTCTGTGGCAACCAAATAAAACAGATGGCAATACTGATTGGATATTGGTCCAAGCAACTGATGGGCACAGATTAAATACATGTCCCTAGAAGAATACCTGTTTAAACACTTCAGCCCCGGAAGGATTTACCCTCTTTCTGACCAAGCCATTTTTAGCGATACGGCACTGTGTCGCTTTAACTGACAATTACGCGGTCGTGCAATGTTGTACCCAAACAAAATTGATGTCTTTTTTTTTCCCCACAAATAGAGCTTTCTTTTAGTGGTATTTGATCACCTCTGCGGTTTTTATTTTTAAACAAAAGAAGAGTGACAATTTTGAAAAAAAAAACAAAAAAAAACACATTTTTTACTTTTTGCTATAATAAATATCCCAAATTAAAAAAAAAAAAAATCTTCCTCAGTTTAGGCCGATATATACAGATTTTTGGTAAAAAAAAAAAAAAATCGCAATAAGTGTATATTGATTTGTGCAAAAGTTATAGCGTCTACAAAATAGGGGATAGATTTATGGCATTTTTATTATTATTTTTTTTACTAGTAATGGCAGCAATTTGCGATTTTTATCGGGACTGCGACATTGCGGCGGACAGATCGGACACTTTTGAGACATTTTTTGGACCACTGACAGTCAGTACACCATTTGGGTTCAGAATATTTTTTTTTCTTGTTTTCCTCCTCTAAAACCTAGGTGCATCTTATGGTCAGGTGAGTCTTATGGTGCGAAAAACACAGTATCTTTTCATGTGACAACTAAGGATGAGCTCCGGCGTGTTCGCACACTCCACATGCAGAGCCCGCCAGGAAGCCGGCACGACGCTGCGCTAATCACAGGCAGTAAGACATTTTCCCGATGTGCAGCTGCAGAGCTCGGGAAATGTCTCCCTGCCTGTGATTAGCGCAGCACCGTGCCGACTTCCTGGCAGGCTCTGCACGTGGAGTGTGCGAACACGCCGGAGCTCATCCTTAGTGACAACACTGAAAAAATTACACTTTGCTACAATGTAAAGTAGTGAGTGTACAGCTTGTATAACAGTGTAGATTTGCTGTCCCCTTAAAATAACTCAACACAGCCATTGAGGTCTGAACCACTGGCAACAAAAGTGAGTACACCCCTAAGTGAAAATGTCCAAATTGGGCCCAATTAGCCATTAGCCCCAGTGTCATGTGACTCGTTAGTACTACAAGGTCTCAGGTGTGAATGGGGAGCAGGTGTGTTAAATTTGGTGTTCTTGCTCTCACTCTCTTAGGCTTGATTCACACTAATCAGTTTTTTGATGCATTTTGCAGAAATGCAGAGAAATTTTTTAACATTGGTTCCTTTGGAACATGTTCACATCAATGCATTTTTGTGCCTGTGCGTTTTTGGAAAGGTTTGGGGACTTTTTTCCCGCAAAATGCAACATTTTGCATGGAATAGAATTCAATGGACCCACATCCAAAATACAAGTACTGTGTTTTTACCGTGATTTGCATTTTTTCTTTTTTTTTTTTACACTGTATATAGCTGGTTGCTAAGGAGGGGGCCGGGAAGCCAGCCGCCGTGTCCTTAACAACCGATGAGTCATCAGCTGTCAGCTGGCTTCCCGCTCAATGTAAAAAAATAATAAAAAATGCCGGCTTAAAAAAAACAAAAAACAGCGTGGGGTCCCCCCCAAGCCCTTGGGTCTAGTATGGATTCGGAGGGGATCCCCACACACCAAAATGAAAAAAAAAAGTCGTGGGGGTCCCCCCAAAATCCGTACTAGACCCTTATCCGAGCATGCAGCCCGGCAGGTCAGGAAAAAGAGGGGACGAGTGAGCGCCCCCCCTCCTGAACCATACCAGGCCGCATGCCCTCAACATGGTGGGATGGGTGCCTTGGTGCAGGAGGGGCTCTGCGCCCCCCACCCCAAAGCACCTTGCCCCCATGTTGATGGGGACAAGGGCCTCTTCCCGACAACCCTTGCCGTTGGTTGTCGGGGTCTGCGGGCGGGGGGCTTATTGGAATCTGGAAGCCCCCTTTAACAAGGGGGCGCCCAGATCCTGGCCCCTATGTGAATGCGTATGGGGTACATTGTAACCCTACCCATTCACTAAAAAACAGTAGTGTAGTGTTAAAATATACAGTAGACAGTTTGTGACAAGTCTTTTATTAAAAATCTTCTTCTCCGCTTCTTCCTCCGGTCTTCCTCCATCCTTTGCCGCAACTTCATCCTCCGGTCTTCTCCTTCTCCCCCTGCTTCTTCTTCCACTCTTTCTGTCTTCTTGGCCCGGGGCATGATGGATCTGTGACGTCACAAGGGGGCGTGGCCTCCAGATGACGCAATCCGATTGCCACGCCCCATCGTTATATAAGAAATGCAGGACATCAGCGCCGACAGATCAGCGGGACGCGGCATCGGAGGAGGGTCGTCGCGTCAGAGGAAGAACACCGGACAAAGCAGACAGAAGAAGAGCGGAAGAAGCAGCAGGGGGAGAAGGAGAAGAGCAGGAGATGAAGATGGAGGAAGACCGAAGGAAGAAGCGGAGAAAAAGATTTTTAATAAAAGAAAGTCAAAAATTGTCTACTGTATTTTTTAACACTACACTACTTTTTTTTTTTAGTGAATGGGTAGGGGTACAATGTACCCCATACTCATTCACATAGGGGGCCCCCCTTGTTAAATGGGGCTTCCAGATTCCGATAAGCCCCCCGCCTATAAACCCCGACAACCACCGGGCAAGGGTTGCCGGGAAGAGGCCCTTGTCCCCATCAACATGGGGGCAAGGTGCTTTGGGGTGGGGGGCGCAGACCCCCCCTGCCCCAAAGCACTTATCCCCCCATGTTGAGGGCATGCGGCCTGGTATGGTTCAGGAGGGGGGCGCTCGCTCGTCCCCTCCCTTTCCTGAACTGCTGGGCTGCATGCTCAGATAAGGGTCTGGTATGGATTTTGGGGGGACCCCCACTCCATTTTTTTTTTAACTTTGGCATAGGGGTCCCCTCCGAAACCATACTAGACCCAAGGGCCTGGCATGGACCTGGTTTTTTATCGATTTTTTTTTTAGCCGGCAATTCTTTTATTTTTACATTGATGACTCATCAGTTAAGGGCGCGTCGGCCGGCTTCCCGGCCCCCTCCTTAGCAACCAGCTATATACAGTGTAAAAAATGAAAACGCAAATTGCGGTAAAAAAAAAACGTGTCTAAAAATGCAAGCACCGCAAAAAGCACTGCAGAAACGCTCAAAAGCAACATGCATAGATGTGAATCGAGCCTTATACTGGTCCCTGTAAGTTCAGCATGGCAAAGAACTCTTTGGGAACTTAAAGAATTTTTGCTCTATATAAAAGATGGCCTAGGCTATAAGAAGATTGCCAAAACCCTGAAACTGAGCTGCAGCACAGTGGCCAAGACCATACAGCGGTTTAACAGGACAGGTTCCACTCAGAACAGGCCTCACCATGGTCGACCAAAGAAGTTGAGTGCATGTGCTCAGTGTCATATCCAGAGGTTGTCTTTCAGGAATAGATGTATGAGTGCTGCTAGCATTGCTGCAGAGGTTGAAGGGGTGGGGGTTAGCCTATCAGTGCTCAGACCATATGCTGCACACTGCATCAAATTGGTCTGCATAGCTGTCGTCCCAGAGGGAAGCCTCTTCTGAAGATAATGCTCAAGAAAGCACACAAACCGTTTGCTGAAGACAAGCAGACTAAGGACATGGATTACCGGAACCGTGTCCGGTGGTCTAATGAGACCAAGATAAACATATTTGGTTCAGATGGTGTCAAGCGTGTGTGGTGGCAACCAGGTGAGGAGTACAAAGTCAAGCTGCATGAGTGCTGTCAGCACTGGGGAGCTAAAGTTCATTGAGGGAACCATGAATGCCAACATGTACTGTGAGATATTGAAGCAGAACATGATCCCCTCCCTTCGGAGACTGGGCCGCAGGGCAGTATTCCAACATGATAACGACCCCAAACACACCTCCAAGATGACCACTACCTTTGCTTAAGAAGCTGAGGGTAAAGGGGATGGACTGGCCAAGCATGTCTCCAGACCTAAACCCTTTTGAGCACCTGTGAGGCATCCTCAAACGGAAAGTGGAGGAGCACAAGGTGTCTAGCATCCACTAGCTCTGCGATGTCGTCATGGAGGAGTGGAAGAGGACTCCAGTGGCAACCTGTGAAGCTCTGGTGAACTCCATGCTCAAGAGGGTTAAGGCAGTGCTGGAAAATAATGGTGGCCACACAAAATATTGAGAAACAGAGTATTGGTAACTGTAAGCGCAAACACACAAGTCCATATATAACAGGAGATATAAAGGGCTAAGCAACTTAGTCCATAGGGGACAGGCTGGAAGTTCAAGGGTTAAGTGGTAACCGGTAATGTAATGGTTAAAGTAGGCTGGTAGGCTAGGCGGCTGCTGTCCTCAGAGAGCTGGCTCTGTGATGGATGAGAGAGGGGTAGAGAAAGAAGCGCCACCTGAGTGTAGTATTAACAAATGATGTTTAATGACACCAGGTAAAAACACACTTACAGGATAAAAACATATAAAAGCTCATCTGTATAGGTATGTGGTCCTCGATGTTCCCTCTGATCCTGTAGTGGTGACGCTGCAGAGATGCTGGGCTGCAGAAGGTGGATTACCAGCCGGGAGCTCCTTCTGTGGCCATCAGGAAGAGACTAGGGGCCGGCGTGGAGCGTGCATGACGTCACAGGTAGTCCGTCTGCTTCCGGGTTTGGTATCCAGGGGAGGGATCGTCCAGGGAGGAGGGCTATCAGGGAGGTTGAGAGAAGGCTACGCGCTCTGAGCCACTGCTTCTTCAATAGGCCTATTGAAGGAGCAGTGGCTCCGAGCGCGTATATATTCCTATATATAGGAAATGTATTTTCCTTTCATATACAGTGCCTTGCAAAATTATTCACCCCCTTGGCATTTTTCGTGTTTTGTTGCCTCACAACCTGAAATTAACATGGATTGTTTGAGGATTTGCATCATTTAATTTACAGAACATGCCCACAACTTTGAATATGTTTTTTTTTATTGTGACGCAAACAACAAATAGGACAAAATAACAGAAAAAGACAATGTGCATAACTATTCACCCCCCTAAAGTCAATACTTTGTAGAGCCACTTTTTGCGACTATGACAGCTCCAAGTCGCTTTGGATAAGTCTCTATGAGTTTGCCACATCTTACCACTGGGATTTTTGCCCATTCTTCCTTGCAAAACTTCTCCATCTCCTTCAAGTTGGATGGTTTGCGCTTGTGAACAGCAATCTAAGTCTGACCATAGATGTTCTATTGGATTGAGGTCTGGGCTTTGACTAGGCCATTTCAACACATTTACATGTTTCCCCTTAAACCACTCAAGCGTTGCTTTAGCAGTGTGTTTGGGGTCCTTGTCCTGCTGGAAGGTGAACCTCCATCCTAGCCTCAAATCACACAGAGTGGTACAGGTTTTGCTTAAGAATATCCCTGTATTTAGCACCATTCATCTTTTCCTCAACTCTGACTAGTTTCCCAGTCCCGACTACTGAAAAACATCCCCACAGCATGATGCTGCCACCACCATGTTTCACTGTGGGGATGGTGTTCTTTGGGTGATGTGATGGGTTTGCGCCAGACAAAGCGTTTTCTTTGATGGCCAAAAAGTTCAATTTTAGTCTCATCAGACCAATGCACCTTCCTCCATACATTTTGGGAGTCTCCCACATGCCTTTTCGCAAACTCAAAATGCCATTTTGTTTTTTGCTGAAAGTAATGGCTTTCTTCTGGCCACTCTGCCATAAAGTCCAACTCTAAGGAGCGTACGGCTTATTGTCGTCCTATGTACAGATATTCCAGTTTCTGCTGTGAAACTTTGCAGCTCCTCCAGGGTTACCCTAGGTCTCTGTGCTGCCTCTCTGATTAATGCCCTTCTTGCCTGGTCCGTGAGTTTTGGTGTGCGGCCGTCACTTGGCAGGTCTGCTGTTGTGCCATATTCTTTCCATTTGGTTAGGATAGATCTGATGGTGCTCCTAGGGATCGTCAAAGATTTGGATAATTTTTTTTATAACCTAACCCCGACTTGTACTTCTCAACAACATTGTCCCTTACTTGACTTGTTTGGAGAGATCCTTTGCCTTCATGTCGGCGTTTGGTTAGTGGTGCTTCTTGCTTAGGTGTTGCAGCCTCTGGGGCCTTTCAAAAAGGTGTGTATATGTAATGACAGATCACGTAACACTTAGATTGCACACAGGTGGACATCATTTCACTAATTATGTGACTTCTGAAGGTAATTGGTTGCACCAGAGCTTTTTATGAACTTCATAACAAAGGGGGTGAATACATACGCACATGCCAATTATTTTTTTATTTCTAAAAAATAGTTTTACGTATATTTTTTACTTCACCAACTTAGACTATTGTGTTCTAATCCATCACATATAATTCAGATTAACCACTTGCCCACCGCCTAACGCAGATATACTGCGGCAGAATGGCACGGGCAGGCAAAATCACGTATCTGTTACTTGATCTGCATTGCGCCCCCCCCCCTCGGTGCCCGAGGCAGTCGGCTTCATTAGGGGAGCGATCCAGGCTGAGGGGGAGGCCACCCGCTCGCGATCGCTCCCAACAAATGAAAATCTTCCTCTGCTGCTGTAAAGTAAACAGCGGCAGAGGAAGTGATGTCATCTCTCCTCAAGCCGGTCTTTTCGTTCCGGCGCCGAGGAGAGAAGACATCAAGTAAGTGCACCAAACACTACACTAACAGTAGAACACACTAGGCACACTTTTCACCAATCACCCCCCTGTACCCCCTGTCACAGTGACACCAATAGCAGTTTTTTTTTGCATTGGTGTCAGTTTGTGACAGTTTGTCAGAGAGCTCACCTTGCTGGTCATGGGATTGGCCACCAGAGGGCGTGCCTGTGAGCAAGCCGGCCTATTTAAGTTTGTCAGGCACTCTGTTCAGTGCTGCCTGATCATCAGCTTCCTGTGCCATAGTTCCCGTTTCCTGTCTTGTCTTCCTGTTTACCTGATCTCCTGACGACCTGGATTGCCCTTGGATTCCCCTTTTTGCTGCCTGTACCTGACCTTGGCCTGTTTGACTCTGCTTCTGCCTGCTCCTATTGTACCTTGCTGCCAGTCTGTTGCCGAACCCAGCCTGTCTCCTGACCATCCTGCTCAGTCTCATCGCCTGTGTTCCAGCCTGCACCTGCTGTTCATAGACTGCTATTCCACCAGCATCTGGACTCTAGTTCACAGGCTCTCATACCACTCCGCACTCCTGTGCTTCCTGTTACCTTACCAGGGGCCGCGAGTCGGATGTGTAAGGGAGCCTACTCTCTGCCCAAGCGGACTCACCGGTCTGGTAAGTAGGAGTCTGATAGTATCAGGCAGCCATGACCGAGTCCGGGCAGGGGGCCTCCCCTATGGACGAACTTTGCAGACACTTGGCAGGATTAACCCAAAAAGTCAGAAGGATCATGAGATTACATGGGGTTCCCTCTAATATCGTCTCAGACCGGGGTGTCCAATTCACCTCCAGGTTCTGGAAGGCATTGTGTGGTTCCCTCGAAATTGAGTTAGCGTTCTCTTCAGCCTATCACCCTCAGACAAACGGCCAGACAGAGAGAACCAACCAAACCTTGGAGCAATACCTCCGTTGTTTCTCGGCCTTTTCCCAGGATGACTGGGTTTCTCTGCTACCAGTTGCGGAGTTTTCATACAATAACTCCCTGCACTCAGCCATCAACCAGACGCCATTTTTTGCCAATTATGGATTTCATCCCTCCTTTGTACCCAGCTCAATACCTGAATGCTCCCTCCCGGCAGTGACCGAAACATTGGAATTCTTCTCTACCAACAACAAACTTCTGCAGGAAACAATGGCCCAATCCCAGGCTTCTTATAAAAAAACGTTCGACAAGAAGAGGCGCGGGGAGCTTATCCTGGAACCTGGCAATCAAGTATGGCTGTCCACAACTAACCTAAAAATGGCTTGCCCTTCTAGGAAACTAGGGCCTAAATTCATGGGACCCTTCTCGGTGAGAAGAAAAATAAACAACGTAGCGTACGAGCTCAGTCTGCCGGACTCCTTCAAAATACACCCGGTTTTCCATGTGTCCTTACTGAAACCAGTCGCTCCTGATCGTTTCCCCAACCGTAGTACCAGTCCTCCTGAGCCTGTTATTATCAATAACGAGGAGGAGTTTGAAATCGAGGCTATCCTGGACTGTAGGAAAAGGCACAATCAAATACAGTATCTTATTAAATGGAAGGGGTATGGTCCGGAGGACAATTCCTGGGAACCAGAAAACAATTTACATGCCCCGGAACTTTTACAGACTTTCAGAAATGTTCATGCCTCCAAGTTGGCCCGGCTGGGCATCCGGAGGCTGCCCTTAGGGAGGGGGCACTGTCAGAGAGCTCACCTTGCTGGTCATGGGATTGGCCACCAGAGGGCGTACCTGTGAGCAAGCCGGCCTATTTAAGTTTGTCAGGCACTCTGTTCAGTTCTGCCTGATCATTAACTTCCTGTGCCATAGTTCCTGTTTCCTGTCTTGTCTTCCTGTTTACCTGATCTCCTGACGACCCGGATTGCCCTTGGATTCCCCTTTTTGCTGCCTGTACCTGACCTTGGCCTGTTTGACTCCGCTTCTGCCTGCTCCTATTGTACCTTGCTGCCAGTCTGTTGCCGAACCCAGCCTGTCTCCTGACCATCCTGCTCAGTCTCATCGCCTGTGTTCCAGCCTGCACCTGCTGTTCATAGACTGCTATTCCACCAGCATCTGGACTCTAGTTCACAGGCTCTCATACCACTCCGCACTCCTGTGCTTCCTGTTACCTTACCAGGGGCAGCGAGTCGGACGCGTAAGGGAGCCTACTCTCTGCCCAAGCGGACTCACCGGTCTGGTAAGTAGGAGTCTGATACAGTTATAAGTGGTAGGGCAGTTAGTGGTAGCCCCCTTTAGGTCTAGGATACCCCCCCAATAAAGTTTTAACCCCTTGATCACCCCCCGTCGCCAGTGTCACTAGTGACGCTAGTTAGGGAGGTAAGTATATAGGTTCACTGTCAGTGTTTTATAGCGACAGGGACCCCCATATACTACCGAAGAAAGGTTTTAACCCCCTGATTGCCCCCTTGTTAACCCTTTCACCAGTGATCACCGTATAACTGTTACGGGTGACGCAGGTTAGTTAGTTTGTTTTTTTATAGTTTCAGGGCACCCGCCGTTTATTACCTAATAAAGGTTTAACCCCCTAATCGCCCGGCGGTGATATAAGTTAAGTTTTAGGGTCAGATAAGGTCTGTGTCGGCCCAGGCAGCGTCAGGTTAGCGCCAGTAGCGCTAACACCCACGCATGCAGCATACACCTCCCTTAGTGGTATAGTATCTGAACGGATCAATATCTGATCCGATCAGATCTATACTAGCGTCCCCAGCAGTTTAGGGTTCCCAAAAACGCAGTGTTAGCGGGATCAGCCCAGATACCTGCTAGCACCTGCGTTTTGCCCCTCGGCCCAGCCCACCCAAGTGCAGTATCGATCACTGTCACTTACAAAACACTATACACACATAACTGCAGCGTTGATCCCTGCTATCGCTAACAGTTTTTGTTGGTAGCGTTTTGATACAGTCGCTAACAGTCAGGAGCTTTTTTGCCTGTGAGTCTCACTAGTGTACCATTAAATTTAGAACCCAAAATGGCAAATTGAAGGTACACAAGTGAAGAGGCCTACACGTTTCTGAACATGACAGATAGTGAAGAGGAAGTCACTCATCTGTCAGATTCAGGCTCAGAATACGATCCTGTAGAGACAGCGGCTCCATGACAGATAGCTCGGACGACGGAGTTGTGGTCCCTGCCAAGGTCAGGAGTACCAGATCCCGAACAACTTCTTCTGTGATTGATTTGCAAGAACCGCAGGTCCCTCGTATGGAGCAGAGCAGTACTAGCACTGCTATTCCTTCTGGTGAACTGGCAAGCACCAGCGGCCTAGTACACCCTGGTCGTACATCCAGCACTGCAGTAACACTTGGTGACGTGGCGAGTCCCATAAGTGCAGTTCAAGCTGGCGAGGTGGCAAGCACAAGTAGTTTCCCACTGCCACCAAGAAGACAAACACAGGCCCGTCGTGCCCATAGTGCACTTATTGCTGCATTCGCCAATCCGAATTGGGAACCCACTTCTGCAGCACCCGTACTTCCCACATTCACTGGCCAACCCGGCATTTAGGTGGAAACAGTTGATTTTAGGTCACTTGATTCTTATTCGCTGTTTTTCACCGAAGATCTCTATAGATCTATTGTGGACCAAAGCAATTTGTACGCTGGTCAACACATCGCCACTATTCCCCAGTCCTCCCTTGCCAGAGATTGGAGACCAATTACGATCTCCGAATTTAAGCTCTTTCTGGGCCTTCCCTCAATGTGGGCATAACCAAAAAGAGTGAGTTGCGGTCATATTGGTCCACTGACAAAATTCACCATATGCCCTTGTTCTCTGCCTCCATGACCAGGGCACGATACGAGCAGATCTTGTGGTTCATGCACTTCAACGATAATGAACTTGTCCTCGTGGAGACCCTGAATACGATCGGCTCTACAAAATTCTGCCCCTCGTAAACCACTTCAACCAACGTTTTGCAGACTTGTTTACTCCCCATCAAGTTGTCTGCGTTGATGAGTCCCTGATTAGGTTTTCTGGCCGCTTGTCATTCAAACAGTACCTTCGCAGCAAGCGTGCCAGATACGCGGTCAAGATCTATAAGCTAAGCTAAGCTCTGTGATAGGGCCACAGGCTATACATGTAGTTTTATGGTTTACGAGGGAAAAGATAGTCACATAGAGCCGACAAACTGCCCTGACTACATAGGAAGCGTCACCCTTATTCGAAAAGGGGTACCACTTGTACGTGGACAATTATTACACAAGCGTGCCACTTTTTAGTCACCTTTTTTCAGATTGGAGCATGTGGCACCGTGTGATCTAATCGCCGGGGCTTTCCCCAGCAGCTTGTAGATTCCCGTCTTAGGCTGGGGGAGAGAGCCTGCTTGCAGTGTAATAATTTGCTCGCTTTGAAGTGGAGGGATAATAAGAATGTTTTCATTCTTACCTCCCTTCATGCAGACACGACGGTCCAAATTACTACGGCGACTGGTGTTGTGGAGAAACCCCTCTGTGTCCATAAATATAACCTCAACATGGGAGGGGTGGACCTCAACGACCAGTTGTTGGCGCCATACCTAGTAGCCCTTAAGGCCAGATGCTGGTACAAAAAAAGTGTCTGTTTATTTATTTCAATTGGCTTTGCTGAACGCTTATGTGCTATACAGAGCTTCAGGATGGACTGTATCCTTCCTTAAATTCCAGGAAAAGGAAGTCAGAGCCCTTCTGTTTCCAGACGGTGCTCCACCTCACCTTCCCCAACCAAATGCAGTAAGCCAGCTGCATGAGAGGCATTTTATTTATGTCCTCCCGAGTACCCCTACCCAACGAGCCCCCCAAAAAAGATGTTGTGTCTGCAGCAAGCGCGGATATAGGCGTGACACCCGCTATTATTGTCCCTCCTGTCCTGACAATCCTGGTCTTTGCATTGGTGAATGTTTTGAATGCTACCATACACTAGTTGAGTATTAGCGTAGGGTACAGCACTGCACAGACTAGGACACACTTTCACAGGGTCTCCCGAGATGCCATCGCATTTTGAGAGACCCAAACCTGGAAACGGTTACAGTTACAAAAGTTACATTTACAAAAAAAAAAGTGTAAAAAAAAGTAAAAAAAAATAAATAGTTGACGTTTTATTGTTCTCTCTCTATTGTTCTGCTCTTTTTTACTGTATTCTTTTCTGCAATGTTTTATTGTTATTATGTTTTATCATGTTTGCTTTAATGCAATTTTTTTATACTTTGATGCAATTTTTTTATACTTTACTGTTTACAGTGTTTTATTGTTAACCATTTTTTTGTTTTCAGGTACGCCATTCAGCTGCAGAGCGGATTTATTTATCTTGACAGCAACAGCGTTTGCTCCCACGATACATAAAGCCGTGACTCCATCGCTGTCGGAGGTGATTTCACCACCACCTTTTATGCTGAAGCATGGGGGCAGCAGTGGGCGGAGGAGCGATTTGCTCCTACCGTTTGTGGGAGGATGCCCCCATGCTTCGGCATATATATTTTAGGCACTGATTGCGTTAAATGTTTTATTTTTTACAATTTTTTTTTATATTTGCTTTGCAGGTATGGTAAGTCTAATGCCCTGTACACACAATAGGATTTTCCAATGGAAAATGTGTGATAGGACCTTGTTGTTGGAAATTCCGACCGTGTGTAGGCTCCATCACACATTTTCCATAGGAATTTCCGACACACAAAGTTTGAGAGCTTCTATACAATTTTCCGACAACAAAATACGTTGTCGGAAATTCCGATCGTGTCTACACAAATCCGATGCACAAAGTGCCACGCATGCTCAGAATAAATTAAGAGAGGAAAGCTATTGGCTACTGCCCAGTTTATAGTCCCAACATACGTGTTTTACATCACCGCGTTCAGAACGATCGGATTTTTCGACAACTTTGTGTGACCGTGTGTATGCATGACAAGTTTGAGCCAACATCCGTCGGAAAAAATCCATGCACTCACAATTCTAATGTTGGGGACGCTGGCACAATTTGCTATCGAGTACCTGCAGAGTCACCCTATATATTGAGGTACTTCAGCACTAGGCCCTTCGTCCCATGGATTTTGTTGTCGGATTTTCCGATCAATGTCCGACCGTGTGTACAAGGCATTACTGTTATACTGTAATGTTACTTTGTTTTATTGTTAACCATCATTTGCTTAGCAGGTACACCATTCAGTTGCAGCGCGGATTTATTTATCTTGACAGCAACAGCGTTTGCTCCCACGATACATAAAGCTGTGACTCCAGCGCATAAACGGTGCATGTATGCCCATCATTAGAAGTGGGTGGATGAAGGGAGGTATTCTAATGGTGGGCATACCCACCGATCAAACTTTTTCATTCAGCCCACATTCTGCATGAAAAAAAAGTTTACAATATATGTCCAACAAGGACCAGCAACGTACTGGTATGTTGCTGGAATTTGAGTGGTTATACCAGAATGATGCCTGCAGGTTTAGGTATCATCTTGGTATCATTCTTTTCAGCCAGCGGTCGGCTTTAATGTAAAAGCAATCCTAACGGCTAATTAGCCTCTAGACTGCTTTTACAAGCAGTGGGAGGAAATGCCCCCCCCCACCATCTTCCATGTTTTTCTCTGGCTCTCCTGTCTCAACAGGGAACCTGAGAATGCAGCCGGTGATTCAGCCAGCTGACCATAGAGCTGATCAGAGACCAGAATGGCTCCAAACATCTCTATGGCCTAAGAAACCGGAAGCTACGAGCATTTCATGACTTAGATGTCGCCAGATGTAAACAGCGCCATTGGGAAATTGGGAAAGCATTTTATCACATCGATCTTGGTGTAGTCAGATGCTTTGAGGGCAGAGGAGAGATCTAGGGTCTAATAGACCCCAATTTTTTCAAAAAAGAGTACCTGTCACTACCTATTGCTATCATAGGGGATATTTACATTCCCTGAGATAACAATAAAAATGATAAAAAAAAAAAAAAAAAATGAAAGGAACAATTTAAAAATAAGATAAAAAAGCAAAAAAAAAAAAGAAGCACCCCTGTCCCCCCTCTGCTCTCGCGCAAAGGCTAACGCAAGAGTCGGTCTTGCGTCAAATGTAAACAGCAATTGCACCATGCATGTGAGGCATCACCGCGAAAGTCAGATCGAGGGCAGTAATTTTAGCAGACCTCCTCTGTAAATCTAAAGTGGTAACCTGTAAAGGCTTTTAAAAATGTATTTAGTTTGTCGCCACTGCACGTTTGTGCGCAATTTTAAAGCATGTCATGTTTGGTATCCATGTACTCTGCCTAAGATCATCTTTTTTATTTCATCAAACACTTGGGCAATATAGTGTGTTTTAGTGCATTAAAATTTAAAAAAGTGTGTTTTTTCCCAAAAAAATGCGTTTGAAAAATCGCTGCGCAAATACTGTGTGAAAAAAAAAAATGAAACACCCACCATTTTAATCTGTAGAGTATTTGCTTTAAAAAAATATAATGTTTGGGGGTTCAAAGTAATTTTCTTGCAAAAAAAAAAACATTTTTTCATGTAAACAAAAAGTGTCAGAAAGGGCTTTGTCTTCAAGTGGTTAGAAGAGTGGGTGATGTGTGACATAAGCTTCTAAATGTTGTGCATAAAATGCCAGGACAGTTCAAACCCTCCCCCAAATGACCCCATTTTGGAAAGTAGACATCCCAAGATATTTGCTGAGAGGCATGTCAATTCCATGGAATATTTTATATTGTGACACAAGTTGCGGGAAAAAGACATTTTTTTTTGCACAAAGTTGTCACTAAATGATATATTGCTCAAACATGCCATGGAAATATGTGAAATGACACCCCAAAATACATTCTGTTGCTTCTCCTGAGTATGGGGATACCACGTGTGAGACTTTTTGGGAGCCTAGCCACGTACGGGACCCCGAAAACCAAGCACCGCCTTCAGGCTTTCTAAGGGCGTAAATTTTTGATTTCACTCTTCACTGCCTTCACTGCCATTGCCTCAGTAAGCACATCATAGACAAGACAATATATTATATAGGTGACATTTTTTGGTGGCCGAGTCCCCTTTAACCCCCTTCCCGCTGAGCGTACGCAGATATGCGACCTCGGCTTTCGGGGGTTATACCGGGATGATGCCCGCAGCTGCAGGCATCATCCCGGTACCATTTTTTTTAGAGCGGGAGATCGGCTTTCCAGGGATAACAACCGATGCGGCTAAAAGCCGCTCAATTGTTATCCCGGAGGAGCGGAAGGGGACAACCCCCCTCCCGCCGCTCTGACCGGGCCTCCTGTCCCCCTGGGAGACCCGATCCACGATCCGCCACTTCTGGTGGCTAGAGACAGACTTGCACGAAGCCGGAAACTACATCACCTTCTGTTTACTCGGCTGCCAATGGCGCCAGATTAAAAAAAATATACAGTATACTTTGAAGTGTAAAGGAGGGATTGGAGGTCTTTTAGACTCCCGATCTCTCCATAAAGAGTACCTGTCACCACCTATTACTGTCACAAGGGATGTTTACATTCCTTGTGACAGCAATAGAAGTGATCAAAATTTTTTTTAAAACACAATTTAATAATATAAAAATAAATAGGAAAACTTTTTTTTTTTTAAAGCGCCCCCGTGAGCTCGCGAACCAAAGAAAACGCATATGGAAGTCGTGCCCGCATATGTAAACAGTGTTCAAATCACCCATGTGAGGTATCACTGCGATCGTCAGAGCGAGAGCAATAATTCTAGCACTAGACCTCCTCTGTAACTCGTAAAAAAATGTAAAGCGTCGCCTATGGAGATTTTTAGGTACTGTAGTTTGTCGCCATTCCACGAGTGCGTGCAATTATAAAGCATGACATGTTTCGTATCTATTTACTCGGCGTAACATCATCTTTTACATTATACAAAAAAATCGGGCTAACTTTAGTGTTTCATTTTTTTAAAATTCATGAAATTGTCCCTTTTCCCAAAAAGTTGCGTTTAAAACACTGCTGCACAAATACCGTTTGATATAAAATATTGCAACATTTGCCATTGTATTCTCTACTAAAAAATATATATAATGTTTGGGGGTTCTAAGTAATTTTCTAGCAAAAAAATTTAGCTTGTAAACACCAAAAGTCAGAAATAGGCTTAGGCCTGAAAGGGTTAAGATGCTATCATGTTGCATATGCCAACACTTTTATCGCATCACCAATTAATTTTTTTAGCTTCTTTAGCGCTTCGATACTTTTTTGCCTTCTTTCATGATGGCACCAATGATGTATTGGGTAACATACAAGTGTCTGCCCTTTTCTAAGACGGCGGCGGACAGGAAGCTATGTTTTGCCAGACCGGTGTGGTAAAAAATTCCTCGACTTATGCAGAACCTCAACCGCGTCACTTCCTGTGCGGCTACAATCACAACACAGCTGATCGCGGGGCTCCACTGCGCATGCGCAGACTCCTCTTTTCAGTCTAGGAAAATTTTAAACTTGAACGGGCGGGTGGAGGCGGTGCGAGTTCCTTAATTACATTATCATCAGCACCACCTCCAGCCCCGCCCCTAGCCTGCACTGGAGAAGGGTAGTGGGCCTTGTGCATAGCACTGTGTATATCAATGGGACAAGTTTGAGATAAAATATAGAGCTTCCCCGCCCCTAGCCTGCTCTGCTGAAGAGGGGCATGCCCATTTCCTGCATAGCACTGTCTATATTAACCGCTTCAGCACCAGAAGGATTTACCCCCTTGCTGACCAGAGCGCTCTTTGCGATTCGGCACTGCGTCACTTTAACTGACAATTACGCGGTCGTGTGACGTTGTACCCAAACAAAATTGACGTCCTTTTTTTCCCACAAATAGAGTTTTATTTTGGTGGTATTTGATCGCCTCTGCGGTTTTTATTTTTTGCGCTATAGACAAAAAAGAGCGACAATTAAAAAAAAACAAAAACAAAAAAACAATATTTTGTACTTTTTGCTATAATAAATATCCCCTTTTATTTAAAAAAAAATATATTTTTTCTCAGTTTAGGCCGATATGTATTCTACATCATTTTTTTTTAACCAAAATCGCAATAAGCGTTTGATTGGTTTGCGCACAAGTTATAGCGTCTACAAAATAGGATTTATGGCATTTTTTTTTTACTAGTAATGGCGGTGATCTGTGATTTTTATTGTGACTGCGACATTATGGCAAACACATTGGACAATTTTTGGAACCATTGGCATTAATACAGCGATCAGTGCGATTAAAAATGCATTGATTACTGTAAAGATGTCACTGGCAGTGAAGGGGTTAACTGTGTTCCCTGCTACGTGATTCTAATTGAAGGGGGAGGGACTAACTACAGGAAGTGACAGACCGTGGTTCCTACCCAATAGCCAACACACGATCTGTCACTCCTGTCACAACAGAACAGGGAAGTGTGTGTTTGCACACACTCGTCCCTGTTCTGTGTCTCCTGGTCATGATCGCTCATGGCCGGTGGTCATCACGATTTCTGGCCGCGAGCATCAGCAATCCCTGCTCTGTAGCGGGCGCACGCCTGCTATCCGGACCCAGCGAGCCAACGTACAGCTACGTGGTTTCGCGCAGTGGAGCCAACCTGCCGCAGTATAACTGTCCGGAAGCGGTTAATGTGAGCACGGTCAAGATAAAATATAAAGCTCCACCGCCTCCAGCCCCGCCCCTAGCCTGCTCTGCTGAAGGGGGACGGGCTCCGTGTATATCAATGGCAGGTCCAGGAAAAATATAGAGCTGTGCCTGTGGGAGGGGACAAGCCTTTGCATAGAAGACATTCATCATCAATATGAGCATCCACACTGCATGATGTACATAATGTGAAGGGCTGTGCAATCTGTTCAGGAAGGAAAACAGCAGCCTGACACACGGAGCCTCCGCTTACACAAATCTATCTGTGCACAGCTGTGCAAAATAAATATACAGGAGGTCAAGGAAAATTATACCATTAGCCATTTGTGCCAGTCAAATGCAGCCACTTGTGCTAATCAAATGCAGCCACTTGTGCCCATCATATGCAGCCAGGCGTGTTCCGACTGTCACTTCACTAACCCCACCCCCCCCGCGCGCGGCCAGTCTGGCGGCACTTACCAAGTAACGGGGCTTTCTCCTCCTCTTCTGTAGCGGCAGCTGTGGCTCCTGTGTCTGCTCGGCTCCTCAGGCTTCTTCCGCCGTGTCTCCTCTTCCGCCAAAGCATTAGGCATCCAATTGGATCGTAAGGAAGATAGGGGGCGCTAGATACCATAATATTCAAGTGCTCTAAATATATCTCCTGCATTACCAAAAAATGGAAATGTAAGAAAGCTAGGGGGCGCTAGATACCATACTAATCAAGTGCTTTAAATAAATATATCTCCTGCATTACCAAAAAAATGAAAAACATAATAATGACAAATCATAATTAGATTACACATTGAAGTGCCCACAATAGTGAAAAAAATATATATAGTGATTGATTGTCCACATAAAAAAGTGATTTGAAGTGGTTGAAGTGATATCTTTCAATATTATCCCAATCTTGTTGCTGTAAACAAAAGGTTTTCCATCACCAAAGGAAAATAAGAAAAGGAAAACACCTCGAAGTAGTAGATATCTGCTTACCAGATACCAATGACTCCTTTAGTTAAAAAGAGAGTCACTAGCGCTTGTGCAGGGTTGTGCCTGCTCACATGGATGGCCGGACTGTGGTTGGTATTATAGGCATGGATCATTCCCGTCAAGCTCATTCAAGATAGGATAAGGATACATAGGAAACAAAAACAGTCTCCATAGCGTAAAACCATTTATTAAAAAGATAAACAAATTAAAAAGCCAAATGGCCGCTTACATTGGTGGGTGCCTACCCGGCACTGGGGCTGCTTGCATGTCAGGGTGACTTCGCAGTCAGAAAAAGCCTTTCATGTCTCCTCCACGCTGGCGTGCGTTCCAGCTTACACAGGGGGGCAGCCAAAAGATCCGGATGTTGTTGGGTGATAGGACATGTGACCACGTACCGCTCCAAAAATCCAATTGGATCGCCTAATGCTTTGGCCAATCGGGAGATAGATCTCACTGACCTGCCTGCTGATTGGCAGGGAGGAATGTTAGTGTGAAAATAGCAAAAATTCATTTGCTATGCCACACAACAGGGTGGGATTGGGACGCAGTGCTCTGCGCCCTGAGCCCACCCTAATTTTGAAGCCTATTAGAGCCTCTGGCTCTAATCATGTGCTTCAAAATACACCCTCTGCCTATCCCCGCCATAGTAATTCATGTGTCCGGCGTCCTGAAAGGGGCCAGGCACATGACTAGGGAGGGCGGCAGAGGTGCGGCGTCCATGCACCGACAATGCACGGGCCACCACTGGTCTTTAATCTCTGTCAAGTGCTGGGGGCTGCATTGCCTCCGCTGCTTTTCCTCAAATCAGGGGCCAAAGAAGCTGAGTTTGAGACTTGTACACCAACATGGCATCCCAGGAGGGCAGAGCGCATGTGTGACCCACTTTGGGGTCACTGGGGGCTTAGGGAGAGGACCCCTGGGTGGACGTGGGAGAAGGAAATTGCTTCTGGGTGGACGTAGGAGGAGAGGGCTCCTGGGTGGATGTGGGAGGAAGGGGCTCCTGGGTGGACGTGGGAGAAGGAGAGGGCTCCTGGCTGGACGTGGGAGAAGGAGAGGGCTCCTGGCTGGACGTGGGAGAAGAGGGCTCCTGGGTAGCCGGTGGAGGAGAGGGCCCCTGGGTGGCCGGTGGAGGAGAGAGCCCCTGGGGGACCGGTGGAGAAGGAGAGAGCACCTGCATGTTTGGAGGAGAGGGCCCCTTGGTGGCCATTTAGTCAACAAGAGGGCCCCTAGGTGACCATGGGAGGAGAGGGCCCCTGGGTGGCCATTTAGTGAAAAGGGCCCCTGGGTGGCCAGGGGAGGAGAGGGCATCTGGGTGGTTGGCAAAGAAGGAGTGGGCCCCTGGCTGTTTGAAGAAGGCCCCAGGGTTGACCAAAATTGGAAGAGCTGGTCCTTGGGTGGTTGTAGGAGGAGAGGGTGCCACCCTTCTCCCCTGAGGACTGAGACACCCCTCTCCCCCAGAGGACAGGGTCATACTTCTCTCCCCTGGAGGACAGGGACATGCTTCTCTCCCCCAGAGGATGGGGACACCGGAGGACGGGGACACCCTTCTCTCCCCCAGAGGACGAGGACACCGGAGGACGTGGACACCCTTCTCTCCCCCGGAGGACGGGGACACCCTTCTCCCTTGGGGACAGAGTCCCCCCTAGGGACAGGAACACTATCTCCCCTAGGGATTGGGAACCCATCTTGCCTACGGACAGTAACCCCATCTCCCCTGGAAATGAGGACCCCCATCTTCTCTGGGGCCCAGGACCTCACCGCCCTGCCTGATCACCCTGAGTGTGCCAACCTCACCACCCTGCCTGCCATGTGTATTGTGTGAGGGCCCTCCTGTGACAGCTCTTTTTAGAACGGACCCCTCTGTGTGCTCCCCTAACACGACGATCAAGGATTGTATATACAGGCGCCACTCCTGTAGCCACGCCTCGCTCAGTTGTGTCTCCATAAGTTGTGAAATTTTCCCCCTCTATCCAGATATGAGATCGCCAGTATATAGCACGGGGCAGCCTGAGGTTTACTCCTCTTCATTTCATTTCTTATCTGACATCGAGTCTCATGTATGTGGAGATGTTCTGATGGACAATAAACACTTATGTTGCTGCTCTCACTTTACACATTATGTAGATTGTTAGACAAACACCCAGGCACAGAAATCATTACTTCTAATTCACATTCTTGTCGTCTGACCCTGCCATTGCTTCCTTTCTACCAAGTTGAAGAGACAAGGCTGATCAGATGTTTACAGACTTGGCCAACACGATCTTTCCTAGTGATGTCACCCAATCAATGACAGCCCACCCTATATGTCAATACTGCTCATGGCAGACTGTTGTCTTCACATTGCTTGATAAAGTCAGCTCCCAAGTCCTCCGGGGGAGAAGGGTGTCCCTGTCCTCCGATGTCCCCATCCTATGGGGGAGAGAAGGGTGTCCCCGTGCTCCAGGGGAGAGAAGGGTGGCACTCTCTCCTCCTCCAACCACCCAAGGACCAGCTCTTCCAATTTTGGCCAACCCCAGGGCCATCTCCTTCAAACAGTTTGCAGGGCTGTGCACAGACAGATTTGTGTAAGCGGAGGCTCTGTGTGTCAGGCTGCTGTTTTCCTTCTTGAACAGATTGCACAGCCGTTCACATTATGTACATTATGTGGTGTGGATGCTCATATTGATGAGGAATGTTTTCAATGCAAAGGCTTGGCCCCTCCCACAGGTACAGCTCTATATTTTTCCTGGATCTGCCATTGATATACACATGGCCCCCACTTCAGCAGAGCAGGCTAGGGGCGTGTTAGGGGCAGGGCTGGAGCTTTATATTTTATCTCGACCTTGCTCACATTAAACGCTTCAAGACCAGCCGCCACAGTTATACTGCGGCAGGTTGGCTCCCCTGCGCGAAACCACGTAGCTGTACGTTGGCTCGCGGGGTCCGGATAGCAGGTGCGGGGGTGCCAATGACCGCCAGCCATGAGGGATCGTGACCAGGAGACACAGAACAGGGACGAGTGTGTGTAAACAATTCCCTGTTTTGTTCTGACAGGAGTGACAGATCGTGTGTTCCTATTGGCTAGGAACCACAATCTGTCACTTCCTGTAGTTAGTCCCACCCCCTTCAGTTAGAATCAATTAGCAGGGAACACAGTTAACCCCTTCACCGCCCCCTAGTGTTAACCCCTTCACTGCCTGTGACATTTTTACAGTAATCAATGCATTTTTAAATCGCACTGATCTCTGTACACCCTGTTCCAAATTATTATGCCAATGATATTTTTCTCATTTACCTAAATAATTGATGTAAACAACAGCCAGCATAATTCTCATGTTGTCAACGATTAAGAGTACAATTCAAATTTTATTGAACAAACCTCCTAATAACTTTTTTTTTCAAAAAAAAACAAAAAAAAAAAACAAAAAAACTTACAATGCACTGCTCTAAATTATTACGCACAGTAAATTTAAAAACACTTTATATGTTGTAAAGAACTGAAAATTGTAATTTGTTGTGTTTGCAGCGTATTTACTGAAATCAAAAGCTATTTCAATCAAACTTTGAACAGCATTTTAACTTTTTAAACATTTTAACAGGTCACGTTACATTTTAACCTAGGACCCCTTATTTGATAGCAGCTTCACAAGTCTTGCTTGTGAAATTTTGGACCGTTTCTGCTTGAATTTGTTTGCAAGATGTCTGACTAGCCTCCCAGAGCTGCTGTTTAAATGTAAATGCCTCCCACCCTCAGATCTTTTGCTTGAGGATGCCCCAAAGGTTCTCAATAGGATTGACGTCAGAGGAGGATGGAGGCCACACCATGACTTTCTCTCCTTTTATCCCATATCAGCCATTGATGCAGAGGTATTCTTTGCAGCATGAGATGGTGCATTGTCATGCATGAAGATGATTTTATTACGGAAAGCATAGTTCCTTCCTTCTGTACCAGGGAAGCAAGTGGTCAGTCAGGAACTCCACATACTTTGCAGAGGTAATCTTTACACCTTCGGGGACCTTAAAGGGGCCGACCAGCTCTCTTCCCATGATTCCGGGCCAAAAAATGACTCCACTACCGCCCTCCTGACGTCGCAGCCTTGTTGGAACAGGGTGACCGTCCACCAACCATCCACTACTCCATCTGGACCATCCAGGGTTGCATGGCACTCATCAACAGGACTGTTTGAAAATGAATCTTCATGTATTTTTCTGCCCAATGCAGCCATTTCTGCTTGTGAGCATTGGTTAGTGGTGGCCGAATGGAAGGTTTATGCAGTTGCAAGACTCTGGAGGACTCTACACCTTGATGTCCATGGGACTCCAGAGGCACCAGTAGCTTTAAATATCTGTTTGCTGCTATGTAATGGTGTTTCAGCAGCTGCTCTCTTGATCCAATGCATGGATCTGGTAGAAATCTTCCTCAATGTGCCTTTATCTGCACGAAACCCATCTGTGCTCTGAATCAGCCACAAACCTCTAATGAGTGCGATGATCACGCTTAAGTTTTCATGAAATACCTAATGTTTTCATACCTCATCCAAGGCATTGAACTATTTCACTCTTTTCGGCAGCAGAGAGATCCTTTTTCTTCCCCATATTGCGTAAAAATGGTGCTCTGCTTAATAATGTGGAACACCCTCCTTTAGTAGTTTTTCCTTCAATTGGGCTCACCTGGCAATCTAATTATCACAGGTGTCCGAGATTGTATTCAGTGATCAAAATAGCCCTGAGACACAATGCCATCCATGAGTTAAACTGAAAAATAAAATATTTAATCTTTGTGACACAAATAGAATTTGCATAATAATTTGGAACAGGGTGTATTAATGCCAATGGTTCCAAAAATGTGTCAAAATTGTCCGATGTGTCCGTCATGTCGCAGTCACAATAAAAATCACAGATCGCAGCCATTACTAGTAAAAAAAATAAATAAAAATGCTAAAAAAAATCTCCTATTTTGTAGACGCTATAACTTTTGCGCAAACCAATCAATATACGCTTTTTGCGATTTTCTTTTACCAAAAATATGTAGAATACATATCAGCTTAAACTGAGAAAAAATTAGCCTTTAAAAAAAAAAAAAAATGGGGATGTTTATTATAGAAAAAAGTACAAAATATTGTGTTTTTTTTCAAAATTGTCGCTCTTTTTGTTTATAGCGCAAAAAATAAAAACTGCAGAGGCGATCAAATACCACCAAAAGAAAGCTCTATTTGTGGGAAAAAAAGGACGTCAATTTAGTTTGGGTACTTCGCACGACCACGCAATTGTCAGTTAAAGCGTTGCAGTGACGAATCGTAAAAAACTCTCTGGTCAGGAAGGGGGTAAATTCTTCCTTCAAATACTGCAGCTGCAAATACTGCAGCTGCTGACTTTTAATTGGACACTTACCTGTCCTTGGGTCCAGCGATGCGGGGGATCGAAGCCTGGCACCCACTGCGCATGCGCGAGCAGCGCCGCGATTGGCCGCTCAATCACCTGGGACCTGTAATGGGTCCCAGATGATTGACAGGAGGGAGGCAGCAGAGCCGAGCCCTTCCTGTGCCGAGGGGGAAGTGATGTCACCAGCCCAGGCAAAGGAAGAGGCAGACTACGAGGGACCACCTAGCAACAGGCATTTAGAGGTAAGTAAAAAAAAAAAAAATATCCAAATGTTTTTTTGTTTTGTTTTTTTTAGAATTTTTAAGGTATTTTTGTTTTTTTGGGTGGAACCCCACTTTAACTTTGTATCATCAGCAAACACTGAGATGGATTTATTTCAACATCTATATAGTTTATAAAGAAGTTGAACAGAATTGGTCACATGACAAAGGCTTGGGGCATCCTGCTTCATACTCCAGACCAGTGTTTCTCAACTCCAGTCCTCAAGGCGCCCCAACAGGTCATGTTTTCAAGCTCTCCATTATTTTGCACAGGTGATTTGATCAGTTTCACTGCCTTAGTAATTACCACAGCCATTTCATCTGAGGGAAATCCTGAAAACATGACCTGTTGGGGCGCCTTGAGGACTGGAGTTGAGAAACACTGCTCCAGACCATTCAGAAAATATACCACCCTCTGAATAGGCTCCCGTAACTAGTTTCCTATCCAGGTTCATAACATGTCATTAATGCCAAAAGACCTTAATTTGGAGATTAATAGTTTGTGAGGTACTGTATCAAATACCTTAGCAAAATCTACAAACTAGGTCCACAGGCTTTCCTCTAATTAAATTACAGCTCATCACCTCATAGAAGGTTAGGCTGGTCTGGCAAAAACAGTTCTTTATAAAATCGATGTTGGCCACTACTAATGCTATTTTAGTCAGAAAATTCTTGGATATGGTCCCTTATCATTCCTTCCAATCGTTTACATACCATTGACGTTAAGCTGACTAGTCTGTAGCGGAACTTTCCCCTTTTGGGTGAAGCTCTGCTTTAAAGTGTTTGTTACCCCAGCATTTTATATTCCTGATATGTGCCTGCTCTACCGTGTACTTGTATGAAAAAGTATCCTGCTCTCTTTGTATTGCTTCCTTTGTGTAAAACACTGCCAGTCCCTCTGGTTTCCTATTAAAAACTGACCACACTAAGCAGGAGAATACACCGTGGTCAATTCTTTAGCTCTGCTGGGAACTCTGCCTGTTCTCCTCCAATGCAGTGTTAATTTTGGCAGCAAATTTCGATTTAGTTTTAGTCATAGTCTTAGGACTAAAATGGCATTTTAGTTTTAGTCCCATTTTAGTCTTCTGCAATTGTTTCCAGTTTTAGTCGTATTTAGTCGACTAAATCTCCAGTACATTTTAGTTGACTAAAATGTCCTACGTTTTAGTCGACTAAAATCTCCAGTACATTTTAGTCGACTAAAATCGAATGGGTTTAATATGTAATGCACTAGTTAACATCTCTCTACAATTTCCAAAAACTCATTATAAACTGCTGGAGTGAAAAATCTAATATGTTATTTATTATAGTATTGAGGTATGAACATGCACTACAGACCAGTGTTACTTTTGAAGTCAAATTTCAATTTAGTTTTAGTCTTTTGACTAAAATGGCATTTTAGTTTTAGTCCCATTTTAGTCTTTTGACTAAATTGTCATTTTAGTTTTAGTCGTAGTTTAGTCAACTAAAATAATATTCATTTAGTCGACTAAAATGATTTAGTCGTTTTAGTCAATGAAATTAACACTGCTCCAATGATCAGACTTCTCCTGACACACCCTCTCACTGAGAAGCCCAGTGTGCTGTTGCCTCTCCTCCCCCCAGCTCCTGTGCAATTGTGAACAGAGGGATAAAATAAAAAATGTATTTTTATTTTTATCTATACACAAATGTCTTGCCTTTCATTTCAGTTTTAAACTAATGGGTTGTTTTATAAGGTGATTTACAATCACTTTAAGCCATCTGGTCCTGGTGATTTAGTCACACTAACCTTTTGTAGTTTTTTTTTTTTTTTAAACACTGGTCAGCCACAAGGGTACGTTCATTATTATATTAACATTGTTTATTATACCCCTCCTTTTCATTTGCATAAACTAAGAATGTAATACAATTGCCTTTTTCCGGTTACTTGTGACGAACTTCACTGGATTTTTTATGGGGCGAATATGTTTTTTACCTAGCTTTTTTTCCCCACTCGGCTCAGCAATGTGTCTTTACAATCTTTTAGCTTCCCTGGTCGGACTTGCATTTTCTTTGCATACCTTGCACCAACAGACGTTTAACCTTATCCTTAACCACTTGATGGCCACCCTATAGCAGTTTTATTGCTACAGGGTGGCAGCTCTGCGCCGCATCACGTATATATACACATGATCCTGCACTGCCACGGTGGGCCACTTCTGCTGCGTATCACAGCAGAAGTTGAACTGCAGGTGCCAGGCACTCGATGTCCGCCCGCACCTACCGATCATCCGGCAGAGGCTCAGAGCGGAGCTTTGCCAAATGTAAATAATGCAGAGTTCTGCTCCGGCAGGGGGGGAAGGGATAGATTTTGTGTTCCAACAAAGCAGGAACTAAAATCCATCTCACCCCCTAGTAAAAGTAGCACAGTTCAAGTCTATTTTAAAATAGCAGATATTATGTTGTTACTTTGCATTAGATTTGTTAACTGCTAAAACGATGTGTGCAGTGTGGACGGATAGATATATGGGAACAAGGTAGATTCCTTATATTTTTGTCTTCAATCTCCACATTTGAGAAGCTCAGCCAATCACGTCCATCTTTCCATAATAAACGTAAACAGGAAACGGCGTGTCCTCACTTCCTGATGACGCCAGTACGCTGAAACATACGTCGGAGCGGGGATTCGTCATTTCCGGGTCCCATATGTGACATCCAATACTACTATTAAATCCAGAACGAGTTGTGGATCGCACGCTGCCGCGAGTCTGATATATCCCTCCGCCCATGCTGTAAGACACCTTGGTGCCGTGATTGGCACAGTCACGTGAGTGCAAAAGCTTGTTACTTTTTTTTTTTCTTTGTCACTTCAGTCGACCATTTAGAGAGGTGTGAATCAGCTTTGAAGCTCATTTATCTTCCATCTCCTCTCCTTTGTCTCATCATTGTGACATCTTGCCATATCAAAAATAATTACAACCAGATATTAATAGATCTGACGTCTTAGCTTATCCCCCCCAGGGGTCTAACGTGGCCGAGTAAACAATAACAGCCTCTTCTTGTTGATCCCCAACCCACCTCCCTCCCACCTCCCTCCCTCTCATCCCACCCCCCCTCCCAGGCCCAATCTCTCCAGGGTCTAATTCGCCCATCTCTCCTTTGCTATTCTAGACTTCAGTTCTGTGCTCTACACCACATTTTTTTAAATTTTACCCAACGTTCCCACTCCGTAGATCCCGTAGTTCCTATTTCCTCTATTGGGCGGGCCTTACTCTCCAAATTGTATGTCTCCTCCACAGCATCTATCCATTCCCATATCTCAGGACTCTCCTTCCTCTGCCAATTCTTCAGAATTATTCGCTTCGCAGCATTCAGGAGGTGAGGTACTAATGATTGCTTGTATTTTTTAATGTCTCCACCTCCCCCATTGCAAATCAATTCCAAAATTCTCTTAATTGTATTATCTTTCTTTGTGCCTAGTTCCCTCTCCCATTTATTTATAAATGGGGGTATCTCCAGCTGATCCATCTTCATCAGGACTTTGTACATTTTTGAGACTGTATTTCTTGGGTCTTCTGTATCGCATAGCCTCTCAAAGTCCGTAAGTTTAGCCCCCGCCCTAATCGGGCCTGGTAGTTTACTCACAAAATGACACAGCTGGAGATATCGCCATTCATCTAACCCTCGTGTCTCCCTCCCGGCTCTAATTTCTTGCAATGTCATGATTTTACCCCCCTAATAATGTGTCTTAATTGTGTCTTACCCCAAAGTGCATCTTTTCCTCCTATAGTTTCTAATCCCGGTGGAAAAAAATTGTTATCTGTTAGTGAAATTAATGGCGAGTTGTGGTTTCCATTCACTTTCTTATATACTCTATCCCAAATTTTGAATACATTATGTGTTATTACATATGTGTCTTTATCTAAAATTCTAGCGTGTGGAGGATTCCAGATAACCCTTCCAAGTGGTGCTTTACTTAAAAATTCCTCTATTCTAACCCAACGTTTTTCATTATCTCGCTTTGCCCATTTGGCCATTCTAGACAGTACTACGGCTTTATAATAATTCTGAATATCCAGGACTGCTAGACCTCCGTGCATTTTCTTCTGTTTTAAGATCCTGAAGGGAACCCTCGGTTTTTTATTTTTCCATATAAAACTCATTATAATTTTTTTAACTTTCTCAAATAATATAGGGGGAGTGGGAGCGGTACCATCTGTAATAGATATGTGATCTTGGGGAGTAGGAACATCTTAATGACATTTATACGGCCTATCCATGAGAGGGCTTTACGGGCATAATTTTTACAGTCGGTTCTGACAGTGTCTAATAGAGGTAAATCATTTATTGTAAATATTTTCTTGATTGAGCTAGCCAGCTTTATTCCTAAGTACTTTAGTTCTTCAGTCCATCTGAAGCTATATTCTTTTTTCAATGTATCTATTTCTATTTTATTTAAATTTATGTTTAATATTTCTGATTTTGCCAAATTTATTTGAAAGTTGGACAGCTCTCCATATTCCTTTAGGGATTTCACTAACTTGGGCATAGTGATCGTTGGGTCTGAGATATAGAATAACACGTCGTCAGCATAAGCTGCGACCTTGTGTTCGTCCTCGCCAATCTTAAAGCCTCTTATTTCTGGATCTGCCCGTATTGTTGCTAAAAGAGGTTCCATAGTAAGAACAAAGTAACGGGGACAAAGGGCACCCTTGTCTCGTTCCATTTGCCATCTCAAATGGCTGAGACATTACTCCGTTCACTCCTACCTCTGCCGTGGGATGTTGGTACAGAGTTTTGATCCGCTGGATCATTTTGGGTCCGAGTCCCATGGTCTCCAGAGTCAGAAACATGAACCCCCAGTCTATCCTGTCGAAAGCCTTCTCGGCATCAATCGACAGCAGTAGTCCTGGGGGTCCATTCTCGCCTGTTTTTTGCAGCAGGAGCAATGTCCTAACCCCATTGTCCTTCCCCTCTCTTTTAGGGACAAAGCCCACCTGATCTGGGCTAACCAAAGTATTCATTGATCCCTTTAGCCTCACAGCGAGAATCTTTGTGTAGAGTTTTGTGTCAGTATTAAGGAGAGAGATGGGGCGATAACTTGAACATAATGTTTTTTTCTTTTCCTTCTTTGAGTATGATCGTAATGGAAGCCTTTAAGGCCTCCTTACTCATCTCATAACCTTCACCTAACCCATTAAAATAAAAATCTATAATAGGTTAGTGTAAATCCATCCAGACCTGGACTTTTCCCCAGAGCCATTCCTGCTATTGCTTTTCTCACTTCTTCTGAGATTGGTGTTTCCATGCATTCTCTTTCAACTTCTGTGATTTTGGGCAACATTGCCTTTCTTAAATACTTATTATTTCTCTCTCTTCTATTGTTAAGCTGAATACCCTGTTTTGGAATTGAATATAACTCCTGATAATAGTTTTTAAATACCTCTGCTACTTTCCTGCAGGAGTACTCTATGTGGCCCTCTTTGGTCTGGATTTTCTCTATAAAGTTCCTGGCTTTCCGTTTTTGTACTGTTTTCTCTGTTTATTAGCCCAACGATACCTATCTCCTGAGATCTTCCGATGTATTGCTCTAACTTCTTGTTCCATTAAGTTTTTCAACTCTGTCCTTTTAATTATTATATATTTATACGTAGCTTGGGACAGTTGTCCTGATTGTGTCTTATGTTTCTGTTCTAAGCTGGCTAGCTCTTGAATTTTTGAATTTCCTTGCCTCTCTCTTTTTTCCGCCTTGACCCAAGCTCAATTAGTACTCCTCTTATATAAGCTTTATGGGCCTGCCATAAGGTGGATCCAGATACTTCTCCTGTGTCATTTTGCACGAAATAATTCCTCAATTCCTTATTGATTCTATTGAACCCTTCCTTCCTCCTTATCAGTTCTTCATTTAGGCGCCATTGCCCTAAATGTCTATTTTCTTCACCTATTTTTATTTCCATGGTCATGGGCGCATGATCTGAGTAAGTTATGTTTCCTATCCAGGAATCTACCACCTTCTCAATTACCCTATGGTCAATCAGACCATAGTCAATCCGGGAGTATGTCCCGTGCACAGGGGAAAAATATGTATAGTCTCTTTTCCTAGGATGTTGTACTCTCCATATGTCCACTAATTGAAGGCTGGCAAGTTTTTGCCTGATCTGTCTTAATTGCCCACTGTTCTTCCCCTGTGCACGGGCCGTACTATCCAAACCCGGATCTATACAAAAATTAAGATCCCCCATTATTATCAAGTGCCCTTTTCTGAACTCTGTCAACTTCTCCAATATTTTTGCCACATATTCTATCGGGTTTTTATTTGGTGCATAAATATTAGCTAATGTATACTCTTTTTCATTTAGTCTACCTCTTAGGAATAAATATCTGCCTTCTGTATCCACTGATCTATCTTCCAGCGTAAAACTAATTCTTTTTGAAAATCCGATGGCAACACCCCGTGTTCTACTTGAAATAGTATCTCCTTGGTACCAGGTCGGGAATTCCCCCGAGAATAGTCTTAATTTTGATTGGTGTGAAATATGTGTTTCCTGAAGGAATACCACCTCTGGTCCAAGCAGTCTAAGCTCATTAAATACACTTAGTCTTTTGTGGGCTGCGTTTAGACCTTTAACATTGTATGTAATGCATTTTAGTGTGGTTAATGTCATTTTTCTACATCCCTTCCGTCACACTCTGTTGTTAGACCCTGGAGAGATTCTACACGTCTATCTTAGATCTTGGAGAGATATCCCTTATTTCAATTATTAAAACTAAAGTACAACCCCTTCTCTTCCCCCACCCACCCCTCCCGCTTTCCCACACCCTCCACCACTCCCCCCCTTTGGTCTTAACTAGACCCTCATTGTGACCCTCCATTGGTCTCCACCTCTGAAGGTGGATCTGTTGGTGTGCCGGCTACTGGTCGATATTATCCTGGCCAACAGATATTCTTTCAGCTTCTTATGGCTCCTGCCTTTCCTAATCTTTTACTAGTTTCCCCTCTTCCCTCCCCCTCCTGCTCCCTTTTTACAGCGATCCCATTCCCAATTCTATCCACCGTTACATTGGACCAATCTATTGTCGTGGGGACCTGAAGGTCTAGTTTCCTACAAAATTCGTCTAGCTCCTCCGGGAATCTCAGCCTAGCTGTTCTACCGTCTTTATAGCCCAATAGACATGCGGGGAATCCCCATGTGTATTTTATGTTTTGATTTATCATTTGTTCCAAAAGTGGCTTCAGGAGACGTCTTCTTATTAGTGTGTCTTTGGCTAAATCTGCGAACACTTGAATCCTAGCCTCCTTATATAGGAGTGGAGTTTGCCCTCTCAATTTTGTCCATATTTTTTCCTTATCGACGTAGTATCTGAACCTCACGATTATGTCGCGGCTTCTTTCTGTTCGACTAACGTCCAACCTTCCCAAACGATGCACTCGCTCGATTTTTGGAAAGTCCTCCCCTTCCAATTCCAGAAGGGGGGAGAAAATGGCCGCCACGGTCTCCCTTCGGTCCTCACCCCTTTTTTCTGGAATGCCACGAATTCTCAGTTTCTGTCTGCGGCTTCTATTCTCCTGGTCCTCCAGTCTATAACAAATTTTTATCTGGTTTTGTTGGGTTGTTTTAATTTGTTGTTTTAAGTCAGAGATTTCCCGCTCCTGTTGGTCCATTATGTCTTCCACTCTCTCCACTCTGGCCAAAAGGTTACCCATGTCCGTCCTTAACGTATTAATCTCTGTTTTAATTGAGGTTTCCAGTGCTTTAAACATCTCTGCGATTTCATTTTTAGTGGGGAGATCTGGATCGAGCCTGTATTCCATCATTCTGGTTGATTCATGAGTACTTTCAATTAATGACGACTCTCTGGATGGAATGGGAGTCTGGTCCCCCTTCCCATTTTGGCCCTTTTTCCTCTTATCCGCCATAGTTGACATTTGGGCATCTTGGTGGGCGCTTCCAGGGCTCCCCCCTCCGGCTAGGTACTGCTTGATTGAGCTCCCGGCCGCACCTTCAGATAAGTTGTCCTTGAGTGTCTTCGGGGGGCCCCCTTTTCCTGTTTTGGATGTATTTCTGCTCATTATTTTATTCCACTGGGTTTTATAAGAGGGGATTTAGACGTCTTTATTTTGATAGTGTAAATGAATCTTTGTTAATCCAACCATAAGACGGCTTTATACTCTTGCCCCTATCCTCTCTCCAATGTTCTGTTCCTGGTTAATAACGGAATAATTGATCTATTTACTATGAATAGAATCTGTTATGAAGGTACTGATATAGCAGATTACTAAAAGTGGTCCCCATTTTTCTGTTGTTCCAAAGTATGGTAGCAGAGATTGAGAGGATGATGAGCTTTTAACGACCTTACCTGAGACCTTAGTGTCCAGTATACCATGTACAGCTATCCCTCTAGTGCAAGATATGGCAGAGCTGCTCAGGTTGACAGTAAGTTGCATCAATGTATTTTAATCCTGTACACATTAACCTATATCACCTGTCCCATTTTGCCCCCAGAGGCCCGACAGATGATGGCATATATACTGATGGTCATCCAGGGAAGTAAGCGGGAATAAACTACCATGGTACTCTTAGCGTTTGTTATAGTATTTTTTAATTTGTTTAAAGCTGGTGTTCCAGGATTTCTCACTGTCCCTTATTTTCCACCAGGGTCCTCGCTTGTTGGGGTTAATATTCCAAGGGCCTCTATTTACCATACAGGGGTTATAAGACCCTATCCGTGGTAATTGGTTTATGCTGATTATGTTAGTCCTTATCCCTGGATACCGCGTATGTCCCACCTGGGATAGATCCTATATAGTTGGGGAATAGTCAGACCAGATAGTACATTGATTACTTAGTGTCCTGACACATCTAAATACACCAGCCTCTCTCCTCCCAGATTTATTAAGATTACAGATGTGCGCTGAGCTAGAGCGAGTGTAGCAGTGTTACAGCGGGTGTGCGGGTGTAAGATGGTGCCTTATCAGATATTATCCAGTTGTCCAGTTGAATAGGCCCGCTATTCCTCTGTCATGTTTATATCTGTTACCGGATAGGATATCATCCCGTTGCTCGTCTCTTATATTTGAGCCTATACAGGAGAAATCAGCCGTTGCTGCAAAAACTCAGATAGGTACCAAAATAAACCTCCGGATGTTTTTAACAGTGCTATAATATTTTGTCTAAAGTTCTGTTATTATGGTTCTTACATTCCGTCAGCAATGTTGAAGAAATATTTGTTACCCTTTGCTACTTTAACCAGGTTTCTTACACAGACTATATTGCCAATCACCTTCTCCAGTTTGGCTGCATGAAAAAGCAGGGGGGACAGGGGTGCTTTTTTTTTTTTTCATTATTATTATTATTTTTTTATCTTATTTTTAAACTGTTCCTTTCATTTTTTTTTTAAATCATTTTTATTGTTATCTCGGGGAATGTAAATATCCCCTATCATAGCAATAGGTAGTGACAGGTACTCTTTTTTTGCAAAAATTGGGGTCTATTAGACCCTAGATTTCTCCTCTGCCCTCAAAGCATCTGACCACGCCAAGATCGGTGTGATAAAATGCTTTCCCAATGGCGCTGTTTACATCCGGCGAAATCTAAGTCATAAAATGCTCGTAGCTTCCGGTTTCTTAGGCCATAGAGATGTTTGGAGCCACTCTGGTCTCTGATCAGCTCTATGGTCAGCTGGCTGAATCACCGGCTGCATTTTCAGGTTCCCTGTTGAGACAGGAGAGCCAGAGAAAAACACGGAAGACGTTGGGGGGGGGCATTCCCTCCCACTGCTTGTAAAAGCAGTCTAGAGGCTAATTAGCCGCTAGGATTGCTTTTACATGAAAGCTGACCGCTGGCTGAAAAGAATGATACCAAGATGATACCTAAACCTGCAGGCATCATTCTGGTATAACCACTCAAAGTCGTGAATGGCGTACCTGAAGACAAAAAAATGGTTAACAATAAAGCACAGTAAACGGTAAGGTATAAAAAATTGCATACCTGAAAAGCAAACATGATAAAACATAATAACAATAAAACATTGCAGAATAGAATACAGTAAAAAAGAGCAGAACAATAGAGAGAATAGAGAGAGAGAGAGAACAATAAAACGCCAACTATTTTTTTTTTATTTTATATTTTTGTTTGTGTTTTATTTTTTTTTTACACTTTTTTTTGTAACTAACTTTTATAACTGTAACCGGTTCCAGGTTCGGGTCTCTCAAAATGCGATGGCATCTTGGGAGACCCTGTGAAAGTGCGCCTAGTCTGTGCAATGCTGTACCCTACGCTAATACTCAACTAGTGAATGGTAGCGTTCAAAACATTCACCAATGCAAAGATCAGGATTGTCAGGACAGGAGGGACAATAATAGCGGGTGTCACGCCTATATCCGCGCTTGCTGCAGACACGACATCTTTTTTTGGGGGGTTCGTTGGGTAGGGGTACTCGGGAGGGCATAAAGAAAATGCCTCTCATGCAGCCGACTGCATTTGGTTGGGGATGTGAATGGGGGAAGTTTGGGCGCTGCAGAAGCGGTGGGTTCCCAATTAGGATTGGCGAATGCAGCAGGAAGGGCACTTTGGGCACGACAGGCCTGTGTTTGTCTTTTTGGTGGCAGCGGGACACTACTTGTGCTTGCCACCTCACCAGCTTGAACTGCACTTATGGGACTCGCCATGTCACCAAGTGTTACTGCAGTGCTGGTTTGACTACGACCGGGGTGTACTAGGCCGCTGGCGCTTGCCAGTTCACCAAAACGCTACAAAAAAACTGTTAGCGATCGCAGGGATCAGGCCTGACTGCAGTTATGCGTTTAGTGTTTTGTAAGTGACAGTGATCGATCGATACTGCACTTGGGTGGGCTGGGCCGGGCGGAGGGGCAAAACGCAGGTGCTAGCAGGTATCTGGGCTGATCCCGCTAACACTGCGTTTGTGGGAACCCTAAACTGCTGGGGACGCTAGTATAGATCTGATCGGATCAGGTATTGATCCGATCAGATACTATACCACTAAGGGAGGTGTATGCTGCGTGCGTGGGTGTTAGTGCTACTGGCGCTAACCTGACGCTGCCTGGGGCTGGTGCTTGCCAGTTCACCAAAACGCTACCAAAAAAACTGTTAGCGCTCGCAGGGATCAGGCCTGACTCTGCGAACGCTGCAGTTATGCGTTTAGTGTTTTGTAAGTGACAGTGATCGATTGATACTGCACTTGGGTGGGCTGGGCCGGGCGGAGGGGCAAAACGCAGGTGCTAGCAGGTATCTGGGCTGATCCCGCTAACACTGCGTTTTTGGGAACCCTAAACTGCTGGGGACGCTAGTATAGATCTGATCGGATCAGATATTGATCCGTACAGATACTATACCACTAAGGGAGGTGTATGCTGCGTGCGTGGGTGTTAGCGGTACTGGCGCTAATCTGACGCTGCCTGGGGCGACGCATATCACCGCCGGGCGATCAGGGGGCTAAACCTTTATTTGGTAATAAACGGCGGGTGCCCTGACACTATAAAAAATAAACGAACTAACCAGCGTCACCTGTAACGGGTATACGGTGATCAGTGGTGAAAGGGTTAATTAGGGGGCAATCAAGGGGTTAAAACATTTATTAGGTAGTATATGGGGGTCCCTGTCGCTATAAAACGCTGACGGTGAACCTAAATATTTATGTTCCTAACTAGCGTCACCAGCGACACTAATACAGCGATCAGAAAAATGATCGCTTAGCAACACTGGTGACAGGTGGTGATCAAGGGGTTAAAACTTTATTAGGGGGGTATCCTAGACCTAAAGGGGGCCTAACACTCACTGCCCTAACACACTAACTGTCACAAACTGACACCAATACAGTAATCAGAAAAAAAAAAAAACCTGCTTGGTGTCAGTTTGTGACAGGGGGGGGGGAAATCGGGGGGCGATCGGGGTCTAATGTGTGCCTGGCATGTTCTACTGTGTGTGTGTGTTTTCACTCACATTACAGTCTTCTCTCCTCGGCCCGGAACGGAAACTACCGAGCCGAGGAGAGATGACATCATTTCCTCTGCCTCTGTGTACAATACAGAGGCAGGGAAATGATCCCATTGGCTGGGAGCGATCGCGAGGGGGGGGCCACGAATGGATGGCCTCCCCCTCACCACCGATCGCCGGGGGACATTTGCCGACCGCCGCAGGCACCGGGGGGGTCCGATCGGACCCCCCACCCGCGGGCAGGCAGGGACGTACAGGTAAGCCCTTTTGCCTGCCCGTGCCGCTTTGTCGACGTACATCGTCGTGCGGCGGTCGGCAAGTGGTTAACTTTTGTTTTATCATTTAATTTTACCTTCAAAGGGGCAGCTACTTCACTAAATCATCACCCCAGACGCCATTACCAGCCAAAAATTCATAACGCAATGCAGTATCGCAAAAAGTGGCCTGGTCATAAAGTGGGGGTAAATCTTCCTGAGGTCACGTGGTTAAACACTCCCCCTTCTCTTCACTGTCCTTTGTTGCAAGAATTTGACTCCATTTAGTGACATGTAGTATGGATTGCAGCTTATTAAAATTTAGTGTACTAAATTTAGAACTAAAGTGTTTTTCCTATAATTTATGGCAAATCTATTTACTCTGTGACCACGGTTACCTAAAATATCCCTTACTTCCATATCCATAATCAGCTCTGTTTTATTTGTAATTAGTAGGTTAGGCAGAGCATTATTTTTAGTTGAGGCTTCCACCATTTGACTTAGAACTGCTCACTCATCTAAGGAACGCCATTTATTGCAGGACAATTTCCTGTCTGCCCATCCAATCAATAGGATAGTTGCAGTCCCCATCATAACATTGTCCTGTCTCCACACCCTCTTTAACTATGACAGTAGATGGGTCTCCTGAACCTTAATGTCAGGGGGCCTATAGCAAATACAATTAATTTACTATTTCACCCTTTTGAAGCTCCAGCCATAAAGCCATTAGCAAGGTCATCCCACATATTCACCATCAAATCCCTCTTCACATATACGCACACCCCTCCCATACAGGGGTTACCCCTGGACAGTTGCAAAGAAGTCATGTGATCCGGCAAACTAGGTTTGTTCTATTCCCACAAAGTCTAAATCCTCATCATATCAGAAGTTCTAGTTCTTACATTCTATGAACTAGACTTGTAACATTTGTGTACATCTTTTACATATTGTACACATACACATTTTATCTTTCCACACCTTTTGATTCCTTTTAGGTTTAGCATGTCTGCTACCCATAGAAATTTTTGTTTCTCCATCTGGTTTGGGGCATTTGAGAATACAAACTTGGAATCCCTTCCTTTAATATAGCACCTAAGTCAATGGAATTATTTAAGGATGCGCTATCTTTCTCTGGCTTTATCATTTGTACCAATATGTACCACGGCAACTGGGCTCTCCCCAACCCCAATCTGTCACAAAGACCATGATCACATCACTGAACAGTAGGTTTGCCAGGTGCTCAGGTTTGACACATTGAGGACTGGATGACTTGCCCTATCTGTCCTAATAACAGAGTCCCCTACCACCGGTATCTATCCTTACCTGTAACCTTGTCCCATCCTTACTGGAGTAGTTCCCCCTGGCAGCTAGGGTAGGTAGTTGACCCCCACAATGTCACTCCTGAGCGAATATTCCAACATCAAGCAACTAAGCATATTTGTTGGGATATACCAACATTGGACTAGCCTCTCCAATGCCCTTCCTTTCTACCACACCTAACAAACCCTACCTCTGGCACCTGCACCTCCATACCACCATCCTACTGGCTTCAGCCAGCACCTGACAGGTAAGGGTCCACACTCCTATCCGGCTGCTGATGCTTTGCAGTGGTGTTGCCAGCTGATTATCTAGATCCAGGATCTGGGTAGCCAAAAAATTAGCTTACATCATGCACAGCAGTATTCCCCCCTCAAACAGTTGTTAAAGAACGCACTGTATAAGCCGTGGCCAAAATTCTTGAGAATGTCACAAATATTACATTTTCACAAAGGCTGCTGCCTCAGTTTTTATGATGGCAATTTGCATATACGCCAGAATTTTACGAAGAGTGATCAGATGAATTGCAAAGTCCCTCTTTGCCATGAAAATGAACTTAATCCATAAGACATTTCCACTGCATTTGCAAAGAAGGCTTCAGGGCACCCAAAAAAGTCCAGCAAGTGCCAAGGACCATCTCCTACAGTTGATTTAGCTGTGGGATCGGGGCACCACCAGTGCAGAGCTTGCTCTGGAATGGCAGCAGGCAGGTGTGAGTGCATCTGCATGCACAGTGAGGCGAAGATTTTTGGAGGATGGCCTGGTGTCAAGAAGGGCAGAAAAAAAGCCACTTATTTCCAAGAAAAACACCAGGGACAGACTGTTATTCTGCAAAAAGGTACAGGGATTGACCTGCTGAAAACTGGGGTAAAGTAATTTTCTTTGACGAATCCCCTTTGCGATTGTTGTTTGGGGCATCCGAAAAAAACCTTGTCCGGAGAAAAGATGAGCGCTGCCATAAGTCCTGTGTCATGCCAACAGTAAAGCATCCTTAGACTATTCATGTGTGGGGTTGCTTCTCAGCCAAGGGAGTGGGCTCACTCACAATTTTGCCTAAGAACACAGCCAGAAATAAAGAATGATACAAAAACATCCCCCGAGAGCAACTTCTCCCAACTATCTAAGAACAGCTTGGTGATGAACAATGCAAGGTGGAGCATCTTGTCATAAGGCAAAAGTGATAACCAAGTGGTTTGAGAAACAAAAACAACATTTTGTGTTTATGGCCAGGAAACTCTCCAGACCTTAATCCCATTGAGAACTGTAGGTCAATCTTCAAGATGCAGGTGAAACCCCCCCAAACAAATTTTGACAAGCACCAAGCATTGATTATGCAAGAATGGGTGCCATCAGTCAGGATGTGGCCCAGAAGTGGATTGACAGCATGCCAGGGCGAATGGCAGAGGTCTTAAAAAAGGGTCAACACTGCAAATATTAACTCTGCATAAACCTAATGTAGCTGTCAATAAAAGCCTTTATCACTTATGAAATGCTTGTAATTATACTTCAGTATACCATAGTAACATGACAAAAAGATCTAAAAACACTGAAGCAACAGACTCTGAAAATTATTATTTGTGTCAGTCAAAACTTTTGGCCACAGCTGTAAATACAGCCAGAGGTGCACTACTCTTGTAGGACGCTACCCACTAACATAATGGGGATATTTTTATTTTTTCAGACTTGTAAGTTTTCTCTTAGCACTATTTTTATGCCCTAATTTCTGCTGCTCTGCTCCAATCTCCACTGCTTTCACCGCTCAACGCCAATTGTTCTCACATCACTAGGGTTCGATTCCCTCCTCTCACCAGACGCTGTCATTGCGCTTGATTCTTGCCTTGTCTAGTCCCTCATGGCAGCTTCGCTTTGCTTTCCACTTCTGGCACTCACATTAAAGTCTCATACGTGCTATAGGGTTACAGTAACGGTCCAACAGGACAAGCCTGTCTCAACTTTCTACGTCACTAATCCCTGTATGGGTCCATGCTTTGCCTATCACTTTGGGCAAGGGGGTCTTCAGGGTCTGGGAACCATAGAAATGGGTCACAAACCTGGGCACGGTCTGAAGCCACATTAAAGGCGGTCCTTACAGCATGGGGTCCAGGTACGGTTCCTAAGGTATTACAGAGGTTGTGATATAGTATAAGGCAGTGGAGAGTATGTAGTACCAAATCTGAAACAATGAAGACACTGCACTCAGCTTCTGGAGAGACTTTACAGACTCAAAATTTGCCAGTAAACTACCGTCAGCATCTTGGTAGAAGTCTTAATATAGCAGAGCTGGAGAGAGGTCCCACCTTCTCAGGAAACCAAGATAAAACTAGGCTCTTGAGCAGAAGCAGGTGTAGGGGTATAGCCATTAGAGTGGTCTCCTTTTCATTTTTGCATAGTATAAAATCAGCTGTAGGCAACAGGATACACATTTTAGAACTAGAGCAGCGTGCCCCTCAATGAATGCTGGAACAAAGATACCTGGTTTTAGTGGTTACATCCAAGAGACTATAGGAAAGGCTCTGCTGGTCCTGTACTACTCACCCTGCAAAATGGAGGTTGGTAGTAGAGCTATGCGGGCATCAGGTGGGAGACCAATCACTGCTCACTACAAGAAACCCCTAGCATCAAGAGAACAGCAAGCATTCCATGGAACCTTTGTTGAAAAAAGTTGAATTAAATTTTTTTGTTTGAAAGAACTTAGAACCTAAAAAGCCTTAAATAGCTAAGCCAGCAGTTTATTGGTGTGGCAAATAGTTTACTTTTTTATTCTACATGGAGGTAATAGAGTGAAAAGGACAACAGACAGTATAAAATAATTTTTCTGGTGACCTATGCAAAAGAAAAGAAAAAAACAAAAAAAAACAAACACAGAAAGGCAAAGTCCGCCGATTTTTCTTTATGTAGCAAAAACTGTAGACATTTTACTCAACATCATAAAGAAAATTATATATAAAAGTACTGCAAAAACACAGTAGAACAATTGACTTAGACTATTTTTTGCTCAGGACATCCATGAAACACTTCTCTCCCAAGCCTCTATTCCATATTTTATTCTTTTAATTTATTGTTTATCTTTTTGCTCTTCCTTTTGCTCCCCAGCTCCAGAACCCTCTCTTTCTGATGCCATCTGAAAAACAAAAATAGTCTTATTATTTTTAAGTTCAGAAATACAAGTACCTCTACCACACATAAAAAAACAAAAAAAACAAAAAAAAAAACAACTATCCACCACATGGATAAAGAACCAAGATGATTTTTCACCAGAGGTGGAATTGAACACAGTTATCACATTAAAATAATACTAAGCTAAGGAATCAAATGCAGACACAAAGATACTTGCCTATGTCTTCAGATGTCTTGGGGTCCATTTACATTTTTTGTGCTGCGTTATGTTGCTTAAGGCCTCCCATTCAAAATGAATGGGCTGCCAAGGCAGGCCAACATGCTCAAAAAAGCCATATGGATCCTTCAATGCACTGAGGTGCCAGTCAAAAATAAATGCACTGAAAAGCATGTTAGCCTGTGTTGTGGTAACGCGCACATTACTATAATGCATAAGTGTAAATGGGCCCTAAATGAGCATGCTGGGTACCCTGAATCAGTACCATTCTGAAACTGGGCTGGCTCCATTATCTTTATCTATTTACAGATTGGAATATACCAAATATTTCAATGCAGAGATGTCTTATATGTGATCTAACGTGCCCCAGAATCAGGCTCAGAATACGAACCTGTAGAGAGCAGTGGCACCCTGACATATAGCAGGTACCTCTTCATCGTCTGAGCCAAGGTCCGGCGTACCCGACCCCACGCCCAGGTTGCTGAGGTGCTACAATCACATGATGATTCTCATAGGCAGCAGAGTGCCAGTACTAGTGCCGCACTACCTTTTTGTGGACTGGCTAGCACCAGCGGCCTAGTACATCCTGGTCTTTTACATACCAGCACTGCAATATCACTTGGTGATGTGGCGAGTCCCATAAGTACAGTCCAAGCTGGTGCAGTAGCTAGCACAAGTAGCGTCCCGCAGCCAAAACATAGAACAGGCCTGTAGAGAGCCCATAGTGTCCTTCCTAAATGTGCTTTCAACTCCTGATTGGCAGCCCACAGATTCTGCAGCACCCGTACTTCCCCCATTTACTGCCCAACCCAGAATTTAGGTGGAAACAGCACATTTAATTCCCCCCCAATTTTTTTTTATGGCGCCAACCCAAATTCATTCCTTGCCAGATCATTCAAACAGAAACTTATCATGGTTTCTGAATTTAACATTTTTTTGGGCCTACCCTCAACATGGGCATTACTAAAAAGAATGAGTCATGTTTAAATTGGTCCACAGACCCGATTCATTATATGCCAGTGTCATCTGCTGCCATGGCCAGATGTAGATATGAGAATACAATGCGATTTATGCACTTCAATGACAATGAACTCTGCTGTCCTCGGAGTGACCATGAATATGATGGGCTCCACAAAATTCAGCCCCTCGTAAATGACTTTAACCAGAAATTTGCAGACTTGTATATGCCCCAACAAAATGTCTGCGTAGATGAGTGCCCCATTAATTTTTCGGGCCATTCAAACGGCTTCTCCCTAGCAAGCGTGCCAGATATGGGGTCAAAAAGTATAAGCTCTGTCAGAGGGCAACAGGCCATACATGTAAATTTTCAGATTTACGAGGGAAAATATCACGTGGAGCCCCCCCCGACATTCCATTCTACATGGCAATTAGTGGCAAGGTAGTTTGGGACTTGGTATCTCCCTTGTTCCGTAAAGGGTACCACTTGCATGTGGACAATTGTTATACAGACTACTCTACGGGCTCCTTGTTCGACAATAACGCATTTCTTTGCTCTTTAGCCCCATGTAAGTTATCAGGATTGGATAGCCCTCTTTTTTTCATGATTATAATAAATATATATATTATATACACATACACACACATTATATACACACACACACCTTTTTCTGAGTTAAATTATTGGGATTTATTGGTACTTCTGTCTTTTTCAGACATGTAGAGGCATTCGCCCATGAAGAGTGGTTTGTACCACGAAATGCGCATTGGGCATATCCAGGATGTAGCCGTCATTCTGCTATAGGCCCGGGCGGGAAGTGGTTAAAGTCCCACCCATTATTTCCTCTATATATTGTTAGACAAGCGTGGCAATTTTTGGACACCTTTTTGAATTTGGAATTGGCTCATGTGGCACCATGCCACCTAATCGCTGGGGCTTCCCCCAATGGCTTGTAAATGCCTGACTTAGAAAGGGGGTGGGAAGCCTGCTTGAGAAATTAATTGCTCACAGTGCCGTGGAAGGACAAATGGGATGTTTTGGTCCTGTCTTCCATTCACACAGACACGATAGTCCAAATTAGAAACAGCATCTGGTAGTGTTGAGAAGTCCCTCTGTGTCCCGTAAGTTTCCAGTAAAGCCAGACGCTGGTACAAGAAAGTGTGTTTATTTCAATTGGCTCTGTTCAACAGTCTACGGTGTACAGTCTAGGGCACACATTCACATAGGGTCTAAAAAGATGATAGTCATGAACTGGCGATCACATTTTGAGAAACCCTAGCCTGAAAAGATTAGTTTATAAGTTAAGGTTCTCACTGTGTTTTAATGTTAACCGTTGTTTGCTTTGTAGGAATGACATTCAGCTGCAGCACTGGTATGTTAATTCTGACAGCAACAGGGTGTTGCTCTCAGAATATATACAGGTGCATCTCAAAATATTAGATTGTCGTCAAAGTTTTCAGTAATTCAATCCAAAAATTGAAGCTCATTTTATATCGATGCGTTACACAGAGTGATAGACTGATGACAAGCATTTCTTTCTTTTAATTTTGAGGATTATGGCTTACAGCTAGTGAAAACGCAAAATTTTGTACCTCAGAAATTTAGAATATTACTATTCTAGTCTATATTAGAAGACCAATAAAAAAAAAGTTTAATACAAAAATGTTGACTTACTGAAATGTATGTCCACACAATACTTGGTTGGAGGTGCTTTTGCATGCATTACTGCATCAATGCGGCGTGGCATTGAGGCGATCAGCCTGTGGCACTAGTGAGGTGTTATGGAAGCCTTCTTTGATGGCTTTCATAGTGGCTTTCAGCTCATCTACATTGTTGATACACCAGACCCATCTTCCTCTTAATACCCCACAGATTATCTATGGAATTTTCGTCAAGTGAGTTTGCTGGGCAATCAAGCACAGCGATACCCTGATAAAACCAGGTATTGGTACTTTTGGCAGTGTGGGCAGGTGCCAAGTAGTCCTGGAAAATGAAATCAGCATCTCCATGAAGCTGGTCAGCAGAGGGAAGCATGAAGTGCTCTAGAATTTCCAGGTGCACTGACTTTGGAGTTTTGATAAAACACAGTGGACCAACACCAGCAGATGACATGGCTCCCCAAATCATCACTGACCGGAGAATTTTGCATCTAATTTGGAAACCATGGTCCCAGAGTTTTGAGAAAGAGTGGAGAGGCACAGAATCCAATTTGCACGAGGTCCAGTGTGAAGTTTCCACAGTCAGCGATGAAATGAAAGGAAATTTAAAGTAACCCCTGTCCCCAAAAGTGACAGTCTCATGTCGGTATGTAAACAGCAATTGCACCATGCATATCAGGTATCACCACAAACGTCAGACTGAGGGCATTCAGGATTTCTAAGGGCGTACATTTTTTATTTTACTCCTCACTACCGATCACAGTTTTGAAGGCCATAAAATGCCCAGATGGCATAAACACCCCCCCCCCAAATGACCCCATTTTGGAAAGTAGACACCCCAAGCTATTTGTTTTGAGGCATGTTGAGTCCATGGAATGTTTTATATTTTGACACAAGTTGCGGGAAAGTGACAAATTTTTTTTTTTTTTTTTTTGCACAAAGTTGTCACTAAATGATATATTGCTCACACAGGCCATGGGCATATGTGGAATTGCACCCCAAAATACATTTAGCTACTTCTCCTGAGTACGGGGATACCACATGTGTGGGACTTTTTGGGAGCCTAGCCGCGTACGGGGCCCCGAAAACCAATCACCGCCTTCAGGATTTCTAAGGGTGTAAATTTTTGATTTCACTCTTCACTGCCTATCACAGTTTCGGAGGCCATGGAATGCCCAGGTGGCACAAACCCCCCCAAATGACCCCATTTTGGAAAGTAGACACCCCAAGCTATTTGCTGAGAGGCATGGTGAGTATTTTGCAGCTCTCATTTGTTTTTGAAAATAAAGAAAGATGAGAAAAAAAAAATTTTTTCTTCTTTTTTCAATTTTCAAAACTTTGTGACAAAAAGTGAGGTCTGCAAAATACTCACTATACCTCTCATCAAATAGCTTGGGGTGTCTACTTTCCAAAATGGGGTCATTTGGGGGGGGGGGGTTTTGCCAAGATCGGTGTGATAAAATGCTTTCCCAATTTCCCAATGGCGCTGTTTACATCCGGCGAAATCTAAGTCATAAAATGCTCGTAGCTTCCGGTTTCTTAGGCCATAGAGATGTTTGGAGCCACTCTGGTCTCTGATCAGCTCTATGGTCAGCTGGCTGAATCACCGGCTGCATTTTCAGGTTCCCTGTTGAGACAGGAGAGCCAGAGAAAAACACGGAAGACGTGGGGGGGGGGGCATTCCCTCCCACTGCTTGTAAAAGCAGTCTAGAGGCTAATTAGCCGCTAGGATTGCTTTTACATGAAAGCCGACCGCTGGCTGAAAAGAATGATACCAAAATGATACCTAAACCTGCAGGCATCATTCTGGTATAACCACTCAAAGTCGTGAATGGTGTACCTGAAGACAAAAAAAATGGTTAACAATAAAGCACAGTAAACGGTAAAGTATAAAAAATTGCATACCTGAAAAGCAAACATGATAAAACATAATAACAATTAAACATTGCAGAATAGAATACAGTAAAAAAGAGCAGAACAATAGAGAGAATAGAGAGAGAGAACAATAAAACGACAACTATTTTTTTTTATTTTATATTTTTGTATGTGTTTTTTTTTTTTACACTGTTTTTGTAACTAACTTTTATAACTGTAACCGGTTCCAGGTTCGGGTCTCTCAAAATGCGATGGCATCTTGGGAGACCCTGTGAAAGTGTGCCTAGTCTGTGCAACGTTGTACCCTACGCTAATACTCAACTAGTGAATGGTAGCGTTCAAAACATTCACCAATGCAAAGACCAGGATTGTCAGGACAGGAGGGACAATAATAGCGGGTGTCACGCCTATATCCGCGCTTGCTGCAGACACGACATCTTTTTTGGGGGGGTTCGCTGGGTAGGGGTACTCGGCAGGGCATAAAGAAAATGCCTCTCATGCAGCCGACTGCATTTGGTTGGGGATGTGAATGGGGGAAGTACGGGCGCTGCCGAAGCGGTGGGTTCCCAATTAGGATTGGCAAATGCAGCAGGAAGGGCACTATGGGCACGACGGGCCTGTGTTTGTCTTTTTGGTGGCAGCGGGACACTACTTGTGCTTGCCACCTCACCAGCTTGAACTGCACTTATGGGACTCGCCACGTCACCAAGTGTTACTGCAGTGCTGGTTTGACTACGACCGGGGTGTACTAGGCCGTTGGTGCTTGCCAGTTCACCAAAACGCTACAAAAAAAACTGTTAGCGATCGCAGGGATCAGGCCTGACTCTGCGAACGCTGCAGTTATGCGTGTAGTGTTTTGTAAGTGTCAGTGATTGATCGATACTGCACTTGGGTGGTCTGGGCTGGGCCGGGCGGAGGGGCAGGTGCTAGCAGGTATCTGGGATGATCCCGCTAACACTGCGTTTGTGGGAACCCTAAACTGCTGGGGACGCTAGTATAGATCTGATCAGATCAGATACTATACCACTAAGGGAGGTGTACGGTGCGTGCGTGGGTGTTAGCGGTACTGGCGCTAACCTGACGCTGCCTGGGGCTGGTGCTTGCCAGTTCACCAAAACGCTACCAAAAAAACTGTTAGCGATCGCAGGGATCAGGCCTGACTCTGCGAACGCTGCAGTTATGAGTTTAGTGTTTTGTAAGTGTCAGTGATCGATTGATACTGCACTTGGGTGGGCTGGGCCGGGCGGAGGGGCAAAACGCAGGTGCTAACAGGTATCTGGGCTGATCCCGCTAACACTGCGTGTTTGGGAACCCTAAACTGCTGGGGACGCTAGTATAGATCTGATCGGATCAGATATTGATCCGTTCAGATACTATACCACTAAGGGAGGCGTATGCTGCGTGCGTGGGTGTTAGCGGTACTGGCGCTAATCTGACGCTGCCTGGGGCGACGCATATCACCGCCGGGCAATCAGGGGGCTAAACCTTTATTCGGTAATAAACGGCGGGTGCCCTGACACTATAAAAAATAAACGAACTAACCAGCGTCACCCGTAACGGTTATACAGTGATCAGGGGTGAAAGGGTTAACTAGGGGGCAATAAAGGGGTTAAAACATTTATTAGATAGTATATGGGGGTCCCTGACGCTATAAAACGCTGACGGCGAACCTAAATATTTACCTCCCTAACTAGCGTCACCAGCGACACTAATACAGCGATCAGAAAAATGATCGCTTAGTGACAGGGGGTGATCAAGGGGTTAAAACTTTATTAGGGGGGGGTTAGGGGGGTATCCTAGACCTACAGGGGGCTAACACTCACTGCCCTAACACTGTAACTGTCACAAACTGACACCTAGCAGTAATCAGAAAAAAAAAACTACTACTTGGTGTCAGTTTGTGACGGGGGGGGGGGGGGGGTCGGGGGTGTTTTATGTGCCTGGCATGTTCTACTGTGTGTGTGTTTTGTGCACTTACATGTCTTCTCTCCTCGGCGCTGGAACGGAAACTGCCAAGCCGAGGAGAGATGACATCACATCCTCTGCCTGTGTGAAACTACACAGGGGAGGATTCCGATTGGCTGGGAGCGATCGCGAGGGGGGGGGGGGGGCCACGATCGGATGGTCTCCCCCTTGCCTCCCAACGCTCCCAGTGAAATGCCGACCGCCGCTGGCACCGGGGGGGGGGGGGGGGGGGTCCGATCAGTATGGGAACGTGATTCTGCCTGCCCGTGCCATTCTGCCGCAGTATATCTGCGTTAGGCGGTCGGCAAGTGGTTATATAGCCAACAAGGCCACCAATTGAAACTTTTCAATGGTCAACTCAATAAGATTCCATACAGAGTAACTTGTCAAACTCTGGGCATAGTTTATTGATGAATTGCCAATGCAGAAGTTTTTATACAAGTAAGGCTAAAACGCCCTTTCTTTCATAGGATAAGGGATCATGTATCAATCATTTCAATCAATCACGCAAGATGGAGACCCCTATAAGCCGTCATGTAGGACTTTAGCATAATTTCAATCTTGATATGATAAAATTTGCGGCTTTAGAGCACATTCCTATATTTGAAAGAGGAGGTAGTGTAGAGAATCCAAATGGATTTACGTTTTAGGGGCTACATGACCCCCTGGTCTTAAAGTGGAGTTCCACCCAAAAATGGAACTTCTGCTTCTCCAGTTCCTCCCCTCCTCCGGTGTCACATTTGGCACCTTTCAGGATGGAGGGGGGAGCAGATACCTGTCTAATACAGGTATTTTGCACCCACTTCCGGGCATAGATACCTGAGCCACCAGCGGGTATCTACGTCACTACCCCCCTGTATTCTGGGAGACACACGGGCCCCAGAAAACAGCAGGGACCAGTGGGATATTGCAGCGCGAGTCACGCATGCACTGTAGGGAACCAGGAAGCAAAGCCACAAGGCTTCACTTCCTGATGCCTTTACCAAGGATGGCAGCACCCGACAGCCGAGGGATCGATCGACTTCGGGTGCCGACATCGCGGGCGCCCTGGACAGGTAGGTGTCCATATTTTAAAAGTCAGCAGCTGCAGTATTTGTAGCTGCTGACTAAAAAAAACAAAAAAAAACGGCGGAACTCCGCTTTATTGACTATTTGAGCTATAAACCCTCCCTATAATCCTAGCCTTTGGCTAATTTTGTCAGTGAATTACATTGTTGAACATATTGTTTTATGTTGTGATGTATTGTACTTCTCTAATATTGCTGGCCATTAAGGGTAACAAAGATTTATTTCCCCCACCAACTTCCCGAATTGAACACAGACCTAGAAACATTTAATCCCCCAAACAAGACTTCTGACTAGACGCTGGGCCTCCCTCCCCCAACCAAGGGACGCGTCTAGGAGGACTTCACGTCAAGCATGAACAATGCCACTACTTATAACTTTATGCCAAAATTCTAGTTCATGAATCTTTAACATACCCCCACTTCTATCACATCAGCATGTTCCCATCTAATGCCTGAAAGGTGTACTTCATGGAGACTAAGGGGGTAGATCTGCCCCCTCCACCACCCTAACCCCCTTTCACCTTCTGTACCTTTCCCAACACTCCTCATACAATCTAGACAACCCTAAACCACCTCATGGCTTTTCATATTACTATTTTTCAACATCAGCCTGTACCAAGTGGAGCACTTAATTTATAACATAGGAGGTACAGATGCACTTTCGATCCGACTTCTACTCAATCATTTAGCCAGTCTGCATTATCCTAATTCCAAAATCGCTACCTTACAGAACTGAGACTCCAGCTATACATACAATACTCCATACACTGAATATGATAACGGGTTGATCCTTTTCCTAAAAATGTTTGTTGATGGTTTCATCTAGCATCTTATCTTCAATAAAACATTGTAAAGTTTAAAAAAAAAGTATAGTACAGCTAAATGCATTTGGAGCTGATGATCATTGGGGAGTAGTGTAGGCAGAAGGCCATAAATGCCCAGGGCATGGTAGGCAGCTAATTTAGCTGCCACCATGCAGACTATGTCTAGCCATGGCAGAGGCGATGTCTTGATCCAGATGGCCTTTTGGAATGACGGTGGATGCGACATGAATCTTTTTCCACTAGGTGGCACTGTTCTACTTGTATCCTAGGGCCATATCAACATCTCAGCATTGGATGACTGTCTCTTACTGGATGTGAGGAAGAGGCATGAGCTGTGTGCCGTGCCTCTCATACTCGCGCTCTGGTCTAGTCCAGCGCATGCGCATTTGGACTATATTGCGTCCGGGCGCCACCCGTGATGTCATGCGCCGGGAGACATGGGAAGGATAAAAGGCCGGCCGTCAGCTATTTTGTTGTAGCCACGAAATGAGATACAGAAAATAAAAAGGGGTAAATGGCGCTCCCTACAGGTGGTTATATCGGACGTAAACAGGTAAATTATGGGGGGGAAAGAGAAATGGGCAGCCAACGTGCTAACCCAACAATGAGTTTACCCCACCTAAATACAAAATATATAATCCCACCTCCAAAAAAAGTAACCAATATTGCAAATACCTATATATAATAATCTAATAAAGGTGTAGTGTAAATTTATAGAGTCCCGGCTACCGTTAAACTCCGTTTTAAAGTATAAAATTAGTGATTTAAAAACGTAAAGTGTGCCAAAAAAATGACTAATAGGCTTTTAAAAATGTTCAACCTCTCAAAGTGATGTGTACACGTGATCAGTGTCAGATACCGTATTTATCGGCGTATAACACGCGCCGGTGTATAACACGCACCCCAAGTTTAGGAGAGAATTTTAAGGAAAAAAAACTTACATTAAAATGCCCATCAATGCAGCCTCATCAGTGTCCATCTGCAGCCTTTTTCAGTGTCAGTGCAGCCTTGTCAGTGCAGCTTTGCCCCAGTGCAGTCTTGTCAGTGCAGCCTTGCCCCAGTGCAGCCTTGTCCCCAGTGTCCATGCCTGCCGCCGCTGACATACACATGCTAGTACTTTTAAATATGGCGCCGCGGAGTTCGGAGGGACTCGGCGCCGGCGGAACTGAACGAACGCCGCCGAGATACACATAGTCGAGTGTATTCGGCTCTTTCCGGCGCCGCTCACAGTCCCACCCTATAATGGACATAACACAGGTCCAATGGCGGGACTGGGCGTGACTGAGCGGCGCCGGAAAGAGCCGAATACACTCGACTATGTGTATTTCGGCTCTGTGATTTCGGCGGCGCTCGTTCAGCACCGCCGAGTCCCTCTGAACTCCATGGCGCCATGTGTAAAACTACTCGCTATGTAAATGTCGGCGGCGATCGCCGACATTCACATAGCGATAGCGGGGATCGGCGTATAACACGCACCCACGACTTTCCCCTGATTTTAAGGGGAAAAAAGTGCGTGTTATACGCCGATAAATACGGTAATCAGTGTTAGATAAAGTGCAGTATGCGTAATAGCTGTAAGGTGATGCTCCTAGTGGTTAGCTAGTAGTAATACCTCCACATACTGGAAATAGACCACTAAAGCTACAAACGATAAATAATACCCACAGATATAAATAAATCACCATATGTAGCCATATTTATTTATATCTGTGGGTATTATCATTTATAGATTTAGTTGAACCATATTTGATGCAGTAACAGTCTGTGGATGATGGACACTCTCAAATGAGGGTGAGGTTAGGTGCGGTTAGGTGCATTTGTTACAGTGAGGTCTTTGTCTGGTGGGTTGCCTTAGATGTCTAAGTAGGCTTATGGAAAGATGACAAAACAGTTTAAGTTATTAAATATCAATCTGACTCATCTAATTAAATTGTTGATATATTATAAGTCCAGGAGTAAGAAATTGCCATCATAGAGATATGTAAATTGATTTTGGTAATGCTAGACCAGGAATAGGCAACCTTAAAGAGGTGAAGATCTACCTGAACAATGTGGGAAACGTCAAAGATCACTGGGCACAGTGTCACCTACTCACACCCGATTTAACCTTCTAATTACTGTACTACCGGGTTGCAATTGCGCGCATTGCACGGCAATCATGGGTTTAATTCAGGAGGCAATATATCACCTCCTCACCACCTGTCAGACACACTCTGATCGCTTTTCAGAGGAGCAGCAGTGCCTGCTGCACTTGTGAATGAGCTCTTAGTTGCTCTGGTTGACTTGAAGCTTTACCACCCCCAATCCCTACCCCCTTTAGTTGCTGAGGCAGCAGCTAAAGGTGTACACATGCCACAGCAGGAATTAAGCCCCCTGTTGCTTTTTATGGGTGCTACTACCTGTTAATCGTGAACCATTCAAGTAAATGCAGCCATTCTGCAAGCGTCCTGCAACTGCATGCTTCTGCGGGGTCCAAGCAGGTGGTAAGAAAGCAACACAATGCTGCTATTATGCACAGGGTATTGCTTCACACTGACCTGAAGATCTCTTCTTTCTTGCTGCTGGCACCACTCTGGAGACCGCTAGCCAGGATAAGAGATGGAGTGCAGTTAGTATCACTCCGCATGGGACAGGAGCCAGCACCATAGAGGAGGGATCAGCTTATGCAGCTCTTGCTCCCCACTACAGCGCCAACAAGTATTGCCTCTGCATTGCACTCTGTTTGATGCTCTGGGATGGTGGGTCAGCAAGCCCAGACTGTGATCTACCAGTCACCTGTCCGCAATCTACAGGTTGCTGACCCCCGTGCTAGACCATTTGTATAATTATTCTGCTTTTCGTTGACCGCTGGCTTGGGCAAATAATGGTGACTCATATATATGACAACTATAAAATACAACGTATAACCCTCAATTATTATTATAATTAGGTATATTTTATTATCACAGACCTGCATATAAATCTACCTTATTTGGATATACTACCAACATAAGCAAGGCCTCAAGTTACTTCTGAGTGATACAATTAAACTAGTGGCCCTTTTTAAAGGGGTTGTAAACCTTCATGTTTTTTCACCTTAATGCATCCAATGTATTAAGGTGATTAAACACCTGTCAGTGACCAGCCCCCCCCCCCCTTTTACTTACCTGAGCCCCCGAACTTGACCCAGTGGGGAGACGCGTGGTCTCTGCCCGGGGTTCTCGGTTTGATTGGATAGCGCAGCCATTGGCTCCCGCTGCTGTCGATCAAATTGAATAATGGGAGCGCCGGGGGGCGGGGCCGAAGTTCTCATTCAGCCTCTATGCACGCTGAATGCTGGACTCGGGAGCGCACCCGCAAGGTAACCCGCTTGGAGAAGTGCTTCTTCAAGGGGGTTACCAGATGTGGGGAGGAGCCGCGAGAGCCACCAGGGCTCCTCCCTACATCTAATAAACCCCCTCCTCTGTGCAAAACGAGCTGCACAGTGGAGGCAAGTATGATATGTTTGTTATTTAAAAAAATAAAATAAAAATTAATTTACCCTTACAATCACTTTAAGTAAAAACAAAATAATAAAAACATAGTAACCAAAATATAACGAATATCTAATCATAAATATGCATTTTCTATGTAGCCAGGACTTTGTCCTTCCTCTGGCCATCTATTTAGCTCCCCTGATTACCAGTATATGGGCTCCAGTTGTCGATGTAAATATTGACAAGATCTTCTGTCATTCCTATATTTTGATTCAACAGGTATGTTGAATCAAAAACAGCCAGCATATTACTGGATATGCAATGCAGTAAATACAGAGAGACAAGATTTAATATATATGTAGTGTAATGTCTGTTTCAAAATAATTTTGTATATGAACATTCATGTTTAATATAAATTTGTGATTGTTTAACCACTTCAGCCCCGGAAGGATTTACCCCCTTCCTGACCAGAGCATTTTTTTTAAATTTGGCACTGCGTCACTTTAGCCGACAATTGCGACGTTGTACCCAAAAATTGACATTTTTTTTTCACACAAGTAGAGCTTTCTATTGGTGGCATTTGATCACCTCTGCGGTTTGTTTTTTTTTGCGCTATAAATAAGAGCGACAATTTTGAAAAAAAAAAAGCAATATTTTTTACTTTTTGCTATAATAAATATCCCCAATATATAAAAAAACAATTTTTTCCCTCAGTTTAGGCCAAAGTGTAGTATTCTAGATAAAAAAAAAAAAAAAAAAAAAAAAAAAATCGCAATAAGCGTATATTGATTGGTTTGTGCAAAAGTTATAGCGTCTACAAAATAGGGGACAGATATATGGCATTTTTATTATTAATTTTTTTTTTTTACTAGTAATGGCGGCGATCTGCAATTTTTAAATCGGGACTGCGACATTATGGTGGACACATCGGACACTATTTTGGGACCATTATCATTTTTACAGCCATCAGTGCTATAAATAGCCACTGATTACGGTATAAATGACACTGGAAGGGAAGGGGTTAAACACTAGGGGGCGATCAAGGGGTTAAGTGTGTCCTAGGGAGTGATTCTGACTGGGGGGGATGGGCTACCACTGACATGACAGCGATCACTGCTCCCGATGACAGGGAGCAGTAGATCCCTTTCAGGTCACTAGGCAGAACAGGGAAATGCCTTGTTTACATAGGCATCTCCCCATTCTGCCTCTACGTCTCACGATCGCGGGCCGACAGCAGAATTTGCGGGACCCGCGGGCACGCTCCCGCGGTGTGCGTGCAAGGCGGCAAATTCAAAGGGATGTACAGGTACGCCTATTTGCCTGTACGAGCCATTCTGCCGACGTATATGTGTGTGCGGCGGTCGGCAAGTGGTTAATGTATGTATTCTTTTGTAGATAGTTTTTCACACAATTCTAATTGATGCCTAATACTCTGAAAAACATTTGGCAAATCATGTTGAGATTGATGCATCTATTGTAAACATGGAATATGTAAACTATGTTTGTCGATTATAAATACAAGGGGATTCATGGTTTTATTGAATAATTTTAATTGATATGAAATAAAAAATGGTTCCATTTTAACAATATTTGTGCAGTTATCAGCACCTTACAAGTCCCTTATCTTTCATACTACATACTTACCGTATTAAAAATGTACATAGTTTGTCGCCATTGCATGCACTTGTGCAATTTTAAAGCATGCCATCTTTGGCATCTAATTACTATTGCTATGGAGCCGTGACAGAGGCTTTACGCACTTCCCCCAATATTAAGGGATTGCGGATTGATTGGTTGGAGAGGGTAGCTTTGTATGCAGATGATCTTTTATTATTTTTGAACGATGCCGGACCCTTGCTCCAAGAGGCCTTAGAGATACTATATTATTTTTCAACGGTTACAGGGCAAGGTAAATTTGACTAAGTTCTTGTTGTTTCCAATAGATATGGAGGCCAGCAGCACAGCTTTGAATGATATTCCATTGCAATGGGTAGAGAATTTCAAGTATTTAGGAGTTGCAATTTCCCACCAAGCTTCTGAATTTCTCTGAATTTGACTCCGATTCTAGGAGACATTGGGTCAAAATTGAAAGCATGGAAATCTCTACAATTGTCCTTATTGGGACATATTAATCTTTTAAAAATGAAAATGAAATACCAAAATGTATGTATTTAGACATTCTCCTCAGTGGCTCCCTGTATCCTTTTAAACAAGATTAAATCAGCTTTTTTCATCTTTATGGGGATCAAAGAACCCCAGGTACAAATTACCCTGATGAGCCCTTGTGAACAGGGAGGCTTAGCTTTTCTGGATCTAAATACATACTTTTAGGCCACTAAGCTGGTTACGATCGCATGATGGCTAAGCCCAGATTTATATAACTGCTCTACTCGGGTGGAGGCAGCAGTGGTAGGTTCCATAGAAGCTCTTAAGATACTTTAATTTAGGGGCCGTAGGGCACCCTTCCAGGTGACTACTCAAGCTTGGGAGGCTGGTATTAGATGCAAGTGTTATCCAAAGGGCGCGATTTCTCTAAATGCCCCTCTATAGTTTAATCCTACTCTTCAATTTTTTTAAAAAACCAGAGCCTATTGCATGGACTAAATATAATATTAAATTACTCTCTCAAGTGGTTACTAATCAGAAACTACCTTTTCTTCACTTACTTCAATTTTTAACTTGCCTAGTTCCCATCTATTTAGATATTTCCAGCTTCTCCATACTTTTCATGCAGTTTCCACAGGATAGTCTAATGATTATACAATCCACTCTAGAATCCGAACTTAAGTTTGGGATAAGCCCACCTTGAGACTGTACTCTCATCTTACTTTAATTTCTATTTTGCCACTAGAGGGTCTTAGAGCTAGGTGGATGCGAGATATACCAGATTTGGATATGGAGGATTGGAGTGGTGTGTGGGATTTCCCTCTGCGATCTCTGGTATCTTTGAGATCCAATTTAAATTGGTACATAGAGCATATATTATGCCTTATAGACTTCAAAAGATAAATCCTGGGTGCTCTTCTAAGTGTTGGAGGTGTGGAGCATCTCGGGGGATTTCACACACATCTTTTGGACTTGCCCATATATAGTTATTTTTTGGGTGGAAGTGGTGGATTTATTGAATTACCTCTGCTCCTTTACCGGTTTCAATGTCTGTTTGAGGCTATTTTCCCTACAGTGACTGAGCGAGTATTTGCTAATACAACATTATTCTACGCAAGAAAATCCATTGCTTAGCATTGGAAGAAACCTTGTTCTTCTATGCTTTTATATTGGAACCAATTGATGAACAATCTCCCATTGTACAGAGACACCTATGTGAATAGGGGTTGCCCTAGTAAGTACAATAAAGTCTGGGCAAAGTGGCTGGACAAACCATACATGGCATCTAATGCAGATGGGGGTTATTAATCATAATATGTGTGCTTCCTTACAAGGGATGCTTGGGGCCATTGGTGATAGAATGGATTGTTTTCTTTTTTTGGACACATGGGATGGCTTAGATCTAAGCCCAGATAAAAAATATCCTTTTGTTAATCACTATACTCTTTCCATTTTTTATTTTGAATTCTAATTTTGGATTGATAGTTGCTATGCAATGCGATTGGATCTTGACATTGTATTAATACAATCTAGGTTCAAGGTGTACGTTTTGTCGTGTTTTGTTTTGTCTAAAGCCTCATACACACGATCGAACTTCAAACTTTTCCGTGGATTTCTGTCCAAAGGGCGTTGGCCGTGAACTTGGTATGCATACACACGGCAGGAATTTTTCAGCCAACTTTCACCAAATCACGTGGTTTTTCAGCTCTTTACCGCCACCCTTTGGTCAACTTCTGTATTGTTGTCTGATCTTTTGCATTGGTTCTGAGCGTGTTTGTACTTTGGACTAAAGTCCTATGGACTTGTGTACACGCGATAGGATGATAGGATTTTGCACCATAGGACTTTTGTTGCCGGAAAGCTTGTCTGTTTGCACAGCCAACATTTGATAAAAAATTGCAACACACCACCATTTTTTTTTCTAGAGCCTCTGCTTTAAAAAAAATAATCTATAAATGTTTGGGGGTTCAAAGTATTTTTTTTAGCAAAAGGAAAACTTATTTATGTAAACAAAAAATGTCAGAAAAGGCTTGGTCTTCGAGTGGTTAGAAGAGTGGGTGATGTGTGGCATAAGCTTCTAATGTTGGGCATAAAATGCCAGGACAGTTCAAACACCCCCAAATGACCCTTTGTGGAAAATAGACACCCTAAAAGGTATTTACTGAGGCATGGAAGATTATTTTTTGACACAAGGTTCTGAAAAATGACAAATAAAAGTTTGTCTTTTTACACAAAGTTATCACTTAAATTATATATTGCTCACATATGCCATGGCTAGATGTAACATTACATCGCAAAATACATTCTGCTACTTGTACTGAATATGGGGATACCACATGTGAGATGGTCAGTCTAGCCACGTACAGGACCCCGAAATCCAATAAGCACCTTCAGGCTTTTAAAAGGGCGTTATTTCCTCATTACAATTCCTGACTACCAATTACAGTTTCAAAGGCCCTAAAATGCCAGGATAGTACAAAACACCCCCCAAGTGACCCCTTTTGGGAAAGTAGACACTCCAAGGTATGTGCTAAGAGTAATGGTATTTTGCAGATCTCCTTTGTTGCCACACGTTTTTGGAAAATTAAGAAAAATAAAATGTATTTATTTTTCAAAACCTCATGACAAAAAAATGAGCTCTACAAAAGTACTGTCACGTACCTGGTCGGAGGCAGAGAAGGCTTCCCTTGTGGCCAAGTGCAGAGCTCCCCTAAAGGTGATAACGGAGTGCTTGGCTCAGAGAAGCAGGGGTTGCCAGCTGAGGTGAAGAGATGTCTGCTGGATGGCGGCTGACAAGCAGGATGCACTGCTGGGCAGGAGTCCCTCAGGAGCACCGGGTGAGACTTGGCAGCAGGGAAAGCAAGGAGCAGAGAGCCCGGCCAGAAGTCATGCATGGAAGGTCAGCCAGGAGTGAAGCAGCAAGCAGGTTCAGGAGTAAGTTGGGGTCATACATTGGTAATCAGGCAGCATCGGAGTCAAAGGGGTCAAGCACGGATCAGCAGGCAGAAGCAGTGACAATGGAACAAGCCAAGGGTTAAAACTGGGAATGGAGACAAGACAGATCAAAGGCAAGCCAGGTCAGTAACAGGAAATCCAATGATAACAAGAACAGGAACACACGGGGGGAGCTTAAGACCATCCAGCAACTATTGGTTCATACTGCTGGCTTTAAATAGTTCACTGGGTGCCCGAATCAGTCACGCATTGGCACATGGATCCTCACGGCTCTTTGTGTCCATGCGCTCATTCATATTGGTGAATTTCTATGTGCCAATCTTTGATTTTGCTGGGCATTTGCAGGATGTGTCAATCCTAAGAACCGTTCTTTGACCGTGCTGCGCCCCCCCTCCTCCGGATGCCCAGGCATGCTTTGCTTGTCTGGGTATTTGATGAAGAATTCACGCAGGAGTCTAGGGGCATGTACATTACTTGCTGGCTCCCATGAACTTTACTCAGACGAGTTCCCCTTCCACTTTATGAGGTATTGGACCCGTCTTCTCCTCTTCCAGCAGTCCAGGAAAAAGTATGAGGTAGAGGCCAAAAATTGGAAGATAGGAAATGGCGCCGTTATAAAAAGTGTATCAGTACAATGATAAGTATAAAGTAGCAGGTGCTAGATTTGTGTAAACAAGTAATAGAAGTATATCAGTGCAATAAGTACTCTTATCAAAAATATAAAGTGACCAGTGCTATTTCTGTGCAAAAAACTTGCAAACAATGTGCATATGATGAGAGCCATTTCTGTTTTAGGAATCACTATCCTTCAAATATGCTCTTGTTTCTTCCATACTTTTTTTTTGTAAAAAAGTGTCCAGATACTGGCTCACTCGGGCCGATACCGAATTATTACTATTCACTATTGGTCTGGCAGGTGGATTGTAAGGATCTTTATGAACCTTAGGTAATGTGTACAAAGTTGGTACACGACTGAAGCTTGGAACCAAATACTTTTTTTCTTTTTTATTCAATATTCTCGTATTATATTAAAATTCCACCAAATTTATCAGGTCTTTCTGATAGTCATTAGTGGGATCTTTGGTTAATTGCATACAATTGCTTTTATCGGATAACATATCCGTCAGTTGAGAGTGATAATAGGAACTAAGATCACCACACCTCCACCCTTATCTGCTGGTCTTATAATAACATTTTTCCTTGTTTCAAGGGATTTGAGCCCATCTTCAATGTACTTTGGGTTTATTTGCTTTTTTGGAACCAATTTTTCAACATCTTTAAGACCATTTGTTTAAAAAACATCAACATGTTTGTTTGAGGGTTGTGGTGAGTTAAATAATGACTTGTTTTTTTAAACCGCTATCCACACCCAAAGTGGTATGGTCTATTTTTTTACCAGTGCCCACATTGGTGTCCAAAAAGTACCTTTTCATGTTAATTTTTCTTATGTACTTCTGAACATCAATGTAAACACTAAATTAGGTGATGTAAAAGGTAGATTTATCCTGATACCACTATGAAGACATCCTGAGTTTGTTGATTATAGTGTTTCTATAGTATAGGCACCATACACTGAGCAATCTAGCCACTTCGTGCCCAGGCCAATTCTGACATTTCTGTCCTACATGTAAAATTCATCATTTTTTTGCTAGAAAATTACATAGAACCCCCAAACATTATATATATATATATATATATATATATATATATATATATATATATATATATATATTTTTTAGCAAAGACCCTAGAGAATACAATGGCGGTCATTGCAACTTCTTATCTCGCGCGGTATTTGCGCAGCAATTTTTCGAACGCGTTTTTTTGGAAAAAAAAAAACTTTCATGCGTAAAAAAACCCCAAAACATTAAAGTTAGCCCAATTTTTTTGCATATTGTGAAAGATGAAGCTATGCCGAGTAAATTCATACCTAACATGTCACACTGCAAAATTGCACACACTCGTGGAATGGCGCCAAACTTTGGTACTTAAAAATCCCCATAGGCGACGCTTTAAAATTTTTTACTGGTTACATGTTTCGAGTTACAGAGGAGGTCTAGGGCTAGAATTATTTCTCTTGCTCTAACGTTCGCGCCGATACCTCACATGTATGGTTTGAACACCGGTTTCATATGTGGGCGGGACTTACGCATGCGTTCGCTTCTGCGTGCTAGCACACGGGAACAGGGACATTTTAATTTTTTTTTTATTGTTAATTTGACTTTTATTTTTTTAGTTTGACATTAAAAAAAAAATAATAATTTTGATTACTTTTATTCCTATTACAAGGAATGTAAACATCCCTTGTAATAGGAATATGGCATGATCGGTCCTTTTTACAGTGAGACAGTGAGATACGGGGTCAATAAGACCGCACATCTCACCTCTAGGCTGGGAAGCCTAAAATAAAAAAATAAAAAAACGATCACCGCTTCCCAGCCGAAGCGGTGCCGTTTTTTTTAATGCAGAGGCCGGGCGTGACGTCATATCACGCCCGGCCTCCGAACATCTGGTTCGCCAGAAATCTCTACGATCACCATCCGGGGCTGGCGGATCCTGTGTCCGACTCACCGTTGGAAGTGGGGAGTCGGTACAAGCACCGGAGGGCAGCGGGAGCGTCCCCTCCCACCGCCCGTAAGAACGATCAAGCGGCGGAACAGCCAATATCTGAATGATGTGTGTAGCTACAGGCTTCATTCAGATCTAGCCCCGCAAAGTCGAGAACGTCCCAGGACGCCCTACGGGCGCTAAGTGGCTAGATTGAGTGATCATAATCTAGTTGCAGAGCATTTGAGATTACTTGATTTGCTTGTGTAATATGTTAGGTGTATAGCAAAAAAGTTTTTTATTTTTTATTTTGCATTTGTAATGTTATTATGCAAGAGTATATACAATTGCCAAGTCTAATGCAGATTAGGATTGACAGGTGAAATGTGTTGTCAATTAGTCTGCAGCATAGGAGTGACCCTCTGACAGAGTGTGCATTTATAGTTCAGAGCTGCGCTGCGTAGCTACTCCCTCTGACGAAAGTGATGACAGAAACGTGTCCGCGTCAGGGCGTTGCTACGCTGCTATCTACAGAGTCGGCTTATCCTCGTCTGTCCTTCCCGGGAACACCGCGGGAGCGGTGAGAGGTTAGAGGGGAATGCACGACTGACATAGTATTGATGTTACATGCCCTTATATTATGCAAACATTGTGTTTTTTTGTGGGATAATTTTAAATAATTATTGTACTGGATTACGCTATGTGGAAATTTTTTTATCTATTGCTTGCAATGAGCAAAATACAGATGAAGTGACCAGTGAACAGCGATTATCCCTTTGATTGATAAGCGTGCTAACCAGCAGGGTCTGGTAAGTGGATTACCTACAGGGCTGTGGCACAAGTGGTGTGGTGATGGAGACTTGGGATCACTGCTAATATTTTCTTCCACAATCGTCTAGTTTATACTCACCTGCCTTTTCTTAATGGATTTTCACTGAGTGGATCACATTTTGATACTTTGTTTAAGTGGACTCTTTTTTTTACAAATAAAACGTTGTTTATTTTTGTAAAGAATACACAGGTAATTGGCAAACATTACATTTACATACTTACAAGGATGAAATGATTGACAGGATAAACAGTGCATTTTGTACATTTTCACATTTTGATTTCAGGTGTTGTAAGTTATTATCCTCTGTCAGGCTTTATCATGCATTCAGGGTTTCTTTATGCCCGTTGCATTAGTAGATTATACTGTGAGGCATATTTGTTAGACTCAGAGATTGCTATCGCTCATGGAGTTGCAGGTAGCTGAGTTATCTAACTAGGAGTTCCATATTTTCTCATATTTGGATGGGCATCCTCTGCAGCGATCCATTCCTGTAATGTAGGCGTTTCTACCCTCATCCACTTTCTCGCTATAAGTAGTCTAGCTATAAACAGTGACTCTCTAAGAAAGATGACATGGAATTTATCTGAGTCAGGATCTGGGAAGATTCCCAGCAGGCATTGTTTGGGACATAGTCGGAGGGGAGATCCCATTTCGTCATGTATAAACTGTACCACGTGGGACCAGTAATCTTGTATAGCTGGGCACGCCCATATTAGGTGATAAAAGGAACTAGAGGGGCTGCTGCACCTGGGGCAGAGAGGGTTGTGTTGAGGTTTAAATCTAGCTAATCTTATGGGAGTTAGGTATGATCTATGCAATATGTACAGTTGGGTAAGTCTGTCTGCCAGTCTAGTAGACACCGCTTTACAGTTGTCCAGCGCGTCCTCCCACTCGTCATCCTCCAGCTCCCCCACGTCTCCAGCCCATCGACTCCTCAATCCCCCATAGGCAAGGGTCACTGCCGCAGGACGGATCAGAGAGTTATAAAAAACTGAAATAAGTTTGGAGGAGTCTTGTCCTACAATAATATGGAGGGTATCTGGTTGTTCTAGATTGGGAGATCCATCCTGAAACTGGGTCTGCAAGGCATGGCGGAGCTGGAGGTATCTAAAATGCATAGAATTGGGAAGGACAAAGTCCTCCTTAAGCTGTTGAAAGGATTTCAGAGTGTTGTCCTGATACACATCCGAAAGTGTCCTCACTCCTCGAGCGAGCCACATATGGCGTCCTGGTAAAAGTAATAATTCCTTTAAACCCGGGTTGTCCCATAGCGGTGTGTGTGAATGTGTGGATGGCAAAGCTAATCTACGTCTCACCACTGCCCATATTTTGCAGTGAGCATATACTAGGCCTTTAAGGATACCCAATGCCCCAGGGGCTGGGGGGTCTCTGAAAATAATTTGAAAAGGGTGAGTGTACAGATGAGTTTGTTGGGAGCATAACAGGGCCATATATCTTTCCTTATCGCATTTGTCCAAATAGTAAAAATGTGACAGCTGCGCTGCCAGATAGTAGTAATTAAAATCCGGGAGCGCGGCGCCGCCTAAATCTGTGGGATTCTTTAGTACTTGCCATGGTAATTTATGTCGGGCCTTCCCCCATACAAATGAGTTAAGAATTTTTTCGATGGATTTAAAGATTCTGAGTGGTAAATAAAGTGGGGCATGCCAAAAGACGTATAGGAACTTGGGGAGTAGAGCCAGTTTTATAAGATTCACCCAACCCATGACTCCCAGGGGAAGCTTAGCCCAAACTTGGGTCTTATGTTTCAAATTAGTAATCAGGGGTTCTATATTCAATTTGGTGTATTCCTCAGGGGTTCGGGTGATGGTAATTCCCAGATATTTTATGGAGCTAACGGTTGTGAGGGGAGAGGAGGCCTGGTTCTGGGGGGGCGCGCCTATATCTATAGGGAGAATTTGGGATTTGTCCCAATTTATTTTTAAGCCTGAGTGTGTTCCGAATGTTTGTATTGTTTCTAGCGCTGTTGTCTGAGAGGAGCCGGAGTCAGATAAATACAACAACATGTCATCAGCGTATAGGCTGAGTTTTTCCGTCAGGCCACCTCTCCTCAAGCCTGTGATTCCCGGGTGTGACCTCAGCAACGCTGCCAAGGGTTCCACCGCAAGGGCATAGAGTATGGGGGATAGCGGGCACCCCTGACGTGTACCCCTAGAGAGTGGGAAGGAGTCAGAGACCCTCCCGTTAACCAAGATCCTGGCGCTAGGGCCCCGATACATCAGTTGGAGCCATCTGATAAATTTTGGGCCGAAACCAAATTTTGCCAAACACTGCCAAAGGTAGTTCCACTCGACAGAGTCGAACGCCTTTGCGGCTTCGAGGGATACTATGACTCTGGAGCCCATCTGATCATGTTCGGCTTGCAGATTCATATGCAGTCTACGAAGGTTATAGGCCGTGTTTTTTGCGGGCATGAATCCGGTTTGATCCGGGTGTATCAGGGTGAGGATAACTTTGTTCAAGCGCAGCGCCAGGACCTTGGCCAGAATTTTTATGTCAAGCTGAAGAAGGGATATTGGGCGATAGGATTCAGGGAGTTCTACATTTTTTCCGGGTTTGGGAATGAGTACTATATAAGCTTCAGCCATGGATTGAGGTAGTATACCGGATTTAAATATGTGGGAGAATAACTCGTAAAGTCTAGGGACGATGTGTTCTGTGTATGTTTTATAAAATTCAAGGGGGAGCCCGTCTGATCCAGGTGCTTTAGAAGTTTTGAGTGTGGCCAGCGCCTCTAAAATGTTATCGGTGGAAATGGGGGCCTCCAGCATATCAAAGTGGGTTTGAGAGAGTGCAGGCAGATTTATGTCATTTAATAAGGTTTTTGTTTCCTCATTGGTAGTATTGGCCGTAGAGGTGTACAAGGATAGGAAAAAGGAACGAAATTCGCTTGCCACTTTGTCGGGCTCAGATATCAGTTCCCCATTAGTACCTCTAAGGGACACAACTATGGGTGGTCTCATATCCATATGAGCTAGGTATGCCAGGAGGCGACCCGCCCGTTCCCCGCACTCGTACGTCCTCTGTTTAGCATTGAATATTTTTCGCTCTGCTCTTTCAAAGTGCAAACCCGAGACTAGCCGGTTTTGTTGTTTTAGCTGATCTGCTGTGAGGGGAGTTGGATTCGAGAACTCCCTCTCCAGGTCCGCCAGGGCCTGTTCCGCCTGTCTAACCACTTGAGAGGAAGTTCTCCTGTATTTGGTAATACAGCGAGCGAGTGTCATGCGGGCATGTGATTTAAAGGAGTCCCATATGACATCAAAGGATGCTGAGTTCTTATTATTCTGAAAAAATATGTCCCATTCGATCCCCAATTCATCTATTCCTGGAACTACCGACAGCCAAAAGGGATTAAATTTTCATGTGTAGGTATTGGGTGGAGAGTCAAATTTAATTGCAACCCAATATGGGGCATGGTCTGAAAGTGTACGAGGGTGGAATCCCTCCTCTTCTAACATAGGGAGAAGGGGGCGAGATATAAAGATCATATCTATTCTGGACATGGAGTTGTGTGCTGCTGAGAAACAAGAAAATACCTTATCCTGAGGATGGTGGTGCCGCCATGTGTCTATCAGTGCTAATTCTTTAAAGAATCTGCCAAATCTTGTGTGTTGTGGGGAAGTAGTGTCAGAGGGGTGCATTGTCAGTCTGTCAAGTTCCCCATCTATGACGTTATTGAAGTCTCCCAACCAAATCGCCGGGGTACTTGGATATTGAGACATAAATGCCAAACCCTCATTTAACACATCAAAATGGAACGGGGGGGGGGGAGGACGGGGTATGTAAATTGCCAGTATCAGGAGTTCCAATCCATTTATTCTAGCGTGCAGAAATAGGAATCTGCCCTGAGGGTCAGATTGGAGTGTCAGTAGGGTGAATTGTACCGTTTTGACTACAATAATCGCTATTCCCCTGGAGTTGGCAGTGTAAGGGGCTTGGTACAACCAACCTACCCAGGGTTTTTTAAGTGATAACATTAGTTGTCCTGTGAGATGGGTCTCCACCAAGACCATCATCTCTGCACGCATACTTTTAAGAACAGATAGGACTGCGTTTCTTTTTGGCCTAGCTCTAATACCCCGCACGTTCCATGTAACACACTTCAACTTAGACATGCCAACAGAGTCTGCCCCATATTAATCCGCTGGTCCGGTGGCCCAGCGGGTGCCCCGCACCACCCAATGGGGCGGCGCGTAGTCCCGCACGGCTCACCCGGAGCAACGAGACCAACGTGTATACCTTCCAGCCTCTTACTTTGCAGCCATGGATTTCTAACAGGTGGCATGAAACAACACAAATGTGGTGGTAAATCAAATATTTGCCTGTGAATAAAACTCTTTCCATCATTAGTAGCATGTATATTCTTACAACGTGATAACTTGTGCACTTTGCATTTCAACACTCTGGGCCATCCAGACACACAGCCCCCCCCCTCTAACTTAGGGGGAGGGCACAGCTGCCGGATATTCCAGGGAAACAAAACTTGCGCCAAATGGCGAACATTACAGTTGTAACTTGTAAAGACCGGGTCCGTTATGGAACCTGCATCTATGGGGACAATAACTCGCTGAAGAGCGGACATTAGCATGAGTAGCATGCCTCCCAGATTATAACCTTCAGGATAGCATATTTGTGTGAAAAATAAAAAAAGGATGATTTGGGGTTGGTTTCCGGGAGTCGTGGCGGGTCCCAGCCCGCCATTGTTACAAGCTGGTTGTGTGGGGTCTGTTTAGTGACGGGGGAAGGATTAAGCATCAGATGAGGAGCATCGGGGGGGGGATGAGAAGAAAAGGGAGGGTACGGCGATTCGCCGATATTATGTTGTCTATTCTTGTAGTGTCCCGAGAGATGAAAGGGATATCTTCTGGGGTTTGGGGGGTACAGTACCTTAGTGAAATTCGGAGTGAGTGTGTTCGGAGGTGCTCCGTGTTGAACTCGGAGGTGTCACATAGAAGATCTGGAGCCGTCTGGTATTTTAAGCGGGTGCTCTGTCCGGTGCCGCTCGATCCTCCAGCCACGCGAAAACAGCCTCGGGTGTGTCGAAGAAGTGAGCTCTGTCCTCGCCAACCACACGGAGCCTGGCGGGGAAGAGCATTGCATATGAGTAGTGCCGGATTCTTAGCTGCCGCTTGGCTTCTGCGAAGTGCGCCCTCCTCTTCTGGACCTCCGCAGAGAAGTCCGGGAAGACTTTAATTTCTCCATTTTTGTATGGGATATTGCCTTTAAGTCTAGTGAGGCGGAGGACAGCATCCCGGTCCCGAAAGTTGAGCATTTTAGCAATGAAGGTTCTAGGAGGTGCACCTTGAGGGGGAGGTCTGGATGCCAATCTGTGTGCTCTCTCCACCACGAATGAAGAGGAGAATTCAGCTCGCCCAAAAGTAGATGTAAGCAGGTTTTCAAGAAACGTAGGGGGGTCAGAACCTTCCGCACCCTCAGGCAGTCCCACAAACCTTAGGTTGCACCTCCGTAATCTATTTTCCAAATCGTCCTGTTTCGCGAGCACCGCATTCAGTTGATGTTGCATTCTTTCGGTTGAGATTTGTAATGGCGGCACGCTGTCCTCCACCTGGCTGATACGGGTCTCCGTCTCCGTGACCCGCTCCCTCAGCTTCTGAAGGTCCCGACGGATCAAGGAGACATCCACCTTTACCTCCTCTATCTTGCATGTGAGGGTACTTTTACAATCCGAGATAGCCTCAAGTATACGTGCAGTGTCGTCTGCACCTGAGTCGAGCGGGGTAGGCTGATCGGCACCATTTTCCTCTGCGGCCGCCTTGTCCTGCAGACGATACTTGGCAAGTTTAGAAGCCGCGTCTGTGGTTTTCTTCGGCGGAGACATTCTCCCTGTATGTTCTCCCCCTTGAGTAGATATTGTGGATAGTTTTTAAGGGCAATGGAGGCCCCAGGATTTGCGGAGACGGATATATGGCAAGCGGAGCTCCCGTTCAACACTCCTCACGCCATGCCGGTCCAGGCCACGCCCCCTTTTATTCCAGGCCACGCCCCTGTTTAAGTGGACTCTTAAGCAATTTCATTGATATATTTAAATATTTGCTATTTTTGCAATAGCGCTGCTAACGTTTTAGAAATTTTTCTTTGACATACATTTGATGCATCTCATTTTAGTATAGCAGCTGCCGACTATTGCTTTATCAATATTTTCTCTGTGTGCGCGCCGAGGGAGGGATACTGAATATAGTTTTTTATCTCTCATTCTTTGATATTTGTGAAATGCATCTACCAGCTTTCTGTCAACACTTTGGGATGTTCTGAATAAAAGAATTTTGATAGAGTACAGTCATATCTTCTTTTGAATATATGCGGAGGCGAGCTGAGGTGGGCACCTGTCCAGATCATCAGGCTTTCATAACCTCACCTGGAGCAGCAAGTCTTCTTGTTTGAACTCTTCTGCTCCAGCAGGTGATGGGCCCAGGACTGAGGTTCAGTGAAGAGAGATAATGAACCCCACTTTGGCAGTCTCTATAGAAAAAGTTATTGGCTTAAAGGGCCAGGTACAGCAGGCAGGCATTCTTGAAAGCTCTGAACTTCCTTCGGTCACCTAAGAAACGTTCCAGAGTGGGTACCCTTGGTTCAGGAGGTGGGACCACCACAGTAGGAGCCGAGTGTTCCTGGGCCGATGAGGCAGACATAGCGACTGCAGCGGGCGGATTAGGAGTTTGCTGTGGCAGAAGTTGAGGTCAGGTTTTGTAAGCGACCCTCCAACTGGAAATATCTATCCTGTAAGCCTGGGTAAGGGCTGTGACTTGTTGGCACAAAGCCTCGAGCTGGGAAGCACTTCTGTCGGCCTCTAACACAGTGCCTGGATGATACTGTCACGTACCTGGTTGGAGGCCGAAGTGCTGAGAGGGTGCTCCTGAAGTACAGAGTGCTCCTGAAGAGGTAACAGGGAGTGCTTTGCTCAGAGAAGCAGGGGTTGCCAGCTGCAATAGGCTGAGGTGATGTAGACATGCCTGCTGGATGGAGGCTGACAAGGATGCACTGCTGGGCAGAAGTCCCTCAGGAGCACCGGGTGAGACTTGGCAGCAGGAAGAGCCAGGAGCAGAGTCAGGAGCCAGGCCAGAAGTCATGCACAGAAGGTCAGCCAGGAGTGAAGCAGCAAGCAGGGTCAGGAGTAAACCGGGGTCATACACGGAGTCAGAAGAGCAAGCCAGGGGTCAAGCATGGATCAGCAGGGTCACTGGAACAAGCCAAGGGTCAACGCCAGGGATGGAGACAAGGCAGGTCAAAAGCAAGCCGGGTCGGTAACAGGCAATCCAATGATTAGGGATGAGCTTGATGTTCGGGTCGAACATAAGTTCGACTCGAACATCAGGTATTCGCCCGGTCACCAAAGAACAAATTTGAGCGCTGCGGAATGCCCCATAATGCACTGCGAGATCGCAGTGCATTGCTGTATGATGATTGGCCAAATTGATTGGCATGCACCTGACCATGCTTTGGCCAATCCCAGCGCCCTCTGATAAGAGAGCCATAATTGGCCAAAGGCAGGGTTGCCTTTGGCCAATCATGGCTCAGGGGGACTAAGTTCACACCCCACACTATATAAGGCCGGAAAGATACTGTAGCTTGATTTAGATTATGCAGGCTATTCAGTTAGTGGCAGTGTATTTGAGATAGAGATATATTACACATATACAGACTCTGCATCCAGTGTAGCCTATATCTACAGTGCATTCCGTGGAGTACTGTTTCTACGACACTTCTGGTAGTGTACACAATACAGTGCAGCCGTAGTGCAGTTGTTACTACCTTTCTGTGGTGTACACAGTACATAATACAGTGCAGCCGTAGTACAGTTGCTACTACTATTCTGGTGGTGTACACAGTACACAATACAGTGCAGTTGCTACTACTTTTCTGGTGCTGTACACAATACAGTGCAATCGTAGTGCAGTTGCTACTACTTTTCTGGTTGTGTACATAGTACACAATACAGTGCAACCATAGTGCAGTTGTTACTACTTTTCTGGTGGTGTACACACTACACAATACAGTGCAGCCGTAGTGCAATGGCTACTACTATTCTGGTGGCGTACACAATTCAGTGCAGTTGCTACTACTTTTCTGGTGGTGTACACAGTACACAATACAGTGCAGGAGGAGGAGGCACAACTCCGAGGCAGGATGTCCTCTAGGGGGCAGCCACCCTACTGCATCACACCGTAGAGCTCCAAAGGTGCAGGGTGCTGCTGACTCCCTGCTGATTTTGAAAAGTTCCTTGGTGTGGACCTTTTTTGACACGTGTGCAGCAGATTGCACCGTTGGTGTTTGCAACTCATGTCTAAAGTGGATCAAGCATGGCCAGAACAGCAGCCGCTTGGGCACCACATGCTTGACCAGACATATGACAACCTCCCATTCAGTCCGTTGGCAACAGCACTTGAAATACCCACATCAAAGAAAAAGGCGGACTTCTCCTTGCTCCTCATCTGGGATCTCCAACCCCACTATACCTCCAGTCCTCTCAAAAACCTGCACTAAGAGGAATGAAAGTATAGCAATAGGTGTCCCAAGTACTTGCAGCCAATCTGCTATCAGTACACCACCATCTGATTTTAGCAGGCAAATTTCCCTACCCCAGTTGCTAAACCATAAAGAAATTTGGTCCCAGCCATCACATGCTCAGTGTCTGAATGCTAGCTTGGCTAAATTGCTAGCACTGCAACTGCTTCCTTTTCAGCTGGTAGACTCTGCCCCCTTTCGTGAATTCGTGGAATGTGCTGTAACTTAGTGGCAGGTTCCAAAACGCCATTTCTTTTCACGGAAGGCCATTCCGGCTCTCTACCGGCATGTGGAAGGCAATGTTTTGGCATCGTTGGACAAGGCGGTCAGCAGTAGGCTACGCAGTAGGTGCATATTACCACCAACTCATGGTCTAGCAAGCATGGGCAGGGACATTACCTTTCCTTCGCGGAGCACTGGGTAACTCTGCTGTCAGCTGGGAAGGATGCAGGACAGGGTTTAGTATTGTTGGAGCTTGTTCCGCCACCACGCCTCCAAAATGCTAGTGGTGATTCTGCCACAGCTCTCTCCTCCACTTCCTCTTCTTCCTCTTCTGCAGATTTGTCCTCTGAACCAGCGGTGCTCTGTAAGCGTTCAAGGGGATACGCAAGCACTCGGGCAAAAAGATGCCATGCGATGCTTGAGTTGGTCTGCTTAGGGGACAGGAGCCACACTGGGGCAGCGATTCTGTCAGTTCTGCAGGGGCAGGCTCAGAGGTGGTTGATGCCACGCCAGCTTCAGCCAGGAATGGTTATATGCGACAATGGCACCAACCTTCACCCCGCCCTCCGACAGGGACACTTGACCCATGTTTGGCACGCGTCCTGAATTTGGTGGTGCAGCATTTCTTGAGCAGGTGCCCAGGCTTACAGGATCTCCTGAGGCAGGCCAGAAAAGTCTGGTCATTTCCGCCAGTCATACAATGCCAGTGCTCAGCTGGCTGACCTTCAAAGGGAATGCAACCTGTCCACCAACCGCCTCATTTGTGACATGTCCACCAGGTGGAAATCAACGTTGGCAATGCTGCAGTGGCTGCACACGCATCAGAGGGCCATCAATGAGTACCTGTGTGAGTATAGCACCAGGACAGGGTCAGGGGAGCTTGGCTTCTTTTCACCATGCCAGTGGCTACTGATTAAGGATGCATGCACTGTCCTCTCACCATTTGAGGCCACGAGGATGGTGAGTAGCAACAATGCATGCATCAGTGATACTGTCCCTCTAGTCTTCCTGTTGGAGCACACGCTTTGTGGAATAATGGACAGGGCACTTGAGGCATAACAGCGGGAAGAAGAGGAGGACTTCCTTACCTCTCAATGCCCCCTTTATTCTAGAATTGAATGCCTCTGCAAACTTACACTGCATGGCCTCCCCGATTCTGCAAAAGCCTGCGAAAGGACCCTAGGATTCGTAGTATCAAGGATCAATGATCCCTCGATCATTACTGGCTGGAAACCCTTCTTGATCCACGTTACAAGGATAAGGTTGCAGAACTCACCCTGCCTTCGCAGAGGGAGCAGAGGATGAAACATCTTCAGGAGGCCTTGAAGAAAGGTTTGTGCAATGAAGAGCGGTGGAGAAGGTGGCCGGCTGACCGATTCCTTTAGACAATTTTTCAGTCCTCAGCGCCAAGGTCTGATCAGTTCAAGCAACCATCGCCAGCGTCTGCATTACATGGTGCAGGATTATCTAGGGGCAAGAGCAGACTTGGAGACCTTTCCAACAGAGCATCCACTGGGTTACTGGATCTTGAGGATGGACCACTGGCCAGAACGTGCTAAATATGCATTTGAGCTACTGGCCTGTCCTGCATCCAGCGTTCTTTCTGAACGCACACTCAGTGCTGCTGGAGGATTTGTAACGGATCATAGAGTGCAGTTGTCCACAGACTCCGTTGATGGGCTCACATTCATAAAAATGAATCAGTCTTGGAACAGCAGCTATCAAGCACCTGATGCTGATGTAACTGATTGATTTTTCTATGGATATGGGACCCCTTAAAGGCTGCCTATGCTGAGTGACTATCCTATTCCTCAATCTTGATGATACTAGCTTCTAACAATATTTTTGGTTTAGGGCTCCACCACCACTGCCTAAGGCACAATTTTTCTGCCCCTGTTTAACAGGGGCATGTAATTACAATTTTTGATTTAATATTTTACAGCAGGGCCCGTTCCTGCGATCACCAAGAGTAACTGAGGGCTTACAGTGTTGTGGCACCATCACCAAAGGCCCAATGTTTTGCAGAGTATATAGGGCAGGCCGTATAGTATATATACTTCTGTTCAGAGTATATAGTGCCTGGGGGCCCCCACACCATTTTTTTAAAAAAATTTGGGTGCGGGGTTCCCCTTAATATCCATACCAGACCCAAAGGGCCCGTTAATGGGCTGGGGGGTTGGGACCCATGCCGTTTTTCTCAATATTTTCATCTATATTGACGGGACCCGACAATACATTACAGCCGCAAGCAGTTTTGGATGTATTTTTTCCTTTAGAAATGTCATTTTGCTGTGGTATTGTTCTAAACACGGGAAAACTGCCCTACTTTACAGGCATACTATAGACACCCCCTAAGCACGATATTTAAAGGAATATTTCATTTTTGTTTCACTTTAAGCATTATTAAAATCACTGCTCCTGAAAAAAACTGCAGTTTTTAAAACTTTTTTGCATTGATACATGTCCCCTGGGGTAGGAGCCGGGTCCCCAAACACTTTTTATGGCAATAACTTGCATATAAGCCTTTAAAATTAGCACTTGATTTTTAAGTTTGTGTCCCATAGAGTTTAACACAGTGTTTGTGTGTTCGAAAGAACTTTTTGCATGTTCGCACGTTTTGCTGCGAACTGAACCAGGGGGTTTTCGGCTCATCCCTACCAATGATAAGAACAGGAACAAAGGAGCATACAGGGGTAGCTGAAGATCATTCAGAAACTAATGGCTCATATGGCTGGCTTTAAATAGTCCACTGGACGCCAGAATTTGTCATGCATTGCTTGTGCACTGGCACATGGATCCTCACGGCTGTTCGTGCCCATTGGGGAATTTCTAGGTGCCAATCTTCGAGTTTGCTGTGCATTTGCAGGAGTGCCAATCCTAAGAACCATTTTCTGACATACTCGCCATACCACATATCAAATTCTTTGCAGTGTCTATTTTCCAAAAAGGAGTAATTGGGAGGGGGGGGGGGAATTGTACTATCCTGGCATTTCAGGGCCACCGAAACCGTGATCGGTAGTGAGGAAGTGACATGGGGAAATACACCCTTTAAAAGCCTGAGGGTGGTCATTTGATTTTGCATTGCCCTGGTATTTTAGCACCTCAAGAAATGTGATAGGTAGTCAAAGTAAAAGCTGTGTAAATTCTAGTATATATACACACACCATAGTTTGTAGACGCTATAATTGTCATACAAACCACTCAAAATACATCCTTTGGGATTTTTTTTTTTTACCTTAAATTTATGACGAAATTAAGAGTTTATTGGATATTTTTTTATAACAAAAAGTAAAATATAGCAAAAAAATAAAAAAACCCAGTGGTGATCAAATACCACCTTTTAACCACTTTAGCCCCGGACCATTATGCTGCCTAAGGACCAGAGGTCTTTTTCCAATTTGGCACTGCGTCGCTTTAACTGCTAATTGCGCGGTCATGCAATGCTGTACCCAAACCAAATTTGCATCCTTTTCTTCCCACAAATAGAGCTTTCTTTTGATGGTATTTGATCACCTCTGCGGTTTTTATTTTTTGCACTATAAACGAAAAAATTTTTGAAAAAAAATGATATTTTCTACTTTTTGTTATAAAAAAAATCCAATAAACTCAATTTTAGTCATACATTTAGGCCAAAATTTATTCGGCCACATGTCTTTGGTAAAAAAAAAAAGTCAATAAGCGTATATTTATTGGTTTGCGCAAAAGTTATAGCGTCTACAAACTAGGGTACATTTTCTGGAATTTAGACAGCTTTTTAGTTTATGACTGCCTATGTCATTTCTTGAGGTGCTAAAATGGCAGGGCAGTACAAAACCCCCCAAATGACCCCATTTTGGAAAGTAGACACCCCAAGGAAATTGCTGAGAGGCATGTTGAACCCATTGAATATTTTTTTTTGTCCTAAGTCATTGAATAATGACAAAAAAAAAAAAATTTACAAAAAGTTGTCACTAAATGATATATTGCTCACACAGACCATGGGCCTATGTTGAATTGCACTCCAAAATACATTCAGCTGCTTCTCCTGAGTACAGGGATACCACATGTGTGGGACTTTCTGGGAGCCTAGCCGCATACGGGGCCCCGAAAACCAATCACCGCCTTCAGGATTTCTAAGGGCGTAAATTTTTGATTTCACTTCTCACTACCTATCACAGTTTTGAAGGCCATAAAATGCCCAGATGGCACAAACCCCCCCTCAAATGACCCAATTTTGTAAAGTAGACACCCCAAGCTATTTGCTGAGAGGCTTGTTGAGTCCATGGAATATTTTATATTTTGACACAAGTTGCAGGTAAGTGACATTTTTTTTTTTTTTGCACAAAGTTGTCACTAAATGATATATTGCTCACACAGGCCATGGGCATATGTGGAATTTCGGAGGCCATGGAATGCCCAGGTGGCACAAACCCCCCCCCAAATGACCCCATTTTGGAAAGTAGACACCCCAAGCTATTTGCTGAGAGGCATGGTGAGTATTTTGCAGCTCTCATTTGTTTTTGAAAATGAAGAAAGACAAGAAAAAACATTTTGTTTCTTTTTTCAATTTTCAAAACTTTGTGACAAAAAGTGAGGTCTGCAAAATACTCACTATACCTCTCAGCAAATAGCTTGGGGTGTCTACTTTCCAAAATGGGGTCATTTGGGGGGGTTTTGAACTGTCCTGGCATTTTATGCACAACATTTAGAAGCTTATGTCACACATCACCCACTCTTCTAACCACTTGAAGACATAAATTCCCCCCCCCCCTCCCATTCACCCTTACTACCCCCTGTGTTTGATCATGCTCTGTTTTTTCTGCCGATCGTAAGCCATAAAATATATACATATGCCCAACAACATACCAGGTAGCATTAACAAAAAACAATAGAGTATTAGGACTTTATTTGACACCTCCTTCCTTAATTCCTTAATGTGTCCATGTGTTAAATGGTCCCCAAAAAATATATTGTATATATATTGTATGGTTACCCTGGCAGAACCTTGCTTCTGTCATATAATATTTACTTTGTTTTATTTATAATTCTGTTTAGTTCACTGTATATAGCAACTCAAAGTGTTGTTTATAATTTTTTTTTTATTTCTCCGCCCCCCTGTGGCGATATATGGTATGGCGCCCTTAGTGTCACATCTGGTGGTTTCCATGGCACAGCGCCGCACATCCGGTTCAATTCTCTGACCGGATGTGCGGCGATTGACGGGGGCCCGGGAGCCCATCTGGGTTCCTATTTTCCTCACCTCTGCAGTCTGTGCGTGGCCGTTGCCTCGTCCCCCCGGTCTCCGTCTTCGGCGCATGCGCGGAGTTCCCTTTGCCGCGCCTGCGCCGTGTGGTCCGGGTGGCGGCATCGCTCGGCGCACGCGCAGTTGCCTGCTGTTGGGCCGGGAGACGCCGCTCTGATTAGACCGGCTGTTCCCGGTCGGGATACCCTCATATATGGGGCGGTCTCTCTGCAATTAGGTGGGACATACAACAGGCGGCAATCTAACAGAGCTGTGCACTCCCAGATTCCTTCATTACCTATCGTGGGGTAAGTCTAGCTGATGGCTGCCTTTTCTGACAAGACTATTGTACATAAACATACACTGCCTTTAGCATTGATCTTTGACTGCTATCTGTATCTATGTTTTTTGTATATGCCAGAATTGCAGCTCATACAAGCTCTCCCCTTACATACAACTACCTGATGTGATACCTATCTGGGCTGCCTTGGTCTCTGTTTGCTGCCAGTCTGACCTTTTTTCAGAGACATCTTCACTTTTGATCGATCTCAGCGATCCATTGAATAAGTCCACCTTTGCGAATACACTTTTTCCCTTTTATATTTAATTGGTAAGTCTTTTCATGTTTAAACTTTGCCAAGCCAGTCCTCCTCTTTCTATCCCCTTTCCCTTCCTTTTTTCCCCCTTTTTCTAACTCCCTTTTCCCTCTTTCCTTCTTTTTCCCCCTCCTCCTCCCCCCCCCTCTTTTTTCCCCCCTGTCTGTATGTCAATATCTTTTCCTCTTTTTTCTTCAGTCCTGCGTCTAAGTATCGAATCCCTTGACCATGCACTACCGTTACCCCCTGTTTCTTGACTCATCTGTCCAATTTTTAATTATGATGTCTAATGTCTTCAAAGACTTCTTTATGTATGGGCTGTCTTGGACCGCTGGTCTGTGCTGTCCTTCCATCTGAGACCTCAATCTTTTATAGGGCCCTTGCCATGCCTCGCCACTAGGGGCTGGATCTTTCTATCTTCTCTAATAAAGTGGTTACTCGCACTTTTCCTACAGTCTACCTATTGAGAACAATTTTTGTGATTTTGATACATGTTTTCCTTTGTCTGTATGTATTTTTTAATAGAACCTCTAGCTCCTGAAGAAGCGTTCTTTGTCAACGTGAAACATGTAGAGCAATTGGAGAATACACCACTCTGGATTACCAGACCTGCAGTGCTCCCTCAATCTCAAACTCTCTAGGGGAAGTCCACCCTTTCCTTTTACTTAGACATTGAATGTTTTGTTAAAAATATACAAAATCACCTAGGAAACTGCAGGATAGGATCCTTAATGGTGTTATTACATGTGTTGTATGCCTATATCTGATGTTTTTAAATGTCCATTCCCCATGTTCTTTGTAGGTTATAAATAAAATTCAACTTTTTTACATATCTTTTGTAGTTCAATACAGTTGTGCCTTAAAAGTCCCATTTTTAGTCCCTTGATGCTTCTAACACATTATCGGGGACGTTGGCACAAGTGACCTTTAAGTACCTACAGAGTCACCCTGTATATTAGGTACTTCAGTACTAGGATCTCCCTTTAGTGAAAGGGAGATCCTAGTACTGAAGTACCTAATATACAGGGTGACTAATATACAGGGTGAAGACAAAGCCCTTTCTGACATTTTTTGTTTACATGAAAAAATTATTTTTTTTTGCAAGAAAATTACTTTGAACCCCCAAACATTATATATATTTTTTAAAGCAAATGCCCTACAGATTAAAATGGTGGGTGTTTCATTTTTTTTTCACACAGTATTTGCGCAGCGATTTTTCAAACGCATTTTTTGGGGAAAAAAAACACACTTTTTAAAATTTGAATGCACTAAAACACACTATATTGCCCAAATGTTTGATGAAATAAAAAAAGATGATCTTAGGCCGAGTACATGGATACCAAACATGACATGCTTTACAATTGCGCACAAACGTGAAGTGGCAACAAAATAAATACATTTTTAAAAGCCTTTAAAAGCCTTTACAGGTTACCACTTTAGATTTACAGAGGAGGTCTACTGCTAAAATTACTGCCCTCGATCTGACCTTCGCGGTGATACCTCACATGCATGGTGCAATTGCTGTTTACGTTTGACGACAGACCGCCCCTTGTGTTCGCCTTAGCGCGAGAGCAGGGGGGCGACAGGGGTGCTTTTTTTTTCTCTTTTCTTTATTATTTTTTGCTTTTTTATCTTATTTTTAAACTGTTCCTTTCATTTTTTTTTTTTTTAATCATTTTTATTGTTCTCAGGGAATGTAAATATCCCCTATGATAGCAATAGGTAGTGACAGGTACTCTTTTTTGAAAAAATTGGGGTCTATTAGACCCTAGATCTCTCCTCTGCCCTCAAAGCATCTGACCACACCAAGATTGGTGTGATAAAATGCTTTCCCAATTTCCCAATGGCGCTGTTTACATCCGGCGAAATCTAAGTCATGAAATGCTCGTAGCTTCCGGTTTCTTAGGCCATAGAGATGTTTGGAGCCACTCTGATCAGCTCTATGGTCAGCTGGCTGAATCCCCGGCTGCATTCTCAGGAGAGCCAGAGAAAAACATGGAAGACGGTGGGGGGGGGCATTCCCTCCCACGGCTTGTAAAAGCAGTCTAGAGGCTAATTAGCTGCTAGGATTGCTTTTACATGAAAGCCGACCGCTGGCTGAAAAGAATGATACCAAGATGATACCTAAACCTGCAGGCATCATTCTGGTATAACCACTCCAAGTCGTTAATGGCGTACCTGAATACAAAAAAATGGTTAACAATAAAGCACAGTAAACGGTAAAGTATAAAAAATTGCATACCTGAAAAACAAACATGATAAAACATAACAATAAAACATTGCAGAATAGAATACAGTAAAAAAGAGCAGAACAATAGAGAGAGAGAATAGAGAGAGAGAACAATAAAACGACAACTATATTTTTTTTATTATATATATATATATATATATATATATATATATATATATATATATATATATATATATATATATATATTTGTAGTCAGAGTCTTCGAGTGAGAAAGTGATACTCCTAAGCACCAAGGCCTGAGGTGTGCCTTGGCCTGACTGGTCAGTATGCCTGAAAAGAGGGCATACCCTGAATGTAAGAAAAAGTAAAAGTAATATGAGTATGTATGAAGATTGGGGGAAACGGGTGGGTGGGAACCCAGAGACGCCAACGAGCCCTGGCCTGAAGGAGGAGGAGGCTTAAGTAGCCCTCTCAGCCTCCTCCCACAAATACAGGCTAGCCTCCAGCTAGCCTTTACACTTGTAGTCAGAGTCTTCGAGTGAGAAAGCGATACTCCTAAGCACCAAGGCCTGAGGTGTGCCTTGGCCTGACTGGTCAGTATGCCTGAAAAGAGGGCAAAAAGACACAAATTTAGGTGAAAAAGGGGAGGTAACAATCCATCAAGAGTAGTAGCGTGCGCCCGGATGGCAACAGTATGTATCCGAAAAGTGTCCCCTATGACCGGAGAAACACCCCCCGCCCCGGTGATGAGACAGAACCCCCTACAGACCTGTGAAGCTACCCAGAACCCAACTAAACATCCCGTGAACGATTGGACAGGGCCTGAAGTCCGAGACGACCCAGAAATGAGAATGAACTGCTTGTGAATGAGGATGCGTGGGGGAAGGGGAGCAATGGCTGCTCCGAAGAGCCCCTGCAAAATGAATGGCCGAGAATATCGAAACTACAAATGGACACCAGTGAAGTGCTCAGTGAAACCCCTCCCAAGCCCTGGCCTGGCCATACTGGTATGGGGAAGTGTGAGGATGAGTGCCAAAGAACAACTGGTAGGAGTTCAAAATGCTAAATACCTGAAGGATGTGATGGAGTAGGTGGATGAGGCCCATGCCCTAAGGCAATAAGTACTGACAACATGGAGAAACCATGCCAGACACAGAATACTGGTCCCAACTGATGCAATCGGGTCGTGCTTCAGCCTGTGACCTAGCAACTGAGTCTGAAACCAGAACCGAGGAAGGAGGGCCAGACTCCACCCCAGGGAAATAAGTCCCATGGCATGAAAACAGTCATACCCAAAGTGACCCCCCCTACCTGGAACCGGCTGGGGAACGGAAAAGATGACTGGACTGACGTCCCTGAGCAGTCTTCCAGGCCACCTCCTAGACAAGATCCGAGCCGAGAGTGGAATCCAGAATCATGACGACGTTTGCCTAACCTACCACTTAAGGACCAACAAGGGGATGACGAATGCCAATACAGCCCAACCTGAGAACATGCACACGAGAAAAGACAGACAACAAGACATGAGAACAACACCCCTCCATACCTACCTAAGTATGAGAACATGAAATGTCAAGACCACTGTGCGTGAATGAACCTGATGATGGACCCCCCCCCCCTTGTGTGAGTAATGAAGGAGCCCGAGTAGCCTGCCGCGCAGAGACAGGTAATTAACTGAATACTCAGGGCTGGTGTACCCACAGACCGTGGTGGGTAATCGTACAGGTGTGGTGAATGAACGTGCATCGTATGACGTATGTTATACGGGCGAGAAGATTGTGGTCAACAATCATTAACAAACGAAACCTCAGCCCGTATGGATCTGTAGACGTGACAGATCCTGACATGTGAGCCCTAGCTACCTGACGCAGGTACAACCATGAACACAAAACGATGAGACATGACAAACAATGGAGATGAAACAGCTACCGGAGTATGTGCCGTGACTGTACAACAATGCCCCTCTGAGAGATGCTGAGGCTGAACACTGAGGCAGAAAGTTGTGACAGAAATCTTGGGGCAGAAACACAAGGACAACAACGCTAAGACAGAAATGCTGAACCAATTGCTGAGACAGAAACGTGATGACAGAAAAACCTTGGGCAGAAACGTAATGACAGAAAAACCTGGGGCAGAAACGTAATGACAGAAAAACCTGGGGCAGAAATGTAATGACAGAAAAACCTGGGGCAGAAATGTAATGACAGTAAAACCTGGGGCAGAAATGTAATGACAGTAAAACCTGGGGCAGAAATGTAATGACAGTAAAACCTGGGGCAGAAATGTAATGACAGTAAAACCTGGGGAAGATATATAATGACAGTAAAACCTGGGGAAGATATATAATGACAGTAAAACCTGGGGAAGATATATAATGACAGAAATCCCGGGGCAGAACGCTGAGGCAGAAATGCCATGACCGAAACGCAATGACAGAAACGCTATGACTGAAATACTGATGGCAGAAATGCAAAAACAGAATCCTGGGGCAGAAAACGCTATGACGGAAATGCCGAGACAGAAAAAATTGAGCCTGAACGCCGAGCCAGAAATGCTGGGGCAGAACACTGACAGCAAACGCCATGACCGAATAAAGAAAAAACGCCATGACAGAAATCCTGAGGCAGAGATGCCATGACAGAAATCCTGAGCCAGAAACGCTATTACAGAAAATCCTGGGGAAGAACACTATGACAGAACCCTGGGGAAGAAACGCTATGACAGAAATGCCGAGACTATACACCAAGACAGACATGTCGGGGCAGAACGCTATGACGTAAATGCTAGGGCAGAACGCTGAGATGGAAATGCTGAACGCTTATGACAGCAATGCTAGGGCAGAACTCTAAGAGAGAAATGCTGAACGCTAAGACAGAAAAGCTGAGCAGAACGTTAAGCCAAAAATGCTGAACGCTATGACAGAAATGCTGAACGCTATGACAGAAATGCTGAACGCTATGACAGAAATGCTGAACGCTATGACAGAAATGCTAAACGCTATGACAGAAATGCTAAACGCTATGACAGAAATGCTAAACGCTATGACAGAAATGCTAAACGCTATGACAGAAATGCTAAACGCTATGACAGAAATGCTAAACGCTATGACAGAAATGCTAAACGCTATGACAGAAATGCTAAACGCTATGACAGAAATGCTGGGCAGAACGCTATCACAGAAATGCAGAATTCTTATGACAGTAATGCTGTACAGACCGCTACGACAGAATGCTAAACGCTACGACGGAAATGCTGAACGCTACGACAGAAATGCTGAACGCTACGACAGAAATGCTGAACGCTACGACAGAAATGCTGAACGCTACGACAGAAATGCTGAACGCTACGACAGAAATGCTGAACGCTACGACAGAAATGCTGAACGCTACGACAGAAATGCTGAACGCTACGACAGAAATGCTGAACGCTACGACAGAAATGCTGAACGCTACGACAGAAATGCTGAACGCTACGACAGAAACGCTGAACGCTACGACAGAAACGCTGAACGCTACGACAGAAACGCTGAACGCTACGACAGAAACGCTGAACGCTACGACAGAAACGCTGAACGCTACGACAGAAACGCTGAACGCTACGACAGAAACACTGGAGCAGAAACACCATGACAGAAATAATAGGGCCGAATGCCCTGACAAAAATGCTGGGGCAGAACGCAACAATAACAATGTTGAGGCAGGAAACGCTATAACAGAAAAATGCCATGACAGAAAAACAAGCGCTGAGACTAAACGCCTAAACAGAACCGTTATGACAGAAACCTGTGCCACAATGCTATGACAGAAATCCTGAGGCCGAAATGCCACGATTTGAACACCTGTGACTGAAACGGTGGAAGCCCGGGAGGCGTGCGGGGATCCCCCCCCCACATGATGCCCCACGTGAATACGGGGAGGTGAGCGGTCGGGTGAACGCCCCCCCCCCCCGGCCATGTGAACTGGGAGACGTGCGGGCGTCCCCACCACGATGCACGGCGTGGTACCAGGGAGGTGAACTGGCGGGCGAGTGGCAAATGGGTGGGTGAAGAATGGATGGACGTGCCCCCCCCCCTCCCGGCCTGAGAGCCAGGAGAAGTGGGCGGGCAGCGCCCCGGACAGATGGGCTGTGGGTGGTTGGAGGATGGATGACCGGACAGACGGCACCCCCCCCTTTCCCACGGCGTACGTACGTACGTACGTACGTACGTACGTACGTACCGGGAGAAGCGGGCGGCCTCCCCCCACGCTGTCAGGAACAGAGGGATGAAGAACAGAGGAAACATAGGGAAGAAGCGGGCGGTGCCCCCCCCCTTGACTATGCGGGATTGTGCCCAGATAGAGTTGAACAACATCCCTCCCCCACGGGAGCCGGGAGAAGCGCCGCCCGACAGCTCCGGCACCTGGATGAGAGATGAAGAGAGAGGCGTCTGAGGTAAAGTACAGACGCCCCCCCCCCTCCCGCTCCCCCCCTGCACGAGCGCCGGGAGAAGCGGGCGGGCAGCACCTGGCCAGCTGCAGCCGAAGGAGGAAGGAGGGTGGGCGGAGGATGGATTGACAGTCCCCCCCTCCCCCGGCATAATCACCGGGAGAAGCGGGCGGGCCGCACCTGACCAGCTGCAGCCGAGGGGAAGAAGGGTGGGTGGAGGATGGACGGCCCCCCTCCCCCGACATACTCGCCGGGAGAAGCGGGCGGGCACCCCCTCCCCCCCCCGAGGCGCCGTGGCAGGGAGGGGCAGGCAGCTGGCTGGACCTTTTCCCCCCCTAACACCCAGGAAAGCGGGCAGGCGGCTCCCACCTGGAGCAGGCTGGTAATGGGGAGAAAGGGGCTGGCCAGCGAGAGGCTCCCTCGTGGAGCTATGTTAGATAATTGAATGGGGAGAGGAGTCAGCGGCGGGCGGGTGGCCAGCCGAGCACCCCCCCCGAAACACCGGGAGAAGCAGGGACCCGTCATGTGGGTGCCAAGGGGGGACCAGGTGGGTGGACAGGCGAACTCCCCGGTGAAGCCCTGAGAGAGGCACCGCCACCATGTTGCAGCCGACCCGGAAGTGACATGTAGGCCCCACCCCCTGATGAACCCAGAGACGCCGACGAGCCCTGGCCTGAAGGAGGAGGAGGCTTAAGTAGCCCTCTCAGCCTCCTCCCACAAATACAGGCTAGCCTCCAGCTAGCCTTTACACATATATATATTTTTACACTTTTTTTGTAACTATCTTTTATAACTGTAACCGGTTCCAGGTTCGGGTCTCTCAAAATGTGATGGCATCTTGGGAGACCCTGTGAAAGTGTGCCTAGTCTGTGCAATGCTGTACCCTACGCTAATACGCAACTAGTGAATGGTAGCGTTCAAAACATTCACCAATGCAAAGACCAGGATTGTCAGGACAGGAGAGACAATAATAGCGGGCGTCACGCCTATATCCGTGCTTGCTGCAGACACGACATCTTTTTTGGGGGGGGGGGGGGGGGAGGGTTCGTTGGGTAGGGGTATTCGGGAGGACACAAAGAAAATGCCTCTCATGCAGCCGACTGCATTTGGTTGGGGATGTGGATGGGGGAGGTACGGGCGCTGCAGAAGCGGTGGGTTCCCAATTAGGATTGGCGAATGCAGCAGGAAGGGCATTATGGGCACGACGGGCCTGTGTTTGTCTTTTTGGTGGCAGCGGGACACTACTTGTGCTTGCCACCTCACCAGCTCGAACTGCACTTATGGGACTCGCCACGTCACCATGTGTTACTGCAGTGCTGGTTTGACTACGACCGGGGTGTACTAAGCCGCTGGTGCTTGCCAGTTCACAAAAACGCTACCAAAAAAACTGTTAGCGATCGCAGGGGTCAGGCCTGACTCTGCGAACGCTGCAGTTATGCGTTTAGTGTTTTGTAAGTGACAGTGATCGATCGATACTGCACTTGGCTGGGCTGGGCCGGGCGGAGGGGCAAAACGCAGGTGCTAGCAGGTATCTGGGCTGAGTCAGCTAACACTGCGTTTTTGGGAACCCTAAACTGCTGGGGACGCTAGTATAGATCTAATTGGATCAGATATTGATCCGTTCCGTTACTATACCACTAAGGGAGGTGTACAGTGCGTGCGTGGGTGTTAGCGGTACTGGCGCTAACCTGACGCTGCCTGGGGCTGGTGCTTGCCAGTTCACCAAAATGCTACCAAAAAAACTGTTAGCGATCGCAGGGATCAGGCCTGACTGGGGACGCTAGTTTAGATCTGATCGGATCAGATATTGATGCGTTCAGATACTATAGCACTAAGGGAGGCGTATGCTGCGTGCGTGGGTGTTAGCGGTACTGGCGCTAATCTGACGCTGCCTGGGGCGACGCATATCACCGCCGGGTGATCAGGGGGCTAAACCTTTATTCGGTAATAAACGGCGGGTGCCCTGACACTATAAAAAATAAACGAACTAACCAGCGTCACCCGTAACGGTTATACGGTGATCAGTGGTGAAAGGGTTAACTAGGGGGCAATCAAGGGGTTAAAACATTTATTAGATAGTATATGGGGGTCCCTGACGCTATAAAACGCTGACGGCAAACCTAAATATTTACGTCCCTAACTAGCGTCACCAGCGACACTAATACAGCGATCAGAAAAATGATCACTTAGACACTGGCGACGGGGTGATCAAGGGGTTAAAACTTTATTAGGGGGGGTTAGGGGGGTACCCTAGACCTAAAAGGGGGCTAACAGTAACTGTCTCACCACAGTAACTGTCACAAACTGACACCATGCAGTAATCAGAAAACAAAAAACAAAAAACAAAATACTGCTTGGTGTCAGTGTGACAGGGAGGGGTGATTGGGGGGTGATCGTGGGGTAAAGGGGGGTGTATTGTGTGCCTGGCATGTTCTACTGTATGTGTGTGTGTTGTGCACTCACATTGATGTCTTCTCTCCTCGGTGCCGGAACGGAAAATACCGAGCCGAGGAGAGATGACATCATTTCCTTTGCTGCTGTTTAGCATACAGCAGCAAAGGAATGTTCTGATTGGCCGGCGGCGATCGTGGGGGGGGGGGGGGGGGCCCACGAATGGATGGCTTCCCCCTCACCTCCGATCGCCGGGGGACAAAAGAGGACCGCCTCGGGCACCAGGGGGTCCGATCGGACCCCCCTCCCACGGGAGGCAGATCACGTAGATCTACGTGATTTTGCCTGCCCGTGCCGACGTATATCGGCGTGAGGCGGTCCTTAAGTGGTTAAAAGAAAGCTCTATTTGTGTGAAAAAAAAGGTACAGTGTTGCATGACCACGCATTACCAGTTAACCCCTTCAGCCCCGGAAGATTTTACCCCCTTCCTGAACAGAGCACTTTATACAATTTGACACTGCGTCGCTGTAACTGACAATTGCATGGCCGTGCGACGCTGTACCCAAATTAAATGTGTGTTTTTCCCCACAAAGAGCTTTCTTTTTGTGGTATTTGATCACCTCTGCGTTTTTTATTTTTTGCGTTATAAACAAAAGAGCAACAATTTTGGAGAAAAAAAATTGCTATAATAAATATCCCCAAAAATGGGGATCCCTGCTGCGCCGCGGGTGTCACCTGCGGCTCTTAAAGGGAACAACGTACCTATACATTGTTTTGCACATCTGTGCCATTCTGCCGACGTATATCGGTGTGAGCTGGTCGGCAAGTGGTTAAAGTAGTGCAGTCCCGAAAAGCAAAAAATGCCCTGGTTAGGAAAGGGGTAAAACCTTCCAGAGGTCAAGTGGGTAATGAGTCAGCAAGTGCTGAATAATCCTTCTATGTAGTCTGTGTGGCTCAAAGAATCCATATATTTCACTTGTGATTGTTCCACTAACTGTAGTGGAACAATCATGAGTGAAATATATGGATTGCACATTAAAGCAATCAATTTGCATGAATTAGAATATGAACATCTTTGGCACCTTTATATATCCATTCTAATTCTGTGAGCCACACAGACTACATGGGAGGACTATACAGCACTTGCCAATTAACTACTTGCAAATTGCAACGTACAATATATATACGTATTGCGGTCGGCATGCGGTTTACCGGGATTATGGCTGAAGCCGACGGCCGGCTTTCTCATAAAACCGTTCCGAGCAGCTCATGAGATGCTGAAACTGTTGGAGGCGGGAGGGTGTTTCTTGGGCTGTTTCTGCCGGTTCACCCGAGAAACGATCTGACGGTGCGGCCAGCTGCTCCCATAGACTCAATGATCCATGATCGCCTCTATGGCCTTGGAGGACCACAGCGATGTCATCTTTCCATAATGAGGACCTGTCATCCTTATTTCTATTACAATCTCAAAAAGATGGAGGTCATATATATCTGCTGTTAAGTGGCCAACATCCCTCTATTCAATGAGAATGCAGTTTTCTCCTCAGGGTGGGACTTTAAAGGCAGAGATCGTGAAACAATACTTAAAATTTTTAATTGCATCAAAAAAAGTAATAATCATGTACAAATTATAAAAACATGAAATACTGGACCAGCATAAATTATACAACATCAAATGCAATTTGAAAATGATAATACACACATGATGTAGGCAATACACAATAAATGCATTTGTATGGTTATTTGGCCACCTGTGTTACGATCACTGGCCAATACACATTGCTATATAGATTATAATTTTTACTAAATTGCATATCAAACTATCCCTGAAGGATAGTTAACGTAACGCGTAGGAACTACGAATGCAATTATTATATATTAATTTTTGATACGATTAAAAATGTTAAGTATTGTTTCACGATCTGTGCCTTTAACCACTTAAGGACCAGCCTCGTTTTGGATTTTAGATGATTACATGTTGGTTTTTTTGCTAGAAAATTACTCACAACCCCCAAATTATATATTGTTTTTTTTTCTAACACCCTAGAGAATAAAATGGTCATTGCAATACTTTTTTTCACACCCTATTTGTGCAGCGGTCTTACAAGCGCGCTTTTTTTGGAAAAAATTAACTTTTTTGAATAAAAAAAGACAATACTAAAGTTAGCCCAATTTTTTTTATAATGTGAAAGATAATGTTACGCTGAGTAAATTGATACCCAACATGCCACGCTTCAAAATTGCGCCCGCTCGTGGAATGGCGTCAAACTTTTACCCTCAAAAATCTCCATAGGCGACATTTAAAAAAATTCTATAGGTTGCATGTTTTGCGATACAGAGGAGGCCTAGGGCTAGAATTATTGCTCTCGCTCTAACGATTGCAGCGATACCTCACATGTTTTCATATGCGAGCGCTTCTGCGCGCAAGCTCGTCAGGACGGGGGTTTTTTTTTAAAAAAAATTTATTATTTATTTTACATGATTTTATTTATTTTTACACTGTTTAAAAAAAAAAATGTGTCACTTTTATTCCTATTATAAGGAATGTAAACATCCCTTGTAATAGAAAAAAAGCAAGACAGGACCTCTTAAATATGAGATCTGGGGTCAAAAAGACAGCACAGTGGTGTAGTGGGTAGCACTTTCGCCTAGCAGTAAAAAGGGTCACTGGTTCGATTCCCAACCACGACACTACCTGCCTGGATGTTCTCCCTGTGCCTGCATGGGTTTCCTCCGTGTACTCGGGTTTCCTCCCACACACCAAAGACATGCTTGTAGGTTAATTGGCTTCTGTTCAAAATTCGCCCTAGTATATGAATTTGAGTTGGGGACCTTGGATTGTGGGCTCCTTGAGGGTAGAGACCAATGTTGGTGTACGATGTATGTGTGGAGTGCTGCGTGAATTGGCGGCGCTATATGGGTACCTTAAATAAATAGGGATGATTGTAGACATGCACCCACACTCACTCAGGTTAAACTGGATGGACTGGTGTCTTTATTCAACCTTACTAACTATGTAACAGGTAGGGGCGGAAGTGACGTTTTGACGTCGCTTCTGCCCAGCAGTGTCATGGAGACGAGTGGGCGCCATCGTAGCCTCACTCGTCTCCAGGAACAGCAGGGAGACATTCGCCTCCGCCGCAACGACGGCTCTGGTAAGCGGCGAAGGGCACCGGATCGCGGCGGAGGGGGGCCTCTCCCACCACCGATAAAAGTGATCTTGCGGTGAATCTGCTGCAGAGACCACTTTTATCTGAAAGCCGACTGCCGCACGAAAAACGGGGATACCGGGGTTATGGCAGCTAGCTGCTGCCATAACGATATCCGCAGCCAAACTTTGGACGTACAACGGCGTGCGGCGGTCGGCAAGTGGTTAAAGTCCCACCCCTGTGAGGAAAACTATTCTTATTTCTATTACAAGGGATGTTTACATTCCATGTAATAGAAATAAAAGTGATAAAAAAAGAAATAAGTGATAAAAAAAGAAAAAAAAAAAAAAAAGGGACAGTAAAAATAAAAAGTAAAAAAAATAAGAACAATTTCTTTTTTTTTTAAAGTGTCCCCATCGCTCCGTGCTCACGTGCAGAAGCGAATGCATATGTAAACAGTATTTGTGCCACACATGAGGTATCGCTGCGCATATTAGAGCAAGAGCAATAATTCTAGCACTGGACCTCCTTTAACTCTAAACAGGTAACCTGTAAAGTAGTTCAACCACTATAGCCCCGGAAGGTTTTACCCCCTTCCTGACTAGGCCATTTCTTGCAATATGGCACTGCATTGCTTTACCTGACAATTGTGCAGCCATGCGATGCTGTACCCAAATAAAATTCATGTCCTTTTTTTCCCACAAATAGAGCTTTCCTTTGGTGGTATTTGATCACTATTTTTTTTTACTTAATGCTATAAAACAGTCTAAAAAAAAAAAAAAAACTAATTTCTTCAATTTGTATTCTGCTACATATTTTTGGTAAAAAAAAATCCCAAAGATACAGCGACTCCTCCTTTGATCGAGCAGATCACCGTCTGCGATAGAAGTATTACATGAGATTACCAAGAGAACGTTTTCTGAGAACTGGAACGTTCCTTATTCTTTATGCTTCTAGATACTGATATCATTGTATGGTCTCTGTATTTACTGTATGTTTTGCTTGCAAAAATAAAGTATTGGAAAAAAAAAAATCCCAGCGTCTACAAACTATGGGATAGATTTATATACTTTTTTTCATGTTTTTACTAGTAATGGCGGCAATTTTTAGCAGGACTGCGACATTGCGGTGGACAAATCTGACACTTAGTGACACTTTTTGGGGACCTGTGAAACCTTGGTTTTGACAATGATCAGTGCTTAAAAAACAACAAAAAAACAAAACAAAAAAAAAAAAAACAACCGACACTGTAAAAAAATTACACTGGCAGGGAAGGGGTTAACATCAAGGGCAATCAAAGGGTTAACGGTGTTCCTTATGAGTGTTTTCCTAGTGTGTGTGAGTGCGTGTGTGTGTGTGGAGGGGCATGGGCGTGGATGCACTTGAGGAAGAGAGACATCTGATTCCTCGTAATCGGGAACACAGATGTCTCTCTTCCTGACAGGACGACGGTCTGCCTTGTTTACATAGGCAGTTCGTCGGTCTGTCTCTCCAGCAAGTGACTGCGCGCCCCAGAGCCGTCCACGAGAATCACATACAGGTTGTTGATATTGCGCTTAAGGGCCGCCCTGCCGCAGTAAATGTACGTGGGGCAGTCCTTAAGTGGTTAAAACGTCACCTATGGAGATTAAGTACCGCAGTTTGTTGCCATTCCACGAGCATACGCAATTGTAAAGCATGACATGTTGGGTATCTTTTTACTTGCCGTAATATCTTTCACATTTAACAAAAAAAAAAAAAGGGTAAAGTGTTTTTTTTAGGCTGGGTTCACACCATTGCGAATTGCCCAATTTGCAATAGCGGGAGATTTTGACCGGGTCCCTCTGGAGCTGGTTCACATATTTCCGCAGCGGGTCCGGTGCATTTTGCGTCTTTTGGTTCCGATTAAGGTTCAAATTCAGCCCGAAAATTCGGGCTGAAATCGGACCCGAAACGATAAACCAGCATGCACCAAACCCCTGCTGTGAGCCGCATGTGGCTCATATGTGAACCAAACCTTCAAACTCCTTTAACCACTTCAGCCCCGGAAGGATTTACCCCCTTCCTGACCAGAGCACTTTTTACAATTTGGCACTGCGTCGCTTTAACTGCTAATTGCATGTCATGCAATGCTGTACCCAAATGAAATTTGCGTCCTTTTCTTCCCACAAATAGAGCTTTCTTTTCATGGTATTTGATCACCTCTGTGGTTTTTATATTTTGCGCTATAAATGGAAAAAGACTGAAAGTTTTGAAAAAAAAAAAAATATTTTCTAATTTTTGTGATTAAAAAAATCCAATAAACTCAATTTTAGTCATACATTTAGGCCAAAATGTATTCGGCCACATATCTTTGGTAAAAAAAAAAAATGTCAATAAGCGTATATTTATTGGTTTGCGCAAAAGTTATAGCGTCTACAAACTAGGGTACATTTTCTGGAATTTACACAGCTTTTAGTTTATGACTTCCTATGTCATTTCTTGAGGTGCTAAAATGGCAGGGCAGTACAACCCCCCCCCCAAATGACCCCATTTTGGAAAGTAGACAGCCCAAGGAAATTGCTGAGAGGCATGTTGAGCCCATTGAATATTAATTTTTTTTGTACTAAGTGATTGAATAATGACAAAAAAAAAAAAAAAATTTACAAAAAGTTGTCACTAAATGATATATTGCTCACACAGGCCATGAGCATATGTGGAATTGCACCCAAAAACACATTCAGCTACTTCTCCTGAGTACGGGGATACCACATGTGTGGGACTTTTTGGGAGCCTAGCCGCGTACGGGGCCCCGAAAACCAATCACCGCCTTCAGGATTTCTAAGGGCGTAAATTTTTGATTTCACTCCTCACTACCTATCACAGTTTTGAAGGCCATAAAATGCCCAGATGGCACAAAACCCCCCCAAATGACCCCATTTTGGACAGTAGACACCCCAAGCTTTTTGCTGAGAGGCATGTTGAGTCCATGGAATATTTTATATTTTGACACAAGTAGCGGGAAAGTGACACATTTTTTTTTTTTTTGCACAAAGTTGTCACTAAATGATATATTGCTCACACAGGCCATGGGCATATGTGGAAATGCACCCCAAAATACATTTAGCTGCTTCTCCTGCGTATGGGGATACCACATGTGTGGGATTTTTTTGGGAGCCTAGCTGCATACGGGACCCCGAAAACCAATCACCGCCTTCAGGATTTCTAAGGGCATACATTTTTGATTTCACTCATCACTGCCTATCACAGTTTCGGAGGCCATGGAATGCCCAGGTGGCACAAACCCCCCCCCCAAATGACCCCATTTTGGAAAGTAGACACCCCAAGCTATTTGCTGAGAGGCATGGTGAGTATTTTGCAGCTCTCATTTGTTTTTGAAAATGAAGAAAGACAAGAAAAAAACTTTTTTTTTTCTTTTTGCAATTTTCAAAACTTTGTGACAAAAAGTGAGGTCTGCAAAATACTCACTATACCTCTCAGCAAATAGCTTGGGGTGTCTACTTTCCAAAATAGGGTCATTTTGGGGTGTTTTGTGCCACCTGGGCATTCCATGGCCTCCGAAACTGTGCCAGGCAGTGAAGAGTGAAATCAAAAATTTACGCCCTTAGAAAGCCTGAAGGCGGTGCTTGGTTTTCGGGGTCCCATACGTGGCTAGGCTCCCAAAAAGTCACACATGTGGTATCCCCGTACTCAGGAGAAGCAACAGAATGTATTTTGGGGTGTAATTTCACATATTCCCATGGCATGTTTGAGCAATATATCATTTAGTGACAACTTTGTGCAAAAAAAAAAAAAAAAAAAAAAGAAAGTGTCTTTTTCCCGCAACTTGTGTAACAATATAAAATATTCCATGGACTCGACATGCCTCTCAGCAAATAACTTGGGGTGTCTACTTTCCAAAATGGGGTAATTTGGGGGGGATTTTGAACTGTCCTGGCATCTTATGCACAACATTTAGAAACTTATGTCACACATCACCCACTCTTCTAACCACTTGAAGACAAAGCCCTGACACTTTTTGTTTACATGAAAAAATTATTTTTTTTTTTGCAAGAAAATTACTTTGAACCCCCAAACATTATATATATATTTTTAAAGCAAATGCCCTACAGATTAAAATGGTGGCTGTTTCATTTTTTTTTTTCACACAGTATTTGCGCATGGCGATTTTTCAAACGCATTTTTTTGGGAAAAAATAGGACTTTTAAAACAGCTTACCTGTAAAATCCTTTTCTTGGAGTACATCATAGGACACAGAGCCTCAATTACTTGGTGGGTTATGGGCCTACCTTCAGGTGTTGAAACTGGTATAACCAATACAGGAATTTGACTCCCCTATATAACCCCTCCTTCCAGGAGTCCTCAGTTTTTGTAGCCAAGCAATATAATATACTCACCCCATAAAACAGAGGGGCAGGAGCTCTGTGTCCTATGATGTACTCCAAGAAAAAGGATTTTACAGGTAAGCTGTTTTAAAAATCCAATTTTTTTTATCGTACATCATAGGACGCAGGGCCTCAAGTAATTACTTGGTGGGATGTCCCAAAGCAATGCTACTTGAGGGGAGGGAGACACAACCCTTAGGGCACCCCCAGACCTTGAGGAATTATACTGCTGCTTGCAGCACACTGCGCCCAAAGGCAGTATCCTCATTCCATTGTATATCTACTTGATAAAATTTTGTAAATGTATGCACTGAAGACCAAGTCGCGGCCTTGCAGATCTAAGACATGGAGGCCTGGTGACGCACTGCCCAAGAAGCACCAACTGCTCTGGTAGAGTGTGCCTTAACTTGAAAAGGGGGAATCTTTCCCTTTAAATCATAAGTTCGAATTATAATTTGCCGAATCCACTCAGCCACAGTGGATTTTGACGCTGCTTGTCCTTTAGGACCCTCTGGCAGAATAAATAAGATGTCAGTCCTACAAATCTGAGCAGTTTTCTTTAAATAGATCTTCACTGCTCTACGCCACATCAAGACTATGTAGTGACTTTTCTTCCTTGGAACATGGTTTTGGAAAAAACGATGGCAGGACAACATCTTTATTCAGATGAAAGCCTGAAACCACTTTTGGCAAAAAGCCTGGACGAGGGCGTAACACCACTCTGTCCTCATGAATAATCAAATATGGCTCTTTACAGGAAAGAGCAGCCAATTCTGAAACCCTCCTTGCTGAGGATATAGCAACCAAAAATATCAGCTTCCTAGTCAGAAGGACTAAGGGAACATGCTGTAATGGTTTGATTGGCGTTTTTTGTAACACTGACAAAACTAAATTCAAGTCCCCAGGGCTTAAGGGTGATTTAACTGGCGGATTAATCCGCATCACTCCTCGCATGAAACCCCGGACTAAAGATTGCGTAGCAAGTGGTCTTTGAAATACAATTGATAAGGCTGAGACTTGGCCCTTAATAATACTCAGGGCCAACTTCATCTCTACGCCTACTTGTAGAAAGGCAAGAAATCTGCCTCTAATATATCTCCGAGGGTGCCAACCCTTGGATTCACACCAGGAAACATAAGCTTTCCAGACTCTACAATATAAACTCTAGAAGCTGGCTTCCTAGCATTAAAGTAGAAATAACTGCCCTGGAAAGCCCACGTCTTTTCAGAATGTGGGTCTCAATAGCCAGGCCATTAAATTTAGCATTTGTAAAGTAGGATGGAATATCGGCCCCTGTGAGAGCAGGTCTGGCCTTAGTGGAAGGGACCACAGATCCTCCACTGCCATCTTTACGACCTCTGCATACCATGACCTTCTGGGCCATGCTGGTGCTGCCAGAATTACCGGTTTTCTTTCCAGCTTGATCCTGCAAAGAAGTCAAGGCAGCAACTGAATAGGGGGAAATGCATAGATCAGTAAAAGCTGATCCCACAGTATCAACGCATCTGTTCTGCATGCGAATGGATCCTTTGCTGTGGACACAAAGTTGACTAACTATGTTGCACTGGATGCTAGATGATCTACATCCGGAGTCCCCCATCCTTGACAAACAGCCCGAAACATGTCGGAGTGAATAGACCATTCCCCTGGGAATATTCTGCTGGCGGCACATGTAGTGCGCGAGCCAATTCTCTATTCCCGGAATGAAGACTGCCGATGGGCATGGAATATTTCTTTCTGCCCAAGTTAGAATATGGTTCACTTCTCTCTGCACTGAGAAATTCTTGGTGCCCCTTTTGGTGATTGATATAGGCCACAGCCGTGGCTTTGACGGATTGGATCCTGTCAGGACAATCCCTTAACCTGGAAGTCTAGACTTTTAAAGCCAGACGCACTGCCCGAATCTCTAGGATGTTGATGGGCAAGGCTCTTCTGTTTCTTGAACACTGTCCTTGGACAGTTGTCTTCTCTGTCATTACCACTTTCCAGAAAAGTGGTTTGAAGTATTTACCCTTTAGGACATTCTTTAATAACCAATTGAGGCTTTGGAACACCCTTGGGGACAGCCGCATTGGCAAGTCCAAAGCTTGGATCATTTTGTACCAAGAAAATAGAATACTGTTTTGCAACAGTCTTGAATGGAACTGGGCAAAGGGAACTGCTTCGAATGAAGCCACCATCCTTTCTAACAACCTCATGCAAAGGTGAATGGAGGGACCTCCTTTTGACCTGACCATCCGCACCAACTCTTTTATAGAGTGGTGTTTTTTTTTTTTCTGGGCAAGAAGACCCTTTTTCTGGGTTGTATCTATGATCAGACCCAAATACTGCAGCCCTTTATTTAGCGATTTTAATGGAGACTTTACTAGGTTGAGAATGCAACCCAGACCTTTCCAGGTAACTGGTTGTAATGCGTGCACTTTACTCTGAACAGCGATTGGTCCATTAGCAATAGATCGTCTAGGTATGCCAAGACTGTTTAAGCCCTGTGCCCTTGACCTGGCTACAGGTGGGGCTAGCATCTTTTGTGAACACTCGAGGGGCTGTAGCTAGCCCGAAGAGCAAGGCTATAAACTGAAATGCTGCAGTTCTACTTCGAACCGCAGAAACCTTTGGTGAGCGGGAAATATATGGACATGCAGATATGCATCCCTGATGCCGATAGTTTTCCTCCTTGCAGGATAGAAACTACTGACTTGATCAACTCCATAAAAAGGAGCGGATCTTCAGGAACTGATTTAGATTCTTTTAGATCTAGAATGGATCTTTTGAATTTCTGCGTGGCTCTGTACATGTACAGGAAACACATGAAAAAGGCAGTGAAGGTTCCAAGGAACCTAAGAAAAAACAGAACTATCAGCTGACTCTACTAGAGGTAGCTTGAAAGAGGCACAAATCCTCTCTGTAAGAGGTTTGTACCAGCAATTTCTCAGATTGCGAGGCTGAAAAAAAGTTCAACTCTAGTTGTCTCCTCCGCAGGAGTACTCTGTTTGCCTTTCTTCCCGATTACCTGAGGGTAATCCTTCATCCTCTACCCACTGTTCCCTTGATAAGGGATCTCAGGTGGGGGAGGGGGATCTAACACGCTTCTCATCCTTGGATAGCGGATGCGATTAAAATCGCTAATTTTCCTTCTATGCCCTGCAGGCCGGAGGAAAAATGCATTTTCAATCATGTATCCAAAGGCTGAATATTTTCTCCTCTTAGGCTCAGTTTCCACTATTGCAACCCCAAAGTTGCGTGATTTTACTGTGAGCCTTTGCCGCCGAGAATACGTCAGGGCGCGATTTTGATGCGACAGGAAACAATGCCTGTGTATTCTAGAGGTTTATGGACCTCAAGTCGCATCAAAGTGGTACCAAAGTAGTGCAGGGACTACCTTGAAGTCGCACAGATCTGAACAGTATTTCTTGGAAATCATGCCCTGGAGTCTGACGGTGGAGGCCGTCACCGCTGCCTAGAGGCAGCTGCCCCTGCGCAGAGGAAGGAATCTGTTTAAGTGACTTGTCCAAGGTAACAAGGAGCCAACGTGAGAACGAGGTCCCACGTCTTTCAGGAAGCCTCCCATGGCTACGCTGGCCATCAGAGTACTTAACCTGTGAGGAGTGGCTCCTTCACTAGTGAACGCCGACATGTGGATCTGAACCCATGTCTGTCAGGAAGTCTCCCATGGCTGCACTGGCCATCAGAGTACTTAACCTGTGAGCTGTTGTGGCTTCACTTTAAATAAAAGGATATTTATACCTTCTACTGGACAAGAGAGCTTTACTGCTAGAAATCATTTGAATGTATTTCACCAAACCTTCCCCAATGAAAAGGAAAACTAGTCAGACACCCTTTTTTGCAAGATGCTTCGGCTGATCAACCCTTTTAACCACAGGGTCCTAAGCATGTGTTTTAGCACAATTGCAAGGCGAGACGCCTGGTGGATAGGGTCTTTCATGGCATCTATGGCGAAACATAGCGCCATTGGTAGGAGGATTTTAACAAAAAAATTCTAACTCCTTATCTGTTAGATGCTTAAGCAATTATGCATCTTTATTGATGCTGGAAATCGCAAGCGTCTACTGCTGGTACTTTCCAACCTTTGTGAATTTTTTCTCCTTGATAGAGAACTGAGAAACTCTTTGGAGGGAAAAAATGCTTATCCAGATGATCCCATTCAGCATAAATAATCGCTGTAAAAGGTTTTTTTTTTTTTAAAAAAAAAACAAAAACAAAGAAGGGACCTGGACTTTCAGCTTACTCTGTTAGGAGTAGTATAAAAAGTGGAATGAACCATCTCTGTAAAAGTTTGTACCATCAATCTGTCAGATTGTGAGGTTGCATAAGGTTCATCAACTGTTTCCTCCGCAGAGGAAAATTTGGCTTGTTTTTCCCGTGATCACCTGAGGATAACACCTCATTCTGTGCCCACTGTTCCCTTGGAAAAAGGGGTTTGATGTGGGGGAGGGGGATCTAGCATGCTTCCTATCCTCTTGGATGGAGAATGCGATTAAAGCCGCTAATCTTACTTTTAAGCCCAACAAGGCAGAGGAGAATGCATCTTCAGTCACATACACAGGGGCTGAAGTGTGAGAAGCAGTTGCACCACCAATTGCTTTCAATGATTCACCCTGGCTTTCCATGTCAGGTATCTCCGGAGAGGATGACAGTGTGGAGGCATGACTGGAGTTCCCAGCGCCTGGGGGTGGAATCCTTGGTACCTTTGTGGTACACTGGAAATCAAATGTGCTAAGCACAACAGCAGAGGCACTTTAACAAATGATGGTATTTTCTGAACAATAGTTTTAGCAAAAGAAAACAATGTCACCATAAGGATCAGCCTTTGATGCCGAGTACCATAATATTTCCTGTGCTGGAAATGCCCGTTTACACACCTTTACATGCCTGTGTCTTAGTGTGACAGACTTCTGTCTTCAGCATATGAACTGAGAGCGTGTTAAGCTTCAGGTGAGAACCTGATTACGCATAAGTGTCAGCTGTTACCGCACCTCTCCAGGAGGAGAGGGGAGGGGAATTTTTAACAGCAGTGTTTGTTAAGCTCCTGGTTTTAAAGGAAGACTTCACTTTATACAAAAAATGCAAATGGCTGGTTTTGTATGTTTATAAACTACTGCAGTAACCCCTTAGATCCCTCAGAAGAGGAACACCATCTGTTCAATTAAGAACTCCCCTCTGGCTACAGGGACCACACTCGCTGCTATAGCCAGACACAGAGCTGCTAAAAAAGCATCGTACTAGGTAAGTGTAATATACTACCTCTAGAGGAGACATTTTAAGACATAGTTATACATACATATATATATATATAAATTTTTGGAGAAAAAGGCATAGGTGGACTTTTTACAGTTCCTAGGCTTCTCCCCTTACCTTATTCTCGCTGCAGGATACTGCTGATTTAACAGACAGATCCAACTTTCACCCATCACGGCGGGCAGCGTAGTTAAACCTTCAAAGTCTGGGGCCCTTTTAATAGGGGTTTCCGCTCCTTAGCACCCTTCAGGAACAACTTTAGGTAATATGAAAAACCAAAAAGAGTCCTGGTTCCTAGGGTCCAGCTCTCAAAGAGAAGCTTATAGGCAAAACCTCATTCTTCAATGCGAAGCCCAGGTACCATCCTATGGCCTCAGTGGCGAGGATGGATCCGGTTGTGGTGGTTTTTTAAATCCAACATAGATCCCTCCCTGGAGCTCCTCAGAGCACATCTTCACTCGTGACCAACACCTTAGACACTGGCGAAAAAACTGAGGACTCCTGGAAGGAGGAGGGGTTATATAGGGGAGTCAACTTCCTGTATTGGTTATACCAGTGTCAACACCTGAAGGTAGGCCCATAACCCCAAGGCCGGATTTGCCACAAGGCCAGGCCTCAAGGGGGGCAGTGGTGTAGGGGTGGCGCCGCTCCTGCAGCGACTTCGGCCGCCCCCCCTTTCGTGCTGCCCATTAAAGTCTATTAGGGGCACCAGTGCCCATAGAAAAGATGGCCGCGAGCCTACCACGCAACTGCGCATGCGCTGTTCCGAATCCGGCCGGGCTCGGGAAAGCTCGTAAGCGCTCGGCCGGGTGGCGCATGCGCAGTAGCGCGATTGCGCCGCCCGGCGCCATTTTTGAAAAAATTAAGAGTAGGTAGTAATGTCAGCGTTGCGGCGGCGGGGGAGAGAGAGGACATCTCTCATTGCCCGCACCGCTGTTCCGCCCTCCTCCTTCTGATGGCAGGCAGCATGGTAAGTGACATCCCCATCTGGTGGCAGGCAGCGTGGCAAGTGTCATCCCCATCTGGTGGCAGGCAGCATGGCAAGTGACATCCCCATCTGATGGCAGGCAGCGTGGCAAGTGACATCCCCATCTGGTGGCAAGCAGCGTGGCAAGTGACATCCCTATCTGGTGGCAAGCAGCGTGGCAAGTGACATCCCCATCTGGTGGCAGGCATGGTGGCAAGTGACATCCCCATCTAGTGGCAGGCATGGTGGCAAGTGACATCCCCATCTGGTGGCAGGCAGCGTAGCAAGTGACATCCCCATCTGGTGGCAGGCAGCGTAGCAAGTGACATCCCCATCTGGTGGCAGGCAGCGTAGCAAGTGACATCCCCATCTGGTGGCAGGCAGCGTGGCAAGTGACATCCCCATCTGGTGGCAGGCATAGTGGCAAGTGACATCCACATCTGATGGCAGGCAGCTTGGCAAGTGACATCTCCATCTGGTGGCAGGCATAGTGGCAAGTGACACGCTCAGGGCTCCCAATAATTCTGCATTATGGTGAGTTGAACTATTTCAGTTTATATTACAATGTAATGATAAAAATAATGTGTTTCAATCATCCTGACACCATACCAACCATGGTGCCGGGGATGATTGAAGCACTATCACCAGCCATTGCCTTGAAAAATTGCCTGCGAAAAATCCTTACCCCTCGCGCGCTTACCCTGAAGTATTTTTAGTCTGTACAATTAAAGCCAGTTATTTTCAGTGTTCTCGTGTATGGAGATATGTTTTTAATTGATCTATTGTAGCGGTCATCGATAAAGGACGTGGTGTGTGTGTGTGTGTGTGTGTGTGGGGGGGGGCGGCGGCATTGAAGGACGCGGCCTTGGGATGGCAAAGGGAGTAAATCCGGGCCTGCATAACCCACCAAGTAATTACTTGAGGCCCTGTGTCCTATGATGTACGATAAAGAAAACACACTTTTTTAAATTTTAATGCACTAAAACACACTATATTGCCCAAATGTTTGATGAAATAAAAAAGATGATCTTAGGCCGAGTACATGGATACCAAACATGACATGCTTTAAAATTGCGCACAAACGTGCATTGGCGACAAACTAAATACATTTTTAAAAGCCTTTAAAAGCCTTTACAGGTTACCACTTTAGATTTACAGAGGAGGTCTACTGCTAAAATGACTGCCCTCGATCTGACCTTCGCGGTGATACCTCACATGCATGATGCAATTGCTGTTTACATTTGACGCCAGACCGACGCTTGCGTTCGCCTTTGCGCGAGAGCAGGGGGGGACAGGGGTGCTTTTTTTCTTTTATTTATTATTTTTTTGCTTTTTTATCTTATTTTTAAACTGTTCCTTTCATATTTTTTTTTTAATCATTTTTATTTTCTCAGGGAATGTAAATATCCCCTATGATAGCAATAGGTAGTGACAGGTACTCTTTTTTGAAAAAATTGGGGTCAATTAGACCCTAGATCTCTCCTCTGCCCTCAAAGCATCTAACCACACCAAGATCAGTGTGATAAAATGCTTCCCCAATTTCCCAATGGCGCCATTTACATCTGGTGAAATCTAAGTCATGAAATGCTCGTAGCTTCCGGTTTCTTAGGCCATAGAGATGATTGGAGCCATTCTGGTCTCTGATCAGCTCTATAGTCAGCTGGACGAATCACCGGCTGCATTCTCAGGTTCCCTGTTGAGACAGGAGAGCCAGAGAAAGACACGGAAGACGGTGGGGGGGGGGGGGCATTCCCTCCCACTGCTTGTAAAAGCAGTCTAGAGGCCAATTAGCCGCTAGGATTGCTTTTACATGAAAGCCGACCGCTGGCTGAAAAGAATGATACCAAGATGATACCTAAACCTGCAGGCATCATTCTGGTATAACCACTCAAAGTCGTAAAAAATGGTTAACAATAAAACACAGTAAACAGTAAAGTATAAAAAAATTGCATACCTATAAAGCAAACATGATAAAAACATAATAAAACATTGCAGAATAGAATACAGTAAAAAATAGCAGAACAATAGAGAGAGAATAGAGAGAGTGGACAATAAAACGCCATTTTTTTTTTAATTAAATTTTTTTTTTTTACACTTATTTTTGTAACTCTAACTTTTATAATTGTAACCGGTTCCAGGTTCGGGCCTCTCAAAATGCGATGGCATCTTGGGAGACCCTGTGAAAGTGTGCCTAGTCTGTGCAATGCTGTACGCTAATACTCAACTAGTGTATGGTAGCGTTCAAAACATTCACCAATGCAAAGACCATGATTGTCAGGACAGGAGGGACAATAATAGCGGGTGTCACACCTATATCCGCGCTTGCTGCAGACACAACATTTTTTTAGGGGGGTTCATTGGGTAGGGGTACTCGGGAGGACATAAAAATGCCTCTCATGCAGCCGACTGCATTTGGTTGGGGATGTGAATGGGGGAAGTCCGGGCGCTGCAGAAGTGGTGGGTTCCCAATTATTAGCACTGGCGAATGCAGCAGGAAGGGCATTATGGGCAAGACGGGCCTGTGTTTGTCGTCTTCTTGGTGGCAGCGGGACACTACTTGTGCTTGCCACCTCACCAGCTTGAAGTGCACTTATGGGACTTGCCACGTCACCAAGTGTTTCTGCAGTGCTGGTTTGACTACGACTGGGGTGTACTAGGCCACTGGTGCTTGCCAGTTCATCAAAACGCTACCAAAAAAACTGTTAGCGATCGCAGGGATCAGGCCTGACTCTGCGAACGCTGCAGTTATGCGTTTAGTGTTTTGTAAGTGACAGTGATTGATTGATTGATACTGCACTTGGGTGGGCTGGGCCGGGCTGGGGGGCAAAACGCAGGTGCTAGCAGGTATCTGGGCTGATCCCGCTAACACTGCCTTTTTAGGAACCCTAAACTGCTGGGGACACTAGTATAGATCTGATCGGATCAGATATTGATCCGTTCAGATACTATACCACTAAGGGTGGTGTACGTTGCGTGCGTGGGTGTTAGTACTATTGATATTGATCCATTCAGACACTAAACCATTAAGGGAGGTGTATGCTGCGTGGGTGTTATCGCTACTGGCGCTAACCTGACGCTGCCGGGGTGACGCAGACCCTATCTGACCCTAAAACCTAACTTATATCACCGCCGGGTGATCAGGAGGCTAAACCTTTATTAGGTAATAAACGGCGGGTGCCCTGACAGTATAAAAAATTAACTAACTAACCATCGTCACCCGTAACAGTTATACGGTGATCACTGGTGAAAGGGTTAACTAGGGGGCAATCAGGGGGTTAAAACCTTTCTTCGGTAGTATATGGGGGTCCCTGGTGCTATAAAACACTGACGGCGAACCTATATATTTACCTCCCTAACTAGTGTCACCAGTGACACTAATACAGCGATCAGAAAAATGATCGCTTAGTGACACTGGCGACGGGGGGTGATCAAGGGGTTAAAACTTTATTAGGGGGGGTAGGGGGGTACCCTAGACCTAAAGGGGGCTAACACTAACTGCCCTACCACACTGTCACAAACTGACACCAATGCAGTAATCAGAAAAAAAATAAACTGCTTGGTGTCAGTGTGACGGGGGGAATTAGGGGGTGATGGGGGGTGTAATGTGTGCCTGATATGTTCTATTGTGTGTGTGTGTGTGTGTGTGTTGTGCACTCACTCAGATGTCTTCTCTCCTCTGTGCCGGAACGGAAAATACCGAGCCGGGGAGAGATGACATAATTTCCTCTGCTGCTGTTTACTATACAGCAGCAGAGGAAGAATCTCATTGGCTGGGAGCGATCGCGCGGGGGGGGGGGGGGGGCAACGAATGGATGGTCTACCTCATCGCTCCCAGACAGAAGCCGACCGCCTCGGGGGTCCGATCGGGGGCCCGCGGGAGGAAGATCACGTACCAGGTACGTGATTTTGCCTGCCTGTGCCATTCTGCCGCAGTATATCTGCGTTAGGTGGTCGTCAACTGGTTAAAGAGTATTTGTTCCCAAAAAAAAAAATGCATTTGCAAAACCGCTGCGCAAATACCGTGTGTCAAAAAATTGCAACAATGACCATTTTATTCCTTAGGGTCTCTGCTAAAAAATTTAAAAAAAATTTGTTTAGGGGTTACAAGTAATTTTATAGCAAAAAATATTGATTCCATCAGAAAAAGCCTGGTCGTCAAGTGGTTAATGACATTCGTTTATAAAAGACAACATTATGGACATGCAACATTATTTGAGGGAATATTTTATTGATGGAATTTGTTATTGATGGAATTTGTTATTTTGATGTTGCTTTTGTCACGCATGTTATGCTTTGAGCACGTTTGATCACATAGCATAAAACAGCGCTGCACTGAGGGAATGGTATATTCTGATGCATATGTGGGAACACATGTAGTGCTAGCTGCAGTCTAAACGCACTTCAGTGACAAGATTGTACATAATTGCGCTGAATTTTATAGAACCACATTATTTACGTATTGGCTGAACGGAGCGCCAATGGCCCACCCATTTTCTTCATATACTTCTATGGACAATCAAATAGAGGGCAACTGACATAGTATTTGTGTCGTCCTACAGTTCCTTTCAAAAAAAAGCTTAGAGCCTCACTCTAATATAGCTTTAACTTAACGACCAATTTATTCTATTTGCCTTAGTCGAACAATGATCCTTATTTTGTAGTTGAATCCCAAATGCAGCCCAAAAAAAACACAAAAACAAAAGTCCAAAGCAAAAAGGCTATACTGTCATGGTCAAAAATATTGTCATCCCTGCATTTCTGTCAGATAGCGTAACACTTCGCCCAGAAATGGTTGCACTTAAAAATGTTTAGGCATTCTCATGTTTATATTGGTGACACAAAAAAGTGGAGAAACGAAAAGCCAAATCTGACATTCCACACAATTCCAAAAATGGACTGGACAAAATTATTGGCACCCTCAATTTATTATTTGGTAGCACACCCCTTAGAAAAAATAACCAAAATCAATTGCTTCCTGTAACCATCAATGAGTTTCTTACACCTTTCTACTGGAATTGTGGACCTCTCTTTCGCCAACTGCCCCAGGTCTCTCAAATTGGAGGGGTTCCTTTTTCCAACTGCTGTTTCTTCACAAGATGCTCTATGGAGCAGTCCCAAACCTTTTTGTCACCGGGAACGATGCGTTTTTTTCGCAGGCAATTTGTCAGGGCAATGTCTGGTGTTGGCACTTCAATCATCACAGCATCATGGTTGTTATGGTGTCAGAATGATTGAAGCACATTATTTCTGTTATTACATAGTAATATAAAATATTGTTCAGCTCACCATAATGCAGAATCAGTGTGAGCCCTGAGTGTGTCACTTGCCACCGTCACCTTCCACCAGATGTAGCTCATCACTTGCCACATTACCTGCCACCAGATGCAGCTTGTCACTTGCCACATTACCTGCCACCAGATGCAGCTGATCACGCCACCAGCTGGCAGCTGCACATCAAGGGCAGAACTGCAGTGAGAGATATCATCTCTGCTCGCTTGCCTGCTTAATGCTCTCGCTCGGCCCCTGGCCCAGTTGCAGGGATGCCGCGCCCCGGTGGTTGGGGACCCCTGCTCTATGGGATTTAGATATGAACTCATTGCTGGCCGGTTCAGTACTCTGCAGCGCTTTGTCTTAAACCATTTCTGGATGCTTTGGATCATTGTCCTGCTGTAAGACCCATGACCTCTGACAGAGACCCAGCTTTCTGACACTGGGCCCTACATGGCACCCCAGAATTCTTTGGTAGTCTTTGGATTTCATAATGCCATGCACACTGTTAAGTCATCCAGTGCCTGAAGCAGCAAAGCAACCCCAAAACATCAGTGAACCTCCACCATGTTTGACTGTATTCTTTCCTTTCAAGGCCTCATTTCTTTTTCTGAAAATAGAATGATGGGCTTTACCAAAAAGCTGTAATTTTTTTTTAGTCTGTCCACAGCACATTCGCCCAAAAGAATTTTGGCCTCGTCAGGTAAGTTTTAGCAAATGCTCCAATCATTTTTCTCTTTCGTCCACGGAGATTAGTTACAGTGTCTTGGGCTGTAAACTAATCGATCAGCTTCTAACACCAACTTGTTCAATTAAGCTTTGACAATAAACCCCTTAAAGCTCTTTGGTTATTATGCATGGCTGCGCCAAATTCTGTATGCTCCCGTTTTAGTAAATCCCACGCCCCTTACCCCACTGTGTGCATCCAGCCATGATCCCTACAGGTAACTTTTGGCTGTGTAAAGAGTAATGAAAAGCTTTGGCTGCCATCAGCCTGTCATTGTGATTTACGGGCTTGGCAGCCACAGCTTTCTGCATGTCACCTGCAGGAATTCGATTCCTGCCACTGGGATTTACAGCGTGGCTAAACACCTGTGTAAATGCAGTCTAATTTGACAAAACTCACCCAAAGCTTTGCTTGTACTGTTGTGGTTACATCAGCCTAACAGAAAGGTAAACTACAGTGGGGAGGCAAGGGGACCGTTCTACTTACTGCAGGCAAAAATGTCTGGTACCATAGAAAATTAGAAAGAGGTAAATGAAGCCAATATTTTTAATCAGCTCAACAAACGGTAAGAGATTTAAGTTTGTTATGGATTGATTCTAATAGGCTGCATAACTTACTTTCTTTTACATCAGAAACCCAATTCCTCACAAACTTTATGTGGCCATTCTTTGGGAGGTCTTAAAGGCTAACACCACCATTTAGACTTTATCTCACCGATAATTAGGGTTAACATGTAACACTTGCAAGTGGACTTCCTTAAACTGATTCCCACAGAGGGTTACAACCATTCATGAAAAAAAAAAATGTAACAGATTCACATAGCACAGATGGATGAATCCCAATGCTGGACTATCATATATTGATTTGATGAATATCCAAACACCAGGCTTCTTTGACAAATTAGGTGACTTGTTTTTAGGGCTGAAACAACTAATCGATTAATCGACAACTAATCGATTATGAAATTAATCGATTACTATTTTCATAATCGATTAATCGGCCAGTACCATAATGGGGTTAAAAAAAAAAAAAACTAAAATGAGCCCTTTACAAAAGAAAGTACAAAAAGAGCAAATAATCGCTACTGTAAATATTATTTTCACAGTTCTACAGTAAAAAAATGAACCCCTTACAGTAGTGATTGATTATCTGCTTTTTTGTACTATAATATTTAATAATGTTTTTTGTTTACCCCATTATGTTACTAAACGTCTTAGACCTGGTTCACATCTATGTGTTTCTTTGGTGCTTTTTTCAGAAACGCATTAATTTACAGGGTTTCCTATGGGACGCGTTCACATCTATGCTTTTTTCAGCCGCTGCGTATTTGGAAAGGGTCAGGGACTTTTTTTTAACGCAAAACGGTGCTTTTTTGGTTCAATATACTTCAATGGAGAATCTGCAGAAAAGTATGTAATGCGTTTTTTGCAGCAATTTGTGTTTTTTTTAATCTGCCCAACAACAAATTGGCCAAAAAAAAAAATGCAAAACCGCAAATTGCAGCAAAATCATGTTAGCAAAAATCAAAACGCACAGCAAAAAGCACTGCAGAAATAGATCAAAAGCAAACTGCATAGGTGTGCACCGAGCCTTATGCTGACCACACGGATCAATTTTCAGACGAGAATATTCAGACGAAAAATCTTTGTACATTCGCTGAATGAAAGAATGTTTGAAATTTTCACTTGTTTTTAACATTCTGTTTTTAAAACAAATGTAATTTCTGAACGAAAACCACATAAACTGTCTGAGAATTCCTTTCACCAAGAAGTTTTCTATTTCCAAATGATCCCATCACTGTGGTTGAAAATGAACGTCGATTTGACCTCACTAACGATTAGAAAATTGAACGAACGTTCTTAAAATTACATTTTTTTTTGAAGGAAGACATCTTTTGTTCTTTAAATAAAAAAAATTGATCTCTGAGTCTGATGATATTTACCAGATTCACCCTTTAATAGTATATATCCTCTAATAGTATATAAAGTATATCTCCTCTTATAGTATATACAGTATATCTCCTCTAATAGTATATACAGTATATCTCTTCTGTCTTATTCTCAGAGTGAATTAGATATTTTGCTCCCTAACCATATAGTTGGTTATTTATAGTTAAAACTGCATAGAGATATTTAAGAATAAATTGCCTTTTAAAACTTTACATATTAACTAAATTATACGCCACACTTTTTTTTAAAGGTTATTAACCGATTAATCGAAACAATAATCGGCCAACTAATCGATTATGAAAATAATCGTTAGTTGCAGCCCTACTTGTTTTACAAACTGGGTCTGGCAGAGCAAATTTTGTCCAGTTCATTTGAACAAGCTGTAGTTTGCTCAATGCTCGGCCAGCTTTACTTTTCATTTTGGATTTTTTAATTTCTTTTTAAAAACATGAACAAACAAGCTGGCAAGGTTAGGATTTGGGATACAAGGAGGAAGAGGAACAACCCTTTATTATAAAAACTATAAAGAAAAAAATCACATCGGTCTAGACCATAGCCCCTCTTAGCTGATGCTAAAGAAAACTGATATCTTTTCTCCAACTTTACCTTTTTGTATGCAATTTCAAATAGCTTTAATGATGCTTGCTGTAGAGATGATGAGGCTTGTCTTATACTCTCTCCAGTTTCTTGGTCTTTCCTAGCCAAAATGTCTTTCATCTTGTTGATCTCCTCTTTAAGCTTGTTGCACTAGGATTAAACAAGATTAGGGAAACATTTTTTATACAGTAATAAGGTTGTGGGATTTCTCTAGTGTTTCAGGAATAGGTTTCATATAGTGTAACATTAACAATAATGAAAAACTTGGAAACAAACATTGTGCAATAAACACATTCAGTGTGTAAAAAAAAAAATCCATTTTAATATCTTAAAAATTTTAATCCAATATAAATTAGGAAACCATCACGTTAAAAAGGTACCAAATATAGCCAACCTTAAAATTGTGACTTCTCAAACAGGGAAATGTCTAAACCCCACATTTTGAAAAAAGAGCCAACACACAAGATAGACGCAAAATTCTGTTTGGTCATCAAAGAAGGCCAGACAATCATGCCCCGGTGAGAATGATCATGAAATTCAGTGATCAACACAAAACTGTCAGTTCCATCTTCGACAGATTTTGGCATATCCTTTACACTGACCCGCAACTACGTCCTCATATCTCGGCAAGACCTTCTATCACGTATCGACGTGCGAGGTCTCTTAAGGACCAACTAGTCCATAGCGAATTCGTCGGTGATTTTCGCACTGACCCATGTAAAAGACTTGGAACATTCACATGTGGGGGTTGTCCGATATGTAGATATATCAATACTAACCCGAACTACATTCTCCCCAATGGCCGAAAATACACCCCCCATCACTATTGTAACTGCAAAACTGAGGGGGTAGTATATCTTCTCATATGCCAACGATTCTACGTTGGCAAGACCAAATTAAAGTTTTCTATAAGGGCATCTAGACACATTGCCGCAATGAAGAAAGCAGACCCTGATTTCCCATTGGGGAGACATGTTCTCAATGAACATGATGGGGTCTTCCCAAAAATTCATTTTCTTTTCTTAGACAGAATTCATCCCAATCCCAGGGGTGGAGATTGGAACAAGGTCCTTCTTCAGCGAGAGGCTCGCTGGATTATGGACCTTGCTGCCACCTCACCCCCGGGCCTCAATGAGCAGTTCAGCTACAGACCGTTCTTGGAGGGCTTTACATCTGGTCTGTGTGAAAAGGACTTATAGCTCCTGCTTGCGGACCACCTGTACAGTTATTATTCATCTATGCTTCAACCTTAAAGGTATATCGCCATTCTACGGCTGCCAGTTTATCATCATTTTCGGTCTTTAGAAAACCCAACTGTCGGGTTATGTGTCTAGAATATGTAATCTACATATGTGGTATGTTACTGTTGACCTTCCTGCCCTGTTGATGTCGGAGCTTTCTGTGTCGGATTCGTGGACGTGCGACTGTCTCTGTTTCGGCCGGCCCCTCCCTGTCCCACCCGGCGCACGGGGGCCTCCTTCTGGTTGGCCTATGGGGGGCTTTCGTTTTTTGGCCCGCTGGCGGACAGCTTAACCACTACCTCATGGTGGGTTGTCCGCCCGTCGGCCTTTTCTGCGTCGGTGGGCTGCCATTGCATGACCCCCCTCTCAGACCATTCTGTGGGGCGGGCCGTGCGGTCGCGGCTCGGGATCCTCTTCCCACCACTGTTCCCCCCTTTCGTTTTATTTTGGGTGGGATTGTGCTTCTTGGGGGGATCTTTGCGGTCCTATCAGCTACACATAAACAAACATACTCTGTCCTACTCCTGCGTTGTACCCACTAGGGGAACATTCAGAGGCTCCGGGCTCCAAGGGGTTAAAACAATGTGGCTATGCAAATCATATATTATGTTTGTTATGGCTCCCCTGTCTGAATGGGTTAACCCAGATTGAGCAGCACAGGCCATACAGCATTCACTATCACTTGGGCTTTGTTTCAAATGAACTGCCCTTTGAAGCTTCAGCAATTTCCCCGAATCCCTATTGAGATAGCAGGCGTCTGTCATGTCGCCAGGCAACCTTTAAACTAAGCCTTATTGCCCTGTCTGCTCTGTTGTGGTCCCACCTAGTGGGCGGGGCTGCCTGTCAGTTGCACGTTGTTTCTCGTCCTTAGTACGAGAACGTGCAGTGGGCACGGCATTAGGGCGTGACCGCCCTTCTCTCACACGTCTCCACTGTATGACCGATGCGATGACGATGCGCTGTTTAGACGCACGTCACGCCATGCCACGCCCCCCCCAGGCTCTAGTGGGCGGGGCCGCCTGTCAGTTGCACGCAGACGATACGGTATGTTGTAGTACCTGGGATGTGGCTTTAGTCTCCTTTTTGGTGGCACTACGGAACGTCCTCCTGTGATTGTTGGGTTGGATCAGTGTGGACAGGGCTGGGCCGGCTGATACGCCTAGGTCTCGGTTCCATCTGTTAGATCTGGGGTCCTTGACACCGTCGCTGCAGCAATTTTGACATAGATGCTCCGTTACTGATATGTATGGGTAGGTGCATTTTTTTTCTTCCACGGTCACAATGAACTAAATGACCTTTATATGTGACACTTGTAAATATCATTTATACAGGATTGTTTTTTGTACTTATTTTATTTACATCTTATAATAGGTCTATGATCCACGACCCGCCTCTGATGAAGGGACAGTATGCTTAAGTCCCGAAACGCGTAAGATTCGTGGCAAGATCATTAAATACAATTCTCTAACCTTGCATATACAGTACACTGTTGTATAGTTCTTCACACTTTGTATGACATTGTTCTTGTTTTTCTTGTTATGTTTTTGTTCTTTGAAATATATATACCTTTTCTACTTAAATAAAATAAATTTTAAATTTTTTAATGAGTTGCCGTTAAAGTCCCTTTAACCTGTTGGGGGTAATCCTTTGATATACACATTTTGAAAAGGCAACGCAGTCAAACCACTTTACAGTTGTGCCTAAAAAAGGTCAAAGTAGTCCATCTCTGCCATGTATGGGGATCCCAAATGTGTGTCATACCACAAGCATTTAAGTACATCTGTCGATCCTAACCGCATGCACACACAATATTGGGGTGGGGGGGTGGGGGGTGGGGAGTGGTGTGCAAGGTGCAGGTGGTAAGTTATGCTTCCTGAATACATTTTCAACGTTTCATATTTCAATTGTAACTAAAGTGTACATTTTTAATAAAGTTTTTTATCTAAGTGCAGAACAACTCTTTTCCTACCATAGAAATATTATATAAGGTTCAACATAAGTGGGAAGGATTTTATCTTTTGCATAGGCTTTATTGGAACCGGAAGAGATGAGAAAAAAAAAAAAAAAAAAAAAAAACACAACAAAAGAAGAGGATATTACGGCGAGTACAAAAATCATGTTTTGAAAGTATTTCACATTTGGGTTACTCTGCCACTTACAGGAGGATTGGACACTGGCATACAAACTGCAAGCTAAGGATAGCCCCTCCTACTACCAGCATACCTCAGTTTTGCAGCGCCAATTACCAAGATAATGATCCCAAACCAAGGGATGGGACCAATGTTTCTCAATGGAATAGCAAGAAAAGGATATTAGGGCGAGTAACAATTCTATTTCATTTCTTGCCCATTGAGGGACACAGGAAGTCTTTCCCCCTAGAGATGTCCAAAAGTAGTCCAACTGAGTGGTAAGCAACACTGTAAATGCTAACAGACCCAGGAAAACAGAGGACAGGGGGCTCCCTGCAGCTCAGCCAGCCACCTGAAGGACCTTACACCAGAAGCTGGCATCAGATAAAGCCACAAGGAGGGAGGAGGAGGGAGGGAGGGAGGAGGGAGGGAGGGAGGAGGGAGGGAGGGAGGGAGGGAGGGAGGGAGGGAGGGAGGGAGGGAGGGAGGGAGGGAGGGAGGGAGGGAGGAGGGAGGGAGGGAGGGAGGGAGGGAGGGAGAAGGAGAAGGAGGAGGAGAAGGAGGAGAAGAAGAAGGAGGAGAAGGAGGAGAAGAAGGAGGAGAAGAAGAAGGAGGAGAAGAAGAAGGAGGAGAAGAAGGAGGAGAAGAAGGAGGAGAAGGAGGAGAAGAAGGAGAAGGACTACTCAACACAGCCATTAATGTCTAAATCGCTGGCAACATAAGTGAGTACAGTGAAAATGTCCAACTTGGGCCCAACGTGTCAATATTTTGTGTGGTCACCATTATTTTCCAGCACCTCAACCCTCTTGAGCATGGAGTACACAAGTTCACAGGTTGCCACTGGAGTTCTATTCCACTCCTCTATGACATCACGGAGTTGGTGGATGTTAGAGACCTTGCGCTCCTCCAACTTCCGTTTGAGGATGCCCCACAGATGCTCAACAGGGTTTTGGTCTGGAGACATGCTTGGCCAGTCCATCACCTTTAACCTCAGCTTCTGTAGCAAGGCAGTGGTCGTCTTGGAGGTGTGTTTGGGGTCGTTATGTTGGAATACTGCCCTGCGGCCCAGGCTCCAAAGGGAGGGGGACCATGCTCTGCTTCAGTATGTCACAGTACATGTTGGCATTCATGGTTCCCTCAATTAACTGTAGCTCCCCAGTGTCAGCAGCATTCATGCAGCCCTAGACCATGACACTCCCACCACCATGCTTGACTGTAGGCAAGACACACTTGTCTTTGTACTCCTCACCTGGTTGCCACGACACACGCTTGACACCATTCTGAACCAAATAAGTTTCTTGGTCTAATCAGACCACATGACATGGTTCCAGTAATCCATGTCCTTAGTCTGCTTGTCTTCTGCTAACTGTTTGTGGGCTTCATCTTTAGAAGAGGCTTCCTTCTGGGACGACAGCCATGCAGACCAATTTGATGCAGTGTGCGGCATATGTTCTGAGCACTGACAGGCTGACCCCCCATCCCTTTAACCTCTGCAGCAATGCTGGCAGCACTCATACATCTATTTCCCAAAGACAAACTCTGGATAGGATGCCAAGCACGTACACGCAACTTTTGGTCGACCATGGCGAGGCCTGTTCTGAGTGGAACCTGTCCTGTTAAACCGCTGTATGGTCTTGGCTACCATGCTCAGTTTCAGGGTTTGTCAATCTTCTTATAGCCTAGGCCAGGGGTAGGCAACCTCGGCCCTCCAGCTGTTTTGAAACTACAAGTCCCATGAGACATTGCAAGACCCTGACAATCACAGGCATGACTCTTAGAGGCAGAGGCACCACCACAGCTGGAGGGCCGAAGTTGCCTACCCCTGGTCTAGGCCATCTTTATGTAGAGCAACAATTTTTTTTTCAAATCTTAAGAGTTCTTTGCCATGAGGTGCCATGTTGAACTTCCAGTGACCAGTATGAGAGAGTGAGTGGGATTGATAACACAAAATTTAACACACCTGCCCCCCATTTACACCTGAGACCTTGTAACACCGAGTCACAAGACACCGGGGACACCGGCTAATTGGTCCCAATTTAGACATTTTCACTTAGGGGTGTACGTGCGTTGCCAGCGGTTTATACATTAATGACTGTGCATTGAGTTATTTTGAGGGGGATGGCAAATTTACACAGTTATAGGACAAAAATTTCATATGGGTACAATGTTGCATGACTGAGTAATTGTCAAAGCGTGAGAGCACTGAAAGCTGAATATTAGTCTGGTTAGGAAGGGGGTTTAAGTGCCCAGTGAGCAAGTGGTTAAGCCCCACAGTTATGCAAAAAATCTCAGTACCCATTGATGTATTATCCCACATCTTCCCTCATCTCAGTGGCATGTGAAAGGTTTCGTTTCCCTTTCGGACCTTTATAATAGCCCTACACTTCGCTTATTTGAGGACATCTCTCCCCATCACAACCTAGGAACCTAGGATTTTTTTCACTACCTGCACCTCAGCTCTTTTCTCCAAACACACCCCTTACCCCCAATGATTTATATCCCAGTGCCAATTTACAGATTCACCCACGATTCCCCCTGTAAACAGGAGGCATTTCATTTTTTTTTTTAACCTTTTGAAGGGTGATAGTACTTTCACCAAGACAATACACTATGCTCAAGTGGAAAAAAGACCTGAGCGCCCAGATCTTGGATACACCTGGCACCGGGTCTTGACCTCCACTTTCCAATCCTCCCATTGTACAAACCATTGGGAATTGTTCCAAAAAAACAATTCATCATTGGTATAACTCTTCAAACTTTCAAAAATGTACCCTTCCTAGTGCGATTCCTGTTAGAGTTAGTGCAAACAGTCTGGTTCCTTGTACCACGTGGTATGGCAACAATTTGAGCTGGTGGGCTATAGAAGCTCTCCCTCTTTGGCTATCCTTCATGTAGGCATTGACGCTTTCCCATCTAACAGTAGTACTTATCCACCTCTTGTTAGCTGCCAAATTATGTATAACTAGGCTTTGGAACACACCTACAATCCCAGCCTTTACAGATGTCAAAAAAATAAAAAAAAATAAAATAAAAAATAAAAGAGCTTGCACGACGCAGAAGCGAACGCATTCGTGAATAGTGCCCGCATATGAAAACAGTGTCAAACCACACGTGAGGTATTGCCGCGATCGGCAAGTGTGATTGTAAGGGTGTTAGAAAAAAAATATATAATGTTTGGTGGTTCTAAGTAATTTTCTAGCAAAAAAAAAAAAATTTTAACTTGTAAACACAGTCTGAAAAATAGGTCTGGTCCTTAAATGGTTAAGGGGATAAAAAAAACAAAAAACAAAAAAAAACAAAACAAAAAAAAAAACCTAACAGCTTTACAATCAATCGCTTTAATGCAACAGATGACAGAGATCATTCTTACTTCCCTTCAGAAGATGTCCAGCAGTGTCAACAGCACAGAACGGGCAGAGACCAGTGGGACCCAGGTACATTGATCTACTATCTGGAGAAGTCTTGCCAGAAGTGGGCTTCAGCCAAAAAGCCATACCTCTGATGTGGTAACAAGGATAAGCAGGGGCACTCTAAGAAATGTTCCATTTGCTGAGCAATAGTACGAAAAACAATGGCAGCATAGATTAATCTGATGCTAAACAATGTCTTTTCCTGTACTGAAAATGCCTGTGTACACCCCTCACGTGCTCCAGCGCTCCTGTGTCAGCTCTTGCTTCAGCTGCTCTGGTAGACACATTTAGTTCTGAGAGCATCAGCTTTCAGGTGTGAACCTGATTGCCTGTGCGCCGTGTGCTTTCACAAGGATGCTGAGTACGCACACCACACCTGACCGCTTTAGACACACCACTTCCCTCGACCCTCCCTCCCTCCTTTTTTCAAAAGTAAAAACCTCAGCCCACTTGCGGATGGGCACAGGATTAGGGTCCAAGACACAGACCGGAAGGAGGAGAGGAGGCTGCAGCCGCCATGCGGTGTTACTGGCTTCCTTACAGTTTGGTTTCTTTGCATATGGCAAGTAAAAAATCTTTAGCTAGAAAGCCGCCCCGCACCCTCAAGAGGGAGGGGGTGGGCGTGCGGGGTACCTTAGCAGTTTGTGAATCGGCCTTCCCAAAACTGCTTAGATGTAATGTACCACAATACATGAACCCCCAGCCACTCAGTTTCCCCAATTGGGGGAAGAGGAATAAAAAACTCCCTCCAGCTGCTAGGACACATGCTGTTGTAGAACAGATTGAAAGGGTATGTGTATTCTTACTCCCTCTAGAGGAGACTTTAAGGCATTAAAATGTTAAATATGGAAGAAAAGGCATTAGGAGGACTTTGCAGTTCCTAAGCTTTTCTCCTACCTTTTGCTCGCTGCAGGATACTGCTGATAACAGACAGATCCAAACTTCACCTATCATGGCGGGCAGCGTAGTTAAACCTTCAAAGACCGGGTCTCTTTTAATAGGGGTTCCACTCCTTTGGACCTGTATAGCACCCCTCAGGACAACTTTAGGTATCAAGACCAAAAAGAGTCCTGGTTTCTAGGGTCCAGCCCTCAAAGAGAAGCGTTACAGGCAAAACCTCGTTCTTATGCGAGGCCCGGGTACCATCCTGTGGCCGCAGTGGCGTGGATGGATCCGGTTGTGGAGGTTTTTTAAATCCAGCATGGATCCCTCCTGGAGCTTCTCAGAGCACATCTTCACTCATGACCAACACCTTAGACACTGGCGAAAAAACTGAGGTACTCCTGGAAGGAGGAGGGGTTATATAGGGGAGTCAACTTCCTGTATTGGGTATACCAGTGTCAACACTTGAAGGTGGCCCATAACCCATTAATTACTTAAGGCTCTGTGTCCCACAATGTATGATAAAGAATTAATGTTTGGGGGTTCCAAGTAATTTTCTAGCAAAAACAAAACCTGCTAATTTTTACATGTGAGAAATGTCAGAATTAGGCTGGGCGGCAAGTGGTTAAAGTGGTATTAATCGCAAAAGAAAACCTACGGCATCCTACCAATTCTTAGATGTGATTAGTTTATATTAGGTTTTTTTGCACCTGTAAAATAAGCTGTCCTGCAGTAATAGCAGTTAGAGGGTTGAGACCAACCATTTAACACTGACAGGGGTGCTTACAATGATCAGCTTTTATGGAAAACCCTTATCCCAAAAGGAATAAAACGGTTTGATGGTAATTGCTTTAAAAGTGTTAGCAAAAAAGAAAATGAATGCAACCACATCGAATGACTGGTAAGCTGGGGAAACGAGATGCCGGTTTACCCTTATGGGGACAATCCAGGATGACAAATAAGGAAAGAGTTTTTCCTGAAGAGTCTCTCAAGGGTTTAATTCTCTGAGCAGTGTTAATTTTGCCGAAAAAAACATTTGTCAGCGGCCTTTTTATAGTAAACCGAATTCAAACCTGTAATAAGTATAAGAATGATTAGTGGCGCTAATGTGCAACTGATAAGTGATGAGTGAAACAAATATATATGGAAATATTGCTGGTAATGTGACACTTAGCATCAACACCACAATGAATAAAAGCAAAAAATAAAAACTGTGTCTAAATACATACAGAATGTAAATAACATGACTGAGCAAATGATTAACACTATTTGGCAAGTGTGAAATGGATGTGTCACTTCTCAAAACAAATTAGTATTTATTTCTCGCTCACTTCACAAGGAACAGTTCTCGCTACTGCTGCAAGCTATTGATTCTATACAGGGATTGCCTTATTTGACATCCCTTTTCACATATCTGCAGTTTTGCACACATTCTTCCTTGGCTTTTATCCGTCTTGCCATCGCAACAGCCACTACTTCAGGGAGAGTGCTTGACTAACTACCGATGGATATTGGAGATCTGATTTTTACCCCCATGTGAGTGGGTTGAGGCGATTCTGGCCAAACATGAGAGTGTGAGGCTATAGCAGCTGGTGAGTGCAATTTTTAGTGGGGAGTGGAATCACGTCACTGAGGTGTGGTGGATCAAGAATCACACTGTTTCTCATACCAGAGATCTTACCATTCTTTGGACTTTTGTTCACATTTAATATGGACTGTTTTCATGCATTCTAATATTATATATATTTTTATAATATTTTTTTTGAGACGTGACACATCCATTTCACGCTTGTCACAGAGTGTTAATCATTTGCTCAGTCATGTTATTTACATTCTGTATGTATTTAGACACCGTTTTTATTTTTTTATTTTATTAATTATGGTGTTGATGCCAAGTGTCACATTACCAGCAATATTTCCATATATCTTTGTTTCACTCATCACTTATCATTTGCACATTAGCGCCACTATTCATTCTTATACTTATGTAAACCAAATTCAAACCTCTAATGTTTCCTTTTTTAAGTGGCAGCTATAGAATTGTCTTTTTTCATTTCCTAGAGCGCAGTGGTGGGATTATAGGTGGATTCATTTGTAGACCAACAGTTTGAATATTTTGGCCTTTTTACAGTGACAAAAATAAAAAAAAGGTACACCACATTTTTGTCCACTGAAGAAAAATAGGATTTTTAGCTTACCTGTAAAAGCCTTTTCTTGGAGTACATCACGGGACACAGAGCAGCATAGTAACAACAATGTGGGTTATAGGCCACCTTTAGGTGATGGACACTGGCACACCCTAAACAGGAAGTTGCCTCCCCTATATAACCCCTCCCACACAGAGTACCTCAGTTTTGTAGCAAATCAATATACATCTATCCAGAAAAGATGTATACATCTATCCAAGAAAAGGATTTTACAGGTAAGCTGTTATAAAAATCCTATTTTCTTTAGCGTACATCACGGGACACAGAGCAGCATAGTAATAACTATGTGGGATGTCCTATAGCAATGTAAATCGAGGTGAGGGAGACACAAGAAATCAGGGCACCATAAAACTTGAGGACCTATACTGCTGCCCGCAGCACACTGCCCCCAAAAGGGGATATCCTCATAGCTTTTTACATCCACCTGAGAGAATCTAGTGAATGTATGGACTGAAGACCAGGTTGCAGCCTTGCAGATTTGAGCCATGGAGGCCTGGTGTGCACTGCCCATGAAGCACTAACTGCTCTGGTAGAGTGCGCTTTAATTTAAAAAGGTGGAACTTTCCCCTTTAACCACTTGAGCCCCGGACCATTATGCTGCCTAAGGACCAGAGGTCTTTTTCCAATTTGGCACTGCGTCGCTTTAACTGCTAATTGCGCGGTCATGCAATGCTGTACCCAAACGAAATTTGCGTCCTTTTCTTCCCACAAATAGAGCTTTCTTTTGATGGTATTTGATCACCTCTGCGGTTTTTATTTTTTGCGCTATAAACGGAAAAAGACCGAAAATTTTGAAAAAAAATGATATTTTCTACTTTTTGTTATAAAAAAAATCCAATAAACTAAATTTTAGTCATACATTTAGGCCAAAATGTATTCGGCCACATGTCTTTGGTAAAAAAAATGTCAATAAGCGTATATTTATTGGTTTGCGCAAAAGTTATAGCGTCTACAAACTAGGGTACATTTTCTGGAATTTACACAGCTTTTAGTTTATGACTGCCTATGTCATTTCTTGAGGTGCTAAAATGGCAGGGCAGTACAAAACCCCCCCAAATGACCCCATTTTGGAAAGTAGACACCCCAAGGAAATTGCTGAGAGGCATGTTGAACCCATGGAATATTTATTTTTTTTGTCCCAAGTGATTGAAAAATGACAAAAAAAAAAAAAAAAAAAATATTTACAAAAAGTCGTCACTAAATGATATATTGCTCACACAGGCCATGGGCCTATGTGGAATTGCACCCCAAAATACATTTAGCTGCTTCTCCTGAGTATGGGGATACCACATGTGTGGGACTTTTTGGGAGCCTAGCCGCGTACGGGGCCCCGAAAACCAATCACCGCCTTCAGGATTTCTAAGGGTGTAAATTTTTGCTTTCACTCTTCACTGCCTATCACAGTTTCGGAGGCCATGGAATGCCCAGGTGGCACAAAACCCCCCAAAATGACCCCATTTTGGAAAGTAGACACCCCAAGCTATTTGCTGAGAGACATATTGAGTCCATGGAATATTTTATATTTTGACACAAGTTGCGGGAAAGTGACACTTTTTTTTTTTTTTTTTCCATAAAGTTGTCACTAAATGATATATTGCTCACACAGGCCATGGGCATATGTGGAATTGCACCCCAAAATACATTTAGCTGCTTCTCCTGAGTATGGGGATACCACATGTGTGGGACTTTTTGGGAGCCTAGCCGCGTACTGGACCCCGAAAACCAATCACTGCCTTCAGGATTTCTAAGGGTGAAAATTTTTGATTTCACTCTTTACTGCCTATCACAGTTTTGGAGGCCATGGAATGCCCAGGTGGCACAAAACCCCCCCAAATGACCCCATTTTGGAAAGTAGACACCCCAAGCTATTTGCTGAAAGGCATGGTGAGTATTTTGCAGCTCTCATTTGTTTTTGAAAATGAAGAAAGACAAGAAAAAACATTTTTTTTTTTCTTTTTTCAATTTTCAAAACTTTGTGACAAAAAGTGAGGTCTGCAAAATACTCACTATACCTCTCAGCAAATAGCTTGGGGTGTCTACTTTCCAAAATGGGGTCATTTGGGGGGGGGTTTGTGCCACCTGGGCATTCCATGGCCTCCGAAACTGTGATAGGCAGTGAAGAGTGAAATCAAAAATTCACGCCCTTAGAAAGCCTGAAGGCGGTGCTTGGTTTTCGGGGTCCCGTACGCGGCTAGGCTCCCAAAAAGTCTCACACATGTGGTATCCCCGTACTCAGGAGAAGCAGCAGAATGTATTTTGGGGTGTAATTTCACATATTTCCATGGCATGTTTGAGCAATATATCATTTAGTGACAACTTTGTGCAAAAAAAAAAAAAAAAAATTTGTCTCTTTCCCGCAACTTGTGTCGCAATATAAAATATTCCATGGACTCGACATGCCTCTCAGCAAATAGCTTGGGGTGTCTACTTTCCAAAATGGGGTCATTTGGGGGGGTTTTGAACTGTCCTGGCATTTTATGCACAACATTTAGAAGCTTATGTCACACATCACCCACTCTTCTAACCACTTGAAGACAAAGCCCTTTCTGACACTTATTGTTTACATGAAAAAGTTTTTTTTTTTTGCAAAAAAATTACTTTGAACCCCCAAACATTATATATTTTTTTAAAGCAAATGCCCTACAGATTAAAATGGTGGGTGTTTCATTTTTTTTTTTCACACAGTAATTGCGCAGCGATTTTTCAAACGCATTTTTTGGGGAAAAAACACACTTTTTTTAATTTTAATGCACTAAAACACGCTATATTGCCCAAATGTTTGATGAAATAAAAAAGATGATCTTAGGCCGAGTACATGGATACCAAACATGACATGCTTTAAAATTGCGCACAAACGTGCAGTGGCAACAAAATAAATACATGTTTAAAAGCCTTCAAAAGCCTTTACAGGTTACCACTTTAGATTTACAGAGGAGGTCTACTGGAAAAATTACTGCACTCGATCTGGCCTTCGCGGTGATACCTCACATGCATGGTGCAATTGCTGTTTACGTTTGACGACAGACCGCCGCTTGCGTTCGCCTTAGCGCGAGAGCAGGGGGCGACAGGGGTGTTTTTTTTTTTGTTTTTTTTTTTTCTTTATTATTTTTTTGCTTTTTTAATCTTACTTTTAAACTGTTCCTTTCATATTTTTTTTTTAATCATTTTTATTGTTATCTCGGGGAATGTAAATATCCCCTATGATAGCAATAGGTAGCGACAGGTACTCTTTTTTGAAAAAATTGTGGTCTATTAGACCCTAGATCTCTCCTCTGCCCTCAAAGCATCTGACCACACCAAGATCGGTGTGATAAAATGCTTCCCCAATTTCCCAATGGCGCTATTTACATCCGGCGAAATCTAAGTCATGAAATACTCGTAGCTTCCGGTTTCTTAGGCCATAGAGATGTTTGGAGCCACTCTGGTCTCTGATCAGCTCTATGGTCAGCTGGCTGAATCACCGGCTGCATTCTCAGGTTCCCTGTTGAGACAGGAGAGCCAGAGAAAAACACGGAAGACGGTGGGGGGGGGGGGGGGCATTCCCTCCCACGGCTTGTAAAAGCAGTCTAGAGGCTAATTAGCCACTAGGATTGCTTTTACATGAAAGCCGACCGCTGGCTGAAAAGAATGATACCAAGATGATACCTAAACCTGCAGGCATCATTCTGGTATAACCACTCAAAGTCGTGAATGGCGTACCTGAAGACAAAAAAATGGTTAACAATGGTTAACAATAAAGCACAGTAAAGTGTAAATAATTACACACCTGAAAAACAAACATGATAAAACATAATAACAATAACAATAACAATAAAACATTGCAGAATAGAATACAGTAAAAAAGAGCAGAACAATAGAGAGAGAGAATAGAGAGAGAGAGAACAATAAAACAACAACTATTTTTTTTTATTTCATATTTTTTTTTTTTTTTACACTTTTTTTGTAACTAACTTTTATAACGGTAACCGGTTCCAGGTTCGGGTCTCTCAAAATGCGATGGCATCTTGGGAGACCCTGTGAAATGGCGCCTAGTCTGTGCAATGCTGTACCCTACGCTAATACGCAACTAGTGCATGGTAGCGTTCAAAACATTCACCAATGCAAAGACCAGGATTGTCAGGACAGGAGGGACAATAATAGCGGGTGTCACGCCTATATCCGCGCTTGCTGCAGACACAACATCTTTTTTGGGGGGTTCGTTGGGTAGGGGTACTCGGGAGGACATAAAAATGCCTCTCATGCAGCCGACTGCATTTGGTTGGGGATGTGAATGGGGGAAGTACGGGCGCTGCAGAAGCGGTGGGTTCCCAATTAGGATTGGCGAATGCAGCAGGAAGGGCACTATGGGCACGACGGGCCTGTGTTTGTCTTTTTGGTGGCGGCGGGACACTACTTGTGCTTGCCACCTCACCAGCTTCAACTGCACTTATGGGACTCGCCACGTCACCACGTGTTACTGCAGTGCTGGTTTGACTACGACCGGGGTGTACTAGGCCGCTGGCGCTTGCCAGTTCACCAAAACGCTACCAAAAAACTGTTAGCGATTGCAGGGATCAGGCCTGACTCTGCGAACGCTGCAGTTATGCGTTTAGTGTTTTGTAAGTGACAGTGATCGATCGATACTGCACTTGGGTGGGCTGGGCCGGGCCGGGCGGAGGGGCAAAACGCAGGTGCTAGCAGGTATCTGGGCTGATCCCGCTAACACTGCGTTTTTGGGAACCCTAAACTGCTGGTGACGCTAGTATAGATCTGATCGGATCAGATATTGATGCGATCAGATACTATACCACTAAGGGAGGTGTATGGTGCGTGCGTGGGTGTTAGCGGTACTGGCGCTAATCTGACGCTGCCTGGGGCTGGTGCTTGCCAGTTCACCAAAATGCTACCAAAAAAACTGTTAGCGATCGCAGGGATCAGGCCTGACTCTGCGAACGCTGCAGTTATGCGTTTAGTGTTTTGTAAGTGACAGTGATCGATCGATACTGCACTTGGTTGGGCTGGGCGGAGGCACAAAACGCAGGTGCTAGCAGGTATCTGGGCTGATCCCGCTAACACTGCGTTTTTGGGAACCCTAAACTGCTGGGGACGCTAGTATAGATCTGATCGGATCAGATATTGATCCGATCAGATACTATACCACTAAGGGAGGCGCATGCTGCGTGCGTGGGTGTTAGCGGTACTGGCGCTAATCTGACGCTGCCTGGGGCGACGCATATCACCGCCGGGCGATCGGGGGGCTAAACCTTTATTCGGTAATAAACGGCGGGTGCCCTGACACTATAAAAAATAAACAAACTAACCAGCGTCAACCGTAACGGTTATACGGTGATCAGTGGTGAAAGGGTTAACTAGGGGGCAATCAAGGGGTTAAAACATTTATTAGGTAGTATATGGGGGTCCCTGACGCTATAAAACGCTGACGGCGAACCTAAATATTTACCTCACTAACTAGCGTCACCAGCGACACTAATACAGCGATCAGAAAAATGATCGCTTAGTGACACTGGTGACAGGGGGTGATCAAGGGGTTAAAACTTTATTAGGGGGGGTTAGGGGGGTACCCTAGACCTAAAGGGGGGTAACAGTAACTGTCCCAACACTGTAACTGTCACAAACTGACACTATGCAGTAATCAGAAAAAAAAAAAAAAAAAAAAAAAACTGCTGGTGTCAGTTTGTGACAGGGGGGGGGTGATTGGGGGGGATCGGGGGGCGATCGGGGGGGGGATCGGGGTGTTTTGTATGCCTGGCATGTTCTACTGTGTGTGTAGTGTTGGTGCACTCACAGTGAAGTCTTCTCTCCTCGGGCCGGAACGGAAATTACCGAGCCGAGGAGAGATGACATCATTTCCTTTGCTGCTGTTTAGCATACAGCAGCAAAGGAATGATTCGATTGGCCGGCGGCGATCGCGAGGGGGGGGCCACGAACGGATGGTCTCCCCCTCATCACCGATCGCCGCTGGACAAAAGACGACCGCCTCGGGCACCGGGGGGGGGTCCGATCGGACCCCCCACCCGCGGAAGGCAAATCACGTACCCTGTACGTGATTTTGCCTGTCCGTGCCACTTTGCCAACGTACATCGGCGTGAGGCGGTCGTCAAGTGGTTAAACCATAAGCTTGTATAATAACTTGTCGAATCCATTTAGACAAAATAGATTTCAACGCTGCCTGTCCTTTCCTAGGACCTTCTGGCAGCACAAAAAGAACATGAGACTTCCGAAACTGAGCAGTCGCCTTTAAATAAACTTTGACTGCTCTCACTACATCAAGGCAATGTAGTGACCTCTCTTCCCTAGAACAGAGTTCTGGAAAAACTGAAGGTAGAATATCTTGGCTCAGATGAAAATCTGACACCACCTTAAGCAGAAAACTTGGATGAGGACGCAACAAGACCTTGTCCTTGTAGTAGGGCTGGGAAAAAAATAGATTTAAATCTTGAATCGAGTTGAGAGGTCAAATCGATTCAAAATTTAAGCGAGTCGATTTTTTTAGATTTTTTTTTTTCACCGCGCCGGTCCCGAGGCACTGCGGGCATGAGTTTTTAGGCGAGGCCGCGGCTTCAGCCTAGTCCGCGGCTACGGCCGGACGCCGCGGCCTCGCCTAAAAACTCATGCCTGCAGCGCCTCCGGACGGACACCGCGCCGGGCCTGAAGAGCTGCGGGCAAGGAGTTTTTAGGTGAGGCCGCGGCTTCGGCCTAGTCCGCGAGGCCGGACGCCGCGGACTAGGCCGAAGCCGCAGCCTCGCCTAAAAGCTCATGCCCGCAGCGCTTCGGGACCGGCGCAGTTTCCAAAAAAAAACTCGATTCGAATCGTGAATTGAGTTTTAAGAGAATCGAAGATTTTTTTTTTTTTAAGAAAATCTCCCAGCCCTACCTTGTAGATAATTAAATGTGGCCGTTTAGAAGAAAGAGCGGCCAACTCTGATACCCTTCTAGCAGAGGATATAGCAACCAGAAAAAAAAACTTCCTTGACAAAAGCATCAAGGGAATATGCTGAATCGGCTCAATAGGCTGTTTTTGTAACACTGATTGGACTAAATTCAAGTCCCAAGAGTTCAAGGGTGACCTGACTGGCGGATTAAGCCATGTCACCCTGCATAAAAGCATGGACCAAAGAATGAAGCAAGCCGTCTCTGAAACAGTATTAATAAGGCCAAGCCCTGACCCTTGAAAGTACTCAAGGCCAGCTTCAACTCTACCCCTAATTGTAAAAAGGCAAGAATTCTACCTATGACATACTTCCGAGGATGCCAACCCTTGGATTCACACCAGGAAACGTACATCCTCCAGACTATAATAAAGGACTCTGGAAATAGGCTTCCTAGCATTGATCAAGGTAGAAATTACTGACCCTGAAAGCCCGCGATTCCTTAGAAATGTGGCTTTCAATAGCCAAACCGTTAAATTTAGAGTTTGTAAGGTAGGATGGAAACAAGCAAAGAAAGTGTTTCCACCGCTCAGGCTGACACTGACCCAGGTGTAAGTAGAAGTTTCAGAGCAGAAGAGCTCCAGGTGCTGGCTGAATGCTAGGCAAAGCAGGCTTGAATGGAGGAGAAGATTTGGATGCCGCACACCGGATGCAGTCAAAAAACTTAACTTTATTGAAAAAATGGGATCATCAAAATAACAAGACTGTCATGCAGAAAGTACAGGTAGGCTGACGCGTTTCGCACTCAGGACTGAGTGCTTACTCATAGCTAACAAATATTAAAAAGACAAACTCTTATATAGCTCAATGGGGTATCACATGATTGCCCAATTAGGTGGTCATTGAGTCTCAGCTGGAAGCCGACTTAATGAGGTCTCGGCATCTGCTGGCTATTTGGTGTGTTGACTGATTGAGAAATGTTTTCAAAACCGTGACATGTAAATAGATGACAAAGAATGTGAAAAAAGAGGTGTATATGTACATGTGTAGGCAAAAAATATATATATGTGTGTGTATATATATATATATATATATATATATATATATATATATATATATATATATATATATATATATATATACAGTACCTGACCGCGAGATTGTGTTTCCAGCGCGATAGCATCGCGCTGGTTCTCGGCGACAGGGTACTGTGAATGTCGCGCTGGCTCACTCATCGGGAAAGGAAAACTTTGTCTTCCTCCCGCGATGAGTGACAGGCAGCGCTGACAGCTGTCTGGTATGAATCCTGAGGCGGGAACACCGCGCCACATTTTCAATGAGAAAACCGGCGTGGGTTCCCCCCTCGGAGGCATACCAGGCCCTTGGGTCTGGCATGGATTGTAAGGGGAACCCCCTATGCCGAAAAAATCGGCGTGGGGGTCCCCCCCAAATCCATACCAGACCCTTATCCGAGCACGCAGCCCGGCCGGCCAGTAAAGGGGGTGGGGACGAGCGAGCGCCCCCCCCCTCCTGAGCCGTACCAGGCCGCATACCCTCAACATGGGGGGGTGGGTGCCTTGGGGGAGGGGGGCGCCCTGCGGCCCCCCCACCCCAAAGCACCTTGTCCCCATGTTGATGAGGACAAGGGCCTCTTCCCGACAACCCTGGCCGTTGGTTGTCGGGGTCTGCGGGCGGGGGGCTTATCGGAATCCGGGAGCCCCCCTTAATAAGGGGGCCCCCAGATGCCGGCCCCCCACCCTGTGTGAATGAGTTTGGGGTACATGGTACCCCTACCCATTCACCTAGGGGAAAGTGTCAATAGAAAAAAAAACACACTACACAGGTTTTAAGAGTCATTTATTAGTCAGCTCCGGGGGTCTTCTTCCGACTTCGGGGGTCTCCTTCCGACTTCTCCCGCTGTCCGGCCTCTTCTCCCGGGCCCCGCCGCTATCTTCTTCCAGCTCTATTGCCAGCGAGGGGCCCGGTGTGCTGCCGCTGTCTCGCCGCCGCTGTCCGGCCTCTTCTCCCGGTGTTCGGCCTCTTCTCCCGGGCCCCGCCGCTATCTTCTTCCAGCTCTTTTGCCAGCGAGGGGCCCGGTCTGCTGCCGCTGTCTTGTCGCCGCTGTCTCGCCACCGCTGTCTCTCCGCTTCTTCTCTTCTTTTCTTCTTCCCCGATGTTGACACGACGCTCTCTCCGGCTCGAATGCTGTGTGCGAGCTGCGGAGCCATTTATATAGGCGGTAACCCCACCCCCTTACGACGTCATGGTCCCAGCATGCGCAGGGACTCTGGGGCCACGCCCCCTTATGACGCCAGAGTCCCTGCGCATGCTGGGACCATGACGTCGTAAGGGGGTGGGGTTACCGCCTATATAAATGGCTCCGCAGCTCGCACACAGCATTCGAGCCGGAGAGAGCGTCGTGTCAACATCGGGGAAGAAGAAAAGAAGAGAAGAAGCGGCGAGACAGCGGCGGCGAGACAGCGGCGGCGAGACAGCGGCGGCGAGACAGCGGCAGCAGACCGGGCCCCTCGCTGGCAAAAGAGCTGGAAGAAGATAGCGGCGGGGCCCGGGAGAAGAGGCCGAACACCGGTAGAAGAGGCCGGACAGCGGCGGCGAGACAGCGGCAGCACACCGGGCCCCTCGCTGGCAATAGAGCTGGAAAAAGATAGCGGCGGGGCCCGGGAGAAGAGGCCGGACAGCGGGAGAAGTCGGAAGGAGACCCCTGGAGCTGACTAATAAATGACTCTTAAAACCTGTGTAGTGTGTTTTTTTTTCTATTGACACTTTCCCCTAGGTGAATGGGTAGGGGTACCATGTACCCCAAACTCATTCACACAGGGTGGGGGGCCGGCATCTGGGGGCCCCCTTATTAAGGGGGGCTCCCGGATTCCGATAAGCCCCCCGCCCGCAGACCCCGACAACCAACGGCCAGGGTTGTCGGGAAGAGGCCCTTGTCCTCATCAACATGGGGACAAGGTGCTTTGGGGTGGGGGGGCCGCAGGGCGCCCCCCTCCCCCAAGGCACCCACCCCCCCATGTTGAGGGCATGCGGCCTGGTACGGCTCAGGAGGGGGGGGGCTCGCTCGTCCCCACCCCCTTTCCTGGCCGGCCGGGCTGCGTGCTCGGATAAGGGTCTGGTATGGATTTGGGGGGGACCCCCACGCTGATTTTTTCGGCATAGGGGGTTCCCCTTACAATCCATGCCAGACCCAAGGGCCTGGTATGCCCCCGAGGGGGGAACCCACGCCGGTTTTCTCATTGAAAATGTGGCGCGGTGTTCCCGCCTCAGGATTCATACCAGACAGCTGTCAGCGCTGCCTGTCACTCATCACGGGAGGAAGACAAAGTTTTCCTTTCCCGATGAGTGAGCCATCTCGGCGCTGGCTCCTGCGACGGGGCTCGTAGGTGTCAAATCTCGCCGAGAAGTGCGGCGAGATTGACACAATATCGCGGTCACCTACTGTATATGGTGAATCCTATCAATGAACGTGTATATAATAATGAATATGCTTCTATAACGTGTATGTATAAAAGGTGATGAGTATCAAAAAAAGAATTACTATTAGGTGAAAGGAAAAAATGTGTAAAAAATATTTCTCATTAAAAAAAGAGAAAATATGTTGATAAAAATATTCAAACAACGTGCAAAGTAAATGTGAAGAATGAATGTAATAAAACTATATGTGAACAAAATATATATATATGATGAAGCTCTCTATAATATGCCGGTGAAGTAGATGAAGCTCTCTATAATAAGCCGGACTAATACAGGTGAAATATAGAGCAATGTGACCTGAAATAATGCGTGATATGCCCGCGGTTGATAACGAGGTACATATAGGGCCCTATAATATTAGAAATAAACTGTGGGATTCAAAGACATAAAATCCCGCTGATAAGGGTTGCCCTGATCTGGTCAAATGGCAGTGATATATGCAGGGTCCCAGTAGACTGACTTGTAACGTAGTGATTCTAAATAATGAGCCTGGCCGAGAGCAGGGTGTGTGTGTGGAATTTCAGGAATGAAGCAGCGGTGTTCAAGGTAATAGAACGCCGCTAATCTGTGTCACACTAAATGTCTAGATGGAATTATAATGATGGTAATAAAGTTGGTAGAGGTCTCGGCCAGTCACCCAAGTTTAAGGGGTCACAAAAAAGGACAAATGAAAAACAAGTAAGATACTACAGGCTGGACGAGAAGGTTACCAGACTGAGATCGTAAAAATTATCCGGACAAACAATTAAGTTAGAAATATATTAGTTTGTGATCCATCTCAGGTGGCTCATGTAAAAACATGTCTCAGTATATGTGTGTCAGCAAATGCCAAGACCTCCAAACAAAACATATTAGAATAATACATCTTATGGGTCCACTAATACAATGTTACATATATTGACACCGGCAAGTGAAACAGATGAAAACAGGCATATAATGATCGGCGTGAATCCAATCTATAAAGACGATGAGAAGAAATGTTATAATGCTGCATTCTAAAGAGAAACAACTACATATTCATATTGCAACATTACACTCGCAAAATAAGCACTGAACACAAACGATACAATGTATGTCAGCTTATGTACATATAAATAGGCTTAATATACCGTATATACTCGAGTATAAGTCGTTCCGAGTATAAGTCGAGGCCCTAATTTACCACAAAAAAAAATGGGAAAAACTTATTGACCCGAGTATAAGACGAGGGTGAGAAATGCACAGCTACTGTAAGTGGAAAAGAGGGTCAACAATGCCCATTTGCAGCATCACTGTGCCCATTTGCATGCCTCACTGTGCCCATTTGCAGCCATAGGTCCCCTGAACTTCAAACTCGGTAGTTAAGGGTTCCTAGATGCCCCCTAGCTGCAGCCAAAATTTGGGGTCTCTGAACCCAAAGGGTCCCGAAATTACATTGCTGCAGATAGACACAGTTGACCGAATTTGGGGCCCCGTATCTCGGGGCCACTTAGTGCTAAGAATCCCAATTTGGTGTGCAAACCCTGTGGAACTAGCACCATAACATTTCCAAAGCTGGGGTTTCTAGCACCAAGTGGCCACGAGATACAGGGCCCCAAAAATCAGTTCAGAAAATGTCAAGCACTTTTCTGCAGCAGAAAATGACATTTTCCAAACCAGTTTTGGGGCCCCGTATCTCAGGGCCACTTGGTGCTAGGAACCCAAGCTTTGGATATGTTATGGTACCAGTTCCACTGGGTTTGTACACCAAATTTGGGGTTCCTAGCACCAAGTGGCCCTGAGATATGGGGCCCCAAAGTCGGTTCAGAAAATGTCAAGCACTTTTCTGCAGCAGAGAATGACATTTTCCGAACCGATTTTGGGGCCCCGTATCTCGGGGTCACTTAGTGCTAGGAACTTCAGCTTTGGATATGTTGTGGTACTAGGTCCACTGGGTTTGCATACCAAATTTGGGGTTTCTAGCACCAAGTGGCCCTGAGATACGGGGGCCCCAAAGTCGGTTCGGAAAATGAAATTTTTTGCTGCAGAAAAGTGCTTGACTCGAGTATAAGTCGAGGGGGGCACATTCAGTACAAAAAAAATGTGCTGAAAAATTCGACTTATACTCGAGTATATACGGTATCTGAATTATGATCCCAAGGTGTCCAAAAAAATGTATATATGGACAACAAGGTGTACAAAATATAAATGAATGAAAATGAATAAAATAAATAAAATAAAAAAGTGTTAAAACATATTGCGTAAAAGCCTAATATATATATCAGGTGTTTCCTACACAACTAGAAAGATGTATAGGACAATGAGAATTTCCATATATATCTATGTGATGAAGAATGAGCTAGAATAAAAAGTAATAATGAAATAAAATTGTGAAACCTCATGATACAAATCATGAATAATTATCAAAAGAAAACGAGGAAAAAGGTAGGTATAAGACAAAAATGTGTGGAGAACGAAATAGAATAAAACTATTTATCTCAATATTGTCGCAATATGCATCCTCAGGTAAAATTAGCTTGTACTTTAGTCAGGTATATAAAACACCCGAACATGATGGATATCGCGAAACAATAAAAGATATTCATTTGTCCTTTTTTGTGACCCCTTAAACTCGGGTGACTGGCCGAGACCATCCCCAACTTTATTACCATCTTTATAATTCCATCTAGACATTTAGTGTGACATAGATTAGCGGCGCTCTATTACCTTGAACACCGCTGCTTCATTCCTGAAATTCTACACACACCCTGCTCGCAGCCAGGCTCATCATTTAGAATCACTACGCTACAAGTCGGTCTACTGGGACCCTGCATATATCACTGCCATTTGACCAGATCAGGGCAACCCTGATCAGCGTGATTTTATGTCTTCGTATCAAAGCCTATAGCACCTTACTTGTTTTTCATTTGTCCTTTTTTGTGACCCCTTAAACTTGGGTGACTGGCCGAGACCTCTACCAACTTTATTACCATCATTATAATTCCATCTAGACATTTAGTGTGACACAGATTAGCGGCGTTCTATTACCTTGAACACCGCTGCTTCATTCCTGAAATTCCACACACACCCTGCTCTCGGCCAGGCTCATCATTTAGAATCACTATGTTACAAGTCAGTCTACTGGGACCCTGCATATATCACTGCCATTTGACCAGATCAGGGCAACCCTTATCAGCGGGATTTTATATCTTTGAATCCCACAGTTTATTTCTAATATTATAGGGCCCTATATGTACCTTGTTATCAACCGCGGGCATATCACGCATTATTTCAGGTCACATTGCTCTATATTTCACCTGTATTAGTCCGGCTTATTATAGAGAGCTTCATCTACTTCACCGGCATATTATAGAGAGCTTCATCATATATATATATTTTGTTCACATATAGTTTTATTACATTCATTCTTCACATTTACTTTGCACGTTGTTTGAATATTTTTATCAACATATTTTCTCTTTTTTTAATGAGAAATATTTTTTACACATTTTTTCCTTTCACCTAATAGTAATTCTTTTTTTGATACTCATCACCTTTTATACATACACGTTATAGAAGTATATTCATTATTATATACAAATTCATTGATAGGATTCACCATATATATATATACACACATATATATTTTTTGCCTACACATGTACATATACACCTCTTTTTTCACATTCTTTGTCATCTATTTACATGTCACGGTTTTGAAAACATTTCTCAATCAGTCAACACACCAAATAGCCAGCAGATGCCGAGACCTCATTAAGTCGGCTTCCAGCTGAGACTCAATGACCACTTAATTGGGCAATCATGTGATACCCCATTGAGCTATATAAGAGTTTGTCTTTTTAATATTTGTTAGCTATGAGTAAGCACTCAGTCCTGAGTGCGAAACGCGTCAGCCTACCTGTACTTTCTGCATGACAGTCTTGTTATTTTGATGATCCCATTTTTTCAATAAAGTGAAGTTTTTTGACTGCATCCGGTGTGCGGCATCCAAATCTTCTCCTCCATTCAAGCCTGCTTTGCCTAGCATTCAGCCAGCACCTGGAGCTCTTCTGCTCTGAAACTTCTACTTACACCTGAGTCAATGTCAGCCTGAGCGGTGGAAACACTTTCTTTGCTTGTCTGCATCTAAGGATACATGCTTTTCCCTTCACCTGCCCGGAGGCTTTCCCAGGTATTTCACAATTTATTTTGATTACCATTATTTTTTCAAGAGCTCATTTAATTGGGAGAAGAGTTTTTCCTTTTTACTTTATGGATCTCAATACTACCTCGACACCCATGGCAGAAACTTCGTACAGCAGAACTCTAAAGGCACCATCTGATAATCCATTGAGACAAATGTCACAGACACAAACACCTGGAGTGTCAGCTGACGATGGAGTACAGTTAATACGTCATTTCAGAAAACTGGAACATATTATGGCGAGAGAAATTAGAGCTTTTTGGGACATCAATTTTTTGAAGGACTATTTGTCCATAGCACACATACCACGGGGTTTACGGATAAAAAAATTTCCTACCTCAGAGCTGTTCAATGATGATCTCAAAAAAGAATGGACTGACACCTTGGACACCTGTTCATTCAAACTAATAAATATTCTTATTGCCTCTAAAACCAAAGAAATAGAGGTACTACAATCTGACATGTCTTTTATCCAGTCTGAACTTGCCTCTTCACAAAACCTGGCAGCCTTTACAGACCTGGACAGCCGCTTGAGTAACAAATTAGACAAAATGGAAAAATCAGTGATTGCCAGCAAGAGAGGCAAAATGGCCCGGGATAAAAATGATTATGAGAACAATAAAGTTTACACTTGGAAAAGACCGGTGTTTTCCCACAATCGGTCACGGAGAAACCGCGGCAAACAGGTCAGCTTCTCTGACCAAGAGAGCGACCTAGCCGACAATTCCCTGGCACGCACTATGTCAGACTCTTCTCTGGACAGGTCAACAGGTTCTGTGGAAACAAACAGAAGCAACAACCACACCAACGCTGGAAACCCTCGCAGGTCGGGTTACACCAAGAGGAAGAAATCGTCCATAAAAAAACAAGAAGGGGCGGCAGGAGACACAAGAACTCCAAACAACTCACATTACAGCTTAAGAGGCAAAATGAAGAAATTAGTTCCACTGTACTTAATATCTCAAAATAACCTTTAAAAGAAGAGGAGATCAACCTTCTATCAAAAGGCCTTAACTTTAGCCCTAATAGACATTTTGATTTATTTCACACTATTTTGGACGTAAACAGGTTTTCTCGCTTATTAACACTTAAGAAACACTTTGGTTGTTCTAGAGAAGAGGTCGTTCCAGGGAACTTTGGCGAGTCAGGTGAGTCTCCCCCTTCACCCATCTCTTTTAATGAAGTGTGTGCACTGCAAGATTTAATAACACTGGCAGATGAATCGGATCCACCCCCCATGGATCCCACTGATTCACAGAAAAAACTAATAATCAGATCTAAATCTGACTTTTACCCAGTGGCATCCAGGGGCAAAGATCTTGATGTATTTCAGAGGTTGGTGGAGGGGGAATTAACTCGCTTGGCTCACAGTTGCCATAGAAAACCCATTAAAGATAATTTGACACAAAATGAGAGATTAGCCTTAAAAACACTAACAGCAGACACTAGCATAGTTATCAGGAATGCAGATAAAGGGGGGGTAGTGGTTGTCCTGGACACTGACATGTACATACAAGAAGCTTTACGTCAGTTATCTGACACACAGACCTACCAATTACTTTCATCCAATCCCACACTCCCCTTCAAACACAAACTTTCTGCCCTTTTAGACAGAGCGGTATCGATGGGTATTTCTTCACATTCAGATAAAGATAAGCTTATTCCTGAACATCCAATCATGCCTATATTCCACCATTTACCCAAGGTCCACAAAGGTCTTCAGCCCTTAACAGGCCGGCCCATTGTAGCAGGCATCGGTTCACTTAACGAACGCCTGGGCGAATGGGTGGACTCCCAGTTACAGCCCTTGGCCACCAGCCTGCCTGGCTACCTGAGAGACACCAAGCAGTTGCTTAGTAAATTACACCATTTACGATGGGAGAGTGGATATAGGTGGATCAGTTGTGATGTCACCAGTCTCTATTCTAGCATCCCACACAATCTGGGCATACAGGCAGTTGCTTGGGCTCTCAAAGAATCAGGCAGATTTTCTCTCATCTTACAAGATTTTATTTTACAGGCATTAGATTATTTACTTACACACAATTTCTTCATGTTTGATGGGGGCTATTATCTCCAGAGATGCGGGGCCTCTATGGGCGCCAAATTTTCGCCCTCCCTCGCCAACATCTTCATGGGTTGGTGGGAGAGGTCTCGCATCTTTGGAAGTGATAGCCCCCGTAGACTAGATACGGTTTTTTATTGCCGTTTCATTGATGACCTCCTGTTTATTACATCAGATGCAGATGCTCATCTAGGAACCTGGCTTTCATATTTCAACAATGATCTTAACTTGAACTTCACAGGCACCTTACAACCTCACAGCATCGAATTCTTGGACGTTAAGCTCACTGGCACAGGCAACTCCATCCATACCACCTTATATAGGAAACCCACCGCTGGGAATGCCCTTCTTAGAGCAGATTCAGCACATCCCAAACATACCATACGAGGTGTTCCGTATGGACAATTTTTGAGGCTCAAACGCTTGTGTAGCACCCCTGAAAGTTTTTACAGAGAGGCACATAGTATGGCCCAGCGTTTTAGAAACCGGGGGTATGGTACAGCTCTAGTTAATAGAGCACTTGACAGAGCCAGTACCATCCCTAGACATACATTATTACAAGATAAACTTCACATTAGCCCCCCTTCCATTAACATCCCAGTATTTTCTACACCATACAGTGCAGAATTTAACCAAATTAGGAGAATTGTCACCAAATACCTTCCCATCTTATACAACGATGCTGCATTTAACAATGTCCAAAGGGATTAAAGTGGTCTCCCGCAGGGCTCCCACCCTGGGGAATTCACTTTCACCCAGCCTAGTAGTATCTGAACAAAGGAAGGCCAACTGGTTAAATTTTAAGGGTAACTACAAATGTGGCAAAAAAGGATGTAATTACTGTAGTCACATAAAAAAAGGGCAAGCAGGTTCACTCTTGTACAAAGGGCAAAGTTTTTAATATCGCCTCATTCATAAACTGCAACACCCAGTTTATAATATATGTGATTACTTGTGATATTCGCCAGATTCAGTATGTCGGGCGGACAACACGCCGCCTCAGGGATCGTCTATATGACCATTTATACGATATTGAAAAGGACAGAATAACTAACGTGGCAAAACATTGGATTTTTGTACACCAGAAAGACGTAACAAGTCTCCATATCCAAGGTATAGAGAAAATTGTCACCCCCACCAGAGGAGGAGACAGGTTTCAATTGCTTTGCAAACGCGAAGTTTATTGGATATTCTCTTTAAATACGAGAATTCCCTTGGGCCTTAACTTTGAATGGGATGTTTCCTATTTTTATGAGTAACTTTTCTATACTGCTTGAACATGGTCATAACACTTACACTATCATGAGTCCTTATAAAGAACATTTTATGTTCATTTTTTACATTTTCACGTTTTGTCAGCCATTTTCTATTTCCTCTTGTTTTGTGTTCCGGTCAGATGGTGCCAAAATAGGAGTTTTTTCCATCTACTGACCATTGGGGCCCATGTACAAACATACCCAATCTTATACATGAATATATAATATTTACCACCTTGATTGGTATATATGCCCGACAAGTTCCCCTACTCTGCATACTCAGTATAGTAACTATGGCAGAGCAGGAATTCCCAGGGAACCATGGCCAATAATAGATGTTTGCAAAAGGTTACATTAACAATAGCAATATACAATATCTTTTATTGTTTCGCGATATCCATCATGTTCGGGTGTTTTATATACCTGACTAAAGTACAAGCTAATTTTACCTGAGGATGCATATCGCGACAATATTGAGATAAATAGTTTTATTCTATTTCGTTCTCCACACATTTTTGTGTTATTATACCTACCTTTTTTCCTCGTTTTCTTTTGATAATTATTCATGATTTGTATCATGAGGTTTCACAATTTTATTTCATTATTATTACTTTTATTCTAGCTCATTCTTCATCACATAGATATATATGGAAATTCTCATTGTCCTATACATCTTTCTAGTTGTGTAGGAAACACCTGATATATATATTAGGCTTTTACGCAATATGTTTTCGCACTTTATTTTATTTTTTTTATTCATTTTCATTCATTTATATTTTGTACACCTTGTTGTCCATATATACATTTTTTTGGACACCTTGGGATCATAATTCAGATATATTAAGCCTATTTATATGTACATAAGCTGACATACATTGTATCGTTTGTGTTCAGTGCTTATTTTGCGAGTGTAATGTTGCAATATGAATATGTAGTTGTTTCTCTTTAGAATGCAGCATTATAACATTTCTTCTCATCGTCTTTATAGATTGGATTCACGCCGATCATTATATGCCTGTTTTCATCTGTTTCACTTGCCGGTGTCAATATATGTAACATTGTATTAGTGGACCCATAACATGTATTATTCTAATATGTTTTGTTTGGAGGTCTTGGCATTTGCTGACACACATATACTGAGACATGTTTTTACATGAGCCACCCGAGATGGATCACAAACTAATATATTTCGAACTTAATTGTTTGTCCGGATAATTTTTACGATCTCAGTTTGGTAACATTCTCGTCCAGCCTGTAGTATCTTACTTGTTTTTCATTTGTCCTTTTTTGTGACCCCTTAAACTCGGGTGACTGGCCGAGACCACCCCCAACTTTATTACCATCTTTATAATTCCATCTAGACATTTAGTGTGACATAGATTAGCGGCGCTCTATTACCTTGAACACCGCTGCTTCATTCCTGAAATTCTACACACACCCTGCTCGCAGCCAGGCTCATCATTTAGAATCACTACGCTACAAGTCAGTCTACTGGGACCCTGCATATATCACTGCCATTTGACCAGATCAGGGCAACCCTTATCAGCGGGATTTTATATCTTTGAATCCCACAGTTTATTTCTAATATTATAGGGCCCTATATGTACCTTGTTATCAACCGTGGGCATATCACGCATTATTTCAGGTCACATTGCTCTATATTTCACCTGTATTAGTCCGGCTTATTATAGAGAGCTTCATCTACTTCACCGGCATATTATAGAGAGCTTCATCATATATATATATATATTTTGTTCACATATAGTTTTATTACATTCATTCTTCACATTTACTTTGCACGTTGTTTGAATATTTTTATCAACATATTTTCTCTTTTTTTAATGAGAAATATTTTTTACACATTTTTTCCTTTCACCTAATAGTAATTCTTTTTTTGATACTCATCACCTTTTATACATACACATTATAGAAGTATATTCATTATTATATACCGTATATACTCGAGTATAAGTTGTTCCGAGTATAAGTCGAGGCCCTAATTTACCACAAAAAAATGGGAAAACTTATTGACCCGAGTATAAGACGAGGGTGAGAAATGCACAGCTACTATAAGTGGAAAAGAGGGTCAACAATGTCCATTTGCAGCATCACTGTGCTCATTTGCAGCCTCGCTGTGCCCATTTGCAGCCATAGGTCCCCTGAACTTCAAACTCGGTAGTTAAGGGTTCCTAGATGCCCCCTAGTTGCAGCCAAAATATGGGGTCTCTGAACCCAAAGGGTCCCGAAATGACATTGCTGCAGATGGACACAGTTGACCAAATTTGGGGCCCCGTATCTCAGGGCTACTTGGTGCTAGGAACCCCAAATTTGGTGTGCAAACCCAGTGGAACTAGCATCATAACATTTCCAAAGCTGGGGTTTCTAGCTCCAAGTGACCCCGAGATATAGGGCCTCAAAATTCAGTTCAGAAAATGTCAAGCACTTTTCTACAGCAGAGAATGACATTTTCCGAACCGGTTTTCAGGCCCCGTATCTCAGGGCCACTTGGTGCTAGGAACCCCAGCTTTGAATATGTTATGGTACCAGTTCCACTGGGTTTGCACACCAAATTTGGGGTTCCTAGCACCAAGTGGCCCTGAGATACGGGGCCCCAAAGTCGGTTCGGAATATGACATTTTTTGCTGAAGAAAAGTGCTTGACTCGAGTATAAGTCGAGGGGGGCACTTTCAGCACAAAAAAATGTGCTGAAAAATTCGACTTATACTCGAGTATATACGGTACACGTTCATTGATAGGATTCACCATATATATATATATATACACACACATATATATATTTTTTGCCTACACATGTACATATACACATCTTTTTTCACATTCTTTGTCATCTATTTACATGTCACGGTTTTGAAAACATTTCTCAATCAGTCAACACACCAAATAGCCAGCAGATGCCGAGACCTCATTAAGTCGGCTTCCAGCTGGAACTCAATGACCACCTAATTGGGCAATCATGTGATACCCCATTGAGCTATATAAGAGTTTGTCTTTTTAATATTTGTTAGCTATGAGTAAGCACTCAGTCCTGAGTGCGAAACGCGTCAGGCTACCTGTACTTTCTGCATGACAATCTTGTTATTTTGATGATCCCATTTTTTCAATAAAGTGAAGTTTTTTGACTGCATCCGGTGTGCGGCATCCAAATCTTCTCCTCCATTCAAGCAAGGTAGGATGGAATACTGAGCAAAACCTAAATACTGCTGTATAATAGGAAAAAAAACCCCAGGGGGTATTTTAATGCAATAGACTGTTACACACCAGTGCCTATACCATCTAAAAGATATGAGATATTATTTCACAATGGTTGGGGTGGGATGCATGTAAAAAACCTCTAGATCCCTAGGCTGAAGTTTTGGGTGTGTAATGGTATGTGGTGGAGAAGAGGCTGGTAAGTATATATGTTGACTGTATCAGTATAGTATGTAGACAAAAAGATCTCAACATACATGTACCAGTATATGCTGTCACGTCTAAATAAATACATGGATCAAACAATCAGCCAAGCGGGCACAGTACAAATCAGAGAGTGAGGCTTAAGGCCAAAGTATGCTGTAATATGCAAATTAGATTGGTATGTAATAGTCCCATAGGCATTTATCTGCATCAAACTAGAACATCATCAGGGTGACTTTAGTGCTTAAAGATGTTTCCAGGTGACTTCTGTGCTCCCCCTTCAGACTTCCTACTCACCGGATCCAAGCACCACTACAGGGGTAATAGGCATGTAGTGCTTTATATGGAGATCACTGCTCCCTGGTGTCTCCGGTAGATATCCCGGATGTGTCCTGGTTGGTTAGTAGATGCTGTTATGCCCTCATACACCAAAAAATGAAAAAAAAAGCTCCCATAGTGTAGTAGGATCAAAAAATGTCCGTTTAATTAAAAACATATGCAAGGAACAATCATCCAGATGCTGTATGTTCCTAACCGGTTATACACATGGGAAAAGGATAACACCAGTTCCCAACAGGTAGAAAACAGATAAAAAGCTGATAAAAACAAAGCGTGTCCCGAGATGGGGGATGCCGGCAGCTATGCGCTCCAACTGCGTTCCACCCACTCGTAAACACGGAAGTGACGTAGTCTGCGTGGCTCAGTCATACGAGTTTAGTCATTGACGTCCTCAGCGACGGTGCCATGCTGATGCACACCATGTCTTATGTAGAGAGCGTCCATGCCTGTCCCGCCTGCTTGAACATAGGCAGCCAATGGGAGCAATGACATGCAGATTCCCTTGGTAATCGGATAGACATATATCCCGTCCGAGAGTATTCCCCGGGAGGAACGAAAAATTAAGATCTAATTAACATAGTCAATAAATTATTATAGTGGACGCCATGGTAACGCTCTCCCCCATATCAGTGTCATAATATATACATACAGATAGTAATTAAAGGGGTTGTAAAGGTAAAAATTTTTTCACCTTAATGCATCCTATGCATTAAGGTGAAAAAACTTCTGACAATACCGCCGCCCCCAGCCCCCCCGTTTTACTTACCTGACGCCTCGAAAGTCAGCTTCGCGTTCCCGACATCTATTCCTCCGCTCACCCTGGCCACTGATTGGCTACAGTGGATGGATTGGAAGCAGCGCAGCCATTGGCTCGCGCTGCTGTCAATCACATCCAATGACGCGGCGGGCTGGGGGGCGGGGCCGAGTGATACAGTGAGCGGCTATAGCCGCCGGCTGTATCACGGGAGCGCGCCCGCAAGCACTAACCACCATGCGAGGGAGCTCGCATTAAGATGGTTAATGCTTGCGGGGAGGAGCTGAAACAGCCGCCGAGGGACCCCAGAAGACCAGGTTCGGGGCCACTCTGTGCAGAACGAGCTGCACAGTGAAGGTAAGTATAACATGTTTGTTATTTAAAAAAAAAAAAAAAAATTTACCTTTACAACCCCTTTAAAGATAAGAAACTCCCCCTGCTGGTAGCGTAATGGTATTGCATACACCAAGATAAAAAGTGTTATCAGATATTACCATGTAAAACTAGAACAGAAATACTTTTGGTATGTTGGCCCCACACATGCATGTGTTATTGCCCACACACCAAGAGTGTGGTAGCTAGCTAGCATCAAGCGAGGAAAAATAATACATAACAGAAAATGTAGTGTATAAATGAAGAAATGTGTGTAAAGCTTACAACAGCATCCCATTTGCCCATATATAATAATAGGCAGCCGGAGCACTATTAACCATATGTGCTAACACCCCTAAAGAATGTATTAAAAATAAGATATAAAAAATAAGATCTAAAAATGAAAATAAAAACAATTAATTATGTTATGATATATAGTGTGAGATCACCGTGCTAGAACGGCTAATAATAAAGTGTAAAAATTGTAGAAAAATGGATAACTCTAATAATAGGGGGTATGTCCCCCGTACATCCAAAAGTGTATAGGTGAATAAAGTGCATGATGTGAGGTAAAGGATAAAAGAGGACAGCCTCTAGTGTCCGCATAGTCCCTGTTCCTATATGGATCAGGATATGTGGAAATAGGGAGAACAAGCAGTCCATATTCCTAGTGTAGTGTAAAAACGGTGTGTAGCACCCCCACTATTTTATACACCGTATGGGGTGCGAGATGTCTCCAATCACTTATCTTAGAGAGTGTATGTCATCCATATACATAAATGCATATATATGATATGTGCAATGTAAATAGTGAGATAGAAGCAAGCCTCTCATAGTCACATGATCCCTGGTCCTATATGGAACCGGGATGTGTGGTGAGAGGAAGGGCAAAACGATCCATATCACAAGGAAAAATATGGTGTACCATGGAGCAACTCCATCCCGAACAGTAGATAAGAGGTGCCAGAAATTACATCAAATTGGGTAAGTATACTACAGTATGAGGCAACCCCGCCAGAACAATAAATAAAAAGACATAGGAAGTGCATCAAATTGAGTGTAAATACTAAGTGTGTGGGGTCTCTTAAGGCCTCACGATGGAATATTGCGCGCCCACAATAGAGGGTGGAGCCATGCAGGGTCCCATCATGGGTTAGCTATGAAACAGTTGAGATCTATGTCTAGGTTGAGGCCCCTGGGAGCCGTAATGCACTTTAGTATTAGCCATTCTAGCACGGTGATCTCCTCACACTATATATCATAACATAATTAATTGTTTTTATTTTCATATCTTATTTTTTTATACATTCTTTAGGGGTGTTAGCACATATGGTTAATAGTGCTCCGGCCGCCTAATATTATATATGGGCAAATGGGACGCTGTTGTAAGCTTTACACACATTTCTTTATTTATACACTACATTTTCTGTTATATGTATTTTTCCTCGCTTGATGCTAGCTAGCTACCACACTCTTGGTATGTTGGCCACACATATGCATGTGTTATTGCCCACACACCAAAAGTATTTCTGTTCTAGTTTTACATGGTAATATCTGATAACACTTTATCTTGGTGTATGCAATACCATTACCCTACCAGCAGGGGGAGTTTCTTATCTTTAATTACTATCTGTATGTATATAGTATGACACTGATATGGGGGAGAGCGTTACCATGGCGTCCACTATAATAATTTATTGACTATGTTAATTAGATCTTAATTTTTCGTTCCTCCCGGGGAATACTGTCGGACGGGATATATGTCTATCCGATTACCAAGGGAATCTGCATGTCATTGCTCTTATTGGCTGCCTATGTTCAAGCAGGCGGGACAGGCATGGACGCTCTCTACATAAGACAGTGTGCATCAGCGTGGCATCGTCACGGAGGACGTCAATGACGAAACGCGTACGACGGAGCCAAGCACACTACGTCACTTCCGTGTTTACGAGTGGGTGGAACGCAGTTGGAGCGCATAGCTGCCGGCATCCCCCATCTCAGGACACGCTTTTAGCTTTTTATCTGTTTTCAACCTGTTGGGAACTGGTGTTATCCTTTTCCCATGTGTATAACCGGATAGGAACATACGGCATCTGGATGGATGTTCCTTGCATATGTTTTTAATTAAATAAAGAGACGTTTTTTGATCCTACTACACTATGGGAGCTTTTTTTTTCATTTTTTGGTGTATGAGGGCATAACAGCATCTACTAACAAACCAGGACACATCCAGGATACCCACCGCAGACACCAGGGAGCAGTGATCTCTATATAAAGCACTACATGCCTTTTACCCCTGTAGGGGTGCCTGGATACGCTGAGTAAGAAGTCTGAAGGGGGAGCACAGAAGTCACCTGGAAACATCTTTAAGCACTAAAGTTACCCTGATGATGTTCTAGTTTGATGCAGATAAATGCCTATGGGACTATTACATACCAATCTGATTTTCATATTACAGCATACTTTGGCCTTAAGCCTCACTCTCTGATTTGTACTGTGCCCGCTTGGCTGATTGTTTGATCCATTTATTTATTTAGACGTGACAGCATATACTGGTACATGTATGTTGAGATCTTTTTGTCTACATACTATACTGATACAGTCAACATATATACTTACCAGCCTCTTCTCCACCACATACCATTACACACCCAAAACTTCAGCCTAGGGATCTGGAGGTTTTTTACATGCATCCCACCCCAACCATTGTGAAATAATAGCTCACATCTTTTAGATGGTATAGGCACTGGTGTGTAACAGTCTATTGCATTAAAATACCCCCTGGTTTTTTTTTTCCTATTATACAGCAGTATTTAGGTTTTGCTCAGGTAGTGCCAACCACCCCATTTTTTCACTCTATATTACGCCATCGGAATACTCTGTGTGAGTGCTCTGTTTAGGGGAGGCAGCAACCTATTCTCTTACCATATAGACTTATCCTAAGCGCAGTTTCTCTATTTATTATTACCTAGGATGGAATACTGGTCCCTGTGAGAGCAGGTCTGGACGCGGTGGAAGAGTCCATGGGTCCTCTACCACCATCTTTACGATCTCTGCATACCAAGATCTTCTGGGTCATGCCAGGGCTACAAGAACCACTGGCTTCCCTTCTCGACTGATCCTGCAAAGACGACGAGGTAACAGCTGAACAGGAGGGAATGCATAAATCAGTGAAACCGATCCCACGGGGTCACCAACGCATCTGAACCGCAAGCGAGTGGATCTCTTGTCCTCGATACAAAGTTGTCCAGTTTCTTGTTGAACCTGGAGGCCAATAGATCTACATCCGGGGTCCCCCATCTTTGACATATAGCCAGGAAGATGTCGAGATGAAGAGACCATTCCCCTGGGAGCAACTCCTGGCGACTTCAGAAGTCCATCTGCCAATTCTCTATTCCTGGAATGAAGATTGCCGATAGGCAGGGTACATGCTTCTCTGCGCCCAAGTTAGGATATGGTTTACTTCCTTTTGGGCTGCGTGACTCCTGGTGCCCCCTTGGTAATTGATATAGGCCACAGCTGTGGCATTGTCAGACTGGATCCTGACCAGCCAATTCCTTAATCTGGAGGTCCAGGCCCTCACAGCCAAGCGCACCGCCCGAATCTCTAGGATGTTGATGGGCAAGGCTTTTTCGGCTCTGGACCATTTCCCTTGGACAGATGCTTCCTGCAGGATTGCTCCCCAACTTGAAAGGCTGGCATCTGTTGCTACCACCTTCCAGGTCACTAGTAATAAAGATTTCCCTTTGTGCAGATTTTTGATTAACCACCAACTGAGGCTCTGGCGTACCCTTGGGGTTAGCCACAATGGGAAATCTAGAGCTTGGACTTTCTTGTTCCAGGCCAATAGGATACTGTTTTGCAACAGTCTTGAGTGAAACTGGTCATAGGGAACAGCTGCAAAAGAAGCCACCATCTTCCCTAACAACCTCATGCAAAGGCGAATGGAGGGACTCTTCTTCGTCCTGACCACTTGAATCAGATCCCTTATAGCGCTGATTTTTGCCTGAGGCAAAAACACTCTTCTCTGATCTGTGTCTATGATCAGACCTAAGTACTCCAACCTTTTCAGTGGCTTTAAGGAAGATTTCTCTGGGTTGAGAATCCAACCTAAGTGTTCCAGGTAGTTGACTGTTCTGACCACACTTTGGTCTAAGCAGTCAATCGACCGGTCTAGTAGCAGCAGGTTGTCCAGATATGCCATGACTGTTATACCCTGTGCAAAAAAGACGGGGCCAGAATCTTTGTAAATACCTGGGGTGCAGTAGCCAGACCGAAAGGGTAGGGCTAGAAACTGGAAATGGTGGTGCTCCACCACGAAACGTAGAAACTTTTGGTGAGCGGGAAAAAAAGGCACATGCAGGTAAGCATCCTTGATGTCAATGGATGCCAGAAGTTCCCCTCCTTGTGGGATGGAAACTGACCTGATAGACTCCATGTGAAAGGAGCGAACATTCAGGAAACGATTTAGATCCTTTAGATCTAAAATGGGTCTGACGTCCCCATTTGGCTTTAGCACGGTGAAGAGATTTGAGTAAAACCCCAATCCCTGTTCTTGTAGGGGGACCCTCCATGATCACTTTTTGAGACAAAAGCCGATCTAATACTAGAAACAGATTTTTTTTCTCTGGATCTTTGGGAACGTTTGACCTCAGAAAATGAAGAGAATTCTCGGAGCTACTGTAGAGATGACCCATTTGTCCTGAAACTCTTCCTGCCAGACTGCTGAAAATTGCAGAAGTCTTCCCCCGACCCGAGCGAGCGGGGGCGCCCCTTCACAGAGACCTTGGTATTCTGCTTTGTAGGTTTCTTTCCCCAGGACTTCTTCTGCCCCTGGGCTTGACTCTGAGGTCTACCTCTTGAACGTGACAGCGGAGGCTGTCGCGAATGCCTAGAGGCCCAGGAGACGAGGCCCATTTGAATGAGGGCTGCTTACTCCTTCTCTTAACTGGTAAAAGGGTAATTTTTCAATCAAAAATCTTTTGGATATATTTATCCAAATCATCCCCGAACAGCCGTTCTCCGTGAAACGGAAACTCAGCCAAAAGCTTTTTGCATGGCGCCTCGGCTGACCAATTCTTTAACTACAGGATCCTACGCATATGCACCAGCAAAAGCGTAAGACGTGAAGCCTGATGAATAGAATCTTTAATAGCGTCAAGTGCAAAGCATAGTGCTCTTGGCAGCTCAGCTAACTCTTGAGCCTGGTGAGCTGGGATAACCTTAAGCACCTGCTTCAGCTGGTCTTTCAGGGATTGGGAAATACCTATTGCTGCAATCGTAGGCTGAGTTACTGCACCTGCCAAGGAAAAAGAGGTTTTCAACAAACATTCCATCTTTTTATCCGCTGGGTCCCTTAACATCTGGGCATTCTCCACCGGACAAGTTAAGCTTTTATTCACACCAGATATAGCAGCATCAATTGATGGTATGCTCCATCTTTTGGTGAATTTTTCCTCCATGGGATAAAGCATTGAAAACTTTTTGGGAGGAAGAAAATGCCTATCTGGGTGATCCCATTCAGCATATATAAGTTGCTCTAGCAATGTATGGGCAGGAAAGGCATGCAGGATCTGAGGGGGTTTTAAAGAACCCAAAGAAAAAAAAAACTCGGTCAACTCCATTAAGGGTAGCCTGAACGCGGAACGGACCATACCTAAGGGACTGAACCAGTAGTTTTTCAGACTGTGAAGCTGAAAAGGTTTCCTCTACCGTTGATTCTTCTGATGAGTAATTAGACTGACTTTTATCCCGATCCCTTGAGGGTAAAACATTAGCCTCTGCCCACTGTTCCCCTGTATCCAGGCCCAGGGCGAGGGAGGAGGATCTGTTGCGCTTTCTTCCACTCTGGGAAGAGGCTGCGATTAAAGCAGCTAACCTTTCTTCCAACCCCACCAAGGCTGAAGACAAGACATCTTCAGTGACATAAACAGGGGCTGAAATGTTAGCAGTGGCTGTAACACCTGGCAATCCCAATGACTCACCCTGTCCAGCCACCCCTGGTCCTTCCAGAGAGGATGGTACTGCGGGGGGATGAGCGGGATCCTCAGAGCGCAAAGGTGATGACCTTGGATCCTTTTCGGGGGTGATTGAATTCCCCATCTGGAAAGCATAGTCTCTAGCACAAAGCAGAGGTACTATAAAAAAAACAATGCAACCAATGCTGAACTATAGCCCAGCAAACAAATGCTGCTATTACTGTTCAGCCTGGTGCTGAGTATATATGTCCAGAAATATGCCAGCATTCACCAACCTACATGCCCCCTTAGTCTGCTCCTGTGTCTGTCCTGCCACCGTGTTTGCATCAGCAGTTTTTAAGGACTCGGCAGCCCGCGCTTTAACGCTGTGTGTTTTAATAGCCACTGACCACGCACACGCTGCCAATCGGCAGCGTGTGCGTGGTCAGTGGTCATTAAAACACACGGCGTTAAAGCCCCCTACCCTTTAAATCAAATTCCCGCACCCCGCGGGCCCCGTTTGGATCCGCCGTACAAACAGGATCCAGAGTGAGGAGGGAATGGCAGGAAGAAAGAGGGGAAGGAAGAAGCCACCGTGACCCCCTGAGAGAGGGGGTGGCGGGCGCACGGCCAATAGCCGTAGTTTTCTCCCAGTTTCCTGGAGGATAAAGCTGCCCTTTCTTCAGGAACACAGAAAGCATTTCCCCAACTTACAGTGGCTGAGACCGCTCCTGGCTGATCTCCTGTTGACACTGAGCGAGACCTGAGCAGCATGACTAGGTATGTGCTTTTACACCCTCTAGTGATTACAATCAGGTATGACAATATGTAACTCAATAAAAGAAATCCATCAGTGAACTAGAAGTTCCTTTAGGATTTCACTTACCTTTTTCCGCCGAAGGATTCTGTGGTATAACCAGACAGACCCAATCTTAACACATCACGGCGGGCTGAGTTAAGAAACCTTCAAGGACCGGGTCCCGTTTATCGGGGTTCCACTTCCTTGGACCAGTACAGCACCCTGCCAGAAAGCTTTATGGTATTAAATTGCATAACCAAAGCACTGGATCCCACTGTCCAGCACTCAAAAAGAGAAGCGTTACAGGCAAAACCCTGTTCCTTCGGGCACAAGGCCCGGGTACCATCCATTGTGGCCTTAATGGCGATTTGAATCGATCCGGTTACAAAGTTCGCCTGCTCCAGCAAGGCTTGCTCCAGAGGAGCTCCAAGTATCGTGACCAACACCTTAGACACTGGCGAAAAAAAACTAAGGTACTCTGTGTGGGAGGGGTTATATAGGAGAGGCAACTTCCTGTTTAGGGTGTGTCAGTGTCCATAACCTAAAGGTGGCCTATAACCCACATAGTTATTACTATGCTGCTCTGTGTCCCGTGATGTACGATAAAGAAATCAACTGTTTTCGGTAACGAATGAAATGAAAATGTGAGGGAGGGACATGAACCCTTGTGAAGTTGCCGTTTCCACTGAGCTCCGCCTGTGTAGAGCCCGTGAGTACTTCCACTCCCAGCAAGCAAGCGCATCTGTAGCGTGCTTACTACAGCGCATTTAGCAGTGTGCAGCATTACAGACCTCCTCAGACGACTGTTCAGAGCAGCACCGTGTATGGCAGGCCTCATACCTGTCCAGAACAGCGCACTGCGAGTGTGTATACATGTGCCTTACAGGACTCTCAGACCATCGTCCAGAACACTGTGCATTACAAGACTCCTCAGACCATCCACTGTGTGCATTGCTAAACTTAGACCATCCAGACCACTGTGTGGATTACAAGCTGCATCAGAACGTCCAGAGCACTGTGTGCAATGCATTACAGGCCTCCTCAGATTGTCCATGTCCAGAGCACCGTCCAGCATTAGAGGCCTCCTCAGACCACCGTCCAGCATTAGAGGCCTCCTCAGACCACCGTCCAGCATTAGAGGCCTCCTCAGACCACCGTCCAGAGCACTGTGCAGCATTAGAGGCCTCCTCAGACCACCGTCTAGAGCACTGTGCAGCATTAGAGGCCTTCTCAGACCACTGTCCAGAGCACTGTGCAGCATTAGAGGCCTCCTCAGACCACTGTGCAGCATTATAGACACCTCTGAGATGCCACGCCACGGGGTGCCAGCGGCACGTTTTGTGATCACGGTGTCCTCCAGACACTGCTGGTCACAGACTGAGGTAAACAAATCAGCGGCTCTTTACCACGTTATCAGCTATGTACAATCACTGCTGATCAAGGATGTACGCAGAAACTGGTTATCGGCACTCCTTACCTTAGGCAGACAGCATGAGGAGAAGAGAGCCGATACCCAGCTTGTGTAAAAGGGACATGTACACTGATAATCAGGGTCTTTGAAAACGTCCTATGACGAAACGCGTAAGACGGAGTCACGCTCACACGTCATACCCGGAAGTGCAGGCTGGAACGCACGCTCATATCTTGTTCCTGGTCCCATTCTTGCTTACAGCGGTGCCTGCAAATACATTTATCACCTTTTCAGTTTATAACTGCGGATTCCTATATTGTTTGTGTGCACCAATAAATTGGACATACTTCACGAAGGAAGCCCCGTTTTTCTTTCTCTGGGTTTATTGGAGAGTTAAACAGACACACGGTGGGAAGCAGCGAAGGAGCCTGTTCTTGGAACGCACAGCTTATCCTGAAACCACTGGAGGGGTCACACAGAATCAGAGGAACAGCAGCAGGATTGGACCGATTAACACCCATCCCAAGGCACCCACTCTGTCGCTCGGTACCCCTGTGGGGGTGATTGTCTCTGGTGAGTGGGGGAGCACAGGGGGGCGAGCACTTCAAGTCACCGTTTGATATGAACACAGAAGTCACTGCTTAATGTTCCTGAGGTTGAAAAATTGCATATGTACTGAACTTTTGCCTTTTACACTATCCGGCTAGAGAAACTCTCTGGTTTCTAATTGGATTACATTTTAAGAGGCTTAGTAACACCTGCTGATATATATAAAAGACTGAAAATATTTTATTTTACTTATGTTTCTTATGGGATTTGATATTTACTGTAATTTCGCTAGAGGTCATACCATTGACATATTGATTAATATTCTTGGGAGCCATATATATGCTCTGGCACTGACACCCAATAATTAATATATGTGTTTTTCACCTAAAATGAAACGTGGCCCTTAGGGGGCGCCAAACTGTCACAAAACTTTTGAACTGGTTAATTTTATCTAAAATATTTTCTACATAACCACTCTTAACTCTACACATTATTTATACAATTCTGAACACACGAGATACCTCTTTTTTTAATTAAAATTTTTTAATTAAAAAATGTAAGGAAATACACTCACGTATAAGTCCAAAATATACAGCGCTGTGACAAAGTGGCGACAATGGGGTCCTACCCGACGCGTTTTGTCCTAAAAAGACGTCATCTGGGGGGTGACTGCCCCAGATGACCCCCCAGATGACGTATTTTTAGGACGAAACGCATCGGGTAGGACCCCATTGTCGCCACTTTGTCACAGCGCTGTATATTTTGGACTTATACGTGAGTGTATTTCCTTACATTTTTTAATAAAAAATTTTTATATTCGGATTTACACTATGTGGCCCCTCCTTTTTTATCTCCTTTTATCTACATCATCACCTAACCCACGAATGTTGGTTTGAGGGACCTATCCACGGAACACCTCATCCCTCCCCTAGGATCCACAGAATCATCCACATTCTTGGGACACCCCACATCTTCCAGGACTTGGGGACCAGTTGGAGGAATCCATCAAGCCGCGACATCACAGACATCTACAGCCACTTACCACCCAAGCCTTATCCGACCCAATTCGGCGTATGCCCTGTTGGGTCCACCACATCTGGTAAGCCTTTTTTTCTTCCGGTGGGAGTGAGCTGATCTGCCTTTTGGGACATTGGATTCACCTGTGGACAACAAGTCTACCTGTGGACTAACTATGGTCACCTTTCAGTCATAACATCCTTATTAGGACTCCCTGCCCAGGGATATATCTTTTATTTAAATATTTCTACCCATCCATTGTCATCTGAGATATGACTTAGCGCTACACTTTTTTGCTGTTTCTTACCTACTGATATGCCCTTCACCCCTACCTTCGCCCTCAGGGCAATGGCAAGAGGTTCTATCGCCAAGGCAAAAAGCCCCGGTGACAAAGGGCAACCCTGACGAGTGCCCCTTCCCAGGGGGAAGGTTTCAGAGAGGGCTCCGTTTGTACGGACCCTCGCTTTGGGGCTGGCGTAAAGCATCCGTAGCCATGTTAGAAATTTTGGTCCAAAACCGAAATTTGATAGGACCCCCATAGAAATGCCCATTCTACGGAATCGAAGGCGTTTAAGAAAAACTTAAGCGGTAGTTCTCGGAAACAGGCAATCCCCCCCCCAAAAAAAAATAAAACTCCGGCTGCAGCAAAAGGGGAAACCTCTAGCAGAGATATTTCCAACAGTGCTAAATGTGATAGTTTCAGTTCAGATGCTGTTGGTCAGGGAGCTTGCACCTGCACCAAAGACTCACCCCTGCCCAGCTCATTCAGTCCGAATCCCTGACAGGAAAATGTAAATAAAAAGGACCAGGCATGTGGGAACCCTCAGCTAAGCATTGCAGGGATGGGTCACTGGTTGGTGGGTGCAATAACCAACTTAGTTTATAAATTCAAATAGAGTGGCTAGACAAGATATTTTACAAGTGTAATTTTTCTGTGAAATGACCCCTTTTTAAGCGGTATTTAGTGTGCGTTTGATTTTCAGTATAAAGAGATCCTGAATTTACATTTTCATTATTGCATGCGATATCTGGATAAAACTGGATCCAAATATTGCAGCAGACTGACTCTTCTGAGGAAAACTTATCAGGCAAAGACTGGACCAACTCAGAATCTCAGCTCAAGATGGCTCAGCAGAAGTCACCAAGGCCACGGTTAGATCAGATATAGGATCTGTGTTGAAAGGTGCGGGACTGTGCCTGAGGCCTCTGTGGTTAGAGTCAACAAAATAAAATGGATGATCTCCGTAAAAGTCTTGCATGACCGTAGTAAAAGCCAGGGGCGGACCATCTATTAAGGGAGCAGGGGCGCCTCCTCCCCTATCCATTGCCGCCACCCCCCATATCCATACGTCTGGCACCTTTCAGAACGCCAGGCGCATGAATTCCAATGCGGGTAGGTGGTTCACTATTCTCACACTGAATCGCCTCTCCGCCAATCAGAAAGCACGGGTATGAGACCCGTTTCCCGATGGGCCGCCAAGGAGGAGACTGAAGCCGCTGAACAGGGGAAGGAGAAGTTGCTTGTGATGCCCGTGAAGGAGAGCCTGGGTAGTCACCCGTGATTGCCCACCATGGATGGGGTAAGTGCACCGACCCGAGGGGGAGGGGATATTTCGGGAGCAGTGTTTGCAGCCCCCCCTCCCCCCAAGAAAAAATTACCACCAGCCACCACTGGTAAAAGCCTGAGCCAAAAAGGCAGAGGAACCAGCCACACCTGAGAGATAAACAGGACTTCAATGATCTAACAGACTCTAGAAGCAGAGGACAACAGGAGCAGAGGGCAACAGGATTCTAGGCTACAGATGTCAACAATCTAGAAGCATGTTGCAAGCAGCCCAGAGCTGTTACAGTGAGCTGTAGGCACCCATAAGCTTCCTCCATATACTTACGCAGCACTTCTACCAAATTTGTTCTAATCATGCCATGGTGATGTACACGTACCAAGGCAGGGATTATAATCTATGATGTGAACCATTACCTAATGATTCCTGGGGGGAAATCACTAGTCTATATCTGCTTTGTAGAAACACATTAATGATGAGAACACCTTTATCAACATCATTGGGTCACTATGCGTGTATATATCAGTGTGGTGGATGTGTGTGGTTTTAAGTGTATGTGGAATTAAGTGTTTGGGATACCTTTTTAATGAAGTGCAAAATATTCTAGTATTTCAAAAATTTGTTAAAAGGATTTTTTGGTTTAAAGTGGAGTTCCACCCAAAAGTGGAACTTCCACTCATCGGATTCCTCCCCCCCTCCGGTGTCACAGTTGGCACCTTTCAGGGGGGAGGGGGGTGCAGATACCTGTATATTACAGGTATCTGTACCCACTTCTGGCATAGATAGCCGCAGAAACTGCGGTTATTTACGCCACTTCCTGTCTCCCCCCCCCGCTGTCTGCTGGGAAACACACGGGTCCCAGAGACAGCAGGGACCATCCGTATTGCGCTGCGCGACTCATGCATGCGCAGTAGGGAACCGGGAAGTGAATCCGCAAGCCTTCACTTCCTGATTCCCTTACCGAAGATGGAGAGGGCAGCACCCGAGGACAGAGAGACGGTTCGGCCTCGGGTGCCGACATCCCGGGTGCCCTGGACAGGTAAGTGTCCATGTTTTAAAAGTCAGCAGCTACAGTATTTATAGCTGCTGACTTTAAAAAAATATAAAAATTCAGCGGAGCTCCGCTTTAACAAAGCCCAGTGAGTTGTAGCATTGATATACTGATTATTACTCATTAAGTGTGGTTGAGTCAACAAATTGTTTTTTTATTCAGTTTTGTTTGCACCCATTATAAGACCATCTCTTTCCCCCTGCATCTAGAATCAGACTTTGCAACAGAGTTGGGATAAGGCAATGCAGACTCAGGATACAATGCAAGGCTTTCAGGTACTCCTGAAACTTCTCAAGTAGCAAGTGAGGGCTGGATGGCTTGAAGGCGGATTGCAGGAATGAATAAAAACTGTAGTTCCACGTGTGTGCATGATACTGTAAGAAAAAGATGTCAGAGGCCTACACCCTTAACTTCTGTGGTGGAAACAGGAATTTTTAAGATGCAAAGCAGCCTACACTATGCATTTGAAGTAGCTTCTGTTTGTCAACCAGACTGGACTGCAAAGTGAGTCTTCAGAGACAGGGCAAGCGCTAAGGCAATGCCTGGAAAACACCCCTCTGTATTTTTTTTTTAATCAGAGAAGAGTCTGAGAAGTGCCCCAAGCAGAACCCAGTTGCTAAAGGTCACTTTCAGGCTAGCTCTACAAAGCCCCGTTCAGCGGGTTCTGGACACTGCATTCCAAAAGCCAGGCCAAGGATGGCCCTGCCAGATAGCTGTGATTGAAGAGGCCAGCTCTCGCAGCGATGTAGAGAAGAGTCTTGATTAAAGAGAAAAAAGAATAAAATAATCAAGTTAACTTACCAGTCCCAGTAACAGGTTTTCCAGTAGTCTTTCAGGACAGCACCCAAGAGAGTGTAGCTCCTCCCACAGTTTCCAAGAAACACTGCTCCATCCATCTTTTTGAAAGAGGGCCTACCCACAGATTATCACTGTTTTGTATATCAGGATAGCACCTGAGAGGATAAATGATAACTTACCATTTATTAGAGGGGGAAGGGACCTTCCTGCGAAAAGCTTTGTCTTTAACCCATATCTGATATCTTTAACCCATAATGTAGTAAAGCTTGGCCATGTAGCAAATCTTGCAACAATGTTCTGGAGTGGCACCACCCCTTTCTGCCCATACAGATGCCAAAGCCCTAGAAAAAGGTGCCTGGATCCCCAAACTGGGGTATCCAGATCCATAAGAACATAGCCATTTTCAACAGTATAGCTATGGAACTCTTTGAAGCTTTTTGGCCCCTCCTGATGCCAGTAAACACAATTCCTTAGTTATCTCTAGGTAATGTAACACATCGGACATCAAGGGTGTGGAATTTTTTTTTTTTCGCAAAAGAGATCAAGACAGACTGTAGGAAGAATAATGTCCAGAGAAGGATACCTTGGGCAAGAACCCTGGGTCTGTCTTTAGTACAATTCAGATTGGAAAGACTCACAAAGGTCTACTTTTTATCCATCAGAGAGCCTAACTGGAGAAAAGTCTTAAAGTAGTATTAAACCCAAAAGCAAACATATTGCAGGTTACCAATTCTTAGATGTGATGGCTGTATTAGTTTTCTTTTAGTCTTTCCTTTATTTTCACTGGGTGATCAGGTCAATAAGTCTGCAGCAATTCAAACTTCACCATGCATTAATTTTTCGATACTTGCCAAAATTGACACTGGTTAGCTTTTTGTGACTTGCCGGTAAACTGGAAGCATGCTGTCTCCTGGGCGACGAAGCGGTCCCTGCAATGAAGTCCTTCGAGAGAGCGTTCGAAAAGGCTTCACTAAACGCCTTTTGAGCCAAAATGGGGCAATGAAAAGGGTCAATGTCTTCTGAAGTTTCTTTAGGGTCGGAGGAATGTGTAGAAAAGGGGGTGGGAAGCATAGCACGGGTGGAAGTCCCAGGGGTGGGTGAAAGTGTCCTTCCCCAATAGACCATTTTCTCTATTCAGAGAATAAAACATTTGCACCGATTTGCATGAGCTGATCGGCTGCTCTCCTGACGGGGAGGTCTGTGCTGATTGTTTATCAGCACAGCCCCCCTCGGTTCCCACCCAGGACCAGGGAAACCGCCCAAGACCACCAGGGAAGCCGCCCAGGACCACCAGGATGGCCATCTACACTGGACCACCAGGTATGCCCCCTAGACCCCCAGGGAAATGCTAATCTGTGCCCAGACAGCTGCCAATCAATGCCCAGGCAGCTGCCAATCAGTGCCCACTCACAATGCCTACCACTGCCAGTGACACCAGGGATGCCCAGCAGTGCCGCCTATCAGTGCCCAGCAGTGCCACCCTAAGAACCCATCTTTGCAGCCTTTCAGTGCCCAGTGTCGCCTAGCAGTGCCCATGAGTGCCCACCAGTGCCACCCATGATTGCCCAGTGCCGCCTATCAATGCCCATCAGTGCTGCATATCAGTGCCACCCACCAGTGCCGCATATTGTCAGCGCCCGCTTATAGGTGCCGCCTTATCAGTGCCTGTCAGTGCCGCCTTATCAGTGCCCATTAGTGAAAGAGAAAACTTACTTATTTACAACATTTTTTAACAAAAACAAAACTTATTTTTTTCAAAATTTTCGGTCTTTTTTTATTTGTTTAGCAAAAAAATAAAAACCGCAGAGGTCATCAAATGCCATCAAAAGAAAGCTCTATTTGTGGGAATAAAATGATAAAAATTTAGTTTGGGTACAGTGTTGTATGACCGCGCAATTGTCATTCAGGAAGGTGTATAAGTGCCCTGTATTGAAGTGGTTAAATGCCCTTTTCTTATTTGTTTTAAACTTTGGACACAAGCCACATTTACTTTTAGCCCTTTAAACCTATTAACCATTTTGTAGTGTTTTTGCATATAGTCGAGTTAAAACATTCCCATTTCGCTCTGTGTAAATTGATAACCATATCCAGAACTCAGTACCCCTTTAAAAAAGTGAGTTTACAATAGACAGTAAAAAATGAAACCAACCTCATCTTCAGGTAACTGGCTTTTAAATTCTTCCATTTTTGATTCTGTGTCATGAATAATTCCTTCTGCATTATTTACAGCTTCAACAAGCTCCTAGAAGACAGCATTTTGTACATATTTAAGCAATTTCAACAAACTTGGCACCTGTGACACAAGAACAGTGTTTTGAGCTTAAAATGGGAAAACCAGAAAATGAATCTAAAAATATAAAAAATATAGGGTGTTTGATACACGGCTAATTACAATTCAACTGGGGGCTCACTATGCAATATACTGTACTTCAAAAGCATCACACCAAAGGAATCCTATACAGTGGCTCTACACTAATTTACAGTGGGGACGGAAAGTATTCAGACCCCCTTAAAAATTTTCACTCTGTTATATTACAGCCATTTGATAAAATCATTTAAGTTAATTTTTTTCCCTCAATGTACACACAGCACCCCATATTGACAGAAAAACACAGAATTGTTGACATTTTTGCAGATTTATTAAAAAAGAAAAACTGAAATATCACATGGTCCTAAGTATGTAGACCCTTTGCTCAGTATTAGGTAGAAGCATCCTTTTGATCTAATACAGCCATGAGACACCTGGATTTGGGGATCCTCTGCCATTTCCCCTTGCAGATCCTCTCCAGTTCTGTCAAGTTGGATGGTAAATGGTGGACAGCCATTTTTAGGTCTCTCCAGAAATGCTCAATTGGGTTTAAGTCAGGGCTCTGGCTGGGCCATTCAAGAACAGTTACGGGGTTGTTGTGAAGCCACTCCTTTGTTATTTTAGCTGTGTGCTTAGGGTCAGTGTCTTGTTGGAAAGTAAACCTTCAGCCCAGTCTGAGGTCCTGAGCACTCTGGAGAAGGTTTTCGTCCAGGATATCCCTGTACTTGGCCGCATTCATCTTTCCCTCGATTGCAACCAGTCATCCTGTCCCTGCAGCTGAAAAACCCCCCCACAGCATGATGCTGCCGCCACCATGCTTCACTGTTGGCACTGTATTTGACAGGTGATTAGCAGTGCCTGGTTTTCTCCACACTTACTGCTTAGAATTAAGGCCAAAAAGTTCTATCTTGCTCTCTTCAGACCAAAGAATCTTATTTCTCATCATCTTGGGAGTCCTTCAGGTGTTTTTTTTTAGCAAACTCCATGCGGGCTTTCATGTGTCTTGCACTGAGGAGAGGCTTCCGTCGGACCACTCTGCCATAAAGCGCCGACTGGTGGAGGGCTGCAGTGATGGTTGACTTTCTACAATTTTCTCCCACCTGCTGACTGCATCTCTGGAGCTCAGCCACAGTAATCTTTGGGTTCTTCTTTACCTCTCTCACCAAGGCTCTTCTCCCCCGATAGCTCAGTTTGGCCAGCTCTAGGAAGGGTTCTGGTCGTCCCAAACATCTTCCATTTATGGATTATGGAGGCCACTGTGCTCTTAGGAACCTTAAGTGCAACAGAAATGTTTTGTAACCTTGGCCAGATCTGTGCCTTGCCACAATTGTGTCTCTGAGCTCTTCAGGCAGTTCCTTTGACCTCATGATTCTCATTTGCTCCGACATGCACTGTGAGTTGTAAGCTCTTATATAGACAGGTGTGTGGCTTTCCTAATCAAGTCCAATCAAGTCCAATCAGTATAATCAAACACAGCTGGACTCAAATGAAGGTGTAGAACCATCTCAAGGATGATCAGAAGAAATGGTCAGCACCTGAGTTAAATATATGAGTGTCACAGCAAAGGGTCTGAATACTTAGGACCATGTGATATTTCAGTTTTTCTTTAATAAATCTGCAAAAAATGTCAACAATTCTGTGTTTTTCTGTCAATATGGGGTGCTGTGTGTACATTAATGAGGAAAAAAATTAACTTAAATGATTTTAGCAAATGGCTGCAATATAACAAAGTAAAAAATTTAAGGGGGTCTTTAACCCCTTAATACTTTCAGTCCCCACTGTACATTTAATTTTGTGCATAAAACCATTTTAATTAGGAAAAAAAACAAAAAAAGATATTAATGTTGAACCAAAACAAGTCTGAACAGGCAGGGACAATGTCTTTTCAAATCTACGGTAACATGTCAAATTTAAATTGTTATAATGAACCAAACTACCTATACCAATTGCATAAAAGTATGCACAAAGTATGTGTATGAATGTGTACAATTGCTCTGCAAAGTCTACACTTGGACGCTTATTCCTGCATTGTATATTATAAACAGCTTTGCAGAAACTACCCTTGGGCAGCCGCTGCATACAAAGTCAGTCCAAACGGCTCTGTACTTTGACAGTTGCAATTACATCTGTAATTGCCTTGATTTACAGTATAGCGTTTTTAAATTGCAAAAAGAGAAATATATAGAGCACTAAAGGGAAATTGTCCCCCCCCCCCCCCAATAAACCTTGTGACAAGTGTATCAGTACATAAGACAATTCCACATTATTTGCAATAATAAAAAAAAAAATACAAGAATACAGCAACATAATCTCCATGTAAAAGTCTGATCTTAGTTGCTGGAGGAAAGGTTACCAATACTGAAGAAGGGGAGGAAGGGGGAGAGAATTCATCCATTGGCTCCAGATCAGAGGTGGCAGCAGATGTGTGTTTGTTATCAGCTCACATCCTCCTTTCCTGCATCCAACTTCCATGTTATTCCTGCAGTGACCAATAACATTAACCCCTTCATCTCAATCTGACAACTGTATGTGACCTGTTAATTAAACTCCACCTACTCCTCAGTGTATGACCTGTACAAAAAAAATGTATCTAGTGCATCATTAAGAAGCTCCATGTTTTAACCTCCTCAAAACCATTATGCTGCCAAAGTATCACAGCACTGAAAAATGTTTTGGTAAGGAAAGCCAGTACTAAAGTGCCTAAACCCTTTTCTAAATCCACTTGGGGACACAGGAATTCCTATACAGTCAGATGTTGCTGCAGCTTAAGTTAAAATAAGATAAAAAATGTAATATAGTTGGTCCATATTGACATGATAGCATCACGCAGTTGATGCAGATCTGTCGGCTTCACAACCATGATGCAAATCTCCTGTTCCACCAAATCCCAAAGGTGCTCTATTGGATTGAGAGTGAACTCCTTGTCATGTTCATGAAACCAGTTTGAGAAGATTTCAGCTTTGTGACATTGTGCATTATCCTGCTGGAAGTAGCCATCAGAAGATGGGTACACTGTAATCATAAAAGGATGGACATGATCAGCAACAATAGTCAGTAGGGTTGTCCCGATACCGATACTAGTATCGGTACCGATACCGAGCATTTGCCCAAGTACTTGTACTCGGGCAAATGCTCCCGATGCTTCCCCTGATACCTGGAAGTCAGCGGTGATCGGCGGGTGGGGGAGTTGCAAGCTTCTCCCCCAGCGGCATTTAGGACATACAGCGGTGATCGGTGCTTATAACTCCCACACGCGATCACCGCTGACTGTCACTGCACCCTCCTCCATGCCCCCTCCGTTCCTCTGTCCCCCTCTCCTTCTCGGTCCCCTCCGTTCTGCTGTGCCTCTCCGCTGCCCCCTCCGTTCAGCCGTTCCGCTGTCCCCTTCTCTTTCTCTACCCCCTCCGTTCAGCCGTTCCGCTGTCCCCCTCTCCTTCTGTCCCCTCCGTTCAGCTGGTCCGCTGTGCCTCTCCGCTGTCCCCTCCGTTCAGCCGGTCCGCTGTGCCTCTCCGCTGTCCCCTCCGTTCAGCCGGTCCGCTGTGCCTCTCCGCTGTCCCCTCCGTTCAGCCGGTCCGCTGTGCCTCTCCGCTGTCCCCTCAGTTCAGCCGGTCCGCTGTGCCTCTCCGCTGTCCCCTCCGTTCAGCCGGTCCGCTGTGCCTCTCCGCTGTCCCCTCCGTTCAGCCGGTCCGCTGTGCCTCTCCGCTGTCCCCTTCGTTCAGCCGGTCCGCTGTGCCTCTCCGCTGTCTCCTCCATTCTGCTGTGCCTCTCCGCTGTCTCCTCCATTCTGCTGTGTCTCTCCGCTGTCTCCTCCATTCTGCTGTGCCTCTCCGCTGTCTCCTCCATTCTGCTGTGCCTCTCCGCTGTCTCCTCCATTCTGCTGTGCCTCTCCGCTGTCCCCTCCGTTCAGCCGTTCCGCTGTGCCTCTCCGCTGTCTCCTCCATTCTGCTGTGCCTCTCCGCTGTCTCCTCCATTCTGCTGTGCCTCTCCGCTGTCTCCTCCATTCTGCTGTGCCTCTCCGCTGTCTCCTCCATTCTGCTGTGCCTCTCCGCTGTCTCCTCCATTCTGCTGTGCCTCTCCGCTGTCTCCTCCATTCTGCTGTGCCTCTCCGCTGTCTCCTCCATTCTGCTGTGCCTCTCCGCTGTCTCCTCCATTCTGCTGTGCCTCTCCGCTGTCTCCTCCATTCTGCTGTGCCTCTCCGCTGTCCCCTCCATTCTGCTGTGCCTCTCCGCTGTCTCCTCCATTCTGCTGTGCCTCTCCGCTGTCTCCTCCATTCTGCTGTGCCTCTCCGCTGTCTCCTCCATTCTGCTGTGCCTCTCCGCTGTCCCCTCCATTCTGCTGTGCCTCTCCGCTGTCCCCTCCGTTCAGCCGTTCCGCTGTCCCCCTCTCCTTCTCTGCCCCCTCCGTTCAGCCGTTCCGCTGTCCCCCTCTCCTTCGCTGTCCCCTCCGTTCTGCTGTGCCTCGCCGCTGTCCCCTCCGTTCTGCTGTGCCTCGCCGCTGTCCCCTCCGTTCTGCTGTGCCTCGCCGCTGTCCCCTCCGTTCTGCTGTGCCTCGCCGCTGTCCCCTCCGTTCTGCTGTGCCTCGCCGCTGTCCCCTCCGTTCTGCTGTGCCTCGCCGCTGTCCCCTCCGTTCTGCTGTGCCTCGCCGCTGTCCCCTCCGTTCTGCTGTGCCTCGCCGCTGTCCCCTCCATTCTGCTGTGCCTCGCCGCTGTCCCCTCCATTCTGCTGTGCCTCGCCGCTGTCCCCTCCGTTCTGCTGTGCCTCGCCGCTGTCCCCTCCGTTCTGCTGTTCCTCGCCGCTGTCCCCTCCGTTCTGCTGTGCCTCGCCGCTGTCCCCTCCGTTCTGCTGTGCCTCGCCGCTGTCCCCTCCGTTCTGCTGTGCCTCGCCGCTGTCCCCTCCGTTCTGCTGTGCCTCGCCGCTGTCCCCTTCGTTCTGCTGTGCCTCGCCGCTGTCCCCTCCGTTCTGCTGTGCCTCCATGCTGTCCCCTTCGTTCTGCTGTGCCTCTCTGCTGTCCCCTCCATTCTGCTGTGCCTCTCCACTGTCCCCCTCCGTTCTGCTGTGCCTCTCCACTGTCCCCCTCCATTCTGCTGTGCCTCTCCACTGTCCCCCTCCGTTGTGCTGTGCCTCTCCGCTGTCTCCCTCCGTTGTGCTGTCCCCTCCTCCTTCCTTTGTGAATGGACAGAGTCAGCTGACTCTGTCCATTCACATAACTGAAACATTGTAATCTCCTGTGATTATGATGTGTCAGTTTATGAATGGAGAGGAGCCGCTGTCTTCTCTCCATTCATTTTCAGTGCAGCTGAGGCTGCAGAGAAAGGGACTGGGGAATCTCTATCCTCGGTCTCTTTCTCTGTCTCAAGGGGGAGATATCAGAGGTCTGTTAAGACCCCTAATATCTCACCAAAGCCCCCCAACAGGGCTGATAAAAAAAACAACAAAAAAAAAAAACACATATTGCAATAAAGAATAAAAAAAATATTGTAAAAAATAAAAATTGTAAATAAAAAACACACACAGACACCGTTCACCCCCTCCCCCCCCCCCCCCCCCGAAAAAAAAGAAAGCATTGTTAAAAAAACAAAAACAAAAAACAAAACTGTCACGTGACATTAAAAAAAAAAAGTATCGGTAATCGGTATCGGCGAGTACTTGAAAAAAAAGTTATCTGTACTTGTACTCGGTCCTAAAAAAGTGGTATCAGAAATCAGAACAACCCTAATAGTCAGGTCATGAGAGATGGGAAAGTGAATACATGTTTATGCTTAATGGAGAGAAGCCGGTAAGTCTTATTTGCTACGAGGCAGTGGCAGTGATGAAGGAATACAATTTACGGCACTTTGAGACCAAACACGGAGCCAAATATGCCAACCTTAGCCACCAAGAAAAGCAACAAAAAGGTCAAAGAATTAAAATGCAGCCTGTCAGAGCATCTCAACCTCATTCCCAGGTGCTTTTTCATGTGCTCGATTGGCTACCAAAATGAATCGACTGATTGATGAATTTGATCAACGCTTCTCTGACTTTAAAGAACACCACTTAACATTTACCAGCTTTGCCAAACCCAGTAGCCTGAGAGCAAAGTTCCAGGATGCTGCAGTCGATGGCTTTTACCGCCTCCTCCACCCTGCTTTGATGCCACAGCTCCGACTTCAAGCTGCCCGTGTTCTGTCCATGTTTGGGAGCACCCATCTATGTGAACAGATGTTTTTAGACATGAATCTGAACAAGACCAAGCTCAGATCATGCATCACTAATAACCTCCATGCTGTTTTGGGGATTGCTACAGCACAAGACCTAAAGCCAGACATCGACAGGCTGACCTCAGACATCCAGTCAGAAAAGTTAATGCCTTGTGTTTGCCATATGTGTAATAAACGGTGCCAGGCAATATTTGTATGTTTAAAAAAAAAAAAAATTGTTTCCAAAAGTAATTTTTCAATAAATTGTAAATAATTGTACATTTAAATTTCTGCTTTCCATTATTCTTCCTAGGCTTCTGTTTTCAGAGCTAGTTATTCTTTAAATGTTTGTTTTATTGTAATGTTTGTTTTATTGTTAACCATCATAGCACGGGTTTATTTATCTTGACAGCAACAGCATTTGCTCCCACGATACATAAAACCGTGACTCCAACGCTGTCGGAGGCGATTTCACCACCACAGTTATATAAAAAAAAAAAAAAAAAAGGATCATATATGCCGAAGCATGGGGGCAGGGGTGGAGGAGCGATTTGCTCCTAACATTAGGGGTGGATTGCCCCCATGCTTCGGTCTTACTGTTATACTGTAATGTTACATTGTTTTATTGTAAACCATCACTTGCTTAGCAGGTACGCCATTCAGCTGCAGCACTGGTTTATTTATCTCGACAGCAACAGCGTTTGCTCCCACGATACGTAAATCAGCGACTCCAGCGCTGTAGGTGGTGATTTCACCACCACCGTTAAAAAAAAATACAAAAATAAAATAAAAATGGTGCATGTATGCCTATCATTAGAAGTGGGTGGATGAAAGGCGGTATTCTAATGGTGGGCATACCCACCGATCAATCTTTTTCGTTCAGCCCACAGGCTGAATGCAAAAAACATTACAATGTATGCCCAATAAGGACCAGCAACGTACTGGTATGTTGCAGGACTTTGAGTGGTTATACCAGAATGATGCCTGCAGGTTTAGGTATAATCTTGGTATCATTCTTTTCAGCCAGCGTTCGGCTTTCATGTAAAAGCAATCCTAGTGACTAATAAACCTCTAGATTGCTTTTCTAAGCAGTGGGAGGGAACGTGCCCCCCCCCCAGTCTTCCATGGTTTTCTTGGGCTCCCCTGTCCCAACAGGAAACCCGAGAATGCAGCCGGGGGTTCGGCCAGCTGACCATAGAGCTGATCAGAGACCAGAATGGCTCCAATCATCTCTATGGCCTAAGAAACCGGAAGCTACGAGCATTTCATGACTTAGGTTTCGCCGGATATAAACCGTGCCATTGGGAAATTGGCAAAGCATTTTATTACACCGATCTTGGTGTGGTCAGATGCTTTGAGGGCATAGGAGAGATCTAGGGTCTAATCGATCCCATTTAAAAAAGAAAAAAAAAAAAAGTACCTGTCACTACCTATTGCTATCATAGGGGATATTTACATTCCCTGAGAACAAAAAAAATTATATGATAAAAAAAATGAAAGGAACAGTTTAAAAATAATAAAAAAGCAAAATAAATGAGAAAAAAAAAAAGTACCCCTGCCCCCCATGCAAAGGCGAACGCAAGCGTCAGTCTGGTGTCATATGTAAACAGCAATTGCACCATGCACGTGAGGTATCATCGCAAAGGTCAGGTATCCATGTAGTCGGTATAAGATCATCTTTTTTATTTCATCAAACATTTGGGCAATATAGTGTGTGCATTAAAATTAAAAAGTGTTTTTTCCAAAAAAATTGCAACACCCACCATTTTAATCTGTATGGCCTTTGCTTTAAAAAAAATATATAATGTTTGGGGGTTCAAAGTAATTTTCTTGCAAAAAAATATTGTTTCATGTAAACAAAAAGTGTCAGAAAGGGCTTTGTCTTCAAGTGGTTAGACGAGTGGGTGATGTGCGACATAAGCTTCTAAATGTTGTGCATAAAATGGCATCAGGCGCACAAGAGCCTGGGGGCGAGAAATCTTCCACAGCTTCCTCTAGAACCATCCCTGGGTCATCCTCATTTCCTTCTATGTCTGCCTCTTCTAGAGCAGGAATATCGGGATCAGATTCTGGTAGAGACCGTGAAGCTAGCGAAGGAGTCAATCTAGGATGTTGTGTCGCACTTGCAGAGTAAAATGTTTGCCTGAGCTTTTGCGGTGGCTCCCTTTCACTTTTTTGCCACTGCTATGGGTTAGTACTCCTGTGGAGTACTCACGGAGTAAAGTGCAAAAATGGGGTAAGCATATCCTGGAAGGCTAGAGCAAACCATCCTGTAGCAAATGGAGGAAGTGCCCGAGTACCTGAAAAGGGTTCTAGGGGCTCTAAGCAGATGTGGAGGTAAAGTGTGCAACCTGTATTTTGATATCAAACTTAGTTATCTACCTGAGACAAAGCTCTGAGCGGTTACATTTTAGCACCAAGTTTAAAACATTTACACCGTTTAGTGAACACATTCCAAACACAATCTTGGTTACGAATAGTCATAATGTATAAACAATACTATTAAGGATTGGAGGGCTATAGTAACGACTAAACATTGTGCACCTTTCCTGCCTTGTTCATGTCACTGGTCCCTATACAAGGTCCAAGCTTCGCCCATCATAGTAGGCCTACTCGCCAATAAGTCTTCAGGGACTGGGTTCATAGGGAAGGACCACGGATCTAGACAGCACCCTACAGCTAACTACATGCATTACGCAAAGTGCAGAGGTGAATGCCAGCACAATTCCAGGGGCCGAATCAACATTACAGGCCACGTGTGGATCAATGTATGGTTCCCGAGGTTAGACCAGGGTCACATTGTTTCAATTGTTGTATTAGACAGTGAAAAGTTGGTTGAAGATTCATGAACCAAAGGAAATGATTTTGCCACAGGGAGAAGAAGTGAACACTATGAACACTAGCAAAGGACTCACTGAGTGAGGTAGGGTTTATAGGTGGCAAACTCAGGAGGGCGTGTCCTCAAAAGCTTGTCAGCGTCCAATCACCTGAAGATACCAGCCTATAGCTCAAGGTCCATGAATATTCAGCCCACGTCCTGTACTGTATTATCAAGATATGAAGGATAAGTAGCTCAAGTACTACCCAATTTTTGTCAAGGGTGAAAAAGATTGCTAGCTACAAAACCCTTGGTGAGGAGGCGATGGCTAAAAGGAAACCTGTGAGTGTCAAAAGTGGAATCTGTCCAATGGGTTTAAAGCAGATTCAGATCCCATGGAGCAAGGGGTATTGTATTTGAAGAAATATGCAACTCCCGAGAGGAAGATGTCAACAAAGGAATTATTTGATAAAAGAAGCTCAAGAATATAATAAATTAATTATTCCTCCAGAGACCTGCCTTCACTTCCACTCAACACCTGGGCATCAATAGTCATGCCAAGTGACCAGTGGGTCTGGTTGAAGAAAATCTGCCACAGCATGCCTCTAACAATACAGTGTACCATCCAACAAAAAAGATGAATTGCTGCATCCCAAGTCACCCTTTTATGTATGTGTTAAGTACTTGCGCACTGCTATGTGTCTAGTGATAAAATGACCATCTAAATTAGTGAAAAACTGGAACAGTTGCAACCATTGGGTAGTGATCTCACACCAAAAAAAGTTATAAATGGTCAAAAAAATGATACGTTTGTTAAAGCTGTGAGTTTGCAGTGCATGCAAAACCAACAATGATCGACTTTAACACTTTTATAAAGCACCTGCCACTGTTAATGCCCAAAAACCATTCATTTGTCAGCCTATTGCTGTAAACATAAAAACCTTGGTCTGTGGCCGAAAGCAAATCCATCCTATAATGGTGAAAGTGGAAAAACTCGTCCAAGTGGCTGTTTTGCAGATTTATTCTGGAGAAGCACCAGCTCGTTACGCCCAGGATGTAGCCACAGCTCCGGTTAGAATTGGCCACAATATTCCTGGGAGGCTCTCCTCCCCCAAAGCAGTGTAGGACTCCAATGGACATTCGTAGCCATCTACCAATTTTTGCTAAAATCCCTTGTGATCTCTAATCACAATGTAATGTAGCAAACATCTTTTCACAATTAAACTGAAAAACCTCTTTTTGTCGATTTTGTCCTAAAGTTGGTAGGATTATTTCCTGAGATTGGTGAAAAACTGAAGAGTCCTTTGGCAGGAAACCTGGATCTGTCCTCAGGACTACCCTGTCTGGAAAAATTGTCAGAAAGGGCTCCCTAATGGAAAAAGCCTGCAGCTCGTTGACTCTTCTTGCCAAAGTAACTGCCACTAACAGAACTAATTTTAAAGTCCAGTCTAATTGTTGCATCTTCTGGTGGTTAAAATGGTCTTCTAGTCAGACCCTGCAAAACCACTGACTAGGGCTGCAACGATTATTTTCATCGATTAGTTGGCCGATTATCGCTTCGATTAATCGGATAACGTTAACCACTTGCCCAACGCAGATATACTGCGGCAGAATGGCACAGGCAGGCAAAATCACGTTTCTGGTACGTGATTTGCCTCCCGCGGGCGGGGGGAGCATCGCGCTCGCCCGAGGCGGTCGGCATCGTTATGGGAGCAATCAATGCTGAGGGGGAGGCCACTCATTCATGGCCACCCCCTCGCGATCGCTCCCAACGAATGACAATCTTCCTCTGCCTCTGTAATGTAAACAGCGGCAGAGGAAGTGATGTCATCTCTCCTCGAGTCTGTCTTTTTTGTTCCGGCACCGAGGAGAGAAGACATCAAGGAAGTGCACCAAACACCACACGTACAGTAGAACACTATAGGCACATTTTTCACCCCCCGATCACCCCCCTGTCACAGTGACACCAATAGCAGTTTTTTTTTTCTGATTATTGCATTGGTGTCAGTTTGTGACAGTTATAAGTGGTAGGGCAGATAGTGTTAGCCCCTTTAGGTCTAGGATACCCCCCTAATAAAGGTTTAACCCCGTGATCACCCCCGTCGCCAGTGTCAAGCGATTGTTTTTCTGATTGCTGTATTAGTGTCACAGGTGACGCTAGTTAGGGAGGTATTTAGGTTTGCCGTCAGCGTTTATAGCGTCAGGGACCGCCATATACTACTTAATAAAGGTTTTAACCCCCTGATTGTCCCCTAGTTAACCCTTTCACCAGTGATCACCATATAACTGTTACGGTTGACTCTGCTTAGTTTTTTATAGTTTCAGGGCACCCGCCGTTTATTACCCAATAAAGGTTTAACCCCCCGATCGCCCGGCGGTAATATAAGTTAGGTTTTAGAGTCAGATAGGGTCTGCGTCACCCCAGGCAGCGTCAGGTTAGCGCCAGTACCGCTAACACCCATGCACGCAGCATACACCTCCCTTAGTGGTATAGTATCCGAACGGATCAATATCTGATCAGATCAATACTAGCATCCCCAGCAGTTTAGGGTTCCCATAAACGCAGTGTTAGCGGGATCAGCCCAGATATCTGCTAGCACCTCCGTTTTGCCCCTCGGCCCAGCCCACCCAAGTGCAGTATCGATTACTGTAACTTACAAAACACTAAACACACATAACTGCAGCGTTTGCAGAGTCAGGCCTGATCCCTGCGATCACTAACGGTTTTTTTGGTAGCGTTTTGATACAGTCGCTGACAGACAGGAGCTTTTTTACTTGTGAATCTCACTAGTGTACCACTAAATTTAGAGCCCAAAATGGCAAATTGAAGGTACACTAGTGAAGAGGCCTACACGTTTCTGAGCATGACAGATAGTGAAGAGGAAGTCACTCATCTGTCAGATTCAGGCTCAGAATACGATCATGTAGACGACAGCGGCTCCATGACAGATAGCTCGGACGACGGAGTTGTGGTCCCTGCCAAGGTCAGGAGTACCAGACCCCGAACAACTTCTTCTGTCATTGATGTGCAAGAACCGCAGGTCCCTCGTATGCAGCAGAGCAGTACTAGCGCAGCTATTCCTTCTGGTGAACTGGCAAGCACCAGCGGCCTAGTACACCCTGGTCGTACATCCAGGACTGCAGTAACACGTGGTGACGTGGCAAGTACCATAAGTGCAGTTCAAGCTGGTGAGGTGGCAAGCACAAGTAGTGTCCCGCTGCCACCAAGAAGACGAACACAAGCCAGTCGTGCCCATAGTGTCCTTCCTGCTGCATTCGCCAATGCTAATTGGGAACCCACCACTTCTGCAGCACCCGTATTTCCCCCATTCACTGGCCAACCCGGAATTCAGGTGCAAACAGTTGATTTTACGTCACTTGATATTTATTCGCTGTTTTTCACCGAAGATCTCTATAGATCCATTGTGGACCAAAGCAATTTGTACGCTGGTCAACACATCACTATTCCCCAGTCCTCCCTTGCCAAAGATTGGAGACCAATTACGGTCTCCGAATTTAAGCTCTTTCTGGGCCTTTCCCTCAACATGGGCATAACTAAAAAGAGTGAGTTGCGGTCATATTGGTCCACTGACCCAATTCACCATATTCCCTTGTCCGGGGCATGATACGAGCAGATCTTGCGGGTTCATGCACTTCAATGACAATGAACTCTGTCGTCCTCGTGGAGACCCTGGATACGATCGGCTCTACAAAAATTCGGCCCCTCCTAAACCACTTCAACAGTTTTGCAGACTTGTTTACTCCCCATCAAGTTGTCTGCGTTGATGAGTCCCTAATTACATTTTTTGGCCGATTGTCATTCAAACAGTACCTTCCCAGCAAGCGTGCCAGATACGGGGTCAAGATGTATAAGCTCTGTGACAGGGCCACAGGCTATACATGTAGTTTTATGGTTTACAAGGGAAAAGATAGCCACGTAGAGCCGACAAACTGCCCTGACTACATAGGAAGCACTGGCAAGATTGTTCGGAAAGGGGTACCACTTATATGTGGACAATTATTACACGAGCGTGCCCCTTTTTAGTCACTTGTTTGATCAGCAGATTGGAGCATGTGGCACCGTGCAACCAAATCGCCTGGGGCTTTCCCCAGTGGCTTGTAGATTCCCATCTTAGGCTGGGGGAGAGAGCCTGCTTGCAGTGAAATAATTTGCTCACTATGAAGTGGAGGGATAATAAGAATGTTTTCGTTCTTACCTCCCTTCATGCAGGCACGACGGTCCAAATTACTACGGCGACTGGTGTTGTGGAGAAACCCCTCTGTGTCCAAGAAAATAACCAAAATATGGGAGGGGTGGACCTCAACGACCAGTTGTTGGCACTGTACGTAATTGCCCGTAAGGCCAGACGCTGGTACAAGAAAGTGTCTGTTTATTTTAATTGGCTTTGCTGAACGCTTATGTGCTAAACAGAGCTTCAGGATGGACTGGATCCTTCCTTAAATTCCAGGAAGAGATAATCAGAGCCCTTCTGTTTCCAGACGGTGCTCCACCTCACCTTCCCCAACCAAATGCAGTAAGCCGGCTGCATGAGAGGCATTTTATTTATGTCCTCCCGAGTACCCCTACCCAACGAGCCCCCCAAAAAAGATGTCTTGTCTGCAGCAAGCGCGGATATAGGCATGACACCTGCTATTATTGTCCCTCCTGTCCTGGTCTTTGCATTGGTGAATGTTTTGAACGCTGCCACACACTAGTTGAGTATTAGCGTAGGGTACAGCACTGCACAGACTAGGCACGCTTTCACAGGGTCTCGCAAGATTCCATCGCATTTTGAGAGACCCGAACCTGGAACCCGTTACAGTTACAAAAAAAAAAAAAAAAAGTGTAAAAAGAAAAAAATATATTAAATAAAAAAAACAATAGTTGTCGTTTTATTGTTCTCTCTCTATTGTTCTGCTATTTTTTACTGTATTCTATTCTGCAATGTTATTGTTATTATGTTTTATCATGTTTGCTTTATAGGTATGCAATTTCTTTTATACTTTACTGTGTACTGTGTTTTATTGTTAACCATTTTTTTTTTCAGGTACGCCATTCAGCTCCAAAACGGATTTATTTATCTTGACAGCAACAGTTTGCTCCCACGATACATAAAGCCGTGACTCCAGCGCTGTCGGAGGCGATTTCACCACCACAGTTAAAAAAAAGAGCATATATGCCGAAGCATGGGGCAGCAGGGGCGGAGGAGCGATTTGCTCCTTCCTTTTGGGGCGGATGCCCCCATGCTTCGGCATATATAAATGGTGCATGTATGCCCATCATTAGAAGTGGGTGGATGAAGTGAGGTATTCTAATGGTGGGCATACCCACCGATCAATCTCTTTTTTTCGTTCAGCCCACAGGCTTCATGAAAAAAGTTTACAATATATGCCCAACAAGGACCAGCAACATACTGGTATGTTGCAGGACTTTGAGTGGTTATACCAGAATGATGCCTGCAGATTTAGGTATCATCTTGGTATCATTCTTTTCAGCCAGCGGTCAGCTTTCATGTAAAAGCAAGCGTTGGTCTGGCGTCAAATGTAAACAGCAATTGCATCATGCATGTGTGGTGTCACCGCGAAGGTCAGATCGAGGGCAGTAATTTTAGCAGTAGACCTCTGTAAATCTGAAGTGGTAACCTGTAAGGGCTTTTAAAAATGTATTTAGTTTGTCGCCACTGCAAGTTTGTGCGCAATTTTAAAGCATGTCGTGTTTGGTATCCATGTACTCGGGCTAAGATCATCTTTTTTTATTTCATCAAACATTTGGGCAATATAGTGTGTTTTAGTGCATTAAAATATAAAAAAGGGTGTTTAAAAAAAATGTTTGAAAAATCGCTGCGCAAATACTGTGTGAAAAAAAAAATGAAACACCCACCATTTTAATCTGTAGGGTATTTGCTTTAAAAATATATATGATGTTCGGGGGTTCAAAGTAATTTTCCTGCAAAAAAAAAATAATTTTTTCATGTAAACAAAAAATGGCAGAAAGGGCTTTGTCTTCAAGTGGTTAGAAGAGTGGGTACAGTGTGATGCAATGTTGTGCAAAAAATGCCAGGACCGTTCAAACCCCCCCCAAATGACCCCATTTTGGAAAGCAGACACCTCAAGCTATTTGCTTAGAGGCATGTCAAGTCCATGGAATATTTTATATTGTGAGTTAGCCCCTTCCCCTTTTTATCACAGCGCAATCACCACTCACTTTATTCATACCACTTTTGTCTGTTTGGATCAGTTATTTTAGGTGTTGCAGCAGTGCCCCTTAGCATAGGTATTTCTGACAGCGCAGGAGTTTCTTCATTATTCATCTATATTGTAACACAAGTTGCGAGAAAAAGACAATTTTTGTTGTTGTCACTAAATGATATATTGCTCAAACATGCCATGGGAATATGTGAAATTACACCCCAAAATACATTCTGTTGCTTCTCCTGAGTACGGGGATACCACGTGCGAGACTTTTTGGAAGCCCAGCCGCGTACGGGACCCCAAAAACCAAGCACCGCCTTCAGGCTTTCTAAGGGCGTAAATTTTTGATTTCACTCTTCACTGCCTATCACAGTTTCGGAGGCCATGGAATGCCCAGGTGGCACAACACCCCCCTCCCCCCCCCAAATGACCCCATCTTGGAAAGTAGACACCCCAAGCTATTTGCTGAGAGGTATAGTGAGTATTTTGCAGACCTCACTTTGTCTCAAAGTTTTGAAAATTGGAAAAAAAAAAAACAAAACAAAAAAAACACATTTTTCTTGTCTTTCTTGATTTTCAAAAACAAATGAGATGCAAAAATAAATAAATATAATATATATATATATATATATAATCATCCAAAAGTATATAACTAGGAGTCAGACATGAAGCTATATGAAGGGTGAAAGGAAGATATAAATCTTATATTAAAGTAGTACTAAAAGCTGAGACTTTTTTCATGGATATAATCATTTTAAATATAAATGCACAAACTTATTTTAACCACTTGCTGACTGCCTCACGATGATATACGTCGGCAGAATGGCAGGGGCAGGCAGAGTAACGTACTCCCCTCCCGCGGGCGAGCCCCCCCCCAGTGCCCGAGGCGGTCGGCATCGTTCCAGGAGCGATCCATCCCAAGACAGATTGAGTTACACCAACAGCACACAAATCACATCCCCTGTCACAGTGACACCAATAGCAATTTTCATTTTTTTTACTGATCACTGCATTGGTGTCATTTTGTGAATGTTTTAAGTGTTAAGGCTGTTAGTGGTAGGCCCCTTTAGGTCTAGGGTACCCCCCTAATAAAAGGTTTAACACCTTGATCGCCCCCCAGTGAACCCCTTTCACCCTCTGTCGCCAATGTCAATAAGCAATCTTTTTTCTGATCGCCGTATTAGTGTCGCGGGTGACGCTAGTTAGCCTGTTGGCTATTTAGGTTCACCGTCAGGTTTTTATAGCATCAGGTACCCCCATATACTACCTAATAAAGGTTTTAACCCCCTGATTGCCCCCTAGTTAACCCTTTCACCCCCTGTCACCAGTGATCACCGTCTAAGTGTTATGGGTGACGCTGGTTAGTTTGTTTTTTATAGCGTCAGGGCACCCGCTGTTTATTACCCAATAAAGGTTTAACCCACTGATCGCCCGGCGGGTGATATCAGTTAGGTTTTAGGGTCAGTTAGGGCCTGCGTCGCCCCAGGCAGCGTCAGATTAGTGCCAGTAACGCCAACACCCTCGCACGCTGCATACACCTCCATTAGTGGTATAGGGTCTGAACGGATCAATATCTGATCATATCTATACTAGCGTCCCCAGCAGTCCCCAAAAATGCAGTGTTAGCGGGATCAGCCCAAATACCTGCTAGCACCTGCATTTTGCCCCTCCGCCCAGCCCACCCAAGTGCAGTATCGATTGATCACTGTCACTTACAAAACACTAAACACATAACTGCAGCGTTCGCAGAGTCAGGCCTGATCTCTGTAATTGCTAACAGTTTTTTTGGTAGCGTCTGATACAGTTGCTGACAGCCTAGGGGCTTTTTTTCCTGTGAGTCTCACTAGTGTACCAGTAAATTTAGAGCCCAAAATGGCAAATCGAAGGTACACTAGTAAAGAGGCCTACACGTTTCTGAACATGACAGATAGTGAAGAGGAAGTCACTCATCTGTCAGATTCAGGCTCAGAATACGATCCTGTAGACCACAGCAGCTCCATGACAGATAGCTCTGATGGAGTTGTGGTCCCTGCCAAGGACAGGCGTACCAGACCCCGATCTTCTGCTGTTCCTGAAGTGCAAAAACCGCAGGGCTCTTGTATGGAGCAGAGAAGTACTAGTGCCGCTCATCCTGGTGAACTGGCAAGCACCAGCGGCCTAGTACACCCTGGTTGTACATCCAGCACTGCAGTATTACATGGCGACGTGGCGAGTCCCATAAGTGCAGCTAAAGCTGGCGAGGTGGCAAGCACAAGTAGTGTCCCGCTGCCACCGAGCAGATCTTGCGGTTCATGCACTTCAACGACAATGAACTCTGTGGTCCTCGTGGAGACCCTGGATACGATTGGCTCTACAAAATTCGGCCCCTCGTAAACCACTTCAACCAAAGTTTTGCAGAAAAAATTACAATATATGTCCAACAAGGACCAGCAACGTACTGATCTGTTGCTGGACTTTGAGTGGTTATACCAGAATGATGCCTGCGGGTTTAGGTATCATCTTGGCATCATTCTTTTCAGCCAGTGGTTGGCTTTCATGTAAAAGCAATCCTAGTGGCTAATTAGCCTCTAGACTGCTTTTACAAGCAGTGGGAGGGAACGTCTCCCATGGTTTTCTCTGGCTCTCTTGTCTCAACAGGGAACCTGAGAATGCAGCCTGTGGTTCCGCCAGCTAATCATAGAACTGATCAGAGACCGGAACAGCTCCAATCATCTCTATGGCCTAAGAAACCGGAAGCTAGGAGCATTTCATGACTTAGATTTCACCGGATATAAACAGCGCCATTGGGAAAGCATTTTATTCATACTGATCTTGGTGTGGTCAGATGCTTTGTGGGCAGAGGAGAGAGACCCCATTTAAAAAAAAAAAAAAAAAAGATTACCTGTCACTACCTATCGCTATCATAGGGGATATTTACATTTCCTGAGATAATAAAAATGATAAAAAAAATTTAAAGTAACAGTTTAAAAATAAAATAGAAAAATAAATAAAATAAAAGCACCCCTATCTCGCACAAAGGCGAGCGCAAGCATCGGTCTTGCGTCATATGTAAACCGCAATTGCACTGTGCATGTGAGGTATCACCGCGAAGGTCAGATCGAGGGCAGTAATTTTAGCAGTAGACCTCCTCTGTAAATCTAAAGTGGTAACCTATAAAGGCTTTTAAAAAATGTATATAGTTTATCGCCGCTGCACGTTTGTGTGCAATTTTAAAGCATGTCGTGTTTGGTATCCATGTACTTGGCCTAAGATCATCTTTTTTATGTCAAACATTTGGGCAACATGGTGTGTGTTTTAGTGCATTAAAATGAAAAAAGTGTGTTTTTTCCAAAAAAAAAGCGTTTGAATAAACGCGTTTGAAAAAACGCTGCGCAAATACTGTGTGAAAAAAAAAATGCAACACCCTCCATTTTAAATCTGTAGGGCCTTTGCTTTAAAAAAATATATAAAGGTTTGGCGGCTCAAAGTAATTTTCTTGCAAAAAAAAAAAGTTTTCATGTAAACAAAAAGTGTCAGAAAGGGCTTTGTCTTCAAGTGGTTAGAAGAGTGGGTGATGTGTGCCACAAGCCTCTAAATGTTGTGCATAAAATGCCAGGACAGTTCAACCCCCCCCCCCCCCCCCCAATGACCCATTTTGGAAAGTAGACACCCCAAGCTATTTGCTGAGAGGCATGTCAAGTCCATGGAATATTTTATATTTTGACACAAGTTGCAGGAAAAAGACAATTTTTTTTTGTGCACAAAGTTGTCACTAAATGATATATTGCTCAAACATGCCATGGGCATATGTGGAATTACACCCCAAAATACATTCTGCTGCTTCTCCTGAGTACGGGATACCACGTGTGAGACTTTTTGGGCGCCTAGCCACGTACAGGACCCCAAAAACCAATCACCGCCTTTAGGCTTTCAAAGGGTGTAAATTTTTGATTTCACTCCTCACTGCCTATGACAGTTTGAGGCCATGGAATGCCCAGATGGCACAACCCCCCCCCCCCAAATGACCTTATTTTGGAAAGTAGACACCCCAAGCTATTTGCTGAGAGGTATGGTGAGTATTTTGCAGATCTCGTTTTTTGTCACAGTTTTAAAAATTGGAAAAAAGGAAAAAAAAAAAAATTTCTTTTCTTTTCTTCATTTTCAAAAACAAACGAGAGCTGCGTATGCGGCTTAGGCTCCCAAAAAGTCTCACACACGTGGTATCCCCGCACTCAAGAGAAGCAGCAGGATGTATTTTGGGGTGTAATTCCACATATAACCATGGCATGTGTGAGCAATATATCATTTAGTGACAACTTTTTGTAAATTTTTTTTTTTGTCATTTTTCAATCACTTGGGACAAAAAAATTAAATATTCAATGGGCTCAACATGCCTCAATTTCCTTGGGGTGTCCTCTTTCCAAAATGGGGTCATTTGGGGGCGGTTTGTACTGCTCTGCCATCTTAGCACCTCAAGAAATAACATAGGCAGTCAAACTAAAAGCTGTGTAAATTCCAGAAAATGTACCCTAGTTTGTAGACGCTATAACTGTTGCGCAAACCAATAAATATACGCTTATTTACATTTTTTTTACCAAGGACATGTGGCTAAATACATTTTGGCCTAAATGTGACTAAAATTGAATTTATTGGATTTTTCTTATAGCAAAAAGTAGAAAATATCAATTTTTTTTCAAAATTTTCGGTCTTTTTCCGTTTAGATCGCAAAAAATAAAAAATTGCAGAGGCAATCAAATACCATAAAAAGAGAGCTCTATTTGTGGGAAAAAAAGGACGCAAATTTTGTTTGGGTGCAACATTGCTTGACCTCGCAATTACCAGTTAAAGCGACGCAGAGCCAAATTGTAAAAAGTCCTCTGGTCTTTAGGCAGCCAAATGGTCCGGGGCTGAAGTGGTTAAATGTAATTGTAATGCCTTCTATTACCTCCAGTCCATCAGCCTCCACATTCTCTGGGTTCAGACACTGATCTAACCTGCACAGTGTCTTTAAAGTAATTTTTTTTTCAACTCTAATGGTTTTGCACAGAGCAGCCCTGATTCTCCTCTTCTGGGGTCCCCCAACGCTTCTGGCTCCTCCTGCAGAAGCCACCCTCAGCCCCCTAATACTTACCTGAGCCCCATCTCTGTCCACGAGTGTCTCGGCCAACTCTCCCTCCTGATTGACTGAGACAGCAACTGCGCCATTGGCTACCTGACTGATTGCAGTGGGAGCCAATCAGGAGAGAGAGGGGGCAGGGCTGGGCCACAGCTCCGTGTCTGAATGGACACAGGGAGCTGGGACTCGGCTAGGTGCCCCCATAACAAGCTGCTTGCTTTGGGGGCACTTGACAGGAGGGAGGGGCCCGGAGCACAGAAGAGGGACCTGAAAAGAGGAGGATCTGGGCTGCTCTGTGCAAATCCACCGCAGGCAAGTATGACATTTTTATAGAAAACAAAAAAAAACACCACAAAACATTAACAAAAGACTTTACAATCCCTTTAAGGTACTGGCCGCTAACCTTTTCTCCATTTCGTCATGAAGAAATTTAAGGATGGAAACAACCTCCTGGTGTATCAAGAGATTTTTTTTTACCACAGGAGTTGTGGCATTTCCAAGTCTTGAAGTAAATAGCCCTTGTAACTTTATTTCCTGATACCCATGAGAGCAGAAATGAAACTTTATTTGACAAACCCTTTTTCTTCAGGATTTGTTCCTCAGTAGCCAGGCTGCTAGCCTGAGATGGCCCAAGTTCGGCTGAAGAAGGGGTCCCTGACCCAGTAGATCTTTCCGCAGAGGCAAGATTAAATGGGGCTCTGCTAAGTTTAGAATCATTGAGAACCACTCTTGGGCCAGTAGGGAGCCATTAGAATTAGGCTTGCGGGTTCCTCGAACTTTTTGAGAAGTTGAGGAATCAATTGAAAAGGGGGAAAAGTGCAACACGAATGGAAGGTCCAGGGCTGGGCTAGCGTCTGAGAAAAACCTGGCACTTTTGCATTTGTATGAGCCACAAACAGGTCCATCTGTGGAATTCCCCACCTGTCTACAATCATCTGAAAGGTTTCAGAGTTCAGACTCCATACTGATTATTGCACTCACTTCCTGCTCAAGAAGCCCGCTACCCGATTCAGACTGCCTTTCAGATGCACTGGTGTCAAGGAAGCCACATTGTCTTCTGCCCATGACAGGATCTGGAGAGCTGAGGCCAGGAGAACCCGATGATGTAAAACAAAAACTTTATGAGCTGGGATGGGACAAGGTTCGACTTCTCCATGTTCAGAAGTCATCCCAGATTCTCCAAGTGCTTCACCTTCGTTTGTAAATTTGCTACCAACATATAATCACACACATAGGTTGGACTTGATAGACTTGTGTCTTTTTTCAACCTCACCTACTATGTAACTATGTAACAGGTCTTTCGGGCTGGCAAACAGGAGATCCTCCAGATCAGGAACAAATTGAATTTCCCTGCAGCCTGAGAGGAGCCAAGGCTTCCGCCATAATCTTCATTAAGATCCTTGGAGAGGATGACAGCCCGAAATGGAGGGCTCTGAAATGGAGATTAAAAAAAAAAAAAATTGTATCCCCCTCTGATTGCTAGACCCAAAATCTTTGGGTTGCTAGCACTATGGGGACGTGCGAATAAGCGTCCCTCAGATCTATGGATGCTAGAAGGAACCTCGCGGTAAGAAGCTTCCTTACCAAAAATATTGTATCCATTCAGAATTTTTTGTAACAAATGGACTTGTTCAGTATTTTAAGGTTTAAGATCAACCAAAACTTTCCCAATGGCTTTTTGACTTAACACCACGTGCGAAAAGAACCCTAGTCCTCTCTCTTCCTGGGGTACTGGAATGACCACTCCCAGCTGCAATAATTCCTGCAAGAGTCATTGCCATTGACCTCTGGGAACTTGGGTTACAAAAAATAAAATAAAATAATATGACATGGAGGGGTCTATAGGAATTCCAGTCTGTAACCTTGAGATATTACGTTGATGATAAAACAGACAGTCGCTGGCTTTTAGGAGGACTTTTAGGCTGACTGATTAGGAGGTCTGAACAAAACCCCCATTTTGCCTTGACCTTTCTGAGAACTTCAGGGTCTCTTGTGACCCAATTTTTTAGAACCCTGGGCTTGCTGAAAAGGAGAAAAATTCTTCTGAAGCGAGGGTGCCTTCATTTTTGACGGAAAAGCCTTTTTGCCTGCCATCCTGTCCAAGATGGTGTCAAGGTCAGGGCCAAGAGCACTCATGCTGCCCCAGATCATGACACTCCCACCACCATGCTTGACTGTAGGCAAGACACACTTGTCTTTGTACTCTTCACCTGGTTGCCACCACACACGCTTGACACCATCTGAACTAAATAAGTTTATCTTGGTCTCATCAGACCACAGAACATGGTTCCGGTAATTCATGTCCTTAGTCTGCTTGTCTTCAGCAAAAATGATGGTATGCATTATAATGACTCATATATATCTATCTCAAAATATAGTAATGGGCGGGGCGTGGAGTGGGCACATCAAAGCTCTATTAATAAATACATGTACCACTCTACGTCCATAGATGCCACTTGATGGATGGTGGCATCCAGAATATTCTCTGAATAACCCTTTTCAACAAATCGCTGTCTGAATACCTTTGTGTCCAAAAGTCAAATTGGAATTACGTCATACCCTCAAAAACTTTGGGACAGCTAATTAAGGCAATGACAGCTTTTCACCGGAATGTATAATTCCGGTCATTTTGACCCACATAACATCAGAGAACAATCACTAATACAACGCTCCTAGAGAATATGGTCCTACCCCCTACCAATATTCTAGATACTCCCCCCGGATGGTTAAACCTCCACCTAATCTTTTTTAACCACCTGCCGACCGCCTAACGCAGATATACTGCGGCAGAATGGCACGGGCAGGCAGAATCACGTACCCATACGTGATCTGCCTCCCGCGGGTGGTGCCAGCGGCGGTCGGCATTTCACTGGGAGCGTTGGGAGGCGAGGGGGAGACCATCCGATCGTGGCCCCCCCCTCGCGATCGCTCCCAGCCAATCGGAATCCTCCCCTGCCTGTGTGTAGTTTCACACAGGCAGAGGATGTGATGTCATCTCTCCTCGGCTTGGCAGTTTCCGTTCCAGCGCCGAGGAGAGAAGACATGTAAGTGCACAAAACACAAACAGTAGAACATGCCAGGCACATAAAAACACACCCGACCCCCCCACCCCTGTCACAAACGGACACCAAGCAGTATTTTTTTTTTTTCTGATTACTGATTGGTGTCAGTTTGTGACAGTTACAGTGTTAGGGCAGTGAGTGTTAGCCCCCTGTAGGTCTAGGGTACCCCCCTAACCCCCCCTAATAAAGTTTTAACCCCTTGATCACCCCGTCACCAGTGTCACTAAGCGATCATTTTTCTGATCGCTGTATTAGTGTCGCTGGTGACGCTAGTTAGGGAGGTAAATATTTAGGTTCGCCGTCAGCGTTTTATAGCGTCAGGGACCCCCATATACTATCTAAAAAATGTTTTAACCCCTTGATTGCCCCCTAGTTAACCCTTTCACCACTGATCACCGTATAACAGTTATGGGTGACGCTGGTTAGTTCGTTTATTTTTTATAGTGTCAGGGCACCCGCCGTTTATTACCGAATAAAGGTTTAGCCCCCTGATCGCCCGGCGGTGATATGCGTCAGATTAGCGCCAGTACAGCTAACACCCACGCACGCAGCATACGCCTCCCTTAGTGGTATAGTATCTGTACGGATCAATATCTGATCCGATCAGATCTATACTAGCGTCCCCAGCAGTTTAGGGTTCCCAAAAATGCAGTGTTAGCGGGATCAGCCCAGATACCCGCTAGCACCTGCGTTTTTCCCCTCCGCCCGGCCCAGCCCACCCAAGTGCAGTATCGATCGATCACTGTCACTTACAAAACACTAAACGCATAACTGCAGCGTTCGCAGAGTCAGGCCTGATCCCTGCGATCGCTAACAGTTTTCTTGGTAGCGTTTTGGTGAACTGGCAAGCACCAGCCCCAGGCAGCGTCAGGTTAGCGCCAGTACCGCTAACACCCACGCACGCACCGTACACCTCCCTTAGTGGTATAATATCTGATCGGATCAATATCTGATCAGATCTATACTAGCGTCCCCAGCAGTTTAGGGTTCCCACAAACGCAGTGTTAGCGGGATCAGCCCAGATACCTGCTAGCACCTGCGTTTTGCCCCTCCGCCCGGCCCAGCCCAGCCCACCCAAGTGCAGTATCGATCGATCACTGACACTTACAAAACACTACACGCATAACTGCAGCGTTCGCAGAGTCAGGCCTGATCCCTGCAATCACTAACAGTTTTTTTTGTAGCGTTTTGGTGAACTGGCAAGCGCCAGCGGCCTAGTACACCCCGGTCGTAGTCAAACCAGCACTGCAGTAACACTTGGTGACGTGGCGAGTCCCATAAGTGCAGTTCAAGCTGGTGAGGTGGCAAGCACAAGTAGTGTCCCGCTGCCACCAAAAAGACACACAGGCCCGTCGTGCCCTTCCTGCTGCATTCGCCAATCCTAATTGGGAACGAGAGAATGAGAGGCATTTTCTTTATGTCCTACCGAGTACCCCTACCCAGCGAACCCCCCCAAAAAAGATGTCGTGTCTGCAGCAAGCGCGGATATAGGCGTGACACCCGCTATTATTGTCCCTCCTGTCCTGACAATCCTGGTCTTTGCATTGGTGAATGTTTTGAACGCTATCATTCACTAGTTGAGTATTAGCGTAGGGCAGTGTTTCTCAACTCCAGTCCTCAAGGCACCCCAACAGGTCATGTTTTCAGGCTTGCCATGATTTTGCACAGGTGATTTGATCAGTTTCACTGACTTAGTAATTACCACAGCCGTTTCATTGGAGGGAAATCCTGAAAACATGACCTGTTGGGGCGCCTTGAGGACTGGAGTTGAGAAACACTGGCGTAGGGTACAGCATTGCACAGACTAGGCACACTTTCACAGGGTCTCCCAAGGTGCCATCGCATTTTGAGAGACCTGAACCTGGAGCCGGCTACAGTTATAAAAGTTAGTTACAAAAAAAAGTGTAAAAAAAAAAAAAAAAAAAAAAAAACCACATACAAAAATATAAAAAAAATAAATAAATAGTTGTCGTTTTATTGTTCGCTCTCTCTCTATTGTTCTGCTCTTTACTGTATTCTATTCTGCAATGTTTTATTGTTATTATGTTTTATCATGTTTGCTTTTCAGGTATGCAATTTTTTATACTTTACCGTTTACTGTGCTTTATTGTTAACCATTTTTTTGTCTTCAGGTACGCCATTCACGAATTTGAGTGGTTATACCAGAATGATGCCTGTAGGTTTAGGTATCATCTTGGTATCATTCTTTTCAGCCAGCGGTCGGCTTTCATGTAAAAGCAATCCTAGCGGCTAATTAGCCTCTAGACTGCTTTTACAAGCAGTGGGAGGGAATGCCCCCCCCCCACGTCTTCCGTGTTTTTCTCTGGCTCTCCTGTCTCAACAGGGAACCTGAAAATGCAGCCGGTGATTCAGCCAGCTGACCATAGAGCTGATCAGAGACCAGAGTGGCTCCAAACATCTCTATATCCTAAGAAACCGGAAGCTACGAGCATTTTATGACTTCGATTTCGCCGGATGTAAACAGCGCCATTCGGAAAAAAAAAAAAATGAAAGGAACAGTTTAAAAATAAGATAAAAGGGGGGCGTGGCTTAGCTATGGAAGCGTGAGGACGCACCGCCGGGAGCTCTGCACTGGAACGGGCTGAGAACCACCCGTAGAACCGAACAGTCAAGCCAGCTTCACATGCCAGGGGGCCGCAAACACCCACCGGCCACCGAGGAATGGAGGGGACCCGAAGTCACCCATTATTTCCTGAGGCAACAGCCGATTTTCTCACCGGCCGTACGGAACAAGATGGCGCCGCCGCGAGTCTCCACGGCGCACACTGCTGCTACAAGTAAGAGGGGCACACAGCCAGCTATCCCCACAGCTGAGGAGGACTATCCACCTTTATCGCACAGGGCACCCTCGCCCATACAGTCTCCCGCCATCCCGTTTGCGGACGCTCCATCAACATCAGAGGGCACAGGGGATGGCTGCGGCCTGGTGGAGGGCTCAGGGACATAGTGTCGGGCCTACCCTCTAAACAGGACCTAAATGCAATGGCCACTTCAATTGTTAATGCCCTCTCTAGGGAACTGCATGATTTAAAGCAGCAAGTGGACACAGTGGAGGAGCGGGTAACTGTCATTGAGTCCTCCCATGCAGACACCGAGGCCCGCATTACATCCCTGGAGTCTGAGCACAGGGCCTTTCGCCGCCATCTTGTGGATGTCCACCTGCGACTCGACGACGGCGAGAACAGGAGTAGGCGGAATAATCTACGCCTCAGAGGTATCCCAGAGGCCACGATGGGCCCCGATCTCCGGTTCACTGTCATTGCTATCTTAAACCAGGTCCTGGGGAAACCACCCACCGCAGACCTGGAGTTAGACAGGGTGCACCGCATACCGGGCCCCAGGGCCCCTTCCTCTGCACAGCGTATACCAGCTGACACTGATCTCCCCCGGGATGTCTTGTGCAGAGTGCACTTTTTTGCAATAAAGGAAGACATTTTACGTCTGGCATGGGTGAGGGGCCCGATAGACTTTGACGGAGCCACCATTCGGGTTTTCCCAGACATATCTAGGCTAACACGTGTTATGAGAGGGATGAGGAGACCCCTGCTGGATGTAATTCGTGAGGCAGACGCCACTTACCGCTGGGGACACCCCTTTCATCTAATAGTCAAAAAACAAGGATCTGAATTTCACCTTCGCATGCCGGATCAGCTCCCTGCATTGTTTCACTTCATTGCCAGACCGGCGATGGATATACCCAACTGGTTTGATTATTTGCTTTCACAGGACACACCTAACACATCTGTACCCCGGCAGCAGAGGGTCCGACGCTCCCGATCTCGCCAGCCTAACCGAGAAGCCATCAGATCTCATCCGACATCCTCTGAGGACTAGTCACTCCCTAACATACAGGAACTGGTAAGACTCACAGTACTCCATATCTTCAACATCCTTTGTTTTCTCCTGATTTGGCGACCCACCCAGGATTATTCAAGTTGACAGCTCAAGAACTTGACTATACCTAGGAGACGTGTTCACACGGGCTCATTATCACTACACTTTTTGCGGCACCGCCTGGCCCAGCATGTCTCCTCACTTGTTATTTTCAAATTTTTGTTTTTATCTTTCTATTTGGAGCTGTGCGGGTGGGGCTGCATTGAATACTTTGCCTCATGGGGTCGCAGCGGGGGTTTGGCATGTGCGGGTCTGCACGTTGCTCCCTTAAACTAGTTCTACTTGGGACTGGTGGGGGCGACGTGCTGATCCGCATGGATCTCCCTATCATGGGGTCTACTTACCTGGGGCACAGTCTCAGGCCGCAAGGATGCCTTTATGTTTTGTGTTCTCCTTCTTGGGAGGGGGGGGGGGATTTTTGTGAGTACATCACTCCCTTTCGCATTTTCTTTTGCCCATGTTATAGCTGGGTTGTGTTCATGATTATATTGATATGGTGTCTGTGTCCCCATTTCTCCTTGCCCGTTCCTGGCAAATGTCCCATAGGCTTGGAAACTGCTGTCTTGGCTTTGTTGCACTGGGAGACGGGACATAGGGGACCCTGCGCATGCATGGCTCAGGAACGCAAGTGGCCTGTGCGGATCCCCCCTGTCCATAGGTCGCCTCAGCGGTGCATCAATACCGGGCGGCCCTAAGAAAACAGGTATCATTATGTTCCACATGATTAGCAGAAACACACTGGAGCTACGATTTTTTATTTTTTAAGCTGGTTAAACTGTTATTTGCATAATCATTTTTTATGGTTCTCATTGTGCCTATCTAGTGCACCTCCCCCAAGCAGAGTAGTTTTCGTATTCACCTGTAAGATTGTATACTTATTTTACAAAACAGCGATCCTCGCTGCACCGTCTACCCCCATATAGGGCGGCCTCCCGATTGCTATATTGTTGGTTAATCGGGGGTTCATAGAGTAATTGTACTACAGCTTAGTTTTCCCTTTTCTATTTCCCTACCCCTTACTTACTCTTCACTAACCCCCTGTTCCCTCTGTCTTTTGCTCCGTTTCTTTCTCCTCTTTTCTCTCCTCGGTGGTCCTGCCCCCCGGTTGGGTGGCGACGTGGCTTAGAGGTGTTTGCCCTTTTCATCCTCCTAACAGCGTCTGTCGTGGTGATAGACGAATGGATGGGTCTCCTAAAGGTTACCTCACTTAATGCCCGTGGCCTTAATATCCCGGAGAAGCGCTCTCAACTTTTAGCGGACTTACGTAGAGGCAAAACCCAAGTTGCCTATCTACAAGAAACTCACTTCCATGTTGACCGTATCCCCAAATTGACTAACAGTTCCTTTCCGACGGCATACCACAGTGTTTCGCCCATCTCCAAATCTAAGGGAGTCAGCATTCTAATAGCAAAATCTGTACCATGGACGTTTGAGGCACAGCGATTAGACCCTCAGGGCCGCTTCCTCCTGCTCAAGGGAAAGATCTTCGACGTGCAGGTCACCTTTGTTTACTTCCCCAATGTAGACCATGTGAAATTCCTGTGTGGGCTGGTACCCCAGCTATTGGAGTTCTCGGAAGGGATGCTCATCTTTGGGGGGGGACATGAATTTTGCGTGGGACCCTCTGCTAGACACTTCACGGGGTGCCTCACGCCTTTCCTATTCCCGCCTTAAACGGTTGAAGGCGGACCTTCACACCCTACGCCTAACAGACCCATGGCGCTTACTACACCCCCAAGACAGAGACTACTCTTATTTCTCGCAAGTCCATCACTCGTACTCACGATTGGACTATCTGCTATTGTCCCATAAAGACCTAGCAAGGGTGGTGGCATCTTCTATTGATGTCATCTCCTTCTCGGACCATGCACCAATACACCTGACACTTCAACTGGGACCAATGACTAAATCCCCACCCTCGTGGAGACTAAAGGAGGCCCTGCTACAGTCTGAGGAGATCCGTGCAGAGGTATTGGCCAAGCTACAGGAGTATTTCTCTCTAAACGCAACCTCGGTCTCAAACCCTTTAGTGATGTGGGAGGCACATAAGACGGTCATTAGGGGCTCTCTAATCGGTATAGGGGCTCGCCTTAAGAGAGAGAACTCGCCGTACTGAGGAACTTCTCCAGATTCAGACCTTAGAGCGCTCCCATAAGGCTAGTCTAGCTCGCTCCACTTACCAGGAGCTGCTCAAAGCTCGTGAAGAACTTCGCTCACTCTTATTACACAAAACAAAGGAGAAATTGGCTTGGGCACGACGTACAATGTATGAGTTCTCTAATAAACCTGGCTCCCTCCTCGCGAGAGCACTAAGAGGCCCTTGCACTAAAACTCACATCTCTCACATTATGTCCTCATCAGGACGTAAGGTGTTTACATCCGCCGACATGGCAGAGGAGTTCCGATCATTTTACAGGGATCTCTATAACCTAGACAGGCCTCCACCAGATGACCCTAACTCAGCCGGGGGTTTCACCCCATGCACTTACTTAGCCTCTTCAGGCATGCCCTCCCTACCGGCGGATGCTCAGGAGGAGATGGAGGAACCCATCACAGTGGAGGAGCTGGGTATAGCATTGGCAAATTCAAAGCCTAAGAAAGCCCCAGGTCCTGAGGGCCTTACACTAGCCTACTACAAAACCTTTTTCGAGACGCTTTCTGTACCATTTGTGTCTGCGCTTAACTCGATTACGAAAGGAAACTCTTTCCCCTTGGACACTCTTAGAGCTTATATATCACTCATCCCAAAGGAAGGGAAGGATTTGCAGCGTTGTGGGAGCTATCGGCCGATAGCCCTACTGAATACTGATTTAAAATTATTCGCCAAGATACTGGCGAACAGGCTGCTTCCACATATACCGAGCCTAATTCACAAAGACCAAGCAGGTTTTGTGCCACAACGGGAACCCCGTGACAACACCATTAGGGTAGTCAACCTGATCCAGGCAGCCAGGACTTCACGGCGACCCCTTCTCCTGCTGTCAACAGACGTGGAGAAGGCCTTCGACCGGGTGGATTGGACTTTCATTAGAGCCACTTCAGAACATATTGGCCTTCGCACCTCGATGCTCAATTGGATGTTGTCACTCTACTCAGATCCCACAGCTGCGGTGAAGGTTAATGAGACGAGGTCGGGTTATTTCAATATTCGGAACGGTACCCGGCAGGGCTGTCCCGTCCCCGTTGATCTTTATACTTACACTGGAACCCCTGCTCTGTAGGATACGGGCAAATCTAAATATTGTAGGCTTCCATAAGTCCTCTGGGGCTCACAAGGTCGCCGCCTTCGCGGATGACCTTATTTTCTTCCTGGCGGACCCACTTGCTTCGCTCCCTATTCTGCTTCATTCTCTTCAGGAATATGGGGCCCTATCCCTTTTTCAAATAAATATGACCAAGTCCTCCCTCCTTAACATTACGCTTGGCTCAGACACGGTGCGTCAATTGCACTCAGGGTACCAATTCCATCGGGCAACCAATACTATTTCCTATTTAGGAGTGACGATTACACCTGATCCCGCAGATCTGTATCAAGCCAATTTCACCCCAATGCTTCAGAGTCTCAAAACGGATCTACAACACTGGCACTCCCTCACCCTAACATGGTTTGGTCGATGTAATGCCATCAAGATGACTGCATTGCCAAGGATTCTTTACCTGTTACAGGCTCTCCCCATTCGTCTCCCATCACCCTTCTTCAAGCGAATTGACGCACTGTTTCGAGAGTTCGTCTGCTCACACCGAAAGCCACGCATCAAATTGCAATTACTCCATATGGCAAAGTGTAGAGGGGGGGGGTTGGACTCCCGGACATGAAGGCATATTATAGGGCAACGCATCTTACCAGGCTAATCGACTGGTACTGCCATGCAGAGGCAAAACAATGGGTAGCGATGGAGTTGGAAGATTCAGATGGCACAGCCAACAGCTGGCCCTGGATTACCACCCCTATACCAAAGGTCATTACCGATCACCCCACCCTAGGCAGCACACTACAGGTTGCTAGAGAAACCTTCCACAAATCTTCGGTGTCCCCCATACCCTCTCCCATGGTGCCAGTTCTGGGTAACTCTGGCTGCCAGGGTCCGATCTACAGGTCCCTGTCAGCGGAGGGGAGGTGGCCACACCTTCATGACTTCCTTGGACCAAATGGACAGCTTAATGCAGCTGCCAGATTGGCAGGATCCAACCCACCTCTGGACTTCTTGAGCGGTCTCCAAATTGCGTAACTTTTTACGCCGATGCACACGGTCTTTGGGCAGTCCACGTCCGCTCACTGAGCTGGAACAAATATGCCACAGAAGGGAACCTACGCGTCACTCCTTGTCCTCAATCTATTCCTCCCTGATCGCCCCGGCGGAGGGATTTATTCCCCCTTTTATTTCTAAATGGGAGGATGACCTAGGAGTCCACTTTGATGACTCCCAGAGGGAGAAGATTCTACATTTCGCCCAAAAATCATCTTTAGCCACCAGGGTTCAGGAGACCTGTTACAAAATTGTAACTAGATGGTACAGAGTGCCATCAACTCTGCATCGGTATTTTCCACAGGTACCAAGTCTATGCTGGCGCTGTGGGTCGGGGGAGGGAACAATGTTCCATATTTTCTGGGATTGCCCTAAAATTAAACCCTATTGGCGGGAGGTGACACACACGATCGAATCTCTGACTGGTGCTAAGTTGGGGGGAGACCCTGGGGCGTGTCTGTTGCACCTCTCTAGACGTCCAATTAAGAAATTTAAAGCCTCCCTAACTATACAGTTACTGAACGCAGCCAAGGCCTGCATTCCCTTATTTTGGAGATCGGAAACCCCACCAACTAAAATTCAGTGGTATGCCAAGGTTAATGAGTTGCGTGATATGGAGGATCTTACTGCCACTTTATACGGTAGGGAGGAGGCCTTTCGTGAGACGTGGCGTCCCTGGCAGCACTTCATATACTCTGAGGTGTACCTCCGTGAGGTAGCACTGAATGAATGACCCCAGGATTGGGGGCGCCGCCTGATCGGGGGACCCGGCCGCCGTCCTTAACCTTCTGCTGTACCTCCTCTCTCTTCTCCTTTCCTCTCCCCCTCTCATCTCTCTTACACGCCCTACCTCTATTTCCCACCTCTCTCTACCCTTTACTTCCCTTTCCTCTTTTGTTATTTTATCCCATTCTTTATGTTTCTTCAGTGATGGGAAGTTCTACCCAGATATGTTGTATATCATGGTGTGCAGTGTACTTTGGCAGTATCCCATGGCTGAACCCTATTGACTTTTTTAGGAAGTCTTCACTCCTGGTCTGTGGAGTGTTTTTCTTTCATTATTTGAATATGAAAGGTGCACGATTTAACAAAAATCAGGGTTACTCTCAGGGAACCTCCACGGTTGTGTAGTCGGTCAATTACCTAGTATGACCCTTTTCATTTTTCTATCTTTGTTTCATATATGTTCCATAGATCGTGCAAGCAGGAGAAATGTTACTATACAGTTTCGAAATGACAAATAACTCTGTTAATGACTTATCTCTACTATGGTTTTTATTGTAAACCCATAAGTTGTATGACATTCTATGCCTTGTCAACTGAGCTGTAACATTTATTTTTGGAAAATAAAGGAATTACAAAAAAAAAAATAAGATAAAAAAATAAATAAATAAAAAAGCACCCCTGTCCCCCCTGCTCTCGCGCTAAGGTGAACGCAAGCGTCGGTCTGGCGTCAAATGTAAACAGCAATTGCACCATGCATGTGAGGTATCACCGCGAACGTCAGATCGAGGGCAGTAATTTTAGGAAAAAAATATAAGTTATATCAGCCACCCCTCATCTAACTTATATTTATTTTATCGAGCACTGAGACAGTTTATATTTAGTTTTGAGCATTTTAATTGCTGGTATTCACTTTTTTAATTTTTCTTTTCACATTGCAGAACTGATTTTTTCTTTGATTAACTCCTGTATGGTGATATTTATTCCTAGGCTTTAAATATTTTTTCTGGCATTGATTATATGAGGTGGAGCCCACTTTGCCAACTTCATCCCACATCTTAGTTCATTATAGCTGCGATTTCGGATTATTTGTTACTGATTGATGGAGTAGCGCCACATATTTCTATCTAATATTCTATCCTGGGGGAACTGAGTGGACCTATCTATGTTGGCAGCTCTCTATCGGGTATTTTACCGTCAGTTTCAAAGTTTTTTGTTCACATTGTGGTTTTTGCGCACTGGTTCTTATACATTTATTCATGTTGGCAGTGGGCTGCCTTTTAAAGATAGTGACCACAGTGTTTCCTGGGAAAGTGGGTGGAGCTGCGCTCTCCCCAGGTGCTGCCCTAAAAGAAAATTTGGGGGGGAAAAAAAAATAAAAATGTTGTTAGGGTACAGTGCAGTGTGACTAATTGTCAAAGTGAGAGAGCACGGAAAACTGGTCTGGGCAGGAAGGGGGTAAAAGTGTCTGTACTGAAGTGGTTTACACACGTTCTCCACTTTTCTATAAAACTTTTATCCAAGTATAGCTCGACAGAAACACTCTATCTTTTGGGGGGTAAAAGATTATTAAAATAGTCAGTGGATAAACGGCAAAGATTAATGAACTTCAGCACTTACTTTTCTTCTTCTGTCGTCCTCTGCATACCTTTCTGCATTTTTCACCATATTTTCAATATCATCCTTGCTTAGGCCACCAGAAGACTGAATAACAACTGGAAAAACAAAAGCATGTCAAAACTTAAGATAACACTAGGGCTGAAACAATTAATTGACATGATTATAATAATGTTTGTCAACTATTTTCATAATCGATTAGGTGGCCTGCATACAGAATGCATTTGCTAATATTTCAGAAAACACAGTGCAGCACACATACAGCTCAGTACACCATCCAAACATGTCAATAATTGCCTGAGAACATGTAAATGTGTAAGGAGCAATGCCTCAGGGGACATGGAGTCCTGGGCAAGAGAAGGAAGTGATTTAAAGTGATTCTGAAGGCAGACTTTTTTTTTTTTTAGCTTGCAGCTTTGATCAACACAGATTTTTATTTTTAGCGATCTAAATAAAAAATAAAAAAAACTTTTGAAAAATTTTTATATTTTCTACTTTAGGTTATAAAAAAATCCAAACTAATCTAAAAACAATTTTTGTCACACATTTAGGCCTAAATGTATTCAGCCACGTCTTGAGTAAAAAAAAATTCAATAAGTGTGTATTTATTGGTATGCGCAAAAGTTGTAGCGTCTACAAACTATGGTACATTTACTGGAATTTACGCAGCTTTTATTTGACTGCCCATCTCATTTCTTGAGGTGCTAAAATGGCAGGGCAGTACAAAACACCTCCCAAATGACCCCTTTTTAGAAAGTAGACACCCAAGGAATTTGCTGAGAGGCATGTTGAGCCCAGTGAATCTTTCATTTTTGTCACAAGTGATTGAAAAAAAAAAAAAGACAAAAAAATAATAATATATATATATATATATATATATATATATACACATACACACACACAGTTGTGTTTTCCTTCACTCATGGTTAGTGTTTGGCTAAAGCCATTTATTATCAACTGTGTATTTACACGTTTTAAACATCACAATAGCGACAGAAACTACCCAAATGACCCTGATCAAACGTTCACATACCCCAGTTCTTAATACCATATATTGCCCCCTTTAACATCGATGACAGCTTGAAGTCTTTTGTGGTATTTTTGGAAGAGGCTCTTTATCTTCTCAGATGGTAAAGCTGTCCATTCCTCTTGGCAAAAAGCCTCCCGTTTCTGTAAATTCTTGGGCTGTCTTGCATGAACTGCACGTTTGAGATCTCCTCAGAGTGGCTCAATGATATTGAGGTCAGGAGACTGAGATGGCCACTCCACACCTTCACTTTATTCTGCTGTAGCCAATGACAGGTTGACTTGGCCTTGTTTTGGATCATTATCATGTTGGAATGTCCAAGCATGTCCCATGTCTAGCTTCCTGGCTGATGAATGCAAATGTTCCTCCAGTATGTTTTGATAACATACTGCATTAATTTTGCCATCAATTTTGGCCAAATTTCCTGTGCCTTTGTAGCTCACACATGCCTAAAACATCAGCGAACCACCTCCGTGTTTACAGTAGGAATGGTGTATCTCAGCATAAGCCTTGTTAACTCCTCTCCAAATGTAGCGTTTATAGTTGTGGCAAAAAGCAAAATTTTGGTCTCATCACTCCAAATGACTGTGCCAGAAAGTTTGAGGCTCGTCTCTGTGCTGTTTGGTGTATTGTAAGCGGGACACTGTGGCATTTGCGTAGTAATGGGTTTCTTCTGGAGACTCGACCATGCAGCCCATCTTTCTTCAAGTTACAAACAGGTGGGGTTCTTGCGAGCCACAAGTGGACCAATGCCTCTAAGGAGTAAAACAACTATATTTAAAGCAGCAAACACTTCACCACGTTTCATTCCGTGTATTTGAATATAAATAAAATCAATTGTGCTCGCGCTAAAAATGTGAATTGAAAAAAATATGAATATATATAAACTGAGTATAAAATATAAACTAATTGTGCAGAAATATTAAACCATAATTATTAGTATGCTAATAAAAACATACATGTAAAAATATATATATATATATATATATATTGTGCAATCCTTATATATAAAATTCACAAAGTGCATCCACATAAAAGTGCAATCCTTATATAAAATGCTGAAAGTGCATCATGCATGAATATAGACCTAATTAATAAGTGCAAATCCTGTGACAATCAAGTGTCCAAACAAAATACGATCAGCAGATTCAAACTGAAACAAAGAAGTGCAAGAAAACAGTGTCCATGAATTAAGTATTCATCATGCTTCTCCTGAAAAGTGTCCAAATCACAACAAGCTGGATGTGCTCTCCCGTGATCCCCCACTTGTGCTTGCGCTCACCTCTATTCGTGTGACACGGTAGTTAAACAGTGTCAAAACACGCATTGGGGCCACTCCTGGGCTCACTCAGGATGCAATGATGTATGTCCAATCCTCACAGGTAAAACATCATTCATAAAAGAGAAAAAGAAAGCTCCATGGTGTAATATAGTAAGGGATTTATTTAAAGTAAAAGAAGTTCCTCCAGGAGGGTACTCACAGTATGCAGGTGCTACAGTGCACCAAACTATACAGGTGTATTTCGTTTAGCAGCGGCTCGTATGGCGTGCGGTGTGGTGTATATTCCTCTCCTTCCCTGCTGACAGCTCCGTCCTACCCCTCCCCGACGCGTATTCGGCACAGGGATCACGTACATATCCCCCAGAGGAAGGCACGTGATCCCTGTGCCGAATACGAGTCGGGGAGGGGTAGGACGGAACTTTTTACTTTAAATAAATCCCTTACTATATTACACCATGGAGCTTTCTTTTTCTCTTTTATGAATGATGTTTTACCTGTGAGGATTGGACATACATCATTGCATCCTGAGTGAGCCCAGGAGTGGCCCCAATGCGTGTTTTGACACTGTTTAACTACCGTGTCACACGAATAGAGGTGAGCGCAAGCACAAGTGGGGGATCACGGGAGAGCACATCCAGCTTGTTGTGATTTGGACACTTTTCAGGAGAAGCATGATGAATACTTAATTCATGGACACTGTTTTCTTGCACTTCTTTGTTTCAGTTTGAATCTGCTGATCGTATTTTGTTTGGACACTTGATTGTCACAGGATTTGCACTTATTAATTAGGTCTATATTCATGCATGATGCACTTTCAGCATTTTATATAAGGATTGCACTTTTATGTGGATGCACTTTGTGAATTTTATATATAAGGATTGCACAATATATATATATTTTTACATGTATGTTTTTATTAGCATACTAATAATTATGGTTTAATATTTCTGCACAATTAGTTTATATTTTATACTCAGTTTATATATATTAATATTTTTTTCAATTCACATTTTTAGCGCGAGCAAAATTGATTTTATTTATCATCTTTCTTCAAGTGCCTCCTTATTGTGCATCTTGAAACAGCCACTCAACATGTTTTCAGAGAGTCCTGTATTTCACCTGAAGTTATTTGTGTTTTTTTCTTTGCATCCCGAACAATTTTCCTCACAGTGGTGGCTGAAAGTTTCGTTAGTCTGCCTGACCGTGGTTTGGTTTCAACAGATCCCCTCATTTTCCACTTCTTGATTAGAGTTTGGACACTGCTGATTGGCATACTCAATTCCTTGGCTATCTTTTTATATACCTTTCCTGTTTATAAACAGGTAAACTTTTACCTTTTCCTGCAAACCCTTTGAAAATTCTTTTGCTTTCCCCATGACTCAGAATCCAGAAATGTCAATGCAGCACTGGATGAAAGATACAAGGGTCTGTCAGGAGTCCAGAAACTCATTGACCTTTTACACACACACACTAATTACAAGCAAACAGATCACAGGTGAGGATGGCTACCTTTAATAGCCATTGAGGCCGGATTCACACTAGTGTGACAAACGCTCCGACATTGGGACTTCATGTCGCATGACGTGTGAAAAACAATGTTTCCCTATGGGAGCCGTTGTAACTGGTCCGACACAAGTCGGTCTGACTTTGAAAATGCTCCCTGTACTACTTTGGTCCGACTTTGATCCTACTTCAGCCCATTGACTATCATTGAAGTCGGATCAAAGTCGGATCGCAGTCTTGCATGATCCAACTTTGTGATGCGACTTGTGCTCAGATGATCTTGAGGGGGAACTCCGCGCCAAATTTTAAATAAAAACCGGCATGGGTTCCCCCTCCAAGGGCATACTAGGCCCTTGGGTCTGGTATGGATATTAAGGGGAACCCCCTATGCCAAAAAGACGTGGGGGTTACCCCCGAATACATACCAGACCCTTATCCGAGCACGCAGCCTGGCTGATGAGGAAAGGGGGTGGGGACGAGCGAGCGCCCTGCCCCAAGACAACCCTGGCCGTTGGTTGTCGGGGTCTGCGGGCAGGGGGCCCCCAGATCCCGGCCCCCCACCCCATGTAAATGAGTATGGGGTACATCGTACCCCTACCCATTTACCTAGGAAAAAAAGTGTCAATTAAAAAAAAAAAAAAACACACACACTAGACAGGTTTTAAAGTAATTAGGCAGCTCCGGGGGTCGTCTTCCGACTTCAGGGGTTTCTTCCTTCTTGTCTGCGCTCTCCGGCCTCTTCTCCGAGCTCTCCGGTATCTTCTGCCGGAAGAGCGGGAGAAGAACCGGAGAGCGCGGATAGCGGAGGAGCCCAGCAGAAGATACCGGAGTGCGGGAGAAGAACCGGAGAGCGCGGAGAAGAGGCCAGGGAGAGCGGACAAGGAAGAGACCGCGGAGAAGGAGGAAGAGACCCCCGGAGCTGCCTAATACATTACTTTAAAAACCTGTCTAGTGTGTTTTTTTATGGACACTTTTTCCTAGGTGAATGGGTAGGGGTACGATGTACCCCATACTCATTCACATAGGGTGGGGGGCCGGGATCTGGGGGCCCCCTTATTAAAGGGGGCTCCCGGATTCCGATAAGCCCCCCACCCGCAGACCCCGATAACCAACGGCCAGAGTTGTCAGGAAGAGGCCCTTGTCCTCATCAACATGGGGACAAGGTGCTTTGGGGTGGGGGGGCCACAGGGCACCCCTCTGCCCCAAAGCACCCACCCCTCCATGTTGAGGGCAGGCGGCCTGGTACGGTTCAGGGCTGCTCGCTCGTCCCCACCCCCTTTGCTGACCGGCCGGGCTGCGTGCTCGGATAAGGGTCTGGTATGGATTTTGGGGAGACCCCCATGCCGTTTTTTTTCGGCGTAGGGAGTGCCCCTTAAAATCCATACCAGACCGAAGGGCCTGGTATGCTCTTGGAGAGGGAACCCATGCCAGTTTTTTTATTTAAAATTTGGGGTGGAGTTCCCCCTCAAAATTCATACCAAACACAGTGCCTGGTATTGGCGGGGATCCAAGTTGGATCCCTGTTCATTGAAAGTCAGACCTATGTCGGCTTCAAGTTGCAGGGCAAAGTCGGCTCCAAAGTAGGACAGCTGTCATGTTGCGCCAGTGTGAACCCGGCCTCAAACCCCTTTGTGTCAACTTGTGTGCATGTTATCTAGCCAAAATCACCAGGGTATGTAAACTTTTGATCAGAGTAATTTGGGTAGTTTGTTGCCATTATGATTTAAAAAGAGCAAACACAATTGATTTATAATAAATAACCATGAAAGAAATGTTTTTGTGTTATCATTCATATGCTCTGAAAAATGGCCAAGAAAGCAAATTCTGCCAGGGTATGTAAACTTATGAGCACAACTGTAACTGTGTGTATATATATATATATATTTTTTTTTTTATTTACACAAAGTTGTCACTGAAATGATATATTGCTCACACATTCCATGTGGAATTACACCCCAAAATACATTCTGCTGCCTCTCCTGAGTACGGGGATACTACATGTAAGACTTTTTGGAAGCCTAGCCGTGTACAGGACCCCGAAAGCCAATCACAGCCTTCAGGCTTTATAAGGGCATAAATTGTTGATTTCACTTCTCACTACCTATCAGTTTAGTTTTGGAGGCCATGAAATGCCCAGATAGCACAAAAAACACCCCCATATTACCTTTTTTCGAAAAGTAGACACCCTAAGCTTTTTGCTGAGAGGCAAGTTGAGTGTTTTGCAGATCTCGCTTTTTGTAACAAAGATTTGAAAATTGAGAAAAAAAAGCTAGGCTTCCAAAAAGTCTCACATGTGGCATCCCCGCACTGAGAAGCAGCAGAATGTATTTTGGGGTGTAATTACGCATATACCCATGACATGTGTGAGCAATATATATCACTTAGTGACATCTTTGTGTAAATAATAAAAAAAAATTAATTTTCATGAAATTTGTGACAAAATATAAAATATTCCATGGACTCAACATGCCTCTCAGCAAATAGCTTGGGGTGTCTACTTTCCAAAATGGGGTCATGGGGGGGGGGGGGGGGTTGGGTTTGAACGGTCCTGGCATTTTAAGCCCAACATTAGAAGCTTATGCCACATATCACCCGCTCTTCTAACCACTTGAAGAGCAAGCCCCTTTGACGCTTTGTTTGCATGAAAAACTTTATTTTGCTATAAACATATTTTTTTAAAGCAGAGGTCCTACAGATTAAAATGGTGGGTGTTGCAATTTTTCTTTTCACACAGTATTTGCGCAGCGATACTCCAAACGCAATTTTTTTGAGAAAATATAAAACTTTTTCGAATTTTAATGCATAAAAACACACTATATTGCCGAATGTTTGGGAAAATAAAATATGATCTTAAGCCGAGTACATGGGTGCCAAACACAACATACTTTTAAACTGTGCAAACCCGTGTAGCGGTGACAAGCTACATACATTTTTAAAATTCTTTAACGATTACTTTAGATTTGCAGAGGAGGTCTACTGCTAGAATTACTGACCTTGATCTGACAATCGTGGCGATACTTCACATGCATGGTGCAATTGCTGTTTTCGTACAACACTAAACCGATGCTTGCATTTATCGTTGCGCGTGAGCACGGGGGGGACAGAGGTGCTTTAATTTTTTTTTTTTTTGCTTTATCTTATTTTTACACTGTCCCTTTAATTTTTATAATCATTTTTGTTATCTCTCCTCTGTCCTTAAAGCAGAAAATATATGCCGAAACATAGGGGCGATCTGTGAGAGCGCACCCTATGAGAGCACACCCTATTGCTGTCAAAACAAACAAATCAGTGCTGCAGCTGAATGGCATACCTGCAAAGCAAACAATGGTTAACAATAAAACACAGTACCAATAAAACATTAAATCAACCTTATTGCAATCTGTGCCAACAGATTTCAAATGCAAATGGCACACTTGAAATGAACTCTGGATCTTTTATCTGCTCCTTGTAAATGGGATAATGAAAGAATAACACACACCTGGCCATGGAACAGCCAATTGTCCCATTACTTTTGGTCCGTTAAAAAGTGGGAGGCACATATACAAACTGTTGTAATTCCTTCAACTGATTTGGGTTAAATACCCTCAAATTAAAGCTGAAAGTCTGCAGTTAAAGCACATCTTGTTTGTTTCATTTTAAATCCATTGTGGTGGTGTATAGAGCCAAAAAGATTAGAATTGTGTTGATGTCCCAATATTTATGGACCTGACTGTATGCATTTTTTTTCACTGTGGTGGTGAAATCACCTCCTACAGTGCTAAGTTTACGTATTGTGAGACCAAACCCTGTTGCTGTCAAAATAAAGAAATTAGTGATGCAGTTGAATGGTGTACCTGCAAAGCAAACAATGGTTAAAAACAGTAATAGTAAAACAGAATGACATACCTGCAAAGCAAACACAATAAAACACAACAGTATAGCATAAAATACAGTAAAACCGTAACAAGTGTTTTTTTCTTTTTACACACTTATTTATAACTGTAAACATTCCAGGTTAGGGTCACTCCAAATGCAATTGCCATCTAACATCTTTCAAGACCCTGTGTGAAAATGTGCCCTAGGACTGTGCCGTGCTGTACCCAAATACTCCACTAGTGTGTGGTAGCGATGTAGAGACCCCAATGTAGAGACCAGGTTGGCCAGGACAGGAGGGATAATAATAGCAGGTGTCACGCCTATGTTCACGTTTTCCACAGACTCTTGCTCTTTGGGTAGGGGTACCAGGGAGGACATCCGGAAAATGCCTCTCATGCAACCAGCTCACTGCATCTTGATTAAGAAATTGGGCCAGAGCGCTTTCTGGATACAGAAGGGCTATGATGATCTCTTCCTGGAATATTAGGAAGGATCCACTTCTTCCTGACGCTTTTTATAGTACATAAGCGTTGAACAGACTCAATTGGAATACATACACAGACACTTTTTTGTACCAGTGTCTGGCCTTATGGGCAATTAAGTACAGCCCCATCTAGTCTTTGAAGTCCACCCCTCCCATTTTAAGGTTGTATTTGTGAACACAGAGGGGCTTCTCAACACCACCAGTCGCCGTTACAGTTTGGACTGCCGTGTCTGCGTGAATGGAAGAAAGAGCAAAAACGTTACGTACCGTATATACTCGAGTATAAGTAGAATTTTTCAGCCCATTTTTTGGGCTGAAAAAAGCCACCTCGACTTATACTCGAGTCAGTGAACAAAAATGCCCGAAATGGAGGAGAAAAGGGGGCGGGGCCATGCCGCTGGGTGACGCTCGTGAATGGCCCGGCGCCCCTGTAAGTTTCCCCTCCCCTAATGCTGTGTCAGATCACCGTTTCATCACCGCCGTATAACAATGTCCCACCTTGTGTTATCAGGCCTGTGTTAACCCTCCCATGCTGTATCAGATCGCCAGCCACATAGAGATGTCCCGCCTCCTCTTGTAACAGACGGCACAGTGTTCCAATGCTAGGAATCACTGTTTCGTATGTCATAGGAGGCGAGACATCGCTACCACGGCTGCACGGTGATCTGACACAGCGGGATCTCACAGTGAGTGAACTACCGGTACCGTACTTGTTCTGCTCCACTCCAGTAACTGTCCAACAAATGACATTTATACAATAAATTGTGTGTATACCAGATAATACTCCTGTTGATAATGTGTGTATTGGGATCAGAGCGATGGTTGGTACAGGTTCCTACCTGTATCAACCATAGCTCTGGTCCCAAGACACACATTATCAACAGGAGTATTATCTGGTATACGCATAATTAATTGTATAAATTATGGCCACTCAACAGAATTTTTTACCCCAAGTGTTATTTTAACTTTCTTTCAAAGTGGTACCAGTATTTAGATGGTTGAGACAAACTGACATTTACAATGGCTACCGTATATATAATGGGCACTGGCAGGCTGCATATAGTGGACACTGGCAGGCTGCATATAATGGACACTGGCAGGCTGCATATAATGGACACTGGCAGGCTGCATATAATGGACACTGGCAGGCTGCATATAATGGACACTGGCAGGCTGCATATAATGGACACTGGCAGGCTGCATATAATGGACACTGGCAGGCTGCATATAATGGACACTGGCAGGCTGCATATAATGGACACTGGCAGGCTGCATATAATGGACACTGGCAGGCTGCATATAATGGGCACTGGCAGGCTGCATATAATGGGCACTGGCAGGCTGCATATAATGGGCACTGGTAGAATGTATATTATGAGCCCTAACACAGGCTGCTCTATGCAAACAGTCATGTCATCACATTCTGTAATATCAGCCTGCATTAAGCCTCAAACTATACAAGTCTTTTTTTTATCCTGTTAGAAATGGATCCCAATACTTCTACCGGTAATCCTGGACCAAAAGAAAAAAACGCAGGTCATACGAAGCTGGTTTCAAACTTAAGGTTTCAAGAGCAGAAAAAGCAATAACGGTATTGCAAATAAGGTGTCGATGAAAAACAAGTGAGGGACTGGCGGAAAATGAAAGCTGACTTAGAAAAGATTCCAAAAGGAAAAAAAAGCTTGACGTGGTTTAACAACTTCATATGGGGCTCTAGAGACTGAATAGCATAAATGGGTTATGGAGTGTCGTCAAAATGGTTGCTGCGTAACACGCATGGGAATTCGCTTACGTGCCCTTCAAATGGCTAAAGATGACAAATTAAAAGCATCAGGCACTGAAAATTGTGTTGCGTCAGCAGGATGGTGTACCCGCTTCATGAATAGGTTTGGCCTATGTTTGCGGCAAAGAACAAAGATTTCACAGAAGTTGCCAAATGACCTGGATGAAAAAGTGATGTCATTCCATTCATTCATCATAAAACAAAGAAGGATACACAACTATGACCTTGGAGATATTGGAAATATGGATGAAACGCCTATGACCTTTGATCTTCCAAGCAACAGAACTGTGGCAAGTTTGGGAGTCAAAACTATTTTTCTCAGAACCACAGGAAATGAAAAAACCATTTCACAGTCGTTCTGTCATGTTTGGCTAATGGAACTAAGCTGCGGCCTGTCATTTTTAAAAGAAAGACCTTGCCTAAAAAGGTCAAATTGTCACCACGAATTACAGTGCGCGCACATATTAAAGGCTGGATGGATGAAGACGAAACAAAAAAATGGCTGGAAATTTGGAACGCACGACCAGGAGCAGACTTAAAGAAAAAAACATCATTGCTAGTTTGGGATATGTTCAGAGCCCACACACCTGATGACATTAAAAAATTTGCAAAATCTTCTCAAGTTACCTTTGCCCGTTATTCCAGGTGGGCTTACATCTGTATTGCAGCCGCTAGATGTGTGTTTAAATAAAACTTTCAAAGACCGTGTGCGAAAGATGTGGCATGAATGGATGTCATCTGGTCAAGCCCGACTGACAAAAGATGGAAATCTGATGAAGCCCGACATAGAATTGATAGCAACGTGGGTTCGTGATGCATGAGAAGAGATTCCGGAGGACATGGTGCAACGCGCCTTCAAGAAATGTGGCATTAGTAATGCTACGGATGGCGGTGAAGACAGCGCTTTGTTTGAGAATGACAGCAGTGACGGTGATGACTGCGAACTCATTGATAAGGTCTATGCTGATAGCCTCACACCAGCTAATGCTCTGTTTGGACATACAGATGATGAGGAGGAATCCAGTTTTGAAGGATTTTAACTCTTGTGTTTTAGCTTGGTTGCTGATTGAGCTTAGGTTTTTAAAGTTATTGTTGATACCATATAGTTTTTATTGACCCTCTTTTCCACTTGCAGAGCTAGTTTACTGTTTTTCTTTGAAATAAATATTCCAAAACATTATTGGTATCTATTTTTATTTTTGAAATTTACCGGTAGCTGCTGCATTTCCCACCCTAGGCTTATACTCGAGTCAATAAGTTTTTCCACTTTTTTTGTGGTAAAATCAGGTGCCTTGACATATTCGGGTCAACCTATACTCAAGTATATACGGTATATCCTTCAACCTCACTGAAATTCATTGCTGGCTCTATCCCCCCATCTAAGTCGGGTATGTACAAGCTGTTGGGGGAATACCCAGCAAGGGACAGTCCCCAATACCCAGCAAGAGACAGTCCACTATCCAGGCAACATTAGACAGCCAGGCAACCCCTATATTCATCCAGCAACACTGGCTGCAGCCGGCACTATAGAAGCTGTGTCGGCTTATGCGGCTGTCAGCCCACTCCACAGCTGGAGAGTTGCACAGAACAAGCTATAAAAAATAAATTAAAAAAACGTCTGCTCCTTGGCAGAGGTGTCGGAGTGCAGTTCTTGCAGAAAAAAAAAGCCCTGCCCATGACACGAATACAGTGATCAGAAAAAAAATCTGTACACTATACTGACAGGGAGTGAAACGGTTAACTGGGGTGATCAAGAGGTTAAACCTTTATTAGGGAACATATGGCGGGTACCCGAAACCTATCTGGGACCAACGTTAACTGCCCCCAACGCTGTTTAGCATCACAAGTGACACCAATACAGTGACCAGTAAAAAATCTGTACACTGCACTTGGTAACACTGACAGGGAGTGAAAGGGTTAACTGGAGGGGGGTGGTGAAATATGTGCCTATGTGTCCTGGTGTCAGTGTAGTGCTTGTGTACTCACTGTTGATTCTCTCTCCTCACACCGAAAGGGCTCCAGGAGGGGAGATGAGATTTCCTGTGCCTTTGTTTACATTACGCAGGCACAGGACGTTCTGTCATTTACCAGAACTGATCAGGTCATTGGCCTGGACCCAACGACTGATTGGTTCTGTAACTAATTGATCACTGCAGGGACGTGCACACGTACAGGTACGTTGTTTTGCGCAGCCAGGCTACCCTGCCGCAGCAAGTGGGCGGGCTTGAACTGGTTAATGTAGGTTATATTGCGCCCCCCCCCCCATGTAGCTTCATGCCTGACTCCCAATTAAAATACCCTGTATATACTAATACTTGGTATAATTATATATTTTTTTTGTTTTCATTGAGATTTTTAGGTTTTCATAATATATAGAAAGTAAACAAATGTAAAAAAAAAAAATCTATTTGACAAATAAGGCAGTAGCATCAACAGTACATTAGTTATTATCTAGCTTTCCAGAAGTATTCAGCAAAAGAAAATATTCCTGAGCAACGATATACTGTATTAACCACTTCCCATCCCAGCCGGCGGTTTACCATAGATGTCTATGACCCTCGTCACCGGCAGATGTAAACACTTTTTTTTACTTTTTTTTCTGGAAAGCCTGAGATAATTTTTTTTTTCAGCATAGAGGAGAGATCTGGGTACCGGCCACGCCCTATTCCTATCACAAGGGATGTTTACATTCCTTGTAATACGAATAAAAGTGATTAAAAACTAAAGGAAAAGTATAAAAATAAAAAACAAAATTTTAAAGCGCCCCTCATCCCCTTGTGCGCGCACGCAGAAGCAAACGCATACGTAAGTTGCGGTATCGCCACGAACGTTAGAGTGAGAGCAATAATTCTAGCACTAGACCTCCCCTGTAACTCTAAACTGGTAACCTGTAAAAAAATTTTTAAAAAATCTCTATAGATTGTGCTTTAAAAGTACCGAAGTTTGGCACTATTCCACAACTATGCGCAATTTTCAAGTGCAACATGTTCGGTATCTATTTACTCGACGTAATATATTTCACATAGTACAAAAAAATTGGGGTAAATATTGCCTTTTTTTCATTCATGAAAGTTTTTTTCCAAAAAAATTGCTTTTCAATAATTGCTGCGCAAATACCGTGTGACAAAAAATTGCAACGCACGCCATTTTATTCCCTAGGGTCTCTATTAAAAAAAAATAATGGGCCAGAGGTTACTGCTATAAGGGGGGGGGGAGGGCAGAGGACACCAGTGAGTGTGTGTAATGATGGGGGAGGTGGTGTAAAGAGGGCAGGGTCTACCACCCTTCAAATCACCTCCCCTGAACCCTGCATTCTGAGTGCAACACGTGCTCCTGATCCCTGCATTCTGAACGCAAAATGCGCTCCTGATCCCTGCATTCTGAGCGCAACACGCGCTCCTGATCCCTGCATTCTGAGCGCAACACGCGCTCCTGATCCCTGCATTCTGAGCGCAACACGCGCTCCTGATCCCTGCATTCTGAGCGCAACACGCGCTCCTGATCCCTGCATTCTGAGCGCAACACGCGCTCCTGATCCCTGCATTCTGAGCGTAAAATGCACTCCTGATCCCTGCATTCTGAGCGCAACACGCACTCCTGATCCCTGCATTCTGAGAGCAATGCACTCCTTAACCCTACATTATGAGCATATTGCACTCCTTAACCCTGAATTCTGAGCACAACAGACTCATGATCACTGCATTCTGAGCGTAATGCACTGGGGAACTGGAACTCTGCATTCTCTGCATAATGCACTCCTAAACCCTGCACTCTTGTAATACTTCTTTTATTTTAGTTCTAAGTAAAAATCTTATTAAAAAAAAAAGGGCTTACTGTCTGACTATATTAGTGCTGTTTAAGTAGATCTCCATCTCTCGAAGGATGCCTACCCCCAGAATTAGAACATGGGGCATCCATCTTTTTCAAACTTCCGAGAGGCATTACGTTGATATACCGTATTTATCGGCATATAACACGCACTTTTTTCCCCTAAAAATCAGGGGAAAATCGTGGGTGCGTGTTATAGGCTGATCCCCGCCGATTTCTGTGTCATCGGAGCGATTGCGGCAATTGCTGCGGTCGCCGCCGACATACACAGCCGTGGGTAGATTTAAATATGGCGCCGAGACTGCAGGGAGCCGAGATACACATACCCGAGTGTTCTTGGCTTTTTTCGGCGCCGCTCACAGTCACGCCCAGTCCCGCCCTATGATGGACATAACACAGGTCCAGGGGCGAGACTGGGCGTGACGGCGGCGCCGCCGAAAAAAGCCGAGAACACTCGGGTATGTGTATCTCGGCTCCCTGCAGTCTCGGCGCCATATTTAAATCTACACCGAGTGCACAAAGCTGCACTGACATGGCTTGACTGGGGCAAACCTGCACTAACAAAGCTGCACTGGGGCAAGGCTGCACCTGCACTGGGGCAAAGCTGCACTGACAAGGCTGCACCTGCACTGGGGCAAAGCTGCACTGACAAGGCTGCACCTGCACTGGGGCAAAGCTGCACTGACAAGGCTGCACCTGCACTGGGGCAAAGCTGCACTGACAAGGCTGCACCTGCACTGGGGCAAAGCTGCACTGACAAGGCTGCACCTGCACTGGGGCAAAGCTGCACTGACAAGGCCGCACCTGCACTGGGGCAAAGCTGCACTGACAAGGCCGCACCTGCACTGGGGCAAAGCTGCACTGACAAGGCCGCACCTGCACTGGGGCAAAGCTGCACTGACAAGGCCGCACCTGCACTGGGGCAAAGCTGCACTGACAAGGCCGCACCTGCACTGGGGCAAAGCTGCACTGACAAGGCCGCACCTGCACTGGGGCAAAGCTGCACTGACAAGGCCGCACCTGCACTGGGGCAAAGCTGCACTGACAAGGCCGCACCTGCACTGGGGCAAAGCTGCACTGACAAGGCCGCACCTGCACTGGGGCAAAGCTGCACTGACAAGGCCGCACCTGCACTGGGGCAAAGCTGCACTGACAAGGCCGCACCTGCACTGGGGCAAAGCTGCACTGACAAGGCCGCACCTGCACTGGGGCAAAGCTGCACTGACAAGGCCGCACCTGCACTGGGGCAAAGCTGCACTGACAAGGCCGCACCTGCACTGGGGCAAAGCTGCACTGACAAGGCCGCACCTGCACTGGGGCAAAGCTGCACTGACAAGGCCGCACCTGCACTGGGGCAAAGCTGCACTGACAAGGCCGCACCTGCACTGGGGCAAAGCTGCACTGACAAGGCCGCACCTGCACTGGGGCAAAGCTGCACTGACAAGGCCGCACCTGCACTGGGGCAAAGCTGCACTGACAAGGCCGCACCTGCACTGGGGCAAAGCTGCACTGACAAGGCCGCACCTGCACTGGGGCAAAGCTGCACTGACAAGGCCGCACCTGCACTGGGGCAAAGCTGCACTGACAAGGCCGCACCTGCACTGGGGCAAAGCTGCACTGACAAGGCCGCACCTGCACTGGGGCAAAGCTGCACTGACAAGGCCGCACCTGCACTGGGGCAAAGCTGCACTGACAAGGCCGCACCTGCACTGGGGCAAAGCTGCACTGACAAGGCCGCACCTGCACTGGGGCAAAGCTGCACTGACAAGGCCGCACCTGCACTGGGGCAAAGCTGCACTGACAAGGCCGCACCTGCACTGGGGCAAAGCTGCACTGACAAGGCCGCACCTGCACTGGGGCAAAGCTGCACTGACAAGGCTGCACCTGCACTGACAAGGCTGCACCTGCACTGGGGCAAAGCTGCACTGACAAGGCTGCACCTGCACTGGGGCAAAGCTGCACTGACAAGGCCGCACCTGCACTGGGGCAAAGCTGCACTGACAAGGCCGCACCTGCACTGGGGCAAAGCTGCACTGACAAGGCCGCACCTGCACTGGGGCAAAGCTGCACTGACAAGGCCGCACCTGCACTGGGGCAAAGCTGCACTGACAAGGCTGCACCTGCACTGACAAGGCTGCACCTGCACTGGGGCAAAGCTGCACCGACAAGGCTGCACCTGCACTGGGGCAAAGCTGCACCGACAAGGCTGCACCTGCACTGGGGCAAAGCTGCACCGACAAGGCTGCACCTGCACTGGGGCAAAGCTGCACCGACAAGGCTGCACCTGCACTGGGGCAAAGCTGCACCGACAAGGCTGCACCTGCACTGGGGCAAAGCTGCACCGACAAGGCTGCACCTGCACTGGGGCAAAGCTGCACCGACAAGGCTGCACCTGCACTGGGGCAAAGCTGCACCGACAAGGCTGCACCTGCACTGGGGCAAAGCTGCACCGACAAGGCTGCACCTGCACTGGGGCAAAGCTGCACCGACAAGGCTGCACCTGCACTGGGGCAAAGCTGCACCGACAAGGCTGCACCTGCACTGGGGCAAAGCTGCACCGACAAGGCTGCACCTGCACTGGGGCAAAGCTGCACCGACAAGGCTGCACCTGCACTGGGGCAAAGCTGCACCGACAAGGCTGCACCTGCACTGGGGCAAAGCTGCACCGACAAGGCTGCACCTGCACTGGGGCAAAGCTGCACCGACAAGGCTGCATCTGCACTGGGGCAAAGCTGCACCGACAAGGCTGCACCGACAAGGCTGCACCGACACTGAAAAGGCTGCAGATGGACAGATAAGGCTGCATTGATGGGCATTTTAATGTAAATTTTTTTTTTCCTTAAACTTCCCTCCTAAACTTGGGGTGCGTGTTATACGCCGGCGCGTGTTATACGCCGATAAATACGGTAAGTATGTTTCTCTATGCAAACCTTGAGGGACATGAAGCGCAATCTTATGATGGCCACTGCCTCATCATGTTGGAATTTATATACCCAAGGAGACCCAAGACAGGGTCTGGAGTCAGCATAGTATCATTTAAAGAATTTTTCAAATCCTACCAATACATCTCCAAAACCGATATATAAACCAGGAGATTGAGCACATCTTACACACTGAGTTTTATTTCCTGCCTACCCTATACAGCAGCTCCAGGGAATGGTAGGCCCTATATAGAATAAAAAGTTGGGTCAATATGGGTTGGGGATATCTAAACCAACTGGTCTTTACTATTTGATCCCATATATCCCCTAGGGCCACAGCTATATCAGTCTCCCACTTTGCCTACATGGAATCGGAAATTTATGAAGGAGTTCAGATAGCAGTCGCGTATAGACTTCAGAGATGGTACCCTTTGGTGGAAATATATTTTGCTTGCTGTTCAAAATAGAGACTGAATGAAAAAAAAAAACACAGGCCCAGACCCTGGGTCTTCAAAGCATGTCTTAAGTATTGAAAAAAAAAAAATATCTTTGATCCAGACTGTAATCCACCAAGCTGCTGGTACGTTTTCAACACCCCGTCAGAATACAGTTGTACTAAAGTAGCAATCCCCACGTTCCCCATCTGGAAAATCCATGCTGTTTGAAAATAACGGTGTAAATCCAGTATGCCCTGTAAATTCAATGGAATGTGGGGTAGGTATATTGATTAACTACTGGCTGGCCTACTGGGCACATTCTCCCCCTCGTTCCTGCCCAGGTCAATTTTCAGCGCTGTCACATTTTGACAATTGCGGTCACACAACACTGTACTCAAATTAAATTTTTATCATACAAAAACTCTTTCAGTGGTAATCATCACTGGCTTTTTTATGCTAAACAAATGAAAAAAAAAAAAAAAAGACTGCAAAATTTTATTACAAACTATGAAACTTTTTTCCTCTCATTGATGTGCGCTGGTGAGGCTGCATTCATGGGCACTGATAGGGGACAATGGAGGAGGCACTGAGTAGCAGCACTGGTGGGCACTGTTGGTACTGAACAAAGTGCCCTGATTATCAATGTTGCTGTCCCTTTAACACAAGCCGGTTATCGGCTCCCTTTCTCTCCTCATGCTGTCAGCGTGGGGAAAGAAAAGATGATAATCGACTTGTGTTGATATGCGTAATCAGCTGTCATTGGACACAGCTGATCACGTGGTAAAAGGCCGCTGTGACTGGCCCTTTACCCTGATATGTGATCAGCTGAGTCCGAAGCTGGCGCGCCACAGGGGGCGTGCGGGAAGCACGATCAAGGGAGGACGTCCATGTAACCCCTCTCGGCAAAGTAAGCCTTGAGCTGTGACCACTACAAGTGGAAGTGGGTCTCGAAGGGGATCTAGGGGGAGTAATATAGACTATAGTATTGAACTTCTCTATAGCAGACATTGCTGCAACCAGTGATCCCTGAGTATCTGCCAAGTACAGCAACATATTGTATGCATACAAGAGCTATTTTTTCACTCACGTTTACCTCTGCGAAAACTTCTCACCTCCGCCGTTTGTGTCAGTGGAGCTGCAAGGGGCTCCATTGCTACCGAGAACAAAAAGGTGAAAATAGGCACCCTTGTCTAGTACCATGGGATGGAGAAAAGAAATCAGACAGTCTCCCATTTACTCTTGAGGCCTTGGGTGACATATAGAAGCCTAACAGTTACAAAAAGTGTCAAAGCCAAAACGCTTAAGCACCTCCCTTATATAGCACCATTCTATGCTGTCTAAAGACAGCAGAACTCTACTTTTCGAATTATCAACTGGAATTTGAATATTTTAAAAAGTACATTTATTTACAGCAGTTGAAGAGTTGGGCATAAACCCAGCTTGATCTGAATGAATAATAGATCTGTTTAACCTATTGGCCAAAATTTTAGCTAGTATTTTAATATCTGTGGGTAAGCAGTGAAACTGGTTAATAGGAAACCGGAAATAGTAAATCCTTCCCTTTCTTAGGTAAGCCCACAATTATAGCCTCTGTCAGACAGAGGGAGGCATCCATCCCTGAGAGCAGCATTAAAAAAAAAGGTAACAAAGGGTAGACCCGTCCTGCCATATTGGTTAGAGACTTTTCTTTTTTTAGGGAGACCATCTAAGCAAGGGGCTTTTCCTTTTGGAAGGGATGCCACAGCATTTTCCAGCTCCTCGGGGCATCCAGCACGTGTGTCAGCTTGAGACAGCATGGGAAACTGAATACAGTCTAGAAATTGAGAAAGATCAGTGTTAGTATAAGTAACCTATGAGCTATATGGCTTCTGGTAGGAGTTGAAAACTATATCTCTTCCGATTTGGTACAGATTATCCCGGCTGTTGATTTTTATGGCGTTTATATAAGGGGTATTTTGTGAGCGAGTGATAGCAGCCAAAAAGTTTGCCCATCTTTCTCCCTCTGCCCATGCAAATATTTGTTAAATTGTTTGTCCCGCGCGCTCTGGGACTGCGCCTCTACCCAAAAGGGAACAGTTTTCAGAAGTTGGACCCTGAACATAGGCAGCCTCAGCTGCAATCATTCGCTCATTTGCTAGATTTAGGCCGCACTGATGTCTTTAACCACTTCTTGCCCACCCCATTGCAGATTGAGGTCAGCAATGTGGCTCAGTTATCCTGACTGGGCATCGTTTGATGTCCAGCAGGATGGGGCACGCAAAGCGGCGATTGGTGGTGCTGTGTGTCACTGACACACCGCATCTCCGTTCGTGGTAAAGAGCCTATGACTAAGGCTCTTTACCACGATACGCTGTGACCAATCACAGCGGTAACCTGGAAGTGCCGGTAATCGGCTTTCCTTGGTTCAAGCTGAGACGCTCAGTAGCTCTGTCGGGGGGGGGTTAGTCTATCAGTGCCACCCATCTGTGCCCATCAGAGCTGCCTATCTGTGCCCAGAGCAGCCTGTGCCCTTTATTAGTGCCCATCAGTGCCGCCCATCAATTCTACATATTAGTGCCTCATCAGTGCCACCTTATCAGTGCCCGTCAGTGAAGGAAAAAACAAGGTACGTTTAGGAGATTAAGCCGCAGGGGATTTCTGATCCCCGGACCAGTAAACTGGCTTTACGATGTGTCAGTGCGATAGATCGCTGGCTTTAGGTACAGCGGGACCGGGTGCGATGGGGAGGGGGTCCAGTGTAAGTTCATCTTACAGATTTTTCTGTAAAGGTGAACTTAACCTTTAATAAGAAGGCCTCTAAGATAGGCCTTCATAGTGTCCCAGACAATCATGGGAGGAGCTTTAAGTTAATTTCTAAAAAAGAAAGCCCTTTGTACAGAATCATTTTCAATTTCCACATAGCTCGTTTGATCCCAGTAGCAGTGCCCCAAAGGGTGGAAAGCAAGGGGAAATGATCTGACACATCTCCCACAAGGAAAACCTCCTAGGATGGAAGCCGCATGACTCACATCAAGTACAGTATACCTTCCATGTACGCTGATGGACCTTGCAAGCAGTATATTTCCTAGTCTTTAGCATCATGGGAATGATCAATTTAGAGATGCCTCACGCTCCAGGGACCTGGGCTTGAAAAGCCATGGTGTTAAGCAAGCCACTGAAGCAGGAAGACAAATCTGTCATACAATCAGGACTGAAGTGTTACTGTGAAAAGCAGGACATTGCAAACAATTGTGGCTGCTAAGGTGATTTTCTGTGGGATCTGGCATAACACTGCCAGTGGCTACTGATTGAAAAATCTTCAGCTTCAAAAGTCTTGATCCACTGGTGTCTGGAAGTGAAGCCCTACCTCCTCAGGACACAGAGCTAAGGGGTATAGCCTGTAAAATGAACCGTGCCCTTTGCTTTGCCTCCTATTCAGCCTCCCAGAAGTGGCAGCTGCCCCCATCAGTTCCAGAATTAAAACTGCCTCCAACCCCTAATAAATGCTGTGAGAAGACCACGTTATACCTATTCATTCTCCAATTTTATACAGTTAAAACTGAGGCGGTGGTGAGTTTCCACAAACGACAATACTTCCAATTGATTCTCGATAGCTGTCCATCAAAAAATACATTTTAAGATGATGTAACTCAAGAAGGTGAAACGAAAAGTTGATAAGCACAAAGAAAATAAACATTTGCCAACAAAAATTTCATCTAGCGTGAACTTACTCTGCTGTTCGCGCCCAGTTCCTTTATCTTTTGCTGATACATGAACAATTCCATTAGCATCAATATCAAAGGTGACTTCTATCTGAGGTACGCCACGAGGTGCAGGTGGAATTCCAACCTAAAAAAATAAAGTTAAAAACTATAGACAGAGCATAGTTGATACATTCAGCAGTGTTACTAAACCCAGGACCGTGCATTCACTATCTGGTCTCCCACAGAACACGGACATGCAATTATTTCAGTAAATTTAAACCGCTAATCAGCAGTATGTAACAGTATTGTAACTATCAGTGTCCTGCCGGGCACTGGCTAAAGCTTGTAGGAGTTTTCATTCTCCTCTTGTTGTCCTGAGGCTGCATGCCTCCTGGCTCTGTCTTGACAGTGCTGATTGGCCCTGTGCCCATGCACCCACAAAAAAAAAAAAAAAAAAATTGGCACCAAGTTTACACTGTAAAGTGAATACATTTCAAACCCGATCCCTAGTTACCAGATTGTTATAATGTACAAAAGCACACTTTTTAGAAAGGCAAAGCTACAGTAACTGTTCAACAAACAAGGTACATCTGTCTTACCTGTCCATGTCACTGGTCCCTATATAGTGTCCAGGCTTTGTCCATCATACATAGGTTGAAAACAACAAGTCAATCTAGATCAATACCCCCACAAAAGGGGTCTTTAGAATCTGGGTTCCATAGGGATGCATCACAGCCCGGGACCTGCATGGCACCTTGTGGCCAACTACATGTGTTGCATTTAGTGCTAAGGAGAGCGCCCATGAAGGATCCAAAGCTTGAAGCAACATTACAGGCTATTCCCATGGTCTGGGGTCCATTACAGCTCAAGGTTTTCCCCAAGGTTGCCCCAATCTGGATGCAATGCTTCTATTTTTATAGTAGCTTAACTAGTTTATCGTTTTCCAGTCAAGTCTTTACTGTCTAAGAATGATTTCTCTGAGAAGTCCATCGCCTTAAGACGCTGGCAAAAATTGAGGCCTCCCTGAGTGGGGTAGATTACAGTTGGCACATAAGTAACATTTTTGGCACTTTTTAATAATCTATATATTTTTTTAGTTCTATTCAGTCAGCCAGTCTTTCAAATTTTGTATGTCAACCTTGATGTTAACTGTCTACAAATTTATTTCTTCTAGCACTGACTTTACCACTTGTGAGTTCATTCTACATAGTTTCTTCATTTACAGACTGCTGTGAATGAACAATGTGGCTGTGTGGGTGGAGCCATTCTAAAATGTGACAGTAGGTCAGCGGAGAGGCTCCTCCACCCGCTGTCACAATGGATGGGTCTCAGAGAATGATCGGGGCATGAGCTGGAAAATGTTAAAGGTTACACCGAAAAAGCGCAACATGTTCCAAAAAAGTGATCTTGGCCTTTAGAAAAGTTCTGGGCCTCAAAAAGACCTTATGATTGCACAAAGAATGATAAGCAAGTAGTCTTTGGAACAAGATCGGAAGAGCCGATATCTGACCCTTGATACTCCAGGTCCATTTGCAGAGACGCCGGGATTCTTCCTATGGAAAATTTCCTAGGATAAACATTTATTGCCCCCCACACAAAGGATAGTATACTTTTTATGTGTAATGGTAGACCTTGCATGAAGATAACACTTTAGACAATAGAATTACCAATTCAGAGTAATGCCGTGTCGCCAAGAACCAGAGCTTCTGTGGGAGGGGCCTATTTGCTGACATCATGCCGCCATTTCCACGTGCGCTTGGAACGGCGGCTACTAATGTAAGTGCACTTCGTGTTTTATCATGTCTTGCTGGGCTCCTGATTTGGGGAGCTTTTTTTACCTAGTGTGGAGATCCAAGGCATTATTCCCTATCCAATCCATGGTATCCACTGAAGAGGACTAAGTCCAGGTTACGGATTGATGCTCATTTTATTTCTCTATCTGGTGAGTGCACTGTTTGGGTGAAGGCTCATGTGTGACGATTCTGTTTACACCGGGTGATACCTAATGGGTGATATGATGCTTACCTGCTATCTCTGGTGAGCAGAGAGTACAACTGGCAACTGTTTACTGGAAGAATCTTTTTATACTATGGACTCCTTTGCTCTAGATCACAACTGTTTTGCACTGCTGAAATATAAGGTCTGAACTATGTTGGATATATAAAACCACCACCTTATAAAGAATATAGGTACATAAGGATCTGCTACAAAAGCATACATCTAGTGATGTTCAACCACCTACATCTTTGTATATGAATGTGACAAGGCCCAGTGCCTCAAGACATACATTATCCTTCAGGGACCCATGTTAATCTCCACTGCAAGAATAAACAGACTATGCACAACTTTATATAGAGAACGCTGATACTCCAAGCTACTGTGCACCTAATGCCACTGTCAGGGCTGGGCTCAGCCCTTCCTTCTCTGAGCTGGCCGCTCAGCTGTCAGCCAATTGCCAGCTCCCATCTCTCTCCACAGTTACCCAGCTGTTGATTCTGCTCGTCAGGCCTGCCTACTTAAAGTTGTCTAGCTCACTTGATCGCGGCTTTCGCCAACATCACAGAGACTTTCTCCTGCGTTCCTGTTGAAGACTTGCTCGGCTGACGTTCCTTCTGGCTCCTGATCCTGCTTTCTGTACTAATACGCTTATCTCTGGCTCTCTGACATTTGCTTGGCTGACTACCCGATCCGGTTACTGAACTCTGGCTTGTTTTGACTAAGCTTACTCTGTTTACCTTATTAATATTATTATTATTAAACAAGTGTGATTTAACTATACTTCTGTCTTGGTCTGATTCATGGTTCCTGATAGTAAGCGAAGGCCACGAATTCAGAAGACACAGTCAATCCACTTGTTGGTAATATTTTTTCTAGATTGGATGAGCAGGATCACCGCAAGGATCAGTTTGCCATAGCTTTACAAACGCTCCTGAGTTGCACGGCTCACCTGGAAACTCCCAATGTGGCTGCATCGGTGGAACCGGAGTTGCAGGCCATACCTGCTGCTGCGCCAGTCTCTGTGCAGGCACCCGCCGAGTATTCAATAAGAGGCATGTCTGGTTCCGCTCCGTTTCCCCAGCGATTTGGGGGCGATCCAGTTCAAAGCAGAGGGTTTCTCAACCAGGTTGAGATTTACTTTGGGATGCTGCCCCAGGCGTTTCCCATGGACAGAAGCAAAGTAGGTTTCGTGATATCTTTGCTTTCTGAGAGAGCCTTGGCCTGGGCAAACCCTTTATGGGAGACGCAAAAACCTGTTGTCTTGAGTTACCCTGAGTTTGTGGCCTCCTTTAAAAGGGTATTGGACGTTGCCGCACACTCCGCTTCTGCTGCCAAGTGCCTCATGTCCATCAGAGTACGAGAACTGTTGCCGACTATGCCACTGAATTCTGTACTCTGGCAGCAGAGGTTGCTTGGAACAATGAGGCCCTCGTGGCTGCTTTTTCTCATGGTCTCTCAGATTCCATCAAGGATGAGATAGCAGTCAGAGATATACCCACTGAGCTGGAGAGGTTGATCACGTTTGCCATCCTCATTGACTCAAGACTCAGAGAAAGACTCTTAAGGAGCGCTTGAGGAATCCTCCTGTATGTTTGCCTCCGAGCTTTGCAGTCCCAGCCGTGCCTCCCTCACCTCCCAAGCCTCCTGGTACCGAGTTGGTCAGTGAAGATGAACCCATGCACTTGGGCTTCACACGTCTCTCTGCGGATGAGAACGCCTTTAGGAGGAGGGAGAGATTGTGCCTTTATTGTGGCCAGGCAGGTCACTTTTTGAAGTCTTGTCCTACCCGTCCTGGGAACGCCCAAACCTTGAGGTCCTGTCATGGCCAGACCTTAGAGGGCGTTGTTTCGTCCCCAGTTATCCAGAAGGATAAGCCCCTGGTTTCGGTCACCCTTTCTTGGGCTGAGTCGTCCATCGAGATACAGGCTCTAATCGACTCTGGGGCTGCAGGCCTGTTCATTGATGTTGCCTTTGTATTGCAGCACTCGATTCCCCTGCAGCTGCGTGACACTTCACTTGCCATTGAGGCTCTTGACGGGAGACCTCTACAGCCTGCCCATGTTACTCATGAGACAGTTCCGTTGTCCATGGCCGTATGGGCTCTTCACCATGACATAATCCAATTCCAAGTCATTTCCTCACCTAGGTTTCCGCTGGTTATTGGTTATCCTTGGTTACAGAGGCACAAACCTTCTTTTAATTGGCTCCGTGCTGAGGTTCTCTCCTGGTCACCACAATGCAGTGAGACATGCCTGCCGGAGGAGTAGTGCGATTTTAGCAATGTCTTTGACAAAGGTCAAGCCGGTAGTTTGCCTCCACACCGGCCGCATGATTGCACAATTGACCTTCAACCTGGTGCCATACCCCCTCGTGGCCGGGTTTACCCGTTGTCGGTCTTGGAGGATAAGGCCAAGGAGGAGTATGTTGCAGACGTACTTTAAGGTTTCATGCACAAATCCTCATCTCCTGCTGGTTGCAGAAGAGCGGTGAACTGAGACCTTGTATTGAGTATAGGGGTCTCAATTGTTTCACGATTAAGAATGCCTACCCGATTCCGCTGATTACAGAGTTATTTGACCTCCTCAAGGGAGCAACAGTTTTCACGAAGCTTGATTTGAGAGGGGCATACAATCTCATGCAGGTTAAGGAGGGCGAAGAGTGGAAAACTGCGTTTAATACCAGAACAGGCCATTATGAGTACCTCGTAATGCCTTTTGGCCTTTGTAACGCCCCGGCAGTTTTCCAGGAATTTATTAACGATGTCCTCCGAGATTTGTTGCAGTTATGTGTGGTGGTTTATCTCGATGATATCCTCATATTTTTGAAAAGTCCATGGAGAGCCACCACACAGATGTCTGTCGTGTGCTTCAGAAACTAAGAGAAAACAATCTCTATTGTAAACTGGAGAAGTGCGAATTCCATCGTAAACGGGTTAAATTCCTGGGCCATGTCATTTCCACTGCTGGTTTTTCGATGGACCCAGAGAAACTTTCGGCAGTCCTACAGTGGCCCCGACCCATGGGTTTACGTCCTTAGCAGCGTTTCCTGGGCTTTGCCAACTTTTTTCGGAAGTTTATTCGTAACTTCTTGTCTCTGGTCAAGCCCCTGACTGATATGACCAGAAAGGACGGTAACCCACAGAGTTGGTCTCCGGAGTCAATTAAGGCCTTTGAGAGTCTCAAGGCTGCCTTTGTTTATGCTCCTGTGTTGGCACATCCTGATCCTACATTGCCTTTTATCCTAGAAGGTGACGTTTCTGAGACTGGAGTTGGCACCCTTTTGTCTCAATGTCCTAACTCTGAGAGCGCTATGCATCCGTGTGGCTACATTTCCAAGAAATTGTCACGTGCAGAGTGCAATTATGAGATTGGTGACAGAGAGCTGTTGGCGATCATTTTAGCCCTGGACCCACCTGTCTACGGATTTCATTGTGGAGTTACCCAACTCCCAAGGCAACACTGTTATCTTTGGTGGTTGACTGGTTCTCTAAGATGTGTCATTGTATTCCTCTTAAGTTGCCCACTTCTAGGGAACTGGCTTCCATTTTTGCTCGGGAGAGCTTTCGCTTACATGGGCTACCCAAGATGATTGTCTCAGACAAGGGTAGTTTGTCCTTGGAGCAATTCTTACGTTGCTATATTTCTGACCATCATAACAACTGGTCAGACCTATTACCGTGGGCAGAGTTTGCTCACAACAGTGCCTTGAGTTCTGCTTCCCGATTGTCCCCGTTTATGGTGAATTATGGTTTCCAACCTTCCATGTTGCCTGACTCGTTTGTTCCACAGAGTATTTCTGCGTTAGAGGAGCATCTCTGTGGTCTTCGTTCCACTTGGGCACAAGTTCAGAAGGCTTTGAAACATGTTAACGATAGGTACAGACTCCATGCTGACCGCAGACGCCTGTCTGCACCTTCCTACCAGGTTGGAGACAGAGTCTGGCTGTAGTCTCGCAACCTCCGACTTAGAGTTCCTTCTTTCTTCCTCGGTTTATTGGGTCTTTCCATATCCTTCACAGGATTAACCCAGTGGCTTACGCCTTGGCCCTTCCTCCTAATATGAGCATCTCAAAATGTGTTTCATGTCTCCCTATTGAAACATATGGTCTGCAATCGCTTTACCACCTCGGTGCCACGTCCCCACCCTATAGAGGTTGAGAACCATGAGGAGTATGAAGTACAATCTATTGTTGACTCCCGTAGGTTCCGTGGGCGCATACAGTACCTGGTGCATTGGAAGGGGTACGGTCTGGAGGAACGCTCTTGGGTCTCATCCTCGGACGTACATGCCCCTGTCCTCCTCCGTGATTTCCATAGACGTTTTTCCCTCAAGCTCGGTGGTCCTCCGACGGGGAGGGGTTGTTGAGGAGGGGGTTCTGTCAGGGCTGGGCTCAGCCCTTCCTTCAGTGAGCTGGCCGCTCAGCTGTCGACTAATTGCCAGCTCCCATCTCTCTCCAGTTACCCAGCTGTTGATTCTGCTTGTCAATCCTGCCTACTTAAAGTCGTCCAGCTCACTTGATCTCTGCCTTCGCCTTTTTCAACATCAGAGACTTTCTCCTGCGTTCCTGTTGATGACTTGCTCGGCTGACGTTCCTTCCGGCTCCAGATCCCGTTTCCTGTACTACTACGTTTATCTCTGGCTCTCTGACATTTGCTTGGCTAAGTACCCGATCCAGTTACTGATCTCTGGCTTGTTTTGACTACGCTTATTCTGTTTACCTTATTATTATTATTATTAAACAAGTGTGATTTAACTATACTTCTGTCTCGGTCTGATTCATGGTTCCTGATCGCCACCTGAAAAGACTAAGCAGTAGGGTATTGGCCTAAAATGCAAATATAACTACAGTACTTCAGAAATATTAGGTGATGCCAAAAATCCAGTAGAACAAGCCTCCAAATGCACCTATTTTTCTGCTAATTGGAACATCTGCATACCTAATTGCACATGTGCGTATTTATTCACGCCTGCAACCACTACCCCCTCACTCTTTGCAATCATGACTGAAGATAAGGATTCGCTGCTGTTAGCTGCATTTGTCAGAGCTTTTTGCAAAGCACCTGCGGCGGCACGCAACCAAGTTGCTGCTCCTATGTTCTCCCTTCGCCAGCCACGGCTTTTAGCACCATGAGCATACTTAGAAAAGATGCAGGACTCGGTCATGGTTGGAATTTAAACCAATGACCCTAATGCTGCTAGGCAGAAGTGCTAACCACTAAGCCACATTCAGGACGCTTGCCTCTGAATGTCATGTCTACTCTGCTCCCTTACTGACAGGGAGCAACTACTCACAGACAGAATTATCATCCTATCACCTTAAAGTAAAGGAAGATTTCCTTTTGCTGGACCTACCTACATGAATCCAGCTGAGAAGGAGTAGTGAGGCCAGTAAATCACCCACAAGATCCACCTTCTGAGGAACCCCTCTTACAGCCAACAGTACAGGAGTAGGGGATCTTGGCACTGGTCAGGCTGGACAGCAGGGTCTCATTTCAACCAAGACCCAAAGAGTGCACGATGGAGGCTAACTCCTTTTTACTGTAGAGAAGGATGCTACAAGCACAGGTCGATTCCTCCTCTCTCAGGAGCTATAGCTTAAGAAATGTCAGTCAAGAGAAAATCAGTCAGGACAACTCCTTATCAGAAGCCCTTTGAGCTGGGGAATCGGCATCCGCTCCATATACGGATCAGCACAAGGACAGGGGGGCAAACACAAGCTTTACCTGTGTCCTGCTGGTGCCAAGGGCGCCTGTATCCGCCTGAGCTGTAGTCTGCATTTAATAATCCAAAGTGCAGTCTTAGCTTCTCCATGTTTACCGTCCTGACAGCCTCTGCTGGAGAAAACTGCCATGATGGCACCAGCCAGCAATTAGCCATGCCCCTTTCCCATAAATGAGGCTTGGAACAAGAGCCTCGGGAACCTGAAAAGGACTTCACCCCACCCAGGATTAATGCCCCTGCATCATCTGGTCAAACAAGAACACAGCCAGGCCCCAAACCCACGTGCATTCCAATAGTGTCATACAGCGTGGATAGTGCACGCACCCAGAAACCCGGACTGGGAACCCGCGCTGCCCATGCCGGTCCCTGTCAATGTGGTGTGTCTCTTGCAGACATGACCTTCCACAGGCACTGAAGGAGAAAGGGAACCAAGCTACCTCGTTCCGCACTGCGGAGTGGTCCTGGAGGGCAATTTCAACCGAAAATCCAACTAGCTGCTCCCTGCGGAGCCAGGTAGGTAAAGCAGTGGGAGGAAGAAAAGGATAGCCAGAGAAATGGCCTCCCTCCGAGGCATCCCTCACCCAGGTTCCAGGTGATGCATCTCCTACATTGGAAAAAAACAAAAAACTGACCAGTTCAGCACAGGGACTTCCTTTTAAAGTGTATTAGGTGATGCGTTTCCTGTTCTGGTTGGAGGAGGTGCAAATATCTCATGAGCTGTCCTAAAAGACATTTGGGAAAATAAGGCTACCTTCAATTGTGATTAGGCCTCCAATCATTTGAAGGAGCTGTTAAACGGTGTATCCTCCACAGGGATCATCAAGGCTTTAAAGATAGTATACGTCTGGAACCACAGTGGTAGCACTCCACCCGTAAAAGTGGTAGTAAACCGCTGGAAAAAACAAAAAAAAGAACCTGCATGACATTAGCATAATGTACTGTAGTATGCTTTGCATACCGGCAAATTATGAAATACTTACCTTAGCACGAAGCCCCGCAGCAGCGCCCGTTGCCGCTGAGGGAGCCGACATTATCCCTTTGCATTTCTTCCAGTTCACGGGCTCAGGCACTGAGAAACCTGAGCCGTGACCACGTCACTCCTATGCATGCGCGCAGGTGCCCTTCGTTTCAGCATGATACGCTGGACCTTCAGAGCGCATGCACCGCTGACGTCAGCGGCTGCATGCAGAGTGAATATCTTCTAAACCGTGCAGGTTTAGAAGATTCATTTTAGCTACAGTTCCTTGCAAAAGTATTCACCCCCTTGGCTTTTTACCTATTTTGTTACATTACAGCCTTTAGTTCAATGTTTTTGATCTGAATTATATGTGATGGATCAGAACACAATAGTCTAAGTTGGTGAAGTAAAATTAGAAAAACATATACATTAAACTATTTTTCAGAAATAAAAAAATAATTGGCATGTGTGTATGTATTCACCCCTTTGTTATGAAGCCCATAAAAATCTCTGGTGCAACCAATTACCTTCAGAAGTCACATAATTAGTGAAATGATGTCCACGTGTGTGCAATCTAAGTGTCACATGATCTGTCATTACATATGCACCCCTTTTTGAAAGGCCCCAGAGGCTGCAACACCTAAGCAAGAGGCACCACTAACCAAACACTGCTATGAAGACCAAGGAACTCTCCAAACAAGGGACAATGTTGTTGAGAAGTACAAATCAGGGTTAGGTTATAAAAAAAAAAAAAAATATCCAAATCTTTGATGATCCTTAGGAGCACCATCAAATCTATTATAACCAAATGGAAAGAACATGGCACAACAGCAAACCTGCCAAAAGACTGGCGCACACCAAAACTCACGGACCTAGCAAGGAGGGCATTAATCAGAGGCAGCACAGAGACCCAATGTAGCCCCGGAGGAGCTGGCTGCAGAGTTCCACCGCAGAGACTGGAGTATCTGTACATAGGTTGACAATAAGCCGTACGTTCCATAGAGTTGGGCTTTATAGCAGAACGGCCAGAAGCCATTACTCTCAGCAAAAAACAAAATGGCATGTTTTGAGTTTGCGAAAAGGCATGTGGGAGATTCCCAAAATGTATGGAGGAAGGTGCTCTGGTCTGACGAGACTAAAATTTAACTTTTTGGCCAAAGAAAAACACTATGTCTGGCGCAAACCCAAGACATCACATCACCCAAAGAACACCATCCCCACAGTGAAACTTGGTGGTGGTAGCATAATGCTGTGGGGAGGTTTTTCAGCAGTCGGGACTGGGAAACTGGTCAGCGTTGAGGGAAAGATGGATGGTGCTAAATACAGGGATAGTCTTGAGCAAAACCTGTACCACTCTGTGTGAGATTTGAGGCTAGGATGGAGGTTCACCTTCCAGCAGGACAATGACCCCAAACACACTGCTAAAGCAACGCTTAAGTGGTTTAAGGGGAAGCATGTAAATGTGTTGGAATGGCCAAGTCAAAGCCCAGACCTCAATCCAATAGAAAATCTGTGGTCTGACTTAAGGATTGCTGTTAACAAGCACAAACCATGCAACTTGAAGGAGCTGGAGCAGATTTGCAAGGAGGAATGGGTAAAAATCCCAGTGGTAAGATGTGGCAAGCTCAAAGAGACTTATCCAAAGCGACATGGAGCTGTGATAGCCGCAAAAGGTGGCTCTACAAAGTATTGATTTTAGGGGGGTGAATAGTTAGGACAAAATAACAGAAAAAGTAATTGTGCATATTTGTTGTTTGCTTCACAAAAAAAAAAAAAAAAAAAAACATCTTCAAAGTTGTGGGCATGTTCTGTAAGTTAAATGATGCAAATCCTCAAACAATCCATGTTAATTCCAGGTTGTGAGGCAACAAGACATGAAAAAATGCCAAGGTGGGTTAATACTTTTGCAAGGCACTGTACAGGTAAGCCTTATTATAGGCTTACCTGTAGGTAAAAATTCCCAAGCGGGCAATACTACCGCTTTAAATGTCCTCCCAAATGGTTCACAGGCCTGTACCCGTTTGGGGAGAAGGGAACAGCTCATCAGGGTGCTTCCACTGTTCCCATTCATTCTTTGACACTGGGTGTGGCAGAAACATCGTAGCAGTATTTAGCAGGCCAGACACAGTACATTTCTTTTTGCAACCACGGTTACAGGAATTAAATTTGCTTGATTCCCCAATCAACACAGTGTTGACAGGGGAATTCCTCATGCTGAGCCATTATGTTCTCCCGGGGAAGGGGGGGGCGGAACCATAAAAGTAGCAGACTTGGCACAGCACGAGTAGAAGCTGTAGACTGCTCTTAAGCTTTGAAGTGACGCACACCTTGTCAAGTGCCAAGACAGTGTGATAAACAAATGATCTGAGGTTCACATTAGAGGAACATGATGTTAAAATCAATTACTTGGATATCTCCTTGTCTGGTTCGCTTAAAGCAAAACTATATGCAAAACTTTGACAAAAGGATTTAAAAAATAGGCAAATGCCGGCCTGATAGCCTGTCTACCAGTTTCTACATATGAGAAAACTGCCGGGTCTACGCTAACGTCTTGTAAACGCATGTTTGGATGACCATGATGCTATCCTTTCGATCGTTTTGATGGATATGTCTGCTCTGGTTGTCCAAGAAGCAGAAAACAACGGGTGGCATACAGCTCAACTGAAGAGGGGGTTCTAGAACCCTAGCCCTGTACGCCTTCCTAATTTAATTATCCATGAAACTATTGTACTAGAGCAGGGATCAGCAAACTATGACTTCCCTGCTGCCGCAGAACCACATGTGCCATGAGGTATTTTAAAGCTCTGATATTCACAGACATGACTAGGCATGGATACTGCAGTTGCGGAATGGCCGGGGGGCCATATTCTGTAGGCCTCCGCCCCAGATGATGCTTCTTTGCCCCTGTTTTTCTTTTTTTTGGGGGGGTATTGCAAATAGGTTGGATAAAAGTCTGAAGGGAGTTGTGGCTTGAAGATAGCGTCTTAGTACCGAAGTAACATCTTTGTGAAGAAATTGCATCTGAAAAGATTGGCAGGGCCCAAGGCTCGAAGATAGTAGAGGCAGAGGAGAACTTAGGGATGAATTAATTTACCGTTCTAAGTTCCACTCTATCAGTGCAGAAAATATTATTCTGATCATTTTTTATTTATGATTCTTCTGATCCCAGAGCCTGAAGTTCTGATACTCCCCAGCCCGATGCCATCGCTACAAAGAAAAATAGTTTCCAAGTGAGATTCCACAAGGATGCTGAATCAGATGGGGCAAAGGGCTGTCTGGATACGGGCTCCAGAGCGATAGGGAGATCCCAAGTGTGAAAGATTTGTTTTAATGGGTGGGCTTATCTTCTTGACCATCTTGAAGAATTTGTTAATTTGTATTAAAAGGATCTTCGGCCCATCTCTTGTGGTCACCGCGATGATTGCCACCAGCTGTACCTTTTAAATTGCCTAATCCTAAATCAGATCTGTTTGCAGGAAGTCAAGGAGTTGGGAGGAAGAGGGTACATCAGGATTGAAGTTTTGTCATTAGCGAAAGATATAAACGTATTCCAAACCTTGTCATACGTATTGTTCGTTGAAGGCTCCTGTGCTTTGAGCAGTTGAAACAATCCTAATGATTAAAGCCTCTGTTTTAACATTCTAATGTGAAGGCTCAATCTGTGAGGATTCTGATGGGTGTGATGCCTCAAGCCAGAAGAAAGGGTAACAGAGGAATATTTACCTGAGGCTGGACACTAAAGATATATTGCCCTAGGGAATCATGGTTCTCCCTGCAAAAATGGCAGGATGGTTATCATTGTTGATATTGCAAGTCTCGAGGAAGGAGGCTTAAATTAGATTACATGCCCAAGGACTTGACAGGGCATCTATTGCTTCTGCCCAAGGATGAGGTAGATGTAAAACAAGCCTCCGCACCTTGATATTGCTTGCTGTAGTAAAAGGATGCAGCTCAGGAAAGGTCCACTGGCCCGCAATAAAACTGAATAACTTTGGTTGTTGGGATACAGGAATCCTTGGGCTAGGTCAGTGTTTCTCAACTCCAGTCCTCAAGGCGCCCCAACAGGTCATGTATTTAGGATTTCCCTCAGATGAAATGGCTGTGGTAATTACTAAGGCAGTGAAACTAATCAAATCACCTGTGCAAAATAATAGAAAGCCTAAAAACATGACCTGTTGCGGCGCCTTGAGGACTGGAGTTGAGAAACACTGGGCTAGGTGATTGGCGTTTGTGTTTAAGTGGGCTGGAAAATAGACTACTCTTCGACTCTTCAGATTTCCCTCTGCCCAAGTGATGATGGGTTCCACTTCCCTTTGTAAGGAACTGTTGTGGGTTCTGTCTTGGTGGTGTATGTATGATGATATTGCAGCTAATGGTCTATCGGAATCAGAACTGATTTGTCCTCAGAGAGCAAATGCTGTTGATGCGAGATAAACTGCCTGGATTTCCAGGATTTTTGCGATCATGTCTGCCACATTGAACGCCCAACCAACATCTGGTTGCAACGTGCCTCCTAGCCTATTGCATTGACATCTGTGGTAACTGTGGTCCAGAAGACATGCCTTAATGGATGTGGCTTTACAGGCATCTCCCTCTGTCCACTAGTGTAGACCCATGTGCATCAAACTCATTTGATATATGGACTGGGATGGACGGTTTGCTCCATTGCTTCAGGAATTCTAGGTAAAAAGGTGCCCAAGGTATCCATGTGTCCATCTGAATACAAATAGACAAAAATCCCTATTAAGTCGAGTTGGCTCGAGGCTGTTATGTAGGACCCTGTCCTCACTCCTTACTTTCTGAATGATCGCCCACACTTTGAGATGGCAGGGACACTGTCACTTTTGCAGTGTTGAATAAGGTGCCTAAACTGGAGAAAAGATAACTAGTTTGATGATTTACCATCCAACCATATCTTGATAGTGTAGGCCACAGCATCCACCTGTGTTCCACTAGCTGGGCTGGATCTTTTGATAAGAGGAGGATATTGTCTCATTTGGGATAAGAACCGAGACCAAGCTCTCGTAAAGAAGCTTGGATATTGATCCGAGCCCTCGTGAGGGCTCTGAGGAAGTGCAGGGTCCAAAGGGGAAACTCTGGAATTGTATATGGACCTTGGTCGACCAAAAATTTCAGATACTTCTGTAACAGTTGTAGTATGGGTGTGTGCAAGTAAGCATCCCTGAATCCTCGGGTACGTCTAATTCTGCTGTTCTGGGGAATCAAGTCTGCCTCTCCTCCTGTGACGTGGGAAATGGCTTTCTGTAATCCTTCAAAGAGTGATTTACCATAAAAAAAATAAAATAAATAAAAATTGTTTTGACACAGTGTCAGCTGCCCGTAGTTCTGACCACAATACCCATATGGCTATCACAAGTAGTGACATTGATCTTGCGAGGTAATGAATTGTATCCATCGCCGTCTCACCGGTGAAGTCTGCTGAGAGCCATAATTCATCCAAAGCCTTGACTAGATGTTCCCAGAGACATTTTGATGAATCACTGTTTCTTTGTTTTCGGTCCATGCCCGCAGAGCTTTGGATACAGATAAGGCAATTGCTGACTTCCAGGCGTTTACCCGCCATTTGGTAAGCGATTTTAAATTGGGGACTATTCGACTGTCTAAAGGATCCTCAATTGAGGCTGAACCATTAATTGGTGAGATTAAGTTCTTTGTTATACGAACCACTGCCGCTGCAGAATCTTGTTCTGACAGTAGATAAAGTTTCCTAGGTAATTGAGAGGAAATTTTGATTTTTTAACTCTTCAACAATGTCTCCGACATCATCCAGAGTAAGCCTATGTTTCCACTATAGACCCCTGAAAGTCGCGCGATTTTGATGCGACTTGAAACAATGCCTGTGTTATCATTAGGTCTATGGACCGCAAGTCGCATCAAAGTGGGATCAAAGTAGTGAAGGGACTATTTTGGTGTTGCTGCAACTTGAAGTCGCCCAGATATGAACGGTACTCAGTGGAAATCATGGGGTACGACCTGTCATGCAACTGCAGTCCCAAGTCGCATGACAAGTCGCTCCGAAAGATGGAAACCTGCTTCTTTAGAAATGGGAAGTACATCTTTGACTTCTCAGATGTAGTGGCGGCTTCCTCCCAGCCAATAGCTGGCTTTAGAGCCTGGACATAGGGCTGAACTAGGAAAAGGTTGAAGTCTGAGGGCCGAGCTCTTCTGAGGTATCCTCAGATGGCCTACTATCATCCAGACGTCTAGGAGGGATACTTGCTGCGTGGTGAGAGGATACTCTCGAGGATGGGTCAGGAAGAGTTAAGTTCTCTGGAGGAGGTTGAGCTAATTGCTGCAATGGAACTGCTGTTGCTCGTTCTGCTATTTAACCCCTGCCCATTTTTTGAGTAGGACAGCTTACCTGTTAACAGCTTTTGCAGACCTATTGGCTGATAATGGGATGACCCTGCATGGTCGGCATTTAGGGATTTGAGAGTTGTTAAATGTGAAGAACTGTCTTTTCACGGATGAACCCTCGCCGCTTGCATGGTATCCTGATCTAGATGGTATGCCCTGGATGGGGCCTTCATAGGTTTGTTTATGTAGCCTTGATATCCACTTGGACTTTTTCTGGTGTACAAGGCTAAAATATATAAACGTACCAGCATAAGTGCTCTTTTTTTTCACACATCTGAACGACGGTCCCTACCTTAAAGTGGATGTAAACCCGAAATTTTTTTTTTTTTTTTTCTTCCTATGATTTGAGCCCAGTCTTGCCACAAAGAGTTAATCCAGCTCTGAGCAATCCTCTTATTGTTCAGTGAGATAAATCTTGACAAACAGAGAAAAACTTTGTCAAAGCCTCACCCTTGCTGTGAGTGACAGGTGATTTACATCTCTCGTGCACTAGCCTAAGAAATACATTATTTTTTAATTCCCACCCCAATCCTTTCTTCAGCAGCTCTGCAAGGATTGGCTGTTCCACACCTCAGCATGATTTGGCATGCTGAAGTCATGTGGTTACTTTCCTGTCTTTTCACTGGATGTTAGAGATCATAGCAGAAGTTCAGTGTAAGAAATACACAGGAGAAATGCATATTGACAAGGGGAGTGTAGAGGTGGGCGGGGAGTCTACTGACATCACGACTCCACCCACCGAGCTCCAGACAACAGACCCACCCATTTTAAAAAGGAGGCTTCTCCCCACAGCTCATCAGTTGTAGTAGAGTTTCTCCGGCTCAAGCTGGAACAGATAATCATAACATGGTTAATATATATATATATATATATATATATATATATATATATACACACACACACACACACACACACACACATATGCATATATATATATATATATATATATATATACACACACACATACATATACATACACACACATATACATGAAGGGCGGGTAGTTCGTTGTCCTGAAAGACTCCTGGAGGAAACCAGCGGTGATTGGCTGGTGAAACGCGTCAGCACGTGACGTCAGCACGTCATTTCGGAGCCGCGATCACAGGGCGTTTGAATGTTTCACCGGGACCTAACAGCTGACGACCGGCTTATACCATCTGACAGAAGGCACTGATACAGCGGAACTTTTTCCACCAGACGGCAGAAGCAAATGCAACTTCTTTCATCAACAAGTAATTACCTGGGGTAGAGCCTGCGATCCTGTGAGCTGCTGATCCACTTGGTGAGAGTATCACTCCTATTTATATTACCAATGCAGCCTTGTCGTACCTGCTCCCCCTCACTGCTTGCTACTTACATGAACTGCTTTGCTTGTTATGCCCTGAGTTACTATCGCCTACAATAGATGTTGCCGGTCATTGTTATCAGCCTGCATATGTTATATGTTCAGCTCCCGGACTGTTATTAACCTCTTATTGGTGTTCATACAACATTGAAACCTTTGCAATAATTTAAAGTCAACTTGCATTCATCCACCCACCCCCACACCGCCATATCATCTATACTGTTGATTTGAGGACTCATATCATCCCATTACCTGTCTATTTAGTAGTAATCTGCTGCTGTGATTGGTGTGTGTATGGGGTATGTTTGGCCGCGGCTCCGTTGTTTTTAATGATAACGTTATCAATTTTATTAGTTATCTGATATCTTCCCTGAATTGCCCACTATTTTCTTCATTTTGTATATTTGTGTGGTGTTTATAGCTCATTAAATAAATTTGTTTCTTTGACAGATTGTGTTTGGGCTTTTGCCTTCTTTTGGGGAATCTCTTTTTCCTAGTTATTTTTGCAGGACCTTTCTGCCAAATGCCTGATCACCAGCTGACAGAAGATCCAGTGTGTATTGATGGACAAACGTAAGATAACTTAACCACGTAGCCGCCTTACAAATTTGATCTGGGGTGGCAATAGCTTTTTCTGCCCATGTAGTGGCTAGAGCTCTAGTAGAGTGTGCTCGTATTTCCTGAGGAGGAGACAAACCCAACTGGACATAAGCTTCTGAAATAGCCAATCTTAACCATCTGGCAATTGATCCCTTTGAATGATGCCGTCCTTTTCTTTTGCCAGAAAACAAAACAAATAAGAGTCCGAAGACCTGAAGTCCTTTGTTTCTTCTAAGTAATGTAATAAAGTTCTTCTTACATCCAAATTATGAAATTCTTCCTTACTTCCTGAATGATCTGAACAAAAAGTTGGCAGGATGATTTCCTGCGACCTGTTATGGACCGATGCCACCTTTGGTAAAAACCCCGGATCTGTTCTAAGCACAATCCTGTCTGGGTAAAACATAAAGGGCTATTTAGCTGAAAGAGCATGACGTTCTCCAATTCTTCTCGCAGTCGTAACTGCAACTAAGAATACCGTCTTCAGAGTTAAATTCCTTAAAGAGATTGACTAACGGCTCAAAAGGATCTTTTGTGAGTACCTGTAAAACCACGACAAGTCCCATTTTGGAAAATGTTTAGTGGGAACTGGTCTGGACCTAGTAAGTGACTAAACAATCTTGTAACCAAGGGAACTGAGGAAATAGGTTGATCCAGATATACTCCTAGGGCAGCCACTTGTACTTTAAGAGTGCTAATTGCCAGCCCCTTGTCCACCCCATTTTGTAGAAATTCCAGAACCGATACAATGTCTTCTAAGGTTCGGTTTGCCGAACGACACCAAAAGTTGTAAACTCTCCAAACTTTAGCGTAGATATCGCTAGTCACTTTCTTTCTACTAGCTAGTAGAGTGGACACTAGAGGCTCTGACAAACCTTTGTTCTTTAACTACTTCAGCCCCGGAAGGATTTAACCCCTTCCTGACCAGAGCACTTTTTACAATTTGGCACTGAGTCGCTTTAACTGTTAATTGCGCGGTCATGCAATGCTGTACCCAAACAAATAGAGCTTTCTTTTGATGGTATTTGATCACCTCTGCCGTTTTTATTTTTTGCGCTATACACGGAAAAATACCGAAAATTTTGAAAAAAAAATGTTTTCTACTTTTTGTTCTAAAAAAAAATCCAATAAACTCAATTTTAGTCATACATTTAGGCCAAAATGTATTCGGCCACATGTCTTTGGTAAAAAAAAATGTCAATAAGTATATATTTATTGGTTTGCGCAAAAGTTATAGCGCCTACAAACTAGGGTACATTTTCTGGAATTTACACAGCCTTTAATTTATGACTGCCTATGTCGTTTCTTGAGGTGCTAAAATGGCAGGGCAGTACAAAACCCCCACAAATGACCCCATTTTGGAAAGTAGACACCCCAAGGAAATTGCTGAGAGGCATGTTGAGCCCATTGAATATTCATTTTTTTTGTCCCAAGTGATTAATGACCAAAAAAAAAAAAAAATGTACAAAAAGTTGTCACTAAATGATATGTTGCTCACACAGGCCATGGGCATATGTGGAATTGCACCCCAAAATACATTTAGCTGCTTCTCCTGAGTATGGGGATACCACATGTGTGGGACTTTTTGGGAGCCTAGCCGCGTACAGGGCCCCGAAAACCAATCACTGCCTTCAGGATTTCTAAGGACGTACATTTTTGATTTTACTCCTCACTACCTATCACAGTTTTGAAGGCCATAAAATGCCCAGATGGCACAAACCCCCCCCCAAATGACCCAATTTTGGAAAGTAGACACCCCAAGCTATTTGCTGAGAGGCATGTTGAGTCCATGGAATATTTTATATTTTGACACAAGTTGCGGGAAAGTAACAATTTTTTTTTTTTTTTTTTGCACAAAGTTGTCACTAAATGATATGTTGCTCACACAGGCCATGGGCATATGTGAAATTTGCACGCCAAAATACATTTAGCTGCTTCTCCTGAGTATGGGGATACCACATGTGTGGGACTTTTTAGGAGCCTAGCCGCGTACGGGGCCCCGAAAACCAATCACCGCCTTCAGGATTTCTAAGGGTGTAAATTTTTGATTTCACTCTTCACTGCCTATCACAGTTTCGGAGGCCATGGAATGCCCAGGTGGCACAAACCCCCCCCCCCCCCCCAAATGACCCCATTTTGGAAAGTAGACACCCTAAGCTATTTGCTGAGAGGCATTGTGAGTATTTTGCAGCTCTCATTTGTTTTTGAAAATGAAGAAAGACAAGAAAAAAAATTTACGCCCTTAGAAAGCCTGAAGGCGGTGCTTGGTTTTCGGGGTCCCGTGCGCGGCTAGGCTCCCAAAAAGTCCCACACATGTGGATCGGGGGGGGGGGGGGAATTGGGGTGTTGTGTGCCTGGCATGTTCTACTGTGTGTGTTGTGCACTCACATTCCAGTCTTCTCTCCTCGGCGCCGGAACGGAAAATACCGAGCCGAGGAGAGATGACATCATTTCCTCTGCCTCTGTGTACAATACAGAGGCAGGGAAATGATCCCATTGGCTGGGAGCGATCGCGAGGGGGGGGGGGCACGAATGGATGGCCTCCCCCTCACCACCGATCGCCGGGGGAGATTTGCCGACCGCCGCAGGCACCGGGGGGGGGGGGTCCGATCGGACCCCCCACCCGCGGATAGGCAAGGACGTACCTGTAAGCCCTTTTGCCTGCCCGTGCCGCTCTGTGGACATACATCGTCGTGCGGCGGTCGGCAACTGGTTAAGAGCTGGTCCTCAGATACCAAGCAGTGAGACTTAGTCTGACTATATCTGGATGATACACTTGACCTTGAAGTAGTAAGACCTGTCTGAGGGAGAGCTGCCAGAATGGCTTGACCGGCATTTGAAAGATGGAAAAAACCCTTTTTGGCCAGTACGGTGTGACCAAGATTACTGACACCTTCTCCTTTTGTATCTTCAATACCAAAGGAATTAGCTGAAAAGGGGGGGGGGGAAGGCATAACCCAGCTGAAACTTCCAAGGATGTGCAAGGGCATCTATCCCCATCGATCCGTTGTCTCGGTGCAGAGAGAAGAACTGAGGGAGCTGAGCATTTTCTCTTGATGCAAATAAATTCACCTGCGGGCACCCCCCACAACTGGGTGATTAGAGTGAAGATTTCTGGATTCAGACTCCACTCTGCCTCCTGAATTTTTTGTCTGCTCAAGAAATCTGCCACTCCGTTTAGCTTCCCTTGAGATGTACTGCTGACAGGGAAAGTAGATGCCTCTCTGCCCATTCTAGGATCTCTGATGACAGCAATAGAAGAGTCCCGCTCCTCGTGCCCCCTTGTTTGTTCAGGTATGCCACTGTGGTGGCATTGTCTGACAGTATTTGCACATGGGACCCTTGAAGGTTTGGAGAGAAGGCAACCAAGGCTAGGGCGACTGCTTTTAACTCCCTCCAATTTGATGACCTTACTGCTTCTACTTGGGACCATACTCCCTGAGCTATGTTTTGACCCCAGTGGGCTCCCCATCCCGAACTGCAGCAGTCTGTCGTGATCCTTCTCTCTGTTGGGAAGGATCAGAGTAAACCCCTTGACAGAATTTTTTGATTTCTCCACCACCAAAGATTCCTCTTTACCCTGGTGGAAAGTTTTACCCTTGAGTCTAAGGTTTATGGACTGTGATCGCAGACTCTTAAGAAAAAAAACTCTAAAAAAGGGGTCTGAAATGGAGTCTTGCCCATTGAATGGCCAGCATAGTTGAGGTCAAGGTTCCTAGTACTGACATAATCCTTCTGATTGATACCTCCTGGTTCGTCTGAAGGCTGGATACTGCATGCAATACCTTTACTTTCTTCTCTTCTGGAAGAAAGATCCTTTGTTCTAGAGAGTATAGATACCCTAGAAATTGGACTCTTTGTGCTGGATTGAAATTTGATTTTTGGATGTTTACAATCCAACCTAAGGCCTCCAGATGATTGCGAGCCATGATCAAGTCCACCTGTAACTTTTCCCTGGAAGGGGCAAAGAAAAGGAGGTCGTCCAGGTAAGGGACGACCACAATCCCTTGTAGCCGGAGGGGAGCTAGGGCTTCCGCCATAATTTTGGTAAATATTCGAGGGGCGGAAGACAGGCCAAACGGGAGGGCCCTGAACTGAAGGTGCAGAACCTCCCTCCCCATATTTACTGCCAGCCTTAGGTATTTCTGAGACTGAGCGTCTATAGGTACATGCAGGTACGCATCCCTTAAGTCAATTGATGCCATAAAGCATCCCTTGACTAAGATTTCTTACCGAAAAGATGGAGTCCATGCGGAATCGCCTGTATTTAACTGACCTTGGGGCCTGTTTCCCTTTTCCTGATTTTTTGAGGTCGAAAAAAAACACTTAACCGGCTGTTTTTTCTTTTTTATAGGAAAGGATTTCTTTTTATTAGCTGTTCTATCCAAAACAGACTCTAGCTCAGGACCAAATAAAAGATCTCCCAAAAAGGGAACTCCACATAATTTATTTTTGGAAGCTGCGTCCCCAGGCCATGTTTTCAGCCATAAAGCTCTCCTAGCTGAGTTGGTCAAGGCCCCTGATCTAGCCGACATCCTTATTGATTTTGCAGAGGCGTCAGAAATATATGCTACATGCTGCAGCTGCCGTTAGGGTTGAGAAGGAATCTAGAATCTGCTTGGGTGAATCAGCTATAATATGTGCTTTTAGCTGATTCAGCCAGAACTCCATATTTCTGGAGACACAGGTCGTAGCCATAGCTGGCTTAAGATTCCCCATAATGGACTGCCAGGCTTTTTTAAGTTGTTGATCCACCCTTTTGTCCATAGGATCCTTCAAAATAACCATGTCTTCAAATGCCAAATCTGTTGATCTGGACACTTGGGGAAAAAGCTGCATCCAACTTCGGAACTTTGTTCCAAAGTGGCTCGGGATCTTCATTAAATGGGAAACGCCTCTTATGTGCTCTTGGGAAAAAAGGTTTTCTTTCTGGATCAGCCCATTGTTTCCTAATGGTCTCCGAGATTACCAAATGTACAGGGAAAGTGCGACCTGTTGCTTCACTAAGCCCTACATACATTCGATCATGCAGCGATAATTCTCTTTTTTCTTCCTCCATTCCCAATGTTGCATATATATTGCTTTCAACAGACAGCTTGTATCTTGAAGGTGCATCCTCTGCCTCTTCCTCCTCCTCTTCTCCAGAGTGAGAGGGGGAATGCTCCCTTTGGGTAGGCGGGCCAGCCTCAGCCTCTACCGTTGGGATTAAATGTGAGTCCTGAGAGGGGTCTGAGGTAGTTGCCTGACCTAATGCTGGTGTTACAATAGAAGAGCGAAAGGCCTGTATAGTAGCGTCTAGCTCTTTCTTAACTGATGTAATTATGTTGCTGCATGCAGAAGAAGCCTCTTCCTTGACTAAGGAGTCAATGCTAATTTGGCATAAAGTCTTCTTCCAACCCTCTAGTAACTTTGTCTTACATGAGGGGCATCTTTTTAACAGCTGGTTCAGAGCTCTTAGCATGCCAGAAAAAAAAATGACAAGAGAAAACACCAGCATCTAATGAGTCAAAGCTTCCTCCTAACGGACTCACCACAGGTGCACAGGTAGAACATCAGCTAACCCCCTGTGCCCAGACAGGCCCCAGCCACCAAGGGGGAAAAAAACATTTGTGAGAGAGGCACCATAGTAACCAGGATAGTTCCCCATACCCTCTTACCTGGGCCTTGCTGGTGCCCGTGCCTGTCCCACTTGTGGCTGCCACAGAATCCATAGTGGTGCTGCTCTTCGTTCGGTGGCTTGCAAACGCCGGTTCCGGAGTCCAAAAACGCCGTTGCGCCGGACCGGACTCAGAATATAGGCACCAGGACCGCTCCTCCTTTTCCCCTGCGCCATTTCCTCAGGAAATTGCAATGCGCCCGTTCCTAGTTCTGCCCCCTTGCCAGATACCTCATTTCCGGCTGGCCGAGTCTCTACTCTACTCTGCCTCTACCACGATGGCAGCGATCTGTAACGCAGTCATGCGGTTTGAAATAAAGCCCGCGAATGGCTGCCGCCGCCTAAGGAGCGGCTCCAGGAACAGTCCTGCTCGCTTCGAAGCAGGAAAGGAAAAAAGGAGCCCACTTACCAGCAACCCTGTGGCGCGGTGTGGGAGGAACAGACTCTCTGGAGGAAAAATAGGTATGGTGGGGTAAGTAGCCTGGCCTCTCAGGACAGCACCATAAGATATCCTGGCCCACACTAGGTGTTCCCTTGCCGGAGGAAACACAAAAACTGATGAGCTGTGGGAAGAAGCCTCCTTTTAAAATGTGGTGGAGTTTGGGTTTCCTGTTTCCTAGTGGGTGGAGCCACTCATGTGCTGTCCTGAAAGACGATAAGTGAAAAAAAGATTTTTGACAAAGGGCAAAAAAATAAATATGCCCCTATTCAAGACGGCCGTCACAACCTCAGGCCAGACCGCGCAAGAGCAGCCGGCGGCACTAGGACCTATGCGGCCCGCCTGTCTCAGCCCGGCTGCTTTCTCTGCTGCAGGGTTGAGCAAATGCCAGTATATAAATGCAGATAGGAGCTCTTAGTTAAGAGACAACTGCTGTCCCAAAAGGCCCACAGAGGGGACTCCCTTCCTCATTAGCGCATTTAGGTGCCCAAGAATAGGGACTCACCTGGGAGAGGCTTGAACCCAGCTGGAAGCTGCCGAATGCAGAGGTAAGGGACGTTCGACCACCATTCACTGACTATGAGGTATAAGAAAAAAGAAAAAAAAAAAGAAAGGAGAGAATGCTGGGGGTGCACTAATCCTTTTCTTTATTATTTACTGGTCCTGAGGGAGGAGCCAAGGGGGCTTGTCAAAGGTATGCTGCCATGGAGGCACCAGGAAAGTTTTGTCTTTAGTTATACTTTAAGGACTAACAGTAAAAATATACTGTTACATGCATCTAGTTGCCACTCCTCATACAAGCAAGGACATTTCAAGGTGGCAATTCATCCGAGTCGCACGTAATTTTTTACAGTTTTACAAACTGATAGGGAAGCTGCCTCACTAGAATCGATACCATGAACAGGATTACAAAAACACTAGATTTTTCTCTACTCGCCTTAAAATCCCTTTTATTTACAGACACAGCTCTTCCCATTCTTGACCCTAGGGTTATATCGCCACCTTCTGGAGTAGGACTAGGCAGAAAAAAAAAAACCCCGAACAAGCACAGCCTACAGGCAGTCGTAACTGGTCGTAAACGTGATTCAGCCACAACCACAAAACGAATCCGACCACCAAAAAGGGAGCTGTGGCTGACAGGTACACGTGGAGTACCCGAACCACATCTAACTAATGCAGTGCAACCTCAGTAGGGTGAGATGGCCGAGGGCACAAGGAAGGAAGGACAATGCCACCTTTTAGGTGAAAGGCAGATACCACTTTTGGGAGAAACTAGGGATGCAGACGTAGAACTGCTTTATCCTTGCGGGGAACCAAATAGGGAGACTTACAAGTCAAGGCCGCCAGCTCGGGCACTTGAACAGAAGTAACGAAAGGCAACCTTCTGCGAGCGTGAACAAGGGGGATCTCCCTAATGTTCTCCAACGGTGGCTTCTGAAGTACCAAGAGTACCAGGTTCAAGTCCCATGTGACAGCAGTGAGTGCACAGGGGGAACAACATGCTGCACCCCTTGAACAAAAGTACGAACCAAGGAATGAGTAGCTAAAGTGTGCTTTAAAAAAAAAATAAATCGTAAGCAGACATTTGACCCTTAATAGTACTCTAGACCAGCTTCTGATCAACACCACGTTGTAGGAAAGCTAGGATTCTACATAGATAAGAAGCGCGGATGCCAACTCACAGCCTCACACCACAAAATGTAAGCCTTCCAGGTGTGTTAAATCCTCCAGTAAGTGGATTTACACGCCTTCAACTTTGTGGGGTTTACAGAAGCCGACAACCCTCCAGTCTCTCAGCACTTGGCTTTCAATAGCCAAGCCATCACAGCCAGAAACCGTAAAGCAGGGTGGAAGATCATTCCTCGAGACAGAAGGTCCTCACGCAATGGCAGCCACCGGGGGGGGGGGGCGGCCATCTGTACCACGTTGGCGTACCAGGGGCGCCGAGGTCAATCCAGAGCTAATAGAATAACCGGTATCCCTTTGGGCTCTATTCTGCGCAGTAGACGGGGGGGGGGGGGAGGCATAAATGACCCGAAAACTCCAGGCAAATGAGATGAAACACCTCCGGGTGTAGAGACCACTCTTCCTGATCTAGCAACTGGTGGCTGAGGTAGTCCGCTTGCCAATTTTCTATTTCCCCCAAATGCAGATGGCACCTGAAGTTTCGCACACCGAACAATGTGAGAAACCTCCAAACTCCTCGTCCGTGCCTGGATCCTGACTGGACGTCTGCTTAGAAGCTCCGTCCAATGGGAGACAATCTAATCACACGCAACTCCAGAATGTTGATCAGTAGTTTAGACTCCTGACATTCAATGGCCTTAGGCGGACTGGGCCTAGAACACTCCCCCAGCCGGCCAAATTGGCATCTGTCGTGATCACCGTTCAATGGAGAGGAAGAAACTATTTTCTGACCCAAAGGGCATGGAGACCATATCCATAAGAGAAGCAAGGCCTTGGTCAGGTGTCCCCATGCCAATCTGGAAGTCTAAGGACGTCAGCGATTTGTTCCACTTGACAAGATCTTTCTGCGAGGCCAGAGTGTGAAACTGGGCATAGGGAACCGCCTTGAAAGTGGACACTGAGGCTCAGAAACCGCATGCAGAGATGACCACTTGCAGCAGCAACCGCACCGCGGAGAGTGACATTTTTACGGTGGTTACCCCTTGGGCAGAATCAGCCCCAAGTATTCCAAGCATTGGGCCGGGAACAACACGGACTTCTAGAGGTTCAGCACCCAGCCGAACTCCTACAGAGTGTGCATGATGATCGCCACATTGGGGGTTATTTACTAAAACTGAAGAGTGCAAAATCTAGTGCAGCTCTGCATAGAAACCAATTTGCTTCCAGGTTTTATTGCCAAAGCTTAGTTGGACAAGCTAGTTAGAAGCTGATTGGCTATCATGTACAGCTGCACCAGATTCTGAGTGCTCCAGTTTTAGTAAATCAACCCCATTGTCCATCAGTGCAGAATCTGACTCTGCTCACAGGAGAAGATCATCCAGGTAGCCTACGAGCACGATCCCCCACTGTCTCAGCAACGCCAGAACTGGGGGCAGCACTGACCAGGGGAGCCGAAGCCAAAGTGTACCAAACTGATAGTGCCTGGCACAGATGGGGACATGCGAGTAGGAGTCCTTGATGTCTATGGAGGCCAGAAGAATGATGAAGGGCAGTCACCACAGAATGAATGGACTCCATTCTGAACTTCCGTACTTTCACAAAACGATTCGGACAGACACCTTCCTTCCTCGGGACTGAACAAGCTGGCGTAGATGTGATCCCCTATATAACCCCTCCCACACAGGAAGAACTTCAGTTTTGTAGCAAGCACTGAATCCTCAAAAAGAGGGGAGGAATCTCCAAGTCCCATGATGCACTCAAACAAAAGGAATTAACAGGTAAGTATTTTCTTTTTTATACATTAGGGGACACATAGTCAGGCTAATATTCATTACCTGCTGGTACATCCCAGAGCGATAGCCTTGAGGGTAGGGAGACACCCTGCCAAACGATAGCCATCAGAACTTCTACAGCAGGCCGCAGTACACTACGGCCGAAAGCCGAATCCTCGGCTGCTCGAACATCCACTCCATTTTGTGAACATACACACTGAAAACCAGGTAGCAGCCTTACAAATCTGAGCCACAGATATCTGATGGTGAAAAGCCCAGGAGGTTCCTATACCCCTGGTAGAATGAGCTCTCACCCTAAAGGGAGGAGCTTTATGTTCCGGACTGAGTCTGAATGATCAATTGACGGACCCAATTGGCAATGGAAGCCTTGGAAGCTGCCTGCCCCTTCTTGGGTCCTCTTGGTTAAAAAAAAAAAAAAAAAAAAAGGGAGTCTGATCCTCGGATCTCCGCAGATCTAGACAAATAAACCTGGACTGCCTGGACAACGTCCAATGAATGCAGTCGTGTCTCTCTTCCGCCGAACAAGGCAGAGAGAAAAAAAAAAAGGCAAAATAATGTCCTGATTTAACTGAAAGGCCGACACCACCTTTGGCAAAAAGGATGGAACAAATCGTAACACGATCCTGTCATGGTGAAGGATCAAGCATGGTTTCCCTGCGCAAAAGGGCCGCCAACTGACACTTCTAGCCGAGGTGATGGCCATCAGGAAAGCTAGCTTGCGTGACAGCAAGTCTGATGGAATTTCCTTGATAGGTTCAAATGGTTGTTTCTGTAACACAGACAGCACCAAGTTCAAGTCCCAAGGACACATAGGTGACCTAATGGGGGGAAGCAAGAGAGTTGCCCCCTGCATAAAGGTTTGGATCAGTGAATGGGAGGCTAAAGGCCCTTGGAAGAATACTGATAGGGCCGAAACGTGACCTCTGATTGTACTCAAAGCCAATTTGATTTCCACAGCTGACTGTAGAAAAGAATTCTCCCAATTACGTATTTCCGAGGATGCCATTTTTTGGCTTCACACCAAAGCAATACAAGTCTTCCAGACCTTATGATAAATTTTCCTAGTGACAGCTTTTCTAGCATTCACTAGGGTAGACACTACTGATCCCGAGATGCCACGGTCCTTTAACACTCTGGCTTCAATAGCCATGCCGTCAAATTTAGAGACTGTAAATTGGGGTGAAATATAGGACCTTGAGACAGTAGATCGGGGTGATGTGGAAGCGTCCATGGCCCGTCTATTGTCAGTCTCACAATCTCCAAGAACCAGGGCCTTCTGGGCCAGGCTGGTGCCACCAGAAAGACTGGAACCTCCTCTTTCCAAATCCTGCGCAACAAATGTGGAAGCAGAGGGATCGGAGGGAAAGCATAAACCAGAGAGAACTGTCCATGGAACTATCAGAGCACCTGCCAGAGGAACCCTTGTTCTGGATACATATTGCTGTAGCTCGTTGTTGAACCTGGATGCCAATAGGTCGACCTCTGGCCATCCCCAATGCTGGCAAATTTCCTGGAACATCCCTGGGTGTAGGGACCATTCCCCCGAGCAGATCTGCTGGTTGCTGAGATAATCTGCCTTCCAGTTCTCTACTCCCGGGATATGGACTGCAGATATAGTCGGCACATGTCCTCTCTGCCCAGGCCAGTATGTGTTTCACCTCCTTCAGAGCTGAACAACTCCTGGTACCGCCTTGGTGGCTTATATAGACCACTGCAGTGGCACTGTCGGACGGAACCCCGATAGGGCAGTCCTGAAGCTCCACAGTCCAGGACTGTAGGGCCAGACGTACTTCCCGTAATTCCAGGACCTGTTCTGTCCCTGGCCATTTCCCCTGAGCTGTGAGCCCTTTTAAGGTCGCTCCCCAGCCTGAGAGACTGGCATCTGTAGTCTGTATTTTCCAAGTTACCGGGAGGAAGGTTCTGATCCTGCAACCATCAGTTTAGGCTTAAGCGTGCCCGTGGAGATAAGCACATTGGATAATCCAAAGGGGTTTTTCTCTTCTGATCCAGGCCAACAAGAGTCTTGTTGTAAAGACCTGGAATGGAATTGGGCATAGTGTAATGCCCCGGAGGATACCATCCTCCCTAGAAGACTCATACAGAGCCGAATGGAGGGTTGTCTGGTGCCTTATCTGACGCGCCTGAACCTTCAGGGCACAAATCCTTATAGGTGGCAAGAATACTCTTGCTTGAACCATATCTAGGATCAGACCTAAATACTTTAGACTGAGCTGGTTTTTAAGGCTGACTTTTCGGTATTTATGATCCAGCCTAAGCTTTTCAAATAGCGCACTGTGCATATTTATGCTCTGTTCTAGAGCCTGTAATAAGTGATCTCTGAGTAGGTCGTCCAGATACCCGAGCACTAGGATCCTTGGACCCAGTACTGGTGCTAGGCCCCTTTGTGAACACCCGGGGAGCTGTAGCCAGCCCAAAGGGTAGAGCCACAAACTGAAAATGACGTTCCTCTACTGCAAAACGTAGGAACCTCTGATGAGGCTCAAAGATAGGTATGTGTAAATACGTGTCCTTTATATCGATGGCTAGAAAGTCTCCCCTCTGGAATGAGGCTACTACTGAGCGGACAGACTCCATCCGAAAGGACTGTATCAATAGATACTTGTTCAGGGATCTTAGGTCCAAAATGGACCTTGTGTCCCCTGTTTGGTTTCTGAACCGTAAACAGGCTCGAGTAAAACCCTGTGCCCCATTCGAGTTATTGGAACCTCTACAATCACTCCTTGATGCATTAGATGATGTAGTGCCTGAAGCAATAAGTTTCTTTTTGAAGGATCCGTGGGAACGCTGGATCTTAAAATCCTCTGAGGGGGGAACCCCCAGCAACTCCAGCTTTCAACCGCGAGCTACAATTGAGATGACCCACTCATCCTGAATTGTTCTCCAAATGTCTGCAAAGTGCAGCAGCCTTCCCCCCCCACTCGATGGAGTGGGGGCGTCCCCTCAAAAGGAGGGCCTGGTGCTGAGTTTAGAAGAATCTTGGACCCAGGGCTTCTTCTGGCCCTGGCCTTGCAGATTGCCCCTGGCACTAGCGCCCTGTTGGAGGCAGAACCGCTTGATGCTGAGACACTGGGGGAAGCAGTCCCTGAGGTTTTAAAACGAGGGACGTCTGGTGCTTTTCTTCAAAGGAAGCAGAGAACTCTTCCCTCTGGAAATCTTTTGGATATATTTGTTCAAATGATCACCAAATAAACTTTCCCCATGAAAAAGGGAAACATGCCAATAACTTTTTACAAGGAAGCTCCGCTGACCAGTTCTTAAACCACAAGAGTCTGTGCATATGTGCAGACGAGAGAGCCAAACGAGAAACCTGCTGTATGGAATCCTTTAAGGAGTCAGTAGCAAAACACAGGGCTTGAGAAATATCTGTCTTACTTTCAGGCAGATCATCCTCCTGGTTAGGCCTATCAGGCCGTTTGACCTGATCCTTTACAGACTAGGAGATACCAATTGCTGCAACAGTTGGCTGAATAGCTGGACTGGCCAAAGAAAAGCAAGCCTTTAAAGCGGTAGTAAACCCACTGACTTTTTTTTCCCCTACACCTGTAAGGGAAAAGGCATAATGAGCCAGTATGCACCGCATACTAGCTCATTATGAGATACTTACCTTAGAACGAGGCGCCGGCATCTCACCCAGTCCACGCCAAGGGAGCCGACATTTTCCCTCGGCATGTCTTCTGGGTTTCCCGGCTCCGGCGCTGTGAGTGGCCGGAGACCTCTTCCCGGCAAGGTCGAGCATCTGCCGGGCTTTCAACCGAGAATCTCCTGTGCGCATGCGCCGCTGCAGTCAGCGGCTCACTGCAAGGGGAATATCTCCTAAACCATACAGGTTTAGGAGATTTGTTTTTACCTACAGGTAAGCCTTATTATAGGCTTACCTATAGGTAACATTTTAAAAAATAAGTATACAACCGCTTTAATGACTCCTATTTGTCAACAGGGTCTTTCAAGCCCTGTGCGTTATCTACCGGACAAGTTAAGTTGTTGTTTAACCTCCCTGGCGGTTTTCCCGAGTGTGGCTAGGGGTTACATTTCAGCACCATTAGCGGTAACCCCAAGCCACACTCGGGATTGCATCGCAGGATCCTGGTGTGGCTTTACTTACCTTGTCCCCATGGATCCTGCGATGTCCCCCGCAGTGTCCGCAAGCTGTGTCCTCCTCCGAAGCCTCTCCTTGCCAGGCTCCGTTCCCTGCGAGCGTCGCGACGCACGGGGGCGGAGCTCGGTGGCAAATTCAAAAAAAATGTAAAATCATAACACATACAGTACTGTAATCTTACAGATTACAGTACTGTATGAAATTATTTCACATCCCCTTTGTCCCCAGTGCTTTGGCCCATGCCCTGCATGCAGTTTTATATTGCATATACTGTTCTTTCTGCCTGGAAACTGGAGATTGTCCATAGCAACCAAAAAGTGTCCCTTTACGTCAAAAATGGCTTTAGACCAGCTAGAAAACAGCGATAGTAAATTAGAACACTTGCAGAATTGAGCGATAGTGAATCGTGGGGAAATTTATTTTATTACTATTTATTTTTATTTTTTTTAATTATTTTTTTTTTTTTTATTATATTATAATTTATGTTTCTGTGTTTCAAACTTTATCATACCCGGGATATCTACTAGACTCTTGTTTGGACAGATCTAAGTGTGTTATTGTTAAGAATTACAGACCTACAATATAAAACGCCAAATTTCCATGCAAAATAATTGTACCGCTTTCAGCACCTAAAATCCGAAATAATCATACCGCCAGGGAGGTTAAAGGAAGAGACTGCTGCATCTACTGCTTCCATGCTCCATTTTTTAACAAACTTTTCATCCATGGGATCTAAAAGGGAAAACCTCTTAGGAACAAAAATCCTGTCAGGATGTTCCCAATCAGCATACACCGCCTGTTCCAAGGGGGTGTAGGGGGAAAAGCCCGTGCGGCCTGAAAATGCCTCAGGGATGACAAAGAGGACCGGGGGGCTCATCACCTCTGCAAGAGGCAACTTAAAGCCTGAACAAACAATTTCAGTCAGTGTCAGGATAAAAAGCCTCTGCGAGAGGCAGACATCAACTGGATATCTTCTTGTCCAGATTGCTCGGAAGCAGACTCATCTGCCGAGCCCTCCACAGAGTCCTGAGCATTAAAGCGGGAGTCCTGCGAAAAAATTTTTTTAGATGTCAGCAGCTGCAAATACTGCAGCTGCTGACTTTTAAAATAAGGTCACTCACCTGTCCCGGGGTCCAGCGATGTTGGCACCCGAGACCGAACCGTCCCTCGGTCCTCGGGTGCTGCCGCCGCCATTCTCAGTGAGGGAATCAGGGAGTGAAGCGTTGTGGCTTCACTTCCCGATTCGCTACTGCGCATGCGCGAGTCGTGCTGTGCTTTCTCAATGGTCCCCGCTATCTCCTGGGACCTGTGTCTTTCCCAGGAGACAGCGGGGGAGTGCGGGAGGAGGCATGACTCCCATGGGAGTCTATTCCCAGAAGTGGGTGCAGATACCTGTCTTAGACAGGTATCTGCACCCCCCACCCCCCTGAAAGGTGCCAACTGTGACACCGGAGGGGGGGAATCCGATTAGCGGAAGTTCCACTTTTGGGTGGAACTCAGCTTTAAGCTCTTGCCCAGCCTCAACCCAATCCTGCTCCAGACTAGGAGGCTCTGGGGAGGCTGATCGGTCACACTTCCTGCTACCCGGCGAGATGGAGGCAATCATGCCAGCAGTCCTGTGCTCTAACCCGGCTAGGGCCAAGGACAGTTCATCCTTAGAGCTAAAGGGTGAAGCAGAAGCGTTGACTATGGGCACAATATCAGATAGGTGCAGCGGCTCAGATTGCCCGGAAGCCTCTGGTCTTTCAGGGGATACATCACTAGGGATACGACTAGGTTCATCAGGAACTACTGACGACATTGGTGTGCCCTTCTCTGTAGTGTTAGTCCCGCTCCTCTTTTTTTGAAGACATTTACCAGCCACAAAGAGAGTACTTAGGTGTATTATTAAAACACCTCAGAAGGGAGACCCTTTAATAGGGTTCGCCAAGCCCCTATGCAACAATCCTGCTAAGCACCTCTAGCCTGCCAAACACTTGGTGACTCACGTGACCCAAGTAAGGAAAAATGAACCACTGCAAGGGTCTGTTCAGAGCCTGCTCTGTGTCCTACAGCTGCCTTCTAGAAGCACCGCATGCTTGGTCTACACAGCTTAAATAAGCTGGGTGTACGCTGTAACATTGTGCGTGCGCTCGCACGTGCATGGTCCCGACAAATGGCCGTGGCTGTATTCGCATACGAAGCGAATCCTTGTGCGTCCAGATAAAAGGCTACTGCGCATGTGTGGCGAAGTTGCGTGCGCCATGGCCGCCAAACTGCCAAATCCCGCATCGCTTACAGGCAAAAGCCTGCAGGATCTTGAGTCTTCTTTGCGAGGCTCAGGTACCATTTATCCAAGCATATAAAGCCTGTGTCAAATGGATCCAATCGGTCAATCCCTGATTCCTTTAAGAAACGTTTGTAGGACTAGAGACATGGAGCTCAGAGAGCTCAAACAAACCGCGCCATCCACCTTGCAGACACTGGTAAAAAACTGAAGTGCTTCCTGTGTGGGAGGGGTTATATAGGGATCACTTACTGTCTAAAGACCTTTGGTCTACCAGTGTCCATTCACCTGGAGATGGGGTATAACCCAGCAGGTAATGAATATTAGCCTGACTGTGTCCTTTAATGTATGAAAAAGAAAAACTATTTTGTGCCCTGACAAAATCAGTTTGCAGACCCATTTGTCCGAAAATAGGGAGGTCCACAAATCAATGAATGCGACCCCCCACCCAAAAGTACTCTTCCCTCCAGTAACATCCTTTATAATATTGTCCAGAGTGGCTCCAAATAGCTGTTCACCCTGAAATGGTAAATCGGCCAGGGTCTTCTTAGATGTTTGGTCTGCCAACCAGAACTTAAACCAAAGCATCCGCCGAAGAACCACTGTCGACACGGACAACTTACTTGAGACCCTGTACTAGCTGGTCCGCCAGAGCCACAGACTGGAGGTACCTGCTCATTACCCAAATTGTGGTGTAATAGTTTAGTCCACTCAGTAAGCGTGTGAGACCCCAGGGCTGTGGCCAGCACCTGGCGAAGAGCCGAGCTTCCTATCGTAAACATAGACCAAGCGGTCCACTCCGCCTCCCTGTCTGCGGGGTCCTTGAAAGAAGGGGACCCCTCCACCAGTTTTATGATTGCCTTGCTCGACCTAGAGACGGGTGGATTGATGACAGGAGGAGAGGACCACGTCAGAAGGTTCTCCTCAAAGGGGTAATGCATCAATATAGTCTCAGGCTTGAAAGACCGCTGCAGGAATTCCCAATACTTGTATATGAATCGAAATAGGAAAGGTAGGGGAAAACCTTAGCAGAGTGGGCCGGCTTGTGAGACCCAAAGGGGACAGACACCTCGGTAGCCCCAGCCAGATCCTCGATTTTTAGAGTATCACGTGCCGCAGTAATTAACGCGGCTACCAGTGCTTTTACATGCACGATGGTCAATGAGGAATCCTCCTCACTGTCAGAGGGATCGGGGGCCATGTCATCTGAAAGGGTAGGCCTGCTACGGCGGGGGCCTGCCTCTGGTTCAAAGTCCTCCCCAGAGGTACTTTAACCTAGGTGACAAAAGATTCCAGGACCGCCGACAGAGCGTCCAGGGGAGTAGCAAACCCAGAAGAGCTAGCACCCGCCACGGATGTGGGGGGGGGTGTCTGGGGGAGGGGCACCCACTTCGGATGCCATAGAAGGGTCCCATGCTCAACTGGGCACCACCAGGAACAGAACGCCCACGAGGGAAGGAAGAAAATGCCCCTACCAGCTGCCGCAGAATGGGGGAACCCCAGTAGGACTCCCCACCACCGACCCAGACCTCTGCAGGAGCAGTGCCATGCGCTGTCCGTCTGCCAGATGAAGGGGTATGCCATGCCAAACCTAAACAGACCCCCGGTAAAATGGCTGCCATGGGCAATAGGAAAAACGGCCACGGAGCCAGACACTTAAAGAAAAAAAAAAAAAAGGCAGCCGCGAGGAGAGGGCGCCGGACGCACACCCTGCACCTAGTGGGGGCAGGGCAGAGAACTGAACAGTTGGACCCCCCAGAAGGAAAGCGGGCCAGTCTGGTAGGTAGGGGAGCAGACGGGCCAGGTAGAAAAGAGGAACTGGCAACGTGAAGCTGGCAGAGGTACGATGGCTGCTAAAGAACCAAACACAAAGGGTGGGGGGGGTGGGAGAAAGAGATCCCATAGGACCGACCACCCCAAGGGGTAAGCGCGCCCTGCCTCGCTCCCAGGGAGGCATGTACTCACCTATCCAGCAGGGGTTGTAGGTAACACACCCAAGACAGGGCTGTTGGCCACGGTGACACAGACAACAGGTGTCTGGTCATGTGTCCCTGCAAGACTTGTAACTTGCCGGCCACCCCAGTCCACGATGGGCCGATTGCGGTCGACCCAGCACTTAGCTAAGGTCTGCGCGCTCGATGGCCAGGCTGGGGAAACACAGATCTATGTTATTCGGGCTGTCACCCAGCCCAGCAGTTGAATGAAGATGCTGCAAAATAACAAATGAAAAAAAAAAAAAACCTACAGAACCTCAGGTCCCAGCAGGGAGCCAGGTCCATACTCCTAGACTAGGCAGAAAAAAAACTGAGCTGCCTATAACAGAGTGGGAGTTTACTACCACTTAGGACTGCCTACAGCCGGTGCTGTTCGTGTTCTTTCTGCCTAGTCCTACTCCTGAAGGGGGCGATATAACCCTACAGTCGAAAAAGTGAAGAACTGTGTCAGTCAATGAATGAAAGAAAATCTAGTGTTAAACAAGTTTGCTTAGATGCCAGGAATTTCAGCAGACATACTCTACTCACAAATCAATCTCCTAAGCGAGATGGAACCATCGACTCGCCAAATTTTTTCCCCAAAGTTCACAAATTCAAGAAATAACACACATATCTAGACACCTTCCCACTCTGTATAGCAATGACAGTTATAGAGCAATACTAGGTCAAGGTGTCAGGTATGGAGCCAGGAGAGCACACACCATGGTGCCCCCCTCCCCCAGTCTTTGTTTCTAATCCACAAACACGTATATGGCCGAATACCACCGGCATATATGGGCGCGGAGCTGCCAGGTGTTCATGATGCTGTCATTTGGGTGATCTCCACACTGTCACTTCATGTTTTAATGGCTTTTCCTTAATCACACAACTGGTTAACTGCCACTCTAAATATGTCATATATGAGGACACATGTACTGAGTAACATTCAGTATGTAGGCAGGATCAGTGGCGTAGCTAGCACATCTGGCACCCGAGGCTGTTTTTTTTTTTTTTTTTGCCCCCCCCCCCCAAAAAAAAAATGGTATGTGGCAATATTGCAGTGCCATGCCAACTGTGAGTGTGGCCAGTTTGCATCAACAGTAGGAGGGGCTTAAATGGCCATATGCTTTAATGACTGTGCCACAAGCGAGTATGTGACAGTACAAACCTCAGTACATTAATTTTAATAAAATAAAACTGTTCTATTGTATATCCTTTACACACAGCTAACCTTAAAGTAATATTAAAATCTTTTTTTTTTTTTTAAATAACAAACATGTATTACTTACCTGCTCTGTGTAATGGTTTTGCACAGAGCAGCCCTGATCCTCCTCTTCTCGGGTCCCTCGCTGGCGCCCTGGCCCCTCCTTCTGGGTGACCCCAACCTGCTTGCTGTGAGTGCCCCCACAGCAAGCAGCTTGCTATGGGGCTATATAAGCAGGCGCACTCCCGCCCACTCCGTCTCCTAATTGGCTTAGTGGCTGTTGACAGCAGTGTGAGCAAATGGCTTCTGCTGCTACCAAAAGCCAATAAGGAGTGTGAGTCCTTGGAGAGCCAAGGCACTTGTGGACATCGCTGGATCGGGAGGGGGCTCAGGTAAGAATTAGGTGGGGCTGCTGCACAGGTTTTTTACCCGCATGCATAGAATGCATGAAGGTAAAAAACCTTGTGCGTTTACAACCACTTTAACAAAGCATGTGCTGTACTTAGAATGCAGTAGTCAGGAGTAGGAAATGTAAAACACGGTGAAGGGAATTTATCAAAACTGGTGCAGTCAGAATCTGGAACAGCTGCGCATGACAACCAATCAGCTTCTATCTTCAGCTTTGAAAATGAAAGCCAAGAGCTGATTGGTTGCCATGCACACCTGCTCCAGATTCTGTCTGCTCTAGTTTTGATAAATTCCCCTAAGGCTCCTTTCACACTGAGGCGTTTTTCAGGCGCTAAAGTGCTAAAAATAGCGCCTGCAAAGCGCCCCGAAAGAGCTGCTTAATGCACTTCAATGTGAAAGCCCCGAGGGCTTTCACACTGGAGGGGTGCGCTTGCAGGGCGGTAAAAAATGTCCTGCAAGCCGGAGCGCTGTAGGAGCGGTGTATTTACCGCTCCTAAAGCGCCCCTTCCTATTGAAGTCAATGGGGCAGCGCTGCAAACCCACCCGCAAAGCGCTGCTACGTCGGCGTTTCGCGGGTGGTTTTAACCCTTTTTCGGGCGCTAGCGGGGCGGTTTTAACAACGTTAAAACGACGGTAAAGCGGCGCTATATTTTTTAATTTTTTTTTTTGCCACTTCGGCAAAGTATTTTCTGGGGCTGTGGTTTCAACTTAACAGTTCAATCTCGTCCCTTTTAGAAATTCACATCATTGTGGCATTATCATCAGTATTTATTAACCATTTGCTCGTAATTATAAAAAAAAAAAAATACAAATCAACCCCTTGAAATTATTTACCCCCAACAACCCACCTATACCAACCCCCCCTCCTCCGCCCCAACATCCTCCCCCATCTAACCCTCACTTTGCTTATTTCCTTCCCGGCTCCTCCACCTATTACCATTACTCCTATCTAATCCAATCCTCATTCTTCACGTTTTCACAGATAAGTATAACTCATCTAGTTTCTACATTTATAGTGGGGCATCGAACTATAATCCCCACACCTCGGCCGCTCGGAGTGAGTACTTAAAGTTTACCCAGTCCCTCCATGTCTCCTCGAAGACTTCCATTTCCGTCCCTTCACTGTACCCTAAATATTCAAGGCAGTAAATTTAATTAATCTTGTTAAACCACTCCCGCATTGTAGGTCTCCTTTTATCTTGCCAATATCTAGGAATAAGACTTTTGGCTGCGTTAGGAGGTGTGGTAGTAACGATTTCAAATATATCTTTGTGGGGATTTTACTCCCATGATGTAGGCACACCCAGGGGTCATCGGGGATGTCAATGCTCATGATCTCACTAATGGTTCGCTTAATCTCCCCCCAGTATTTTTTGATTTCCGGACACTACCACCATATGTGCGCCATTGTTCCGATTTCTTTACAACCCCTCCAACATAATTGCGAAGTTTCCTTCTGGATTCTGTGTGCTCTATCTGGAGTGATATACATCCTCGCAAGAATCTTATAATTCATCTCTGAAAGCTTACAGCTAACCGAGGTGGCGTTCACCCTCTTCAGGATCATCACCACCTCCCTTCTGCTTAACCTGATGTCCAATTCCTTCTCCCACTTATCGACATATAATCGGACTAACCACACCCCCTAATTTATTGAGTACTCTATAGATCTTAGAGACGCCCCCCCCTTTTCTCCATACATATTTTCTCCAGGGGGAGTAGGTTCTCCATCGACCTAATTGGCTGCGAGAGTGAATCAACAAAATGTTTCAACTGCCTATACCGCCATGAATCTATGATAAACCATTCATCTTTGGCTTTTAGTTCTTGAAATGTGCAGATCTTGCCCAGTCTCATGACGTCTTTTATTTGGGCGTCATCCTTCAAAATGCACCTCCCAAACAGCTCTTCTTTCCCCGGTGCAAAATAATCTGTGTCCTTGAGCGGAATTAGCGGTGAATTAAACTCCCAGTGCTCCTTTTTGTGCAAGTTATCCCAAATATTAAGTGTATGTTTTGTGATCTCCGTTATTTCCGTGTTCAGTTTTCTACACTGTGGTGGAATCCATACTATCCTACCCAATTCATTTTATTCTCCATTATCACCCATTGCTTTTCTTTGTTATTTTTTACCCAGTCTAATATGCGTGATAGGGCAACCGCCTTGTAGTATTTTCTAATGTCAGGTGCCCCCCACCCCCCCTTAATCCTATCTTTAGTTAATTGTGTAAAATTTATTCGGGGTTTTCTCCCTCTCCAAATGAACCTTAAGAACATAGTGTGCAATTTATTAAAATAAATCTGAGGGATTGAGATTGGTAGCATTTGCATTTTGTAAATGATTTTTGGCAGGATTGTCATCTTAAATAGATTCTTCCGCCCCATGAAAGTTGGGTTTGTGAGACTATTTAATTCAGTCTTGATCTCGTTAAGGCGTAATATAAAGTTCGCTTGGAATGATGACTCTTTAGATATGGTTATTTTAACTCCTAGGTAGTTGAGCTCTTTTATCCCCCATTTGAATGGGAAAGACTTTTGATATGCCTTGTCCCCTACATTGCCTTTATTGATGACGTCTCTGACTTAGTCGGATTAACCCGGAAATTCTACCATATTTTTTTATGATCACTAACAGATTCGGAAGAGTAGTCCTTGGGCGAGTGACAGAACAAAAAGTCATCCGCGAAGGCAGCTAATTTATACTCTTCTTCACCTATTTTAACCCCACCAATATGCGGACTAAGCCTTATCTTCACTAAGAGGGGCTCCAATGCCGTCACAAACAGTAGAGAGAGTGGGCACCCGTCTTGTGCCGTTGTACATTTTGAATGGTTCAGAAAGGATTCCCTTCATCTTCACTCTCGTGTGGGGTGTATATATAAGGCTTTTATCCAGCTAAGCATTCTATCACCCAGTCCGATCTCCTCCAGAGTGTCCCACATGAAGCCCAGTCTACCCTGTCAAAAGCTTTTTCAGCATCGATTGACAGGAGTAGACCTGGGGCTCCACTGTCTTTAATTGTTTGGGCTACCAGAAGTGTTTTGATGCCATTATCCCTCCCCTCTCTGCCTGGTACAAAACCCACCTGGTCTGGGTGGATGATTTCATTGATTATCCGTTTCAGCCTCTCGGCTAGGATTTTAGCGAATAATTTCGCGCCGGCGTTTAAAAGTGATATGGGCCTGTAACTCGAGCATAACGTGCTGTCTTTTCCATCTTTCAATGTGATAGCAATACTGGCTTCTAGTGCTTCTTTCCTCATCTCCCATTTCTCGCCTATCCCATTCATGTATGAGCACATTTTGGGGAACAATAGGTCCTGGAATTTTTTATAATATAGGACAGTCATCCCGTCAGGCCCAGGGCTTTTGCCATTGGGAGTTCCCTGAAGGGCTTTCTTAAGCTCCTGCTCTGTTATAGGGGCCTCTAATATGATTTTATCGCTCTCCGTTATTTTAGGTAGTCTTGCATCCTTTAGAAACTTTTTGATTTTCTCTTATTTTCATTGGTCTCTTGTGTGTTTATGTTAATTGCGTATAACTCTCCAAAAAATTCTTGGAATGCTTTCGCAATATCACATGTTCTATATCTAATTTCCACAGACTTTGTCCTTATTTTCTCAATGTAGTTGGTATTTTTCTTTTTTTTTCAAGGCCCTCGCTAGTAATTTGCCCGGTTTGTTGCCATTTACATATCTATCTTTTTTCACTAGATTATAAGTCTTACGTGTTTCATGCTCGATTAAATCCCTCATTTCTTCCCTTCTCCTGTAAAGTCTTGCCAGCACCTCCCCCTCTCCCGATATCTTATGTTGTTGTTCCAGCTCGTGGATTTCGTTTAACAGGTCGCTCTTCTCTTTTACCCTTCTCTTTTTTTTTTCCGATCCAACCATTATTAATATGCCCCTGATGTAAGCTTTGTGAGCTTCCCAGACTGTGGCCTCCGTGATCTCCCCGGGCACATTTTAAAGTACAGGTCTAGTTCATCTTTGATCCTCTTTTCAATATCTTTGTCTTGAAGAAGTTCATCAATCTCCAGCCTGTACCCTGTGTTTGGGGCCACCGATGCATGGTCTGACAACGTCATGTTACCGATACCCGCATCGGTGATCGCCTCCAATAATCTGTGTTCGACAAGAAAAAAATCTATTCGCGAATACGTCCCATGCACGGGGGAATAGAATGTATAGTCTCTTACGTTATTGTGTTGCATCCTCCAGACATCCACCAGCTGGAGCTGACGCAGCTTCTTTTTGACTTTATTAACCCAAACTCCACCTGTCCCCCGGGCATGGGATGTACTGTCTCTCGCTGGGTCTAAACATAGGTTAAAATCCCCAGCTATAATGGCCCCCCCTTACTTAAATTCTTCAAACTTAGCTAAGGCACCCATTACATATTTAGTTGTATTCTTATTCGGGCCATAGACGTTTGCCAGGGAGCAAGCCGATCCATTTATTTTACCTCTCAAAAAGAAATATCGTCCTTCAGAGTCGTTCATGCTCTCTTCCAGCTTGAACCTTTCCTCTCTGGCAAACCCTATGGCTACTCCTTTTGCTCCCTTGGTTGGGGAGTGTCCATAGAACCATACTGAAAAAATCTCTTGAAAAAATGTTATGGCTCTTACTAATACAAAAATGTGTCTCTTGGAGCATTACCACCTCAGCTTTCAGGAATTTCAATTCACTTAATATATTGGCCCGTTTTATGGGGGAGTTCAAGCCCCTTACATTGTAAGAAATAAAATTAAAGCTAGACATCTTTTACTCTCAGATTACTAACCCATCTGGTGGATAGGATCCCGTATCTTGATAACTTACCCTACCCTGACGCCCCACCCCCCCACCCTACACCCCCACCTCCCTCCCCTGCCCTAACCCACTCCATAACCCAAACCCTCCTTACCCCCGCCGCCCATCCCCCTCAGCCCTACTCCCTCGGGGGGGGGCAGTCCTCCCCATAGCGCCCAAAATCGTGGCCCCCAGGAGGTTGAGCTCAGTTGTGGTCACCTGGCAGCACCCGTTCGCCCCCCAGTTATTTGGGGGTGTCCGCCTCTGCATGGCTCCCCCCCATACCCCCGTCCCCCCATCTCACCCCCCCTCCACCCCTAGCCGCTAGTCAGCTTTCAAAAGTCAGTTTTCTTCTTATTCTCGTACCTCTTATTTATATTTCAATTACTTTCGTCTACATTTAATTACTGGTTGCCACATCTGCTGTTCCTCTGCATTTTCTCTATTTGTCCATTTTTCCCACCACCCCGGGATTTCATTGGGTCCTCTCCTCTAAGTGGTTGCAAAATTTAGGCACATCTTCTGGGAACCTTAAAAATTGCTGATTTACCCTCTTCACGTCATATTAAGCAGGCAGGGAATCCCCACGAATATTGGATATTGTGCACCCTCAACTGTTCCAACAGGGGTTTGAGAGTTCTTCTCCTGGCTAAGGTCTTTGCAGGTCTGGGAAGATTTGGAGGGTGGTTTCTCCATACTTAGCCGGTCGGTTAGTTTTCAGATATGCCCTTATCTGCTCTTTATCCTGGAAATTGTGGAATCTAGCAATGACATCTCTTGGGGCCTCTCCTGTTATTTCGGCGAGCTTCCTAACCCGATGAATTCTTTCTAACTTAATCTTGGTGTTTGATTCTGTTTTATTGACAATATGGCCAAAGGTGTCCATTTTTTCTTGTAATTCGTTTTCCTCTCTTGACTCCGGAAGACCTCTAATCCGAAGATTTTTTCTTCTATTTCGATTTTCTTGGTCTTCGATTTTATATAGTATATTCCTTTGATCACATTGCATCTCGGCCATCTGTGCCTTAAGCATTTTGATCTCTTCTCCCTGAGAGACCAACCTTTCTTCAGTGTCCTCGACCCTTTTCAATATACGATTCATACCTTCATGCAAAGTTGCCATTTCACCTTTTATTGTCGCTTCCAATTTCGCAAACATTTCAGCCATTTCATCTTTTGTTGGTAGCTGTTTTTTTTTTTCCGAGTATCCATTGTGGGTTCTTAGAATGGCACCTGTCTTCCTCCTGCCGGGTTGTCCAAGTCTTCTACTTGTTGCTTCAATCCGTTCTTTTGTGAGCTCTCTGTTGCTTTATTTTTGGCTCCTGATGACCTACCCGGGCTTTCTTTTGCACCTTCCTGGGTCTGGGATTTTTTAATGGTTCCTGGGCTGGCACTTACACTGGGTGGATTACCTGATGCCCCTCGCCCAGATTTACCCCTCATTTCCCCCTGCCTCCTGGCTATTGGGGTGTCTACCATCCAATTCACTACTCTGAAAGAGATGATGGAAGGAAGTACACCACCGATTGACTATGGTCAATGCAGCTACTATCCATTAGTTATTAGTTATGCAACGCCCTGAGATTTAATTGTGAGGGTATAACCGTTGTTTGGGCAAAGAGGCGTGCCTAGGTGGATTGTCTTCCTATATAAGCCAGCCACCTACCGCCCCTTTGTTAGACTAGGACAAAGTTTTGCCATTATGAACATAATAAAAGCAATTTGACATCAGTGTTCAAGATCACCAATTCGAGGACGACTTTCACCGTCCTACATAACTTAATCAATATGAGACACGAGTACCATGAAACAGATTGTTGAGGTAAAATGAGATAACAGGAACTCCTGTGTCTAACAGTTCGCAATGTTTTATGTTCCCTAGCTGTCACACCTGTAGTCCCAACGTACTCTGCGCAGTCTATTTATGTTCTATATGCAGCATGTCATTTATATCAGGTGTTTCAGCAATGCTCTAGTATGTGTGCTGTGTCAGCTTTTGGTCGTCTGACTCACCAAAATTTAGCATCCACATCCAATACCAATTAGACCTGGCAAACCAGCTGGGGAACAGGGTGTATTTTACCTCAATGTCTTCATCAACAGGTCACGGGAGATCCTGGGATAAGCATACATCACGTTAATGCTGATCACTGCTCGCCGGCTGTTTTCTCCTGTTCCCAGCGTGCTGCAGCCGCTCCGCTCTGATTCCCTCGGCTGGGTTCGCTGGGTATGTACGTCCATATGAGCCGGTCTCCTGATGGGATGAGCGGCGGGCTTCTGTCTTTGTCAGCTAGAGAGTCCGGGGGGGGGTGGTGGTCATGAGTCACAGGGCCGAAGGACAGGGGGCCTCGTGAGGACGGGGCTATGCGGCCTCGTCCATGGTCGGCAGCATATTGAGAAGAGCTGCTCGTGCAGCGCGGACTCAGCACGGGCTCTGCGTCGGCTCTAGCCCAGCGCTCACATCCGGCCCCTCCCTCCCAGCCGCGACATCTTTTCCAGTTACCACTGTGTACAGCGACGCTATATTTAGCGTCACTGTACCGCCAGCGCCCGCACGCCTCAGTGTGAAAGTAGCCTAAGGGTTCATTCAGACAGGCGCTGAGACAGGTCCTGTATTCTGAGCCACTTTTTGCTGCATCTGCATCCACCAGAAAGCTTCACCTACAGAAGTAGGTGCACAGATCTGAATGCAGACACTGCGTTTCGGATACATGCATTCCTTCCTGTCTGCGTGTCAAATTTTTACATTAGAGTACGCCCATGCAGCTGCTGCGTCCCAATTGACTGTTCTGTGCATCCCTGTGCAGGCAGTCCAGTCAAAGTATCCCCACGCAGTATACGGCCATCACACTAGGCATTGGCGCATATGCGCCATGTGATTGAGGCCTAATTGTCATGTGTGATAGCAGGAAAGAGGAGATGTCAGCTATGTGAATTTTTTTCTTAATCACACTTACGGAGGTGGATGCTGCATCTGTCCCCCTACCGACTCCAAGGCCGAGAACCGAGTAATCAAACTGATTGCTCAGGAAACACTGAGAACTGAGTGGAGAGTTGGCGGCTGTCAGTGTCTGGCTCTCTGCTCTACCCCCCCCGACTCAAACATTGGGCTGTGGAGGGGACGGGAACGGCCAGCTGAATGGGCTGTCAGCTGGCCTCACAGGGCCGGTCCAGGCTGGGGGAAGATCACAGCCATATGGTTAGGAATCGCTCACATGCTTGAACCGGCTCTGCGACGTCAGCTGAAAAAGGGTCACGGGGGGTCAAAACAGGAGAAGTACAGCTAATCAAGCAATAAATCTATGACACGACCTGTCTCTCTGCACCTGTTTGACATTACTTGCAACAATTGATAAATATCCCTATTTATGTTGTGAACCCCCCATCCAGGGGCCTTTGTCACACCATCCACCATTTCCTAGTCAAGGGCCTCTTCTGCACCCCCGCCCCCCCCGCTAAGGCTAGGGCTTGCTCTGCATTCCCCTCCTAGTCCAAGGCCTCCTCTACAGCTCCCCAAGTTAAGAGCCTCCTCTGCAACCTGCCCTCTGAATCTGGGTCCTTTGCCACACCACTTTTCAAGTCCAGGGCCTCCGGTGTACTCCTCCTAGTCCAGGGCCTCCACTGCACTCCCTCCCTTCCAGTCCAGGGCCTCCTCTGCATCCCCTAGTTCAGTTCATAGCCTCCTCTGCAGTCCCCTGCTAGTCCAGTGCCTCCTCTGCACCTCCCCAGTCCAGCACCTCCGCTGTCGTCCTCCTCCCCCCCTCAGTAAAGGGCCTCCTCTGCACCCCCCCTCAAAGGGCACCCCCCCAAGGCACCCACTGCACCCCCAGTCCAGGGCCTCCTCCGCACCCTGCCTCAGCTCAGGGCCTCCACTGCACCCCCCAGTCCATGGCCTCCTCTGGATGCCCCTGCACCCCATTGTCTCTTCCGCACCGCAGTCTGGGGTCTCATCTGCAACGACGCCCCCCCGACCAGGGCCTTCTCTGCACCACCCCAGGCCCCCAAATCCTTTGCCATAACAACCCCAAGTTCCTAGTTCAGGGCCTTCTGCACACAAACCCCTCTCCTTGTCCTAATAAATGCCTTCCAGTTCATCGAAAGGTTCTCCCATGCTGAAGTGTCACTCTGGAATGCCTTTCTATAGTGCGAGCGGGAAGAGCAGAGTGATTCAGTGCTAGTGCACCTGTGCAGTCTCCCTCCCATTTGGTTCTCTGGTATTTGGCAAACTATGCAGAGGGCGCTGCCTGTCCATTACACTTGATCAGGCAGCAGTGACACCCTTAGAGCTGTGCTCCCCAGTGCAGGTGGGGGTGACTGAACCCCTGGCGTCACCCCCCTAGATGCGTCACCTGGGGCATGTGCCGCCCCTCCTAGTCCAGCCCTGGGCAGGACAACCAGATGATTGAGCGATAGGAAGAGGGATCACTTCTGACAATACTAACCTGGCTAAACATTTTAATCTGTTCCTTCCCCAAGATGTACAATCCTTTAGGGTACAGATAGTACAGAGGGTAGATTGCCCTGCCTGTGGTGGTGATCGGTTCTCCCTCCTTTGTAAGAGGGAGGTGTACTGGATATTTTAAACTAGACAGATTCCTAGGGGTTTGAACTTGGGATCAATCTTACCATTATGAATATCTTGCTTTACTTCCCTTGGGGTTACTACTAGCACTACCTATCCCTGTTCCTGGACTCACTACCCAGAGCTGTTATTGGAAAATATTTATTGAGTTCTTCTATTTAGTTAATCCTGACCTTCCATATTACTATTATTCGCAAGTATAGAGTGGTTAGGTAATAAATTAAAAGTCCGCGCTCAGGAAAACAGAAGGGCTGCAGCCTTCCCCTAATTCCCACTGGGAGCTAACATATATGAAAAGAAGTTGGGGAAATTGGCGCTGCCCTATTAGTGTTTAAATGGTTAAAAAATATTAATAAAGTTTGTAAACACACTAAAAGTGATCATCCAATTTCTATGCAAAAAACATATACAAAGTTAAGTACCATAAACATGCATGAAAGTGAATTGATGTGATTGTGACTGTGATTTGTCCACTGGCTAAGCAAAGCCTTACGTATGTGTAAAAGTGGATAATAAATAATAAATAATAAAAATAAAAATAAACCCACTAAAGATGTACGTGCAAATCCTCTAGTGTATAGATGTGATGTAAAATCCAGTGTAATACGAGTAGTGAAATAAATTTACAGTAAACACACTAATTGCAGAAACTAAAAAATTTTGTGTCCGTGTAACACCCCCTTTTTTGGGGGGCTAGCAGCAACAGTAGTGATTAACAATAATTGTTAATTATAACATATCATCAACTTGTGTATTAACTCCCATGTGCATTGTTAAATGGACAGTAAATTCCTGTGACTCCGTGCTGCCATATTGAGCCCCAATGGAATTCGTGCGGTGTAAAACCTAACTCTATACAAGCAAATGTATGTACAGTTAAGCGATTACTGATAAAACTGCATATAAGAATAAAGTCTCTGAAAAACAACCGGACAGGGCGAAAGTCTCTATATGAAAAGCCGGAGTTCTATAGAACCTAGAGTCCGGCCACCATGCAGTTATAGATGCCAAAAGTAAGTAATGGCGACTTCCGTGCTCATGCAGACTGGTGACTCCAAGTGCGCCCCCCCGTATTCCCCCACTCACCAGAATCAATCACCCCCACAGGGGTATTGGGCAAAGAGTGGGTGTCTTGGGATGGATGTCTCTGTGGGTGTCCCGCTTGTCCTCCGCTGCTCCGTGGGATCACTCCAGTGATTCAAATCAGAGTCTCCCCCTGACGTTCCAGGGCTGGGCTCCTCCACATCTCCCCACCACCGGTCTGCTTTATCCTCCGCTTACAAAGAAAGAAACAGAGGGCTTCCTTGGTGAAGTATGTCCAGTTTATTAAAAGTATAACAGTTCCTAAAAACAGTAGACCCAGTACAAACACAGCTGCCGGCAAGGTTGAGACCAGGAAGCAAGTCCGAACGTGCGTCTCACCTTGCGTTCCAGCCAGATCTTCCGGGTATGACGTGTGAGCGTGACTCCGCCTAAAAGGATCTGGCTAAAACGCAAGGTGAGACGCACGTTCGGACTTGCTTCCTGGTCTCAACCTTGCCGGCAGCCGTGTTTGTACTGGGTCTACTGTTTTTAGGAACTGTTATACTTTTAATAAACTGGACATACTTCACCAAGGAAGCCCTCTGTTTCTTGGTAAGCGGAGGATAAAGCAGACCGGTGGTGGGGAGATGTGGAGAAACCCAGCCCTGGAACGCCAGGGGGAGACTCTAATTTGAATCACTGGAGTGATCCCACGGAGCAGCGGAGGACAAGCGGGACACCCACAGAGACATCTATCCCAAGACACCCACTCTTTGCCCAATACCCCTGTAGGGGTGATTGATTCTGGTGAGTGGGGGAACACGGGGGGGGGGGGGAGCACTTGGAGTCACCAGTCTGGATGAGCACGGAAGTCACTGTTTCTTACTTTTGGCATCTATAACTGCATGGTGGCCGGACTTTAGGTTCTATAGAACTCCGGCTTTTCATATAGAGACTTTCGCCCTGTCCGGTTGCTTTTCACAGAGACTTTATTCTTATATGCAGTTTTATCAGTAATTGCTTAACTGTACATACATTTGCTTGTATAGAGTTAGGTTTTACACCGCACGAATTCCATTGGGGCTCAATATATGACAGCACGGAGTCACAGGAATTTACTGTCCATTTAACAATGCACATGGGAGTAAATACACAAGTTGATGATATGTTATAATTACCAATTATTGTTAATCACTACTGTTGCTGCTAGCCCCCAAAAAAAGGGGGTGTTACACTGTCACAAAAATTTTTTTAGTTTCTGCAATTAGTTTGTTTACTGTAAATTTATTTCAAATTTCACGGGATTTTACATCTATCTATCTATATATATATATATATATATACACATACACACATATATATCTCGTATTTATCGGCGTATAACACGCACTTTTTTTCCCCCTTAAAATCAGGGGAAAGTCGTGGGTGCGCGTTATACGCCGATCCCCGCTATCGCTATGTGAATGTCGGCGATCGCCGCCGACATTTACATAGCGAGTAGTTTCAAATATGGCGCCGCGGACTTCGGAGGGACTTGGCGGTGCTGAGCGAGCACCGCCGAAATCACAGAGCCGAGATACACAGTCGGGTGTATTCGGCTCTTTCCGGCGCCGCTCACTGTCATGCCCAGTCCCGCCATTGGACCTGTGTTATGTCCATCATAGGGCGGGACTGGGCGGGACTGTGAGCGGCGCCGGAAAGAGCAGAGAACCCTCGGCTATGTGTATCTCGGCGGCGTTCGTTCACTTCCGCCGGCGCCGAGTCTCTCCGAACTCCGCGGCGCCATATTTAAAACTACTACCATGTGTATGGCAGCGGCAGGAGGCATGGACACTGGGGACAAGGCTGCACTGGGGACAAGGCTGCACTGGGGACAAGGCTGCAGAGACAAGGCTGCACTGGGGACAAGGCTGCAGGGACAAGGCTGCACTGGGGACAAGGCTGCATTGATAAGGCTGCATTGATAAGGCTGCATTGATAAGGCTGCACTGGGGACAAGGCTGCATTGACAAGGCTGCACTGGGGCAAAGCTGCACTGACAAGGCTGCACTGACAAGGCTGCACTGACAAGGCTGCACTGACACTAACAAGGCTGCAGATGAACACTGATGAGGCTGCATTGATGGGCATTTTAATGTAAGTTTTTTTTCCTTAAACTTCCCTCCTAAAAATTTTTTCCTTAAAATTCTCTCCTAAACTTGGGGTGCGTGTTATACGCCCGATAAATACGAGATATATATATATATAGATATAGATATATATAGAGATATATATATATATATATATATATATATATATATATATATATATATATATATATATATATATATATATATATATATATATATATATATATATATTACATCACATCTATACACTACAGAGGATTTGCACGTACATCTTTAGTGGGTTTATTTTTATCATTTATTATCCACTTTTACACATACGCAAAGCTTTGCTTAGCCAGTGGACAAATCACAGGTTCAATTCACTTTCATGCATGTTTATGGTACTTAACTTTGTATATGTTTTTTGCATAGAAATTGCATGATCACTTTTAGTGTGTTTACAAACTTTAATATTATTTTTTAACCATTTAAACACTGCTAATAGGGCAGCGCCAATTTCTCCAACTTCTTTTCATATAGAGTGGTTAGGGATTCCTTTTATCAATTTGTAAATTTAGGACATTTTTCACTTTCTTTTTAACCATGATTATAATAAATTTGAGATTTTTGGAATTTTTTTTTCAGGGAACTGGCTATTATGGCCTTATGAGATCCGTGTGTGTGGTTTCCCACACATGTGGATTTCTGCAGCCAGCCACATACACACCTGATGTTTACTTTCTATAGATTAAACACATCAGCTGTCAACTTTCCCCGCTTGGAGTCTCCATCCCCATGATTAAGCTCTGAGGGCAGAGTGAAACACGTTGAAGGTGTGGCCTGGCAGGAGTCCAGGCTGAGACTGTCATTCATTCAAATATCAGTGGATCTGCATTGATGTGCGGCTTCATGGGATTTATCCTTTGCTTAACAGTTGTTTGGAGCCGAGACAAGACAGGGATCCCTGGCCTGCACTCACAGCAGTGAAAACAGGACTGCTTTACCTTGTAGCCTGAGTGCCACACAATTTTCATTACGATGCCAAAACAGTCAGCCTGAGAATAAAGGGGGGCATGGCTGGATGTAGACCGAAGAGGATGCTAGGGATCCAAGCTCCCACTATCCTCCAATTTTCCAGCATCCTTTTGCTCCATCCGAGGGTCTTTTCAGCACAGAGTGGTGGCGGACGTCTCCCTGCAGCACTTGAGCTAACAGCCATGCCAGCTCAACACTGAGCCAGCACTCTTCTCAAACGGGCTCCGGCCGCATGTTCCAACACCTTTTTTGGCAAGAAAGCTACATGCTTTACTCATTGAGCTAGACATGGCGGCAGATGTAGAGGGAACCTGCTCCTCTGGCTCAGGATCCAGCAAGTGGCATAGCCCTTATCCTTTCAGCGATCAAGCAGAGTAAGACCTCTCTGCTCACTCGCATAGACCAGCTACCTGAGGAATGCAATCTTATCCGGGCAGACCTGCACAAGATACAGGGCCGCCTCACTGAAATGGAATCACGGATATCTGCAACAGAAGATTGCAGAGCTCAGCTTGCCAATATCCTGGAGAGTCTGCAGTGCACGCTTCAGAACACTGTCAAATGCGGATGATGCCGAAAACCTATTGCGACACAACAGTGCCCCTCAGTTAGCTGGAGATACACGGCAGACTCGGGTGACTACATGCATATGATTTGGATATGCCCTTCATACAGATGTACTGGAAACAGGTGCTTGATTTTATCTTTCGAATAACTACTATACAGGTCCCCCATTTGGCAGACATCTGTATTTTGGGATTAGTAGGTGCCTTAGCAAATACTAGAGCTGTTAGCGCCCTACTTGGTTTATTACTGTTCTAGAAAAAAAATAGTGATTCAATATAAAAATGTTCTCATGGAAAATCGCTAGTAAACTCTGTGGTACCCTTGTACAAATTGACCTACATGTCCAGAGGGTGTCCCAAAAAGTTTTCCAAATTATGGGATATTCGGGTTTGACTCAGTTATGACAGCTGCCTAGGTTTTATATTATATGCTTACCTCTTGCATGATAATGATACACTGGATACGCAATGTCCTTTGTTGACCTCCCCCTCCCCTATTCCACCCGGTTACTTGCAAGATCCTACCTGTAGTGTGGACAGGACTACAATCTCATCCGACTCCAAGTATTGGCCCTCTAAGCAAGGTTACCACCATTTAGGCATTGCTTTGGAACACAGTTGTACTGTTAGTAATGCATTATATCTTGTAATACGCGCGAGAACAGTGTGCCCAGACAGCTGTTTTGTATATTTTCATTCAAAAACCAGTTAATAAAAGTTAAAGAAAAAAAAAAAAAAGTCTAGAAATAAACGGCAGTGGCCTGCAACTTCTCAGATGTATCATACAATTTTAGCATAAGAGGCTGTCAATGCTGCAGGCAGATCAGACTCTTTAAAAGGGTTGTAAAGGCAGAAGGTTTTTTATCTTAACCACTTGACAACTGGGCACTTAAACCCCCCTCCTGCCCAGGCCAATTTTCAGCTTTCTGTGCTCTTACACTTTGAATGACAATTACTCAGTCATTGTAATACGTACCCAAATTAATTTTTTGTCCTTTTTTTCATACCAATAGAGCTTTCTTTTGGTGGTATTTGATCACCTCTGGGTTTTTTATTTTTTGCGCTTTAAGGAAAAAAGGCAGAAAATTTTGAAAAAAAAACGCATTTTTCTTAGTTTCGGTGATAAAATTTTGCAAATTATTAATTTTTCCTCAAATTTTGGCCACAATTTATACTGCTACATATCTTTGGTAAAAATAACCCAAAATTAGTGGATATTATTTGGTCTGTGAGGAAGTTAGAGAGTCTACAAACTATGGTGCAAATCATAAAAAATTGATCACACCTGATATACTGGTGACCAATCTCATTTCTTGCGACCCAAACAAGCCAGGAAAGCACAAATACCCCCCAAATGACCCCTTTTTTGAAAGTAGACATTCCAAGGCATTTAAGATGCATGGTGAGCTTTTTGATGTCATTTTTTCCCACAATTTTTTGCAAAATTAAGATTTCCCCCCCCCCCACAAAATTGTCACCCCAAAATACATTCTGCTACTCCTGAGTATTACGATGTGTGGGACTTTTTCACAGCCTGGCCACAGAGGCCCAACATGCAGGAAGCACCATCACATGTTTTAGGAGCATAAATTACACATCTAACTTGTTGACTACCTATTACACTTTTGAAGGCCCTAGAGCACCAGGACAATGACACGTGGCACATGGCACTGATGACACGTGGCACTAGGGACAGATGGCACTGATGACACGTGGCACTAGGGACAGATGGCACTGATGACACGTGGCACTAGGGACAGATGGCACAGGGACACGTGGCACTAGGGACAGATGGCACAGGGACACGTGGCACTAGGGACAGATGGCACAGGGACACGTGGCACTAGGGACAGATGGCACAGGGACACGTGGCACTAGGGACAGATGGCACAGGGACACGTGGCACTAGGGACAGATGGCACAGGGACACGTGGCACTAGGGACACGTGGCACTAGGGACAGATGGCACAGGGACACGTGGCACAGGGACACGTGGCACAGGGACACGTGGCACAGGGACAGATGGCACAGGGACAGATGGCACAGGGACACGTGGCACAGGGACACGTGGCACTAGGGACACGTGGCACTAGGGACAGATGGCACAGGGACACGTGGCACTAGGGACAGATGGCACAGGGACACGTGGCACTAGGGACAGATGACACAGGGACAGGTGGCACAGGGACACATGGCACAGGGACACATGGCACAGGGACACGTGGCACAGGGACACGTGGCACGTGGCACAGGGACACGTGGCACTAGGAACAGATGGCACAGGGACACGTGGCACGTGGCACAGGGACACGTGGCACTAGGGACAGATGGCACAGGGACACGTGGCACAGGGGACAGATGGCACAGGGACACGTGGCACGTGGCACAGGGACACGTGGCACTAGGGACAGATGGCACAGTGGCACAGGGACACGTGGCACTAGGGACAGATGGCACAGTGGCACAGGGACACGTGGCACTAGGGACAGATGGCACAGGGACACGTGGCACGTGGCACAGGGACACGTGGCACAGGGACACGAGGCACAGGGACAGGTGGCACAGGGACACGAGGCACTAGGGACAGGTGGCACAGGGACACGAGGCACTAGGGACAGGTGGCACAGGGACACGAGGCACTAGGGACAGGTGGCACAGGGACGAGGCACTAGGGACAGGTGGCACAGGGACACGACAGTAGGGACAGGTGGCACAGGGACACGACAGTAGGGACAGGTGGCACAGGGACACGACAGTAGGGACAGGTGGCACAGGGACACGACAGTAGGGACAGGTGGCACAGGGACACGACAGTAGGGACAGGTGGCACAGGGACACGACAGTAGGGACAGGTGGCACAGGGACACGACAGTAGGGACAGGTGGCACAGGGACACGACAGTAGGGACAGGTGGCACAGGGACACGACAGTAGGGACAGGTGGCACAGGGACACGACAGTAGGGACAGGTGGCACAGGGACACGACAGTAGGGACAGGTGGCACAGGGACACGACAGTAGGGACAGGTGGCACAGGGACACGACAGTAGGGACAGGTGGCACAGGGACACGACAGTAGGGACAGGTGGCACAGGGACACGACAGTAGGGACAGGTGGCACAGGGACACGACAGTAGGGACAGGTGGCACAGGGACACGACAGTAGGGACAGGTGGCACAGGGACACGACAGTAGGGACAGGTGGCACAGGGACACGACAGTAGGGACAGGTGGCACAGGGACACGACAGTAGGGACAGGTGGCACAGGGACACGACAGTAGGGACAGGTGGCACAGGGACACGACAGTAGGGACAGGTGGCACAGGGACACGACAGTAGGGACAGGTGGCACAGGGACACGACAGTAGGGACAGGTGGCACAGGGACACGACAGTAGGGACAGGTGGCACAGGGACACGACAGTAGGGACAGGTGGCACAGGGACACGACAGTAGGGACAGATGGCACAGGGACACGACAGTAGGGACAGGTGGCACAGGGACACGACAGTAGGGACAGATGGCACAGGGACACGACAGTAGGGACAGATGGCACAGGGACACGACAGTAGGGACAGATGGCACAGGGACACGACAGTAGGGACAGATGGCACAGGGACACGACAGTAGGGACAGATGGCACAGGGACACGACAGTGGGGACAGATGGCACAGGGACACGACAGTGGGGACACTTTCTTTTTTTTTTACTTACGGATGCAGCGGTTGGCTCTCCCTCACACGCTGTCTGTGTGAGGGAGAGCCGGCGAAGAGAGATCTCATATGTTTACATATGAGATAATCTCTCATTGGCACCGCCGATCACGCTGAAAACGGCCGATATGATTGGCCGCTTTAAGCAATCTGTGACTGACTGTGTACAAGGGACACGGCCAGCACAGAACTTCCCCGATGCGCGCCCGCGGGAGCGCGCATAGTGGAAGTAAACAGGACGTCCAGGGACGGCCTCCTGGCAATTAGCGTCCGCGCTGCAGCCGTCTTTCGGCTATAGCGCGGGCGCGAAGAGGTTAATGCATTCTATGCATTAAGATGAAAAATCTTGTGTGTAGCAACCACCCCAGCACCCCCCTAATTACTTACCCGAGCCCCATCTCTCTCGAGCGATGTCCACGAATGCCTAAGCGGTCCCGGACACAACTCCTGATTGGCTGAGATACAGCAGCAGCGCCATTTGCTCCTGCGTTTGTCAAAGTCAGTGGGTTTGGACCTCTGTGTCTGAATGGACACACGGAGCTGTGACTCTGCTCTAGTGCCCCCATAGGAAGCTGACTGTGGGAGTACTCAATAGGAGGAAGGGGCCAGGAGCAGCAAAGAGGGACCCGAGAATAGGAGGATCCAGGCTTCTCTGTGCAAATCCAACTACACACAGGAGGTAAGTATAACATGTTTATTTTTTTTAAAACAAGACTTTACATTCACTTTAGGGGAAGGTGTGAAAGATGGTTATGATTTCTGTAGTCAAGGTCAGAGATCAAAATGGCAGTGAAATTCTCATAGGATAAAACCAAAGAGGGGGCCAGAAAGTCTGCGGATGGAATAACTTCAGAGGGCAAAATCCCAGGCCGTCAATGTAAGGCCCGTCAATGAGCGCACCGCAGGCACACATTTTATGTGCTTAGGTGTAAAACTTTTTTTTACAATTCACTTTTTTTTTCATCACATAGGGGACAAAAAGACCATGTTATGATTTTTTTTGGTGACAGGTCCTCTTTAATGAGACATGGGGGGGGGGGTAAAGGAGAGGGGGTGAGCACAGCTGGGCTGTTGGAGCAGAGGAAACTGGGAGGGAGGACAGAGGGACAGAGCATCCCAGGGTCCGGGACAGGCCTGTAGTTGGTGTGCACACAGCATGCAGTTAGGGCTGCAACTAACGATTATTTTCATAATCGATTAGTTGGCCGCTTATTGTGTCGATTAATCGGTTAATAACCTTAAGAAAAAGTGTGGTGTATAATTTAGTTAATATGTAAAGTTTTAAAAAAAGGCAATTTATTCTCAAATATCACTATGCAGTGGTAAATATAAATAACCAACTATACGGTTAGGGAGCAAAATATCAAATCCACTCTGAGAATAACAGACAGAAGCGATATACTGTATATATTAGAGGAGATATACTGTATAAACTATTAGAGGAGATATACTGTATATACTATTAGAGGGTGAATCTGGTAAATATCAGACTCAGAGATCAATTTTTTTTTATTAGAAAAAAAATTTCTTAAAAAAAAAAAAAAAGAACGTTCATTCAATTTTCGAATCGTTAGTGGGGTCAAATCGACGTTCGTTTTCAACCACAGTGACGGGAAAATTTAGAAATAGAAAACTTCTTGCTCGAAGGAATTTTCAGACAGTGTATGTAGTTTACGTTCAGAAATTACATTCCTTTTAAAAACAGAATATTAAAAACAAGTGAAAATTTCAAACAACATTCTTGCAGTCAGTGAATGTACAAAGATTTTTCGTCTGAATATTCTTGTCTGAAAATTGATCCGAGTGGCCAGCATAAGGCTCGGTTCACACCTAAGCAGTTTGCTTTTACGTTTAGTAACATAATGGGGTTAAAAAAATGAAAATTAGCTCTTTATAGTACAAAAAAAAAGCATATAATCACTACTGTAATTGCTGGTTCACACTACAGCAACTTGGGATGCGACTTGTCGCACCTCAAGTTGCTCCAAGTTGCTGGACATAAGAAATTCCATTGAAGTGAATGAGAGTCGTCTTAATGTACACTACTGTAGTTGCTCCGACTTCAGAAAAGGTTCCTGTACTACTTCAAGGCGACTTCTAGGCAACTTGTACCCATAGATTTCAATGGAAGTTGCCTCCAAGTCGGATCTTCATCTATATTGAAGCGACTTTACAGGAAAAAGAAAATAATTTACCCAGGTACTTCAAACATTTACCCAGGCAACCCCCTCCCTCCCACAGAGCTGATTATTCTGTGATTGGACACAGCCAAAGTCGCCTGTCCTGGAGGCAACTGGAAGTCGCGTTGTAAGTTGTGCAAAGTCACGCTGACGTCGCGTTGAAGTCACCTGCAAATCGCCTTGCAAAGTCGCGCTGTAAGTCGGGTTGCCCCTGTGTGAACTGAGCCTATGGGGTTCATTTTTTTTACTGTAGAACTGTGAAAGTAATATTTACAGTAGCGATTTACTCTTTTTGTACTATAAAGGGCTCATTTTAAATTTTTTTAACCCATTATGTTACTGGCCGATTAATCGATTATGAAAATAGTAATCGATTAATTTCATAATCGATTAGATGTCGATTAATCGATTAGTTGTTTCAGCCCTACATGCAGTGTGTAGTGACACAAAGGAGTCAGGCTCGGCACAGGGCAGTCAGCAGGCGGGATTCTATATGAGGACCTTTATGTCGGTGGGCACAATGGCAGGCAGGGGTGCGGACATGGTGTTGCTGCACATACACTGGGTGTGCCCAGATTAGTCTACATGCTACTTGATGTCTCTGGCTGTGCACCACAACGCAGCCCTTATCCTGCCTGGAGATAAGCCGTGCGGAAGGGGGCTGTCCAGCATTGTTTGAGGCACAGCAGACACCCAGCCCCTCTTCTGCAGGTCCCACCAATCACCAGCCGGATTGGAGACTGAATGGAGCCGTGTGGTAGGCATGAGTGTGACGGGGAGGCTGTACTGGGGGGCACCATTGCCTCTGGCAGGTGTCATAGCGAGATGGCACTGGACAAAAGCCCTGGCGCCAGGATGCCATCTCTAGTCGCCATGATGACCTGGCGCCTGGTAGAAGGAGAGACTCAAATGGCTGGAGGAGACTAGGTCAAGGTAGGCAGACAGCAGAGACCAACAGAAGATAGATCCATGTGTCACTTGCAGGCAAGAGCAGCATCACACAGGTGCTTCAATGCTGAAAAACTGGAAAGAGTTAATTCTTTTTGTAGCACAGGCTACACTCCTAGTATACGTTAGCGATCAGTTTATTAAAACGAACACATAAAAACTACTACTCACAAAAGGTAGATGAAAATCTACCCAAGCCAAAAAGATCATTCAAGCGTGGTTTTCATCTACCTTTGTGAGTAGTAGTTTTTATGTGTTCGTTTTAATAACCTTTTTTAAGGATAATGCACAAGGCCAGTGCGCCCTCTCTCGTTTTTTGTTCGATTGCTAGGATATCCCTATCCTTGAGGGCAGCAAGGCCGAAAGCTACCGTCCATCCTGAACTTTGAACTGTCGGGCTTACACATTTATGCGCAAGAGTGTGTTTTGTTGTAGCGATCAGTTTGTCAGCGTTTAAGTGAATGTAAAGGCCAAAACACCTAAGGCTTGAAACAATGCTTCCTCCTTTTCACACCCACGCTTTCTGCAGTGTGTCAATGTCCTTTTGAGAGGTCACGAACTGTAAGCAGCGGCGCCTCTGTCAGCAAGCAGCGCAACAACATGGCTGAACTCCCAGGAGCTGTGCTGTCACCCACTAGCTTCCATTGTCGCTTCCTTTCATAAATTTCAGCAGTTGACTACACAGGAGCCGCAATGGACACAAAGTAGGCATTTCAAATGGCACCCAGCAATGAAGTAGCTTCCACATGACCCATTCACAAAGCAGGGGTGGTTCACACCAGTGACATCCATACCTGGAAAGCGTCACAATACAGAGCTTGCACATCCAGTCAGAAAGACCAGGTCATACAGCAGTGTAAGCAAAGAATCTTGAATAAAGTCACAGATGGAAAAAAAAAAAAAGGAAAAAACGAAAAACATTTTCAGCAGAGGAAGAAAAAGGCATCTAACCTAGAACAACTGAGACATACTGGGTAGAAGAGGGGATATATGAGGGTCTGGCTTCCAATTTTCTGTTTGCTACCTACTTCCTGTAAGTAGCATGTAGCGGAGGGCATAATAATTACCTCTGTTTTTTTTCTTGGAATCAACAGTGTGCAATGCAGCCAACTTGTCTGCTTAATTAGCCTAGGAGTTCCTGTGCCCTGCAGGGGGTGGGAGGTGAAGTTGATCTCCTTAGGAGGTGCATACAGCAGGATATCCTGTGGCTGGACAGGGCCAGACATGCTGGCACTGGGGCGTTGTATACTAGTCTTAGCTGAATTCAAAGCACAATTTAAACTCCCTATGTTGGCCAAAAAAGTGAGTGTTTTTTGAGCTTTCCCCACCAATGGACGCAGTGGTACTTTAGTCTGCCTGTTCCACTGCAAGGAGACTAGAAGGTGCTTAGAACTGCTGAATCTCAGTTCAGTATGGTGTGCTACTTCCTGGATCCTGGGACTGTTCGATATGGTCTGTACTGCTTTCCAGATAGCGGAACTCCTTTTCCCCACTTTATAGATCCTTTTCTGTGGGGGGCAGGTGCTGTAAAGACCCAGGACTGTTGTGTGCCCAGATCCCTCCGCTGTGCACACAGCCCTCCTTGGATTGACCTGCCTGCGGTGTGCCCAGAACCCTCCTCAAGTTGCCCTGCTTGCTTCAACTGTGTGACCAGAGTTTTCCTCAGATTGTCCTGCCTGGATCCCCTGATGCCAAGACCCCCACATCCACTACTAGTTGGACTTTCGCAGCGTGAGTCTTTGAACCCTTCCAGCCCTCATCACCCCTGCTGTTATTCTGAGGAGCATTTGCCCTCGCTGTGTCTTTGTTGCCCCGTGAACGGTTTCCTTTTTGCTGTGCTATATTCCCAATCCATGGACTGTTACCCCTTGCTGCTGCCCTGAAGGTCATCTTCCCTTTCTGTGTCATATAGCTGCCTGTGAACGGTTTATCTATGCTGTACCCACTGCCATGTCGTAAACTGTATCTATGCCATGCCCATTGCTACTCAGAGAATGGTTTATCTGTGCTGTGCCATACTACCACTCTGAGGACCTGTTTTCCCTTGCCGGACCTGCCTGTGGCCCGTTCCCCTAAACTGTCGCTCTACTGCTCTAAAGGATCACCTCAACTTGTCTTGTCTTATCGTTACCTGGTGAACTGTTCACCCGTGGTGCCCCAATGTTACTCAATGAACTGCTTATCTGTTGCATGACCATTGCTACCCTGTGGACTGATTAACTGTGCCACCAAGTCTGCCAATAAACATCTGTGCGTCGGGCTCCTTGCGATTTGCCTGAGTGCTCGCTGCACTCCTTATTCATCACATAGCGTAACCAAACTAAGTCCTTTGTGCTTAAAATGATTGTAAGGGTTAGTTTTTTTTTTCTAAACATACATATACTTACCTCCACTGTGCAGCTCTTTTTGCACAGAGTGGCCCCGAACCTCGTCTTCTGTGGTCCCCAGTGGCTCTCGCGGCTCCTCCCCACATCAGATAACCCCCTAGGAGAAGCGCTCTCCCCGAGTCCAGCATTCGGTGTCCACAGCCGCCGAATGTATGACTTCGCCCGCCCCCACTGAATTTGATTGACAGCAGAGGGAGCCAATGGCTGCACTGCTATCAATCTATCCAATCAAGAGCCGAGAACCCGGGGCAGAGAGACAGCGCCTCCCCATCAGGTCAAGTTACAGGGCTCAGGTAAGTAAAACGGGGGAGGGGGTTGATGGGGAGGCCGGTCACTGCCAGGTGTTTTTTCACCTTAATGCATAGGCTGCATTAAGGTGAAAAAACAAAGGTTTACAACCCCTTTAAATGGATGAGAAAAAGAAAAAAATTGCACTCAATTGTACAGCTTTGACTGCAGAGAAAAAAAAAATTCAGGATCTTGTATCTATTGTCTGGTAGGTATGACAGCACGCACGCATGCACAGTTGGAATACACAAGTAAAACGTTTCCCCACACTTTAGGCTCTATTTAATCTTAGGTCATCTGTATAACAATCAAAACATGAATTTGTTTTAATGCAACTACAGAAAAAAAAAAAAAAAAAAATCTAACATGCTTACCAATGTAAACTGTCCAAGAATTTTGTTGTCGCAAGCCATTTCTCGCTCTCCTTGGCATACTTTAATTTCCACTTGTGTCTGTCCATCAGCAGCAGTAGAGAACACCTTAAAAAACAAAACAAAAAAACAGACTAAAGTTAATTGACAGAACAAGAGGAATGGAGGAATCAACACCCAGGTATAACCCCTTCCAACTCATCAGGTAAGCCTTGGGTATTGTATCAAGCATTGAGGACCACAAGCAAGAGGGGAGGGATATCTGTGTCCTATGATGTTCTCCAAGAAAACAGCTTAACAGGTAAACTAGAAAAAATAAGAACTCTGACTTACCTGAAATTTACATATCTTGCGAGTATAGTACAGGACACAGGCAAAGTATTCATAGACTCTGGGTTATAGTCTCATACGTTCAAGTAATCACACTAGCAAGCTTTTGAGGGACAAAGACCCAACTTCAGAGTGCCGCTAAGTTGCATCCACACAAAAATGGACATCTACTTTGTAGAAATTTAAAAATGTATGAATAGAGGTGGCAATCTTGCACTTCTCCACGTCAGCCAGAGGAAGCCTGGTGTTCATTGATAAAAATAAAAGGCTTCCTCTGAATGGCCGAGAAGCATTCAGCCTGATTTGATTTTGTTCCAACAGCAGATGGGAAGTAACCGGCAATGCTGCTGAAACAGCGCTGCATAGTACGTCATCAATACTGCAACAGTATAATACCGTCTTGACCGCAGCAGTAAAAAACATACTTATTGAAACAGTTTGTGCCAGCTTGGCCTAAAGTGAAAGAAAACCTGGATTTTGGCTTAACAACTGCTTCTTCCATTTGGTTTACTTGTTAGAGCAGAAGTCACATCCTTCTATACGTGTATATTGCACCAATAATTAATATTCCACAGCCTCAAATCCTATCAAAAGAAATGAATATTTTTCAATTACGAAATAATTTTATTATGGATTATTCACCACGACTCAATTTCTTTTTAAGCACCAAAATTACATCCAAATGAAGGGTGTGGCTAAGGGGGCAAAGTTTGCCCCCAGTTTAACCAATCTTTTTATGGCCAAATGGGAGGAGGATATCCTTTCATACACCCGGCCCCAGCTTGTGGTTTGGGACTACATACTACTACTTTTGAATAGCGACTTTGAATCATCAGTCAGGAAGGATTCATGGAGAATTTTAATTCTAATGATCGAGGCATTTCATTGTCATTTGAAGTTAGCAGAGAAATCATATATTTTTTGGATTTGGAAATTAAGGTTGGTAATAGTTTAATTACTGAGGAAAAAAATATCGTATTTATCGTCGTATAACACGCACCCCAAGTTTAGGAGGGAATTTTAAGGAAAAATTTAAATGCCCATCATTGCAGCCTCATCAGTGTCCATCTGCAGCCTTGTCAGTGTCCATCTGTACCTTGTCCCTCATTGCAGCCTTGTCAGTGTCCATCTGTACCCTGTCCCCCATTGCAGCCTTATCAGTGTTCATCTGTAGCCTTGCCCTGTGTCGTTTGCAGACATCTGGCGTTTAAAAATAGTGCCGCCATTCTCGGCCACTCTTGGCCTCTCGCGGCGGCTTTCGGACGCACTCGGGACTACGAGAGCTGCCTAGAATGTCCGAAAGCCGCCGAGAACCCCCAAAAGGCTCAGAATCGGCAGGGGAGCGGCGTATAACACGCACCCACAATTTTCCCCTGATTTTAAGGGGAAAAAAGTGCGTGTTGTACGCCGATAAATATGGTATTTGATCCCCTGCTGATTTTGTACGTTTGCCCACTGACAAAAATGATCAGTCTATAATTTTAATCGTAGGTTTATTTTAATGGAAAATATGGTAGTGGACCCGCGCAGTGGAAATGGAGAAAAGTAACTTAAAATAAACTTCTAATAAACTGGAACTGCTGCCCCCAAAAAAGCGATCACCACATAAGGTGGAGAAAGCTAGGCTAGGAGAATTCAGGTATGGGTGTGGCGCTGTTCCTATTTAAATTATAAATGATCTATGATACCTTGCTGTGTTCACCTTTACTTGGGTGGGATAAGTGTTAATGGTGATTCAAAGAAAGAAAGTAATCTCTGACATGGTAAAAAATAAATGAAAACAAACGAAACCCCATAGGAAGTGGGAGAAGGGGGTGTGGGTGGAAGGGAGAGGTGAAATATGCTTATAGGTAAAAATTGCTTAAATAAAAAAAGTGTTGTTTTAAAACCATCCAGTTAAAGTGCATATGTGCCAAAAATTGATTAACATTAAAGTCCTCTCATCACACAATAATGTCCAGTGCAGTATTCCTTATTCCCATTTACTTGGTGGCAATGTTCTTAATTTCATTGGTGACAGTGCTATTTGAATCTTGTGCTCTTAATGTGCAAACACTCACCAACTATTTTTACCCCTGCTGGGGTATCAAGCAGTCACAGTCTATGCCACTCTGCGGCAGTTTCTGGCAATCTCAGGATTGTGGTAGCATGTCACATAAAAAGAGAAGGGATGCCCCATAGCGTAAAACCATTTTAAAAGGATTTTATTTCAAAAATAGCAGAGCGGTACTCATTTAAATAGCTCATATAATGCAAGAAAGAAAGTCTCAGGTTAACCGTCAGCAGTCCTATGTTTGGGAGACGTAGATTAAGCCACGCCCTACGCGTTTTGTCATTGGACGTCTACGGGAGCGTGGACGTCCAATGCAGATTGCAGATTTGAGCCATAGAGGCCCAGTGATGCACTGCCCAAGAAGCACCAATAGCCCTTGTGGAATGTGCCTTGATCTGAAACGGAGGAATCTTCTGTTTCAAACCGTAAGCTTGAATAATCATTTGTTGAATCCATTTAGAAATGGTAGCTTTTGACGCTGCCTGTCCTCTATTGGGACCCTCTGGCAGCACAAACAAAACATCCGTTTTGCGAATTTGAGCAGTTGCTTCCAGATAGGCCTTGCCTGCTCTTACTACATCCAAAGAATGTAGTGACCTTTCTTCCGAAGAACAGGGATCTAGAAAAAAGGAAGGCAGAACAATATCTTGGTTTAGATGAAAATCTGAAACCACCTTCGGTAAAAAACTAGGATGAGGGTGCAATACCACTCTATCCTTGTGTACAATCAAATAAGGCTCTTTACAGAAAAGAGCTGCTAATTCTGATACTCTTCTAGCAGAAGAAATGGCTACCAGAAAAATTAACTTTCTTGTCAACAAGACCAAAGGAATCTGACGTATTGGTTCAAAAAAGGCTGTTTCTGTAAAACAAACAGAACCAAATTTAAGTCCCAGGGGTTTAGGGGCGCCTTAACCGGAACCCCCTGCATAAAGTTTCGGACCAAAGAATGTGAAGCCGAGACCTGGCCCTTGATGGTACTCAAGGCCAGCTTCATCTCTAATCCCAATTGTAGAAAATCAAGAATTCTACCTATCACATATTTTCTGGGATGCCAACCCCTGGATTTACACCAGAATACATAAGCTTTCCAGACTCTGATAAATTACTCTGGAAGCTGGCTTCCTTGCATTGATCAAGGTAGATATCACAGGACCTGAAAGCCCACGATTCTTCAGAATGTGCGTTTCAATAGCCAAACCGTCAAATTTAGCATTTGTAAGGCAGGATGGAACACTGGACCTTGAGACAACAGGTCTGGGCGTAACGGTAGGGTCCACAGGGAACCCACCGTTATCCTTACTATTTCTGCATACCAAGTCCTCCTGGGCCAGGCGGGAGCTACCAGAAGTACTGACTTCCTTTCCTGCCTGATCCTGCGAAGTCATCGTGACAGTAGCAGAATAGGCGGGAATGCATAAATCAGTGAGAACCGATGCCACGGAATCACCAACGCATCCGTCCCGTATGCAAGAGGATCCTTTGTCCTTGCTACAAATCTGTCTACCTTTTTGCTGAATCTGGATGCAAAGAGATCTACATCTGGAACCCCCCATCTTTGGCATATGGCCCTTAAATAGTCCGCTTGCCAGTTCTCCATCCCTGGAATGAAAACTGCCGATATGCATGGCACCTGCTTCTCTGCCCTGACTATGATCTGGTTCACCTCTCTTTGAGCAGCTCGGCTCCTGGTGCCTCCCTGATGATTGATATAAGCCACTGCTGTGGCATTGTCAGACTGGATCCTGACCGGGCAACCCTGTAGCCTGAGAGTCCAGGCTTTTAGGGCTAGATATACCGCACGGATCTCCAGAATGTTGATGGGCAAGGTCTCCCCGGTTTTGGACCATACCCCCTGGAACGCAGACTGTTCCAGAACTGCTCCCCAGCCCGAAAGACTGGCATCCATTGTTACCACCGTCCAGGTAACCGGTAGAAAGGATTTTCCCTTCTGCAGGTTTTCGGGTATTAACCACCAATTGAGGCTCTGACGCACAGCATGAGACAGGTGCATCGGAAAGCCTTATGCCTGAACCTTCTTGTTCCAGGCTGACGGGATACTGTGTTGCAGCAGTCTTGAATGAAACTGAGCATAGGGAACTGCTTCAAATGAAGACACCATCTTTCCTAGCAGCCTCATACAAAGGCGGACAGAAGGACATTTCTTGGTCCTGACTACCAGAATCAGCTCCCTTAAAGCAGTGATCTTTGCCTGAGGTAGAAATAATTTCTCCTGGCTTGCATCTATGATCAGACCCAAATACTCCAGTCTTCTTACTGGTTTAAGGAAAGATTTTTCTAGGTTGAGAATCCAACCTAGGTGTTCCAGATACTTGACTGTGGTCCTCAAGTTCCCATTCAAAGAGGCTACTGACCGGTCTATCAAGAGCAGGTCGTCTAGGTATGCTATGACAGTTATACCTTGAGCCCTTAATCTGGCCAGAGGAGGAGCCAAGATCTTTGTAAACACTCAAGGTGCAGTGGCTATCCCGAAAGGCAGAGCCACAAACTGGAAATGGCACCCTCCTATCTCGAAGCGCAGGAACTTCTGATGAGCAGGAAAAATGGGCAGATGCAGATATGCATCTCTGATGTCTATCGATGCCAGAAATTCTCCTCCCTGCAGGATGGAGACTACTGTCCGAATTGATTCCATGCGGAAGGACCGAATCCTTAGGAATCGATTCAGATCCTTTAGATCCAGAATGGGTCTGACATCCCCATTTGGCTTTTGGACCGTAAAAAGGTTGGAATAGAAGCCCAATCCTTGATCCTTCGTGGGAACCACCATAATGACCTCTTGCAACAAAAGCCGCTCTAACGCTAGGAGAGACTGCTTTTTCTCTGGATCCCTGGGGACATTTTATCTGAGGAAATGAGGAGTGGGAAATTCTTGGAACTCCAGTTTGTAACCTAAGGTTACCGTGGAGATTACCCATCTGTCCTGGAAGTCCTCCTGCCAGAGCTTTGAGAACTGTAGCAGTCTTCCCCCCACTCGAGCGAGCGGGGGCGCCCCTTCACAAAGAGGCCTTCGCGTCCTGTCTAGTAGACTTCTTCCCCAGGACTTCTTTTGTCCCTGGGGTTGACTCTTGTTTCTTGACCCAGACAGAGGAGGCCGTCGCGACTGCCTGGAGGCTGACGCCCCAGGCGCTGGGAAAAGAGTCCGTTTGAAAGAGGGACGCTTACTCTTTCTCTTAACAGGTAAAAGAGTGCTTTTCCCACTAGAGATCCTTTGGATATAGTTATCCAAGTCTTCTCCAAACAGCCTTGCACCACAAAATGGAAACCCAGCCAGAAGCTTCTTACATGGTGCTTCAGCTGACCAATTTTTTAACCATAAGATTCTACGCATATGCACCAACCCAAGTGAAAGACCAGAGGTTTGCATGATAGAATCTCTGATGGCGTCAACAGCAAAACATAAGGCCGCTGGAAGGTTAGCCAACCCCTGGGCCTGCTGTTCAGGTAAAACTTTGATGACCTGCTTAACATGGTCTCTTAAGTATTGACAGACTCCGATCGCTGCTACTGCAGGTTGAGCCATTGAACCTGCTAAGGCGAAAACATCCTTCAACAGGGATTCCATCTTTTTATCCATAGGATCCCTGAGCATTGTCTACAGGACAAGTCAGACTTATTTATGGAGGAAATGGCGGCATCAACGGCCGGTATTCCCCACATTTTAATAAACTTTTCTTCTATAGGATAAAGTGTTGAAAACTTTTTCGGCGGAAAAAAACGTTTATCTGGGTGATCCCACTCAGAATAAAATAGCTTTTCAAGTAAATTATGAACAGGAAAAGCATGTGCTGTTTGAGGCTTCAGTGACCCCAAAGAAGAAGAGAGTTCTTTAACTGCTTCAGATACAGGTACTTTTTTAATTTAATTTTTTTTTTATTAAGATCCATGAAAAAGAAGTACACATGAACACAGTTTGTGGTACATACAAGAAAAAAAAAAAAAAAAAACCATTATGGAAGCATTTCGCTGCCTCATTCACTATTAAAAAAATATATATTTATATATTAACAAATACGTTTCATTCCCCTTTTTTCTTTCCCACTCCCTTCCCTATTTCTATCCCTTACTTAACCCCCCCCACCTCCCTACTAATAATTACTCCTACCCCTCCCTCCCACAGCCACTAAGGGGTCAAATAGAACTTATTTACGCTGGATCATGTTATGTTTTAATTCCAACCAGTATCCCAGATGAGTTTACTCATGCTATCCAAGTCTGACCGTCGTATGTTTTGTTCCCTGTACCGCTAACGACACTTTATCATATCTACAGTGGATTCAAAAAGATGCCGGGTGCTCAACCCTTGCAGCCAGGGCCTCCATATCCTAATAAACTTATTATAACTACCCTTTCTAGTGTATATGGTCTTTTCTGTCCAAACCAAGGAGTCCATTGTCCTGAGCCATTCCTCCGGGGTTGGGGGTGCTGTTGAAAGCCAAGATATCGCTATCAGTTTTCTCGCCTAATATAGGCACCTTACTATGGCGGTAGTTGCATTAGTATTCCTATATTTTCCCCTAAGCCCAGAATACACGCCTTAGCCTCTAGGTCTAGTTTAACTTTAAACCTAGATTTTATAGCTTTTACAACCTCAGGCCAGTATCTTGCTGGTTTTTGGCATCTCCACATGATGTGTATAAGATCTCCTGTCTCTAAACATCTAGGGCATTTGTCGTCTGGTCTTCGACCAAACCTATGCAACCTCTTCGGGGTAAAATACGCTCTATACAGCAGGAAGAGATGCGAGGCCCGCTGCGACGGAGAAAACGGACACCAGCGGGCCATATTCCAATATTCTTTTCCATTGGTCGTCCGTCAACTCCCCCACATCCGCCTCCCATCTCTCCCTGGAGCCCGGAGTCATTTGCAAGGTTATCAGTTTATCCATTATTTGCATATATGTGTTTGTAATTAGTCCTTCAGTGGTTTTTGTTTTAACTATTTTATTAAGGAGTGGTGCCTTGCACCATTCCATAAAGAAAGTCCTAAATTGGGTGCCTAATGCGTGCCTGATCTGTAGATAGCTGTAGAATGTATTATTCGGAATTCCATATTCTGATCTCAACTCTGTAAAGGACTTCAGACTGTTATCATTAAACAGCTGAGCTAACCTGTATATACCATGGCGCTCCCATATGGTATTCTTTTCTACGGTTAATAATTCCCGCAGGGACTTATTATGCCATATAGGTGAGAACTCGGTGATGCCCTTATACCCTATGGTCCTCTTGACTGTCTGCCAGACTTTGGTAGCCAGCTTGTATGTTGGGAGCTTTTGCTGAAGTGATCCTGCCTCTAGTGCTTCCGCTAGGGATTTATGCGGGTTGCCCTCTAGCATGATTTTACTACTGGCACACATTTCGCCGGGGACTCGCATCCCCCGATATGCTGTAATTGAGCGGTCAAATAATAACCGTAAGATTGGGGAACTGCCATTCCCCCCTTACTAGTAGGTCGCTGCAGAGTTTGTAGACTGATCCTGGCCTGCCCTTTTTTCCAAATTAGTTCCCTGAATAAAGAATTTATTTTTAGGAACCACTTTCTCCCGATCCATACCGGGGAGTTATGGAGAATATACAGTAGTTGTGGCAGGCATATCATTCTAATCAAATTTGTTCGACCTGCATTAGACAGGGGAAGTCGGCACCAAATATCGCATTTCCTTTTAAATTTTACAAGCAATGGGACTAGGTTGTCTCGGATGTAATGGTTGGGATCTTTAGACATTACTATTCCCAGATATCTCATCTTGTCTGTTATATTTAACCGGGGCATACCATCAGGGAGAATACCAATAATTGGATCAATCTGTAAAAGCGTTGATTTCTGGGCCCGAAATCCTCCCAAATCCCTCCACCAATTGCATAATTTTTTCTAAAGATGGCCCCGTGTCCCCCCAAAAAAACAAGACATCGGCGTATAACGCAATCCTTTCCTCCCCATTTTTCCTCCCGAGTCCCTGTAATCCAGTCGAACTTCTCACAACCTCAGTAAGTGGCTCCATTGCCAGGGCAAACAACAGGGGTTATAACGGGCACCCCTGCCTTATACCCCTCTTAAGTGGCAGACTTTCTGAATACTCATTATTAATCTTCAATCTGGCACTTGGGCGACTATATAGAATTTTTACCCAATTGATAAATAGGGGGCCAAAACCGAATGTCTCCATTACCCCCCAGAGAGATCCCCATTCCAGGCTGTCGAACGCCTTGGCAATATCCAAGGACATGACAGCTCTGGAACCCTTATTCTCCACCGGGGCCTGGAGATTCAGATATGCCCTTCTAATATTTACGCTGGTAGACCTGTTAGGGATAAACCCTGCCTGGTCAGGATGCACCAGCTTTGCAATGCATTTACTTAACCTGGTTGCCATTACCTTTGCCAGGATTTTAATATCCGAGCAAAGCAATGAAATCGGTCTGTATGAGGATACGTCAAGCTGGTCCTTCCCCTCTTTTCGTATGAGTACAATATTGGTTTCTGACATCGAAGCAGGCAATCTACTCTCTGCGACCGCCCCATTCAGTGTCTTCAGAAGGGTAGGGAGCAACACCTCCCCATAATACTTATAGATCTCGATGGGCAATCCGTCTGGACCTGGGGATTTATGGTTAGGCATATCTATCACTGCACTTTCTAACTCCTCTAAGGTTATTGGGGATTCTAGGCTGGTCTTATCGATTGCAGAAAGGGTCGGCAATTCAACACCCTCTAAAAATTTGTCCAACTCTCCCCTTTCTATATCCCGTTTTGATTTATATAATACTCTAAAAAAATGTCTCCTTAAATCGTCACAGGGTCAGATGAAATTTCCCCACTTGGGGTCCTAATCATGGAGATTGTTGAGGAGGGGGAATTAGTACTAGCTAGTAAGGCTAGCATTCGGCCCACTCTTTCCCCCTCTTCAAAACACCTCTGTCTCTGGAAGAGTCTCCTATTCAGCATTTCTAGTTATTACCGCTTTGTACTCCCTGCTGCTTCCTGGCCCATAGCTTTTGTTTCCCTGGGCTGGGGTCCTAAACATATTGTCTCTCTAATTCCATAACCTCTTTTCTAATATGTTCTCCCTCTGCCCTCGATTTCCTCTTTACCCTTGATATATGTTGGATTAAGAGCCCCCTAAGGAAAGCTTTTAAGGAGTCCCAGACCACCCCCGCCAGTGCTGATCCTGAGTTATAATCTATAAACTTTTAGTTTAGTGGATATTTCTTCCGTTCCCCCTATTACCTCTAACCATATTGGGTTTACTGTCCACAATCTCTGTGTATGTCTATCATGAGTATCCACTACCAGTTTCAAGGGTGAATGGTATGATATCCCTCTTGGCCAATATTTTATCTTATTCACTAGAGGATGTACTTCTTTATTACCTATGGCAAAATCTATACGAGAGAGTGTATAGTGTGTCCCTGAGTAGCAAGAGTATTGCTGATTATTTGGGTTGCAAATTCTCCAGAGGTCACACCATCCGATCTCCTCCAGAAACTGGGCAAGCCTTCCCTCCATCGCCCTTTCCGCCCGGGCTCCAGGTGGGAATCTATCTTGGCAACTATCAAGGACCGCATTAAAATCCCCCACCACTAACATCGGAGTGTCGATTTTATGCTCCATATATTCTAACAGGCAGTACAGAATCTCCAACTTAAATGGGGGAGGGATATACAAATTTGCTATGACAAATGCTCTGCCTTCTATCAAGCAATGTAAAAAAATATAACAGCCCAATGTGTCGATCCTGACGTCCCTGCAGGAGAATGCCACTCCTTTTTTAACTAATATACTCACTCCCCTTGAATAAGAGGAGTATACTGGATGGAATTGTGTTTGAAATTTTTTATTCCTAATTAATGATTTAGACTCATTGGTCAAGTGCATTTCCTGCAGGCATATCAGCCTAGTACCATGGAACTCCAATTCTAAAAATACAGTGGCTCTTTTGACAGGGTCGCCCATACCCCTAATATTCCATGAACTTATTCCGACTGTTTTAGACATCAACAAATACCAAAAAAAATATAAGAAAAGGAGCACCGAACACAAAAAAAAAAAAAGGAAAAAGAAAAGAAAAGAAAAGAAAAGAAAAGAAAAAAAAAACACAACCAAGAAGAAGTTGGGTCTGGAATAAAGGGTGGCTCCAAGACATCTATATTAAATAGTATAAAACACAAACCACCCCTTTGCCCAGTCCACCCTATCAAGCGTATCAAACTTACTGTGCAACATATCCTTTGTTTTAACTCAACTGTGACCTCAAAAAAAACAATAAGTGCCATTACTACAAAAAGGAGAGGCGCGAGAAAGGGGACCCCCTGTTTCCCCTCCCCTTCCCTCCCCCCATCTTCCAGAATTACTTTTCTTTTCTTATATGTGAATGAGTAGCTCAAAAAATTATGTATCTTTTTTCCCTTTCCCCTCCTCTGTTCCAGTGTAACAATTTATCGCTACATAAGATATGATTAACCCCTCACCCTTAAGTGATCCCACCCTCCTCCCCCCCGCCTATTTCGGCCAGCCCTGGGGGCAAATCTTGTGACCCTTGTGATCCCTTCACCCCATTCTGCCCAATACTTCCACAACCATCCTATCAATAAATCTTCTTCCTCAAATTTCTCCACTTGACCTCCCTCCCCCCCCCCCACCCCCCTTAGACCAAATCCCCTAAAGCAAAGTATCATCAAAACATCAACAAAAAATCAACCCACAGCCATATACCACCTCTCATTAAGATCGTTCAACCTCTCTCCCTCCAGCCCATGCTGCAAAAAAAAAAAAAAAAAAAAAAAAAAAAAAAAAACACAGCCCCATTTAACATTCAATAATTTAAACTTTTTGTACTCCAGCTCTACAAGTTTTTTGTTATCCTCGAGCCACCTTGTGGCCCTGTCGACAGAATCAAAAAAGTGGATTGTCCCTAGAGCCTCTATACGCAGACGCGCTGGGTATAGCAACGCATATGGAATCTTGTGAGTCCGTAGGGTACGCTTGATGTCCACGAATCCTGCCCTTCTTTTTTGCAGATCTGGGGAGTAATCGGGATATAATGAAATCCTGGTACCGTTGTAGAAGATGTCCCCCTTTTCTCTGGATTTTTGCATCAATGCCACCTTGTCTTTATAACTAAACAACTTTATAATCATAGGTCTAGGGCGACCTCCCGACATAGTGGACCTAATGAGGATTCGGTGCGCTCTCTCAATGGCAAAAAGGTGTGAAAATGTTTCAGTCCCAAAGACCTCCCTGAGCCACTTTTCCATGAACGCCTCAGGACAGGAACCCTCACTTCTCTGGGAGGCCCATCACCCTCACATTGCATCTGCGCAGTCTGTTTTCCATTTCATCCATTTTAAATTTATGCGCATCAAGCTGGGTTTGCATAATCTTAAACTCTTGTTGCATTGGATGTAACATATCTTCAACTTGACTCAACCTTTCCTCCAAAATGGAGGTCCTCTCTACAGCTTTTTGAAGTTCTTGACTCATGGAACGTAGTTCTTCCTTGAGGCCCCTTAATTGATTACACAGGTCATTCAAAGATCCTTTACAGGAGTTTACCGCAAACAGTACCTCTTTTAATGTAGGCTCAGGTTCACTAATTATACTTAAATCAGGAGAGGCTCCACTAGTGGCTTCAGTAGTTTTTTCCAGGAGGTCCCTCTCAGGGCTTATTTTGTTCATTATTTTAGTGTTAGCTGGTAGTGTAACTGAGGTTGCTGACATTCTGCCTAGGCTCTGTCCCCGGTGGATCCTGCCTGTGTCTTCTTGTGAGGTGGCTGATTACCTTTGGCTGGGGAGTGCAAGGGAGTATGTGCGTATTTTTCTAACTTTGCTGCCGCTTTAAATTGCTGTTGCTGCTTGATTCCCCTTTTCCTTAGAGGAGCGGGTGTACTGTACATCAAATCTACCAATCGTAACTCTTTCATACAAACTGATAGCCCCCATCAAATCTGTACCGCGCAGTCAATGTCAGATTGAGACACAATTGTACTAATAGCAATGATTACGAGATGCAAGCAATTCTTCTCAAGAATCCACATCTATGAAGAATCCATATTAGACAGAAATTAACGAGGTGAAATGTTTTGACAGGGAATCTTTACTGCAAGCTAATATTAAATATGAGGATACCCAACATTTAAATGGTCTTTGATCACATCTTCCTCTAGAAAAATTAAAGATATTTTCAAAAAACACTGGGCTGTACAAAAAAAAAAAAAAAAACAAAAAAAACCACACACATTTTGGGTACTCTGTTACCGCGGAGACCTGGTGCCATATTTAGTGGTGTACCTTCATTACAGCCTAATGCCCTGTACACACGACCGGTTTTCCCATCGGAATAAACTCTGAAGGTTTTTCCCGACAGAAATCCACTCAAGCTGTCTTGCATACACACGGTCACTCCAAATGCCGAGCGTCCAGAACATGGTGACGTACAACACGTACGACGGGACTAGAAAACAGAAGCCAGTGCGCCATCCTTTGGGCTCCTTTAGCTAATCTCGTGTTTATCTCGTGTTGTAGAAGTTTGGTGAGAGACGATTCGCACTTTTCAGCTTTCGTGCTTTTCGGTCCGTTACTGTTCTTCAGTTTGTGCTTGTGGGGTTCGTATCTGTTTTTCAGTACGCTCTTGTCCACTCGTTTCTGATTTTCAGCTTGCTCTTCACAGGCCTTGCTGTTCTTCAATGTGTTCTGTTTGTTCGTTCTGAGCAGCCCGTTTTGAAGCCATGTTGCGGGGACATACTCGTCGTAGAGTTCGTGCTGTGTGGGGGCTTGGTGTTTGGGTTCATACTTGGACCCAAGCCCAGTCAATGAACAGGGTGGGGAGGAGTTCATGGACCAAGAATTGGTTACTCCAGCGTGACCAATTCTCTCATATGCCTTTGCTGCGTGAGATCCAGGAGAATAATCCTGATGATTTCAGGAACTTTCTCCGGATGATGGATCCCGTTTTTCACCATCTGTTGGCTTTGCTGTCCCCTTTTATTATGAAGCAGGACACCTGCATGTGGCAAGCCATCTCTCCAGAGCAGAGGCTAGTCGCCACGTTGTGGTACTTGGCGACGGAGAGAAGTCTGCAGGACCTCAAGTTCTCGACAGGCATCTCCCCCCAGGCTCTGGGGATCATTATCCCAGAGACCTGTTCTGCCATCATTTAGGTGGTGCAGAAGGACTATATTAGGGCATGTTTTCTCCTTTAACATCACATTCTATGTATTTAATGTATGCTAAGGTTTTGTATTTCATTCATCATTCCCCAATTACCATGATTGTAATATGCTGTGAATGTCCCCTTTATCCTCATGCATGCTGTAAGCTTTTATTTTTTTAATGCTCCTTTTTTGTCCTTCATGCATATTTGCCTTCACTAACCTCCCCAGCATGCTATCCCATATACACCTAGCCTAGTCAATGTATTTTGTCAGCTCCATTGTAGTGCTTTACCCTAAACACCCCCTAAAATGTGTCCAAATGTTATTGTTGTCCTTAAATTCAGGCAGAGCGCCAGAGGCTTTTTTTTTTTTTGGGTCCCAAACTCAGCTCGAACCCCCCCCCCCCTAAAATTTTTACAATGAGGGGGTGAGGAATCTGATAAGTGGACCATATATTTTTGTCTTTAAATACTCCTTAAAATAAATGTTATACTGATGTTGGCCAGGAATGTTTTTGTCTAATCTGCTTGCAATGTTATGTGCAAAAGTACTAATATTTTTTTTGTCTGGTTTTCCTTCAATGCCACAGGAATGGCAGACTGTGGCCTCCCATTTTGCCGACCGTTGTGACTTTCCAAAAAGTGGAGGGGCTATAAATTGGAAGCACGTCCACATCGTGCCACCATCCCATTCGAGGTCTTACTATTACAATTATAAGGGTTTTAATAGTATAGTGTTGATGGCAGTGGTGTCAGCACAATACGAGTTCCTCTATGTGGACATGGGGAAGAATGGCCGAATGTTGGAGTCTTAGCCCAGACCGAGTTCTACCAACGTCTCTAGACTGGTGGCCTGGCATTGCCACCTGCTGCGGACAACATTGAAGGACTCCCGTTCGTCTTTATTGCTGATGAAGCATTCGGTCTGGGCGAGCACCTGATGAGACCATTCCCCCAGAGGACCCTCGCCCCAGAGAGGAGGGTTTTTAACTACCGGCTGGCCAGAGCCTGAAGAGTCATTGAGAATGGCTTTGGGATAATGGCCAGCTGGTTCCGCCTGTTTCTGACAGCAATACATATGGCGGACTACAAAATTAACCACATCATATTATCCTGCTGCATATTGCACATTTTTTTTACGTAAAAATGCCCAAAATTATCTTGCCTCAGTTGGGCATGAGGCCGGACTTCCTGCCTAATCCCCCAGGCCTGGATACTGGCCATCCTGGCTTGGCACCCTAAAGTGCTTGTGAAGTTCGCCAGAAATATGTCAATTATTTTACGGGTAGGAGGGCCATTGCTATGCCAGACAATGTCTAAATTTTTTAATAAAAAAAAATCTGATAAAATCTTGAATTTTCTTTATTGCTTGTGTTTTTTTGCCGTCTCCTATAGGTTCTCCTAGTGCACTTGTAGTGCCAAGTGGATTTTCCTTTAGTAAAAAAGCCCCATTGTCACTGTAAACACAAAATTACTTCAAAAACTCGTATTGAGCATTGAAAGAAGCCACACATTGTTGATTCTCAATCTTTTTACTCTGTGCCCATTCACATGTGCGTTTCAAAATTTTGGTGTAAATTAATTTTATTTTTGTTGGTATAAACAGGCATATTTCAAAACATAACATACACAACTCTGGAACTTACTAAGTTCAACGTAGAAAAACTAAAGGCAATATCAGACATTAGTATGTCCAAAATGTGTTGATATTGCCTTCATCAGATTAGGTGATGTCACCCCTGTAAAAGCCAAATTTTGAAGATGCACACAAATTTGGAGTCAAAATGGGTATTTCCCTCCTGATCCCATGACTAATGTCTCCCATCATGGGGGATCAATGGACGTGTTTTGGGGGTGAAACCCCTTCCTCTCACCTACTAGAGTTACGAGGAAGGGGTTGCACCCACAAAACGCGTACATTGATATCCCCTGATGGCAGATAGCACATGTTAACACACCGCGTGCATCTTCAAAATTTGGCTTTTAAAATGTACAAAAAATATTTTAGTTTAGTACAAAAAAAAAATTAAAATGGTGGCATTTGGAAGATATTTAGATTCTCCCCAACTCATCAATCATGTTCTTCATTTGTTGTTCAAGAACATTGAGTTTATTTCTTATGATGTCAATTTCATGATTCCACACCATGATGTCCTTCTTGGATTCGGATTTGTGCACTTGCGAAATGTTGAGCTTGCTCTTCTACAACCAGCACATCACCTAAAAATTTGAGTAAAAACATGTATTATAAATATGCAGGCATACATAATTACCTGAAGCTGGGGTGTCCGACACTGACCTGTTGCTGTGACAAGTTTGCCCACTTCCTCCAGATCCTCGGGGGGTGGTGTTGTGCTGAGTTCCCCTTCTTTCTGAGGAGGGGGTTTCACCTCTGGTGTCCTCTGAGTCTTTTCTCCCCTATGATAATGAAACAAAAAGGTATACTGAGCGCACAGATATTTGAGTCCAGAAATAGGAATATGAAACATTGCTGGGAAGTGGGGTACAATTTTCTGTTTTGGCTGAGTTCCAAGTTGAAGACATGATTTTTTACTTTACCAAAGCTGGAATACTTACCTTTTTGTGACAATTTTTTACACATGGAGACACCCCAAGTATCCAATGGAGCACCTGTGTGGGACACCCTAAAAAGTTTGTTCTTGTGTCCCACACTAGTGCTCCAGAGTCCAGATGTGTAAACAGCTGCTGAGTGTCCTCTCCTTACATTACACTGAATAAAGCTTGCATTTCATTCTAGTTACAAATACATCTAGACAGCAATGTACAAAACTTATTTATTTTTTTACAAATAGGCATGACCAAATGTATTTAACCTGTATCGGCCCAAAACATCGAAATTAATGAGCGAACGAGGTTTACTACGACCGATTACTGTGCCCACGAACGTCGCCATTTTAAACTGTACAACAGTAAAGAACAGCACATGGAGCAGCATGCAAGTATAATAATGGTAGGAACACATGACAAGTACTTACTTTTTAGAAGCACTCTTGATTCTTCTATACTGATCCTGCTCCCTCAGTTTCAGGTCTGACCAGCGTTTCCTCAATTGCTCCTTGGATCGTCACACCCCAAAATTCCTGTGCAGACTTTTCACAACTTTAGTCATAATCTTGGCCTCCCTCACATTTGGGTTTAGGTACGGAACCATGCTTCCCATCATAGTCATTCCTCCTCAGGATGTCCACCATCTCCACAAAGGCCATATTTGAGGCTTTAAATCTTCTCCTCCGGGATCGGTACGTTCATCTCCGGGCTTTCCTCCTCCTCGTTACTGGAATTAACACACACCTGCTGTGTCTCAGCCATGTCGCTCCTACTGCGAGCTGAAAGAGATGGGGGGGGGGGGAATAGACTAGAAAGAACATCAGGGGCGGCCGACGCGGGCGGAGTTTCACGCATGCGCAGTTTATATCATACCTACGTTCTGTGTGCAGAGGAAGGAGGAACGGAAGTGGCGAGCTAAACAAAGGCAAAATTTTAACTTGGGCCATCAGTGACCTATACTGCTTCAAGATTGAGGCCTATATTGGGATAAGATTATGAGAGTTTAGGCTGACAGTGTTGTTGTCTGGTGTATTGTCTTACAGCAAATATGAGTCACTTTAAGGACCCAAAATTCATGGCCAGTTTTATAGACAGATACAGGGAGATGAGGAATTTGTGGAAGGTGAAATACAGCATATATTATAATAATAAGCTAGGAGGTCAATGCTGCAGAAACTTCTGGAATTTATGAAGACTCAAGTCCCCGATGCAACCATCGTGTTCTTGGAAAAGAAAATTGGGATCTTGAGGAACATGTATAAGAAGGAGCACAATAAGATCCAGAAATCACTCAGATCAGGAGCAGCGCAAGTGTATGTACCCAGGCTGTGGTACTTCAACAAACTGCGTTTTCTGGACGTCCAGACTGAAGCCAGGGAATCACTTTCTACCCTTCCCTGCAGCCTTCCCTCCACCCTTCCCTGAACCCCAGCAGAGGCTGACGAGCACCAACCTGGGCCTTCCATCCTGGAAGAAGTGGATGTGCCCAGCTGGAGCCAAGTATAGTATTTTTACACATATTTATTGTCCTAATATTAATGAGGTTAACTAGATGTTAGAATTGATAAATTAATGATTTTAAAAAAAAAGCGATTTACATATCAATAGGCAGTAGTGGCCAAAAAGGTTTGGGACAAGAATGAAAAATGCTGCGTTAGAATGATAGTCTTTTCTATTTATTAGCATTCAATTTGCAAGTCATGAGCTGAAAATTGTGTGTGATTGATGAATCAAAAACAAACTATGTCCCTTTTTTATACACAGGAGGAGCTCAGCCGGGAGGTGGGCGGGCCCAGTGTCAGCCGGGAGGTGGGCGGGCCCAGTGTCAGCCGGGAGGTGGGCGGGCCCAGTGTCAGCCGGGAGGTGGGCAGGCCCAGTGGCTTTACCCAATCACAGGCGCCTCCCCTCCGCCTTACAACAAAAAGGCCCAGAAAGGGGGCAATCACGGAGGAGCCAGCACTGGGCCTCATTAGGGAAGCAAGTGATGTCCTCAGACGCCCCCCCTCCCTCCCCTGACGCTGAAGAGGCCTATAGCTGCTATGTAGCCACTAGATTGCAGTAATTGGAGGAGGGCCAACGCTTCCTCTGTGAGGGAATTTTGCTCAGGCCCTTCAGAAGGGGTTGAGGGGCCAGCTGACTGAGAACAGCCACGTGTGTGAGCTCGCCAATCCTCCTTTTCCTCCTGTCACAAGTCCACCACCAGAGCCACCCAAGGAAGGCTGCAGGAAACGCTGCAGGGAAGCGTGGAGGTAAGGCTGCAGTGAAGAGAAGAAAGTGATGGCCTGGGTTCAGTCTGGTCTGACAGAAGACGCAGGCTGGTGTAGTACCACAGCCTGGGGACATAGATATCATCTGCTGTTGGTCCTGATCTCTGGGAGTCCTGGACCAGATTGGGCTCCAAATTATATGGACTCCTCAAGCTAACAATTTTAATTTTCCCACAGACTTGAAAATTGCTCTGGGTGCCAAAAGGCTTCGCAAATTCCAAAAGTTTTTCCAGCATTGCCTTCCTCTATTTTGTTAACCAGAATAAATGGAGATTTTATTTTTCACAAATACTTGCCTAGGTGTTTTTCTACAAAAAGGAAAGTTTGTATGTGGGCATTACTTTTCAAAAATACAAAAGTCTAATTAACAAGGGACACCAACCTCCTTGAGGTTAAAAAATAGATAATGATGTTATTTTGGAAACTTGACGAAAAAAAAAAAAAAAAAAATATGGAGATCACTAGAAAACAATTTTTCAAAAATACAAAAAACAGATCTTGATGAAAGAAAAAAAAAAAAAAAGAAAAAAAGGGGGACTATAAAAAATAAATTCTAAACATCATTATGGAGATCTGGCTTTAAAAAAAAAAAAAAAAAAAAAGATTATTCACAAGAAATAATAAAGAAATAAGTTTGTCAGAAATCTGTGTGAATATCAGCAGCAAAACTTCATTATTCTAGCATTATAAAGCACAAAAGAATGAGCTTCATTAAAAGATCGAAGGATTTGCAGCGTGAGGAATGTGCTATGCCCATTACGAACGCTAGTACCGAACGCTTCCGTCTCGTACTTGCTTCAGAGCATGCGTTGTTTTTGGTGCGTAGGAACAGCATACAGATGAGTGTTTTTTCCCGATAGTCCGTCTGAATTTGATGGAGAAAGTCCGATGGGGCATACAAACGGTCGGAATATACGATGAGATACTCACATCGGACTGTCGGAAATTCCAACTGTGTGTACGCGGCATTAGATAGCCCCCTAACATCGTTGATCTACCTAATAAAACATTTTTCATAATCTAGTCAGATATTATCCCTGCGAGAGGTGTCCAACATGTTGGATTAACACTCTAGGCAAGAGAAAATGTTGCACTTTCCTCTTGTCACCTCTAGCTCTTACTCAGACAATCCATCACATGTACATGGAGAAATGTGGTGAATCTCATTATCTGCCCTTGTGGTAAATATGTGGGACAAAAGGGGGGGGGGTCTACCAGCTGGAGACCCATTGGATCCATGAATTGAGATACTTCACCCCACCCGGCATGAATGCTGAGTGGGATATTAATGCTTTCATTAGGAATGCATAATCTTTCCCCCCTATCCATGTAACTGGTATTGCCCAAATGAATAATGTACTTTCTAGTGATCAATACTTTTTCCCCCACCATTTCTGTCACTGATACTACCCATATAATAATTATTAATGTATAGGATAGGTCATGGTTGATTATTACAATCACCTATAGGATTATTTTATCCAGTTACAGGATTGGATCCAATTTTGATGTTTGTTCTAGTCACTTTTATTATTTCGTTATCTTTTGAATGTACTATTGTAAATAGATTCATTTTTGCTAACAAAGTTTATGCTTAAGAAATCTTGTGCCGAATCAATATATGGATTTACCTATGGTGATGTAATTTTTTTTACCCTTTTATGGTTAGTTTTTATATCTATGGTATTTGGAGTTCCGTGCTGACCGGTGGGTGTCGCTGTTGCCACTGGTTAGTGTTGGAAAGGCAACGTGTTGGAAGTGTATAGATGCTCCGTCTCGGAGACAAGCTCGGTGGAGGTGGTCCTCCGAGTTGCATTCTGGGAAGAGGGTATTTATGGGACAGACGCCATGTTCTAGGGTTCGTTTTACAGCCACCTGCTGGCCCTCCTGGCCAACAGGTATGCGTTAAGGAGCAGCGCAGGGGTGGGTCCAGAGGCTTGTCTGGGGCCTACCACCGCAGCCGAGGAATGGTCCTGAGCTGTCGGTCCTGTGAGACGAAGCTGGGCGGCCGAGGAGATCCCAGGGGAGGACTCATCTTGGAGAGATCATGCAGCATGCTGGTCTATAGAGGGGTCTGGTGACTCGGTCGAAGGACGTATCCAAAAGAAGTAACTATACAGCATAGTGTTGCCGGCTCGGCTTAAAGGTTCAGGCACTGTGACTGACTTTCACTGCAGAAAATCTGATACATCCTGTTGCAGAAGATCGTGCGGATTTACCCCCCCAAACAAGTCTATGGCAGAGACTTTTAGTTCGTGCTGCGTGCTGGCTGCTAGACCGGTGAGAGGGGCCTATCCAGACAAGGAGTGTGTCCCACAAGGGGAGAGCATTCAACCTAATTATCTGAATTCCACCAGGACATTTGTCGCTAAGATTCTATAAGATGATATTTGAGTTTCTCCTGAAAGTTTCCTTTTCCGCCTCTTTCCTGCTACTTCCTAAAGTTTGTTCAATAAAGCATTGAAAACGTACTCCTGTGTTGGTGCGTGTGTCGTCCAGAAGTAAACTCAACAGAACCCCTAGACCCGGTGAAACTAAGGGAAGCAAGGTGAAGGTAACAGACCCGCTTAAACCAGCAGCTCCACCGTGAGTTAGTGAATATATATATATATATATATATATATATATATATATATATATATATATATATATATAAAATATTTGGGCGTTCTATGGTAATCGTTGCAAAACTTTGTGACACCGTATTTGCGCAGCAAAAAAGTCTTACATGCCCACTTTTTTGGGGAAAAATACACTTTTTTGCATTAAAAATTAAAACCGTAAAGTTAGCCCAATTTTTTTAATATTGTGAAAGATAATGTTATGCCGAGTAAATTGATACCCAACATGTCACGCTTCCATATTGCGTTGCTGGTGGAATGGTGACAAACTTTTATCCTTAAAAATATCCATAGGCGACATTTAAAAAAATTCTACAGGTTGCATGTTTTGAGTTACAGAGGAGGTCTAGGGCTAGAATTATTTCTCTTGTTCTAACGATCACGAGGATACCTCACATTGTGGTTTGAACACTGTTTTCACATGCGTTCGCTTCTGCACACAAGCTTGGTGGGACGGAGTGCATTAAAAAAAAAAATCTTATTTATTTTACTTTTTATTTTTACACGGTTCTTTAAAAAAAAGTCACTTTTATTTCTATACAAGGAATGTACAGGACCTCTTAAAAATAGGATTTTTAAAACAACTTACCTGTAAAATCATTTTCTTGGAGTACATCATAGGACACAGAGCCTCAAGTAATTACTTGGTGGGTTATGGGCCTACCTTCAGGTGTTGACACTGGTATAACCACTACAGGAAGTTGACTCCCCTATGTAACCCCTCCTCCTTCCAGGAGTCCTCAGTTTTTGTAGCCAAGCAATATAAGCAATATACTCTCACCCCATAAAACAGAGGGGCGGGAGCTCTGTGTCCTATGATGTACTCCAAGAAAAGGATTTTACAGGTAAGCCGTTTTAAAAAACCTATTTTCTTTATCGTACATCATAGGACACAGAGCCTTAAGTAATTACTTGGTGGGTTGTCCCATAGCAATGCTACTTGAGTGGAGGGAGACACAACCCATAGGGCACCCCCAGACCTTGAGGAATTATGCTGCTGCCTGCAGCACACTGCGCCCGAAGCTGACATCTTGATTCCATCTTGCATCTACTTGATAACATTTTGTAAATGTATGCACTGAAGACCAAGTCGCGGCCTTGCAGATCTGAGACATGGAGGCCTGGTGACGCACTGCCAAGAAGCACCAACCGCTCTGGTAGAGAGCGCCTTAACTTGAAAAGGGGGAATCTTTCCCTTTAAATCATAAGTTTGAATTATAACCTGCCAAATCCACTTAGCCACAGTGGATTTTGATGCTGCCTGTCCTTTTTTAGGACCCTCTGGTAGAATAAATAAGACATCAGTCTTACGAATCTGAGCAGTTTTCTTTAAATATATCTTCACTGCTCTCACCACATCAAGACAATGTAGAGACTTTTCTTCTTTGCACATGGTTTAGGAAAAAACGATGGCAGGACAATATCTTCATTCAGATGAATGCCTGAAACCACTTTTGGCAAAAAGCCTGGATGAGGGCATAACACCACTCTGTCCTCATTAATAACCAACATGGTTTTGGAAAAAAACGGCAGGACAATATCTTGGTTCAGGTGGAAACCTGAGACCACTTTTAGTAAAAGACCTGGATGAGGGCCCAACACCACTCTGTCCTCATGAATAACCAAATATGGCTTTTTACAGGAAAGAGAAGCCAATTATGAAACCCTCCTTGGTGAGGATATAGCAACCAAAAATATCAGCTTCCTAGTCAGGAGGACTAAGGGAACATGCTGTAGTGGTTTGATTGGCGGTTTTTGTAACACTGACAAAACTAAATTCAAGTCCCAAGGGCTTAAGTGTGATTTAACTGGCGGATTAATGCGCATCACTCCTCGCATGAAACCCCGGACTAAAGAATGCGTAGCAAGTGGTCTTTGAAATAAAATTGACAAGGCTGAGACTTGGCCCTTAATAGTACTCAGGGCTAACTTCATCTCTATGCCTACTTGTAGAAAGGCAATAATTCTGTCTATAATATATCTCAGAGGGTGCCAACCCTTGGATTCACACCAGGAAACAAGCTTTCCAGACTCTATAATATATAGTTCTAGAAGCTGGCTTCCTAGCATTAAAGTAGAAATAACTGCCCTGGAAAGCCCACGTTTCTTCAGAATGTGGGTCTCAATAGCCAGGCCTTTAAATTTAGCATTCGTAAAGTAGGATGGAATATCGGCCACTGTGAGAGCAGAACTGGCCTTAGTGGAAGGGACCACAGATCCTCCACTGCCATCTTTACGACCTCTGCATACCATGAAATTCTACTTCTAGGCCATGCTGGTGCTGCCAGAATTACCGGTTTTCTTTCCAGCTTAATCCTGAAAAGAAGTCGAAGCAGCAACTGAATAGGGGGAAATGCATAGATCAGTAAAAGCTGATCCCACAGTATCACCAACGCATCTGTTCTGCCTGCGAATGGATCCTTTGTTGTGGACACAAAGTTGACTATGTTGCACTGGATGCTAGAAGATCTACATCCGGAGTCCCCCATCCTTGACAAACAGCCCGAAACATGTCAGGGTGAATAATCTGCTGGCGGCACCTGTAGTGCACATGCCAATTCTCTATTCCCGGAATGAAGACTGCTGATGGGCATGGAATATTTCTCTTTCTGCCCAAGTTAGAATACGGTTCACTTCTCTCTGCACTGAGAGATTCTCGGTGCCCCTTTTGGTGATTGATATAGGCCACAGCCGTGACATTGATGGATTGGATCCTGGCGGGACAATCCCTTAACCTGGAAGTCCAGGCTTTTAGAGCCAGACGCACTGCCCGAATCTCTAGGATGTTGATGGGCAAGGCTCTTTCGGTTCTTGAACACTGTCCTTGGACAGTTGTCTTCTCTGTCATTACCACTTTCCAGATAAGCAGTCTGAAGGATTTACCCTTTAGGACATTCTTTAGTAGCCACCAATTGAGGCTTTGGGACACCCTTGGGGACAGCCGCATTGGCAAGTCCAAAACTTGGATCGTTTTGTTCCAAGCAAATAGAATACTGTTTTGCAACAGTCTTGCAACAGTCTTGAATAGAACTGGGCAATGGGAACTGCACCATCCTTTCTAACAACCTCATGCAAAGGCGAATAGAGGGACCTCCTTTTGACCTGACCATCCGCACCAACTCTTATGGAGTTGTGTTTTTTTTTTTTTTTTTTTCCTGGGCAAGAAGACCCTTTTTCTGGGCTGTAGCTATGATCAGACCCAAATACTGCAGCCTTTTTTAGCAATTTTAATGGAGACCTTACTAGGTTGAGAACGCAACCCAGACCTTACCAGGTAACTGGTTGTAATGAGTACACCTACTACGAACAGCGATTGGTCTATTAGCAATAGATCGTCTAGGTATGCCAAGACTGTTTAAGCCCTGTGCCCTTGACCTGGCTACAGGTGGGGCTAGCACTTTTGTGAACACTCGAGGTGCTGTAGCTAGCCCGAAGAGCAAGGCTATAAACTGAAATGCTGCTGTTCTACTTCGAACCACAGAAACCTTTGGTGAGCGGGAAATATATGGATATGCATCCCTGATGCCGATAGGCGCCAGAAGTTTTCCTCCTTGCAGGATAGAAACTACTGACTTGATCGACTCCATAGAAAGGAGCAGATCTTCAGGAACTGATTTAGATTCTTTTATATCTAGAATGGATCTGTTGAATTTCTGCGTGGCTCTGTACATGTACAGGAAACGCATGAAAAAGGCAGTGAAGGTTCCAAGGAACCTAAGAAAAAACAGAACTATCAGCTGACTCTACTAGAGGTAGCTTGAAAGAGGCACAAATCATCTCTGTAAGAGGTTTGTACAAGCAATTTCTCAGATTGCGAGGCTGAAAAAAAGTTCAACTCTAGTTGTCTACTCGGTTTGCCTTTCTTCCCGATTACCTGAGGGTAATCCTTCATCCTCTACCCACTGTTCCCTTGATAAGGGATCTCAGGTGGGGGAGGGGGATCCAACACGCTTCCCATCCTTGGATAGGGGATGCGATTAAAGTCGCCAATTTTCCTTCTAGGCCCTGCAGGGCGGAGGAAAAACGCATGTTCAATCCTGTATACAGGGGCTGAATATTTTCTCCTCTTTAGGCTCAGTTTCCACTATTGCAACCCCAAAGTTGCGCTATTTTACCGTGATCTTTTGCCGCAGAGAATATGTCGGGGCGCGATTTTGATGCGACAGGAAACAATGCCTGTGTATTCTAGAGGTCTATGGACCTCAAGTCGCATCAAAGTGGTACCAAAGTAGTGCAGGGACTAACTTGAAGTCGCGCAGATCTGAAAAGTACTCCTTGGAAATCATGCCCTAGGGTCTGACGGTGGAGGCCGTCACCGCTGCCTAGAGGCAGCTACCCCTGCGCAGGGGAAGGAATCCGTTTAAGTGACTTGTCCAAGGTCACAAGGAGCCAACGTGAGGACGAGGTCCCACGTCTTTCAGGAAGCCTCTCATGGCTACGCTGGCTGTCAGAGTAGTTAACCTGTGAGGAGTGGCTCCTTCACTAGTGAATGCCGACATGTGGATCTAAACCCATGTCTCTCAGGAAGTCTTCCATGGCTGCACTGGCCGTCAGAGTACTTAACCTGTAAGCTGTTGTGGCTTAACTTTAAATAAAAGGGCATTTATACCTTCTTTTGGACAAAAGAGCTTTACTGCTAGAAATCATTTGGATGTATTTCACCAAACCTTCCCCAATGAAAAGGGAAACTAGTTAGACACCTTTCTTTGTAAGCTGCTTCGGCTGACCAACCCTTTTAACCACACCAACCTAAGCATGTGTTTTAGCACAAGCGCAAGGCGAGACGCCTGGTGGATAGGGTCTTTTATGGCATCTATGGCAAAACATAGCGCCATTGCAATTATGCATAAAAAGTGGAATGAACCATCTCTGTAAGAGTTTGTACCATCAGATTGTGAGGTTGCATAAGGTTCATCAACTGTTTCCTCCGCAGAGGAAAATTTGGCTTGTTTTTCCCCCGTGATCACCTGAGGATAACACCTCATCCTGTGCCCACTGTTCCCTTGGAAAAAGGGGTTTGAGGTGGGGGAGGGGGATCTAGCATGCTTCCTATCCTCTTGGATGGAGAATGCGATTAAAGCTGCCAATCTTTCTTCTAAGCCCAACAGGGCAGAGGAGAATGCATCTTCAGTCACATACACAGGGGCTGAAGTGTGAGAAGCAGTTGCACCACCAATTGCTTCGAATGACTCACCCTGGCTTGCCATGCCAGGTATCTCCGGAGAGGATGACATTGTGGAGGAATGACTGGAGTTCCCAGCGCCTGGGGGTGGAATCCTTGGTACCTTTGTGGTACACTGGAAATCAAATGTGCTAAGCACAACAGCAGAGGCACTTTAACAAATTATGGTATTTGCTGAACAATAGTTTTAGCAAAAGAAAACAAAGTCACCATAAGGATCAGCCTTTGATGCTGACTACCATAATATTTCCTGTGCTGGAAAGGCCCTTTTACACACCTTTACATGCCCAGCACTTCTGTGTCTTAGTGTGACAGACTTCTGTGTTCAGCATATGAACTGAGAGCGTCTGTGTTAAGCCTCAGGTGAGAACCTGATTACGCATAAGTGTCAGCTGTTACCGCACCTCTCCAGGAGAGGGGAGGGGGAGGGGAATTTTTATCAGCAGGGTTTGTTAGGCTCCTAGTTTTAAAGGAAGACTACTTTATACACAAAACAAAAAAGCAAATGGCTGGTTTTGTATGTTCATAAACTACTGCTGTAACCCCTTTAGATCCCTCAGAAGAGGAACACTATCTGTTCAATTATGAACTCCCCTCTGGCTGCAGGGACCACACCCGCTGCTATAGCCAGACACAGAGCTGCTGAAAAAGGCATCGTACTAGGCAAGTGTAATAATACTCCCTCTAGGGGAGACATTCTAAGGCATACAGAGAGTGTGTGTGTGTGTGAATGTGCGTGACTGTTTTTTGGAGAAAAAGGCAAACCTTCAAAAACTGGGGCCCTTTTTAATAGGGGTTCCGCTCCTTTGGACCTGTATAGCACCCCTCAGGAACAACTTTAGGTTGTATGAAAAACTAAAAAGAGTCCTGGTTCCTAGGGTCCAGCTCTCAAAGAGAAGCTTACAGGCAAAACCTCTTGAATGCGATGCCCAGGTACCATCCTTTGGCCTCAGTGGCGAGGATGGATCTGGTTGTGGAGGTTTTTTTTAAATCCAGCATGGATCCCTCCCTGGAGCTCCTCAGAGCACATCTTCACTTGTGACCAACACCTTAGACACTGGCAAAAAAAAAAAAACTGAGGACTCCTAGGAGGAGAGGGGTAATATAGGGGAGTCAACTTCCTGTATTGGTTATACCAGTGTCAACACCTGAAGGTAGGCCCATAACCCACCAAGTAATTACTTGAGGCTCTGTGTCCTATGATGTACGATAAAGAAATATGAGATCTGGGGTCAAAAAGATCTCAGATCTCATATTTACACTAAAATACAATAAAAAAAATAAACAAAATGTCCCTTTAAGAGCTATCGTAACCCTATATATAAAAAAAAATAAAAAATAAAATCTGATTTCCTCATAGGAGATTGAACAGCACAGTGATTGTGCGGTCTAATCTGCCCCCCCTCTGTGAGCTGACCATGATAATCATGGCTGCTGAGCCATGTCTACCATGGTCAGTTTGCGTGGCTTCATTATACGCAGCTCTCCTCTGTCCCCCTTAACCTCCCCCTCCCTGTCAGCTTCTGCCTGCTTCTGTCTCTGCCGCCCCCTAGCCGCTATTAAAAAAAAGATTAGAAAAAATTGTCACCGGCATCCCCTCTAGCATAACTAAGCATAACAAACTGTATAAGTGTTTTGCTAAAACGAACAATGTAAATACCTCTCTGAACAGCTATTTACAGGCCAGTCACTAGACTCCCGGCTGGTCTACTCCGATCTAGGGCTTCTGCGGGAGGGGCTGAGCAGGCACGTGACCTCCCCGGCTGACATCAGAGGGAGATCTCAGCCCCTCCCGCAGTAGTCCTGGTTCAGAGTAGCAGACTGGCCGGGAGTCACATGACCGCTCTGGAGATAGCTGTACAGAGGTATTTAGAAGCTTTGTTTTAATAAAACACTTATACGGTGTGTTATGCCTAGTTATACTAGAGGGGCTGCCAGTGAGACACAGCTTTGCGGTAACAACCACTTTAAAATCAAAGAGACCTGGTCTGTTGCCTTACATTTTTCGGCTATTTTTGATTTGGCTTGGTTATGCGATGTATAGTGGAATGTGGCCATCATTAAAACGAGGCTTGGTTATTCATTCCTGATGTATTGTGGCCATTTTTTTTAATCAAAAGGAGGCTTGGCCATCCATTCCATACACGTCACGGACAGCTTATAAACCAGAGTGATGCTTGGATAGGTTCCTAGACTTAACTGGTATTCACATTTTTGTCCGAGTGGATTTTATATAAAAAGAGTGGTGACTCACGTGACCTCCATGCCCCGATGTCAATTGTGACAAAACAAATAGGGCTGAAATCAGGAGTTTGTTGGATCGGATCCCGTGACTGGTATTTTTGATATCAACGCTCGCTTAAGCTATTTTGTGAGTGGCTAGCTCTTGTGTTTATTCAATAAATTGTTACATTTTTACACTATGTGGGTTCTCCCAGTGTTCATTCTCGTGTGTGTTATGCTATGTTTTTGCTTGTGAGACTGCACTGTGAGACTGCACTGACCATCAATAATGGAAAAGGACAGAAAAGTTCCCATCGCAGATGACACTAAATTAATTGATACAGTGCATTTGACTCTTTTTAAATATAGAGTCCACGTGTTCTGGTAAGAGTCCATTTTAGTGGATGTAAACCCTCATATATACCCAGTGAAGTGAACAGCCTCAGGTAATACACAGCGAAGAAACAAATCTCCCTACGTAAGTTTTACATGTATATCTGCTGTCTTCAGCTTGCTGTATTCCTTAGAAAGTGCTCATTGTGTTGGAGATTTTCTCTTACTGTTCAGCACTGGGAGTGGATTCTTGGCATACAACCAAGACAGCTGATTGGAGCAAAGGCACACACCCCCACTCAACATAGTCAAAAGAAGGAAGTAATATGCAGAGCTGTGCTGTGACAAGACAAGCTCTCTGCTAATCTATTTATAGCAACCTCCAAAGACACAAATTTCAGGCTGGTTTTATCTTGGTTGTCAGAAGTTATCATGCAGATAACAGAAGAACGGAGCAGCAGAAACACACGGGACTAAGTGGTTTGGAGAGGGATAAGAAAACACTACAGATATATGTGCTCAAGTCAGATTTCATGAACCAGGTTTACATCCACTTTAAGGTGGCGGTACACTCGGGTGACCAACTTTGGATTTGACCTTTCTTCACATCTGACACTCAGCTTGGATGAAACTGGGACTTTAAGACTCCAATTTGAATCTTGCACAATAGATGGTTTCATTACATTTGATTCATTTTTGGGACTCAATATACAGTGCCTTGAAAAAGTATTTATACCCCTTGAAAATTTCCACATTTTGTCATGTTACAACCAAAAAACAAATGTACTTTATTGGGATTTTATATGGATTAGACCAACACAAGGTGGCACATAATTGTGAAGTGGCAGGAAAATGATAAATGGTTTTCTTAAATTTTTTACAAATATCTGAAAAAAGTGTGGCGTGCATTCAGCCCCCATTACTCCCACACCTCCAACTAAAATCTAGTGGAACCAATTGACCTCAGAAGTCACCTAATTAGTAAATAGGGTCCACCTGTGTGTAATTTAATCTCAGTATAAATATAACTGTTCTGTGAAGCACTCAGGTTTGTTAGAGAACCCTAGTGAACAAACGGTATAATGAAGGCCAAGGAACACACTAGACAGGTCAGGGATAAAGTTGTGGAGAAGAAGTTTAAAGCAGGGTTAGGTTATAGAAAAAATATCCCAAGCTTTGAACATCTCACAGAGCACTGTTCAATCCATCATCCGAAAATGGAAAGAGTATGGCACAGCTGCAAACCTGCCAAAACATGGCTGTCTACCTAAACTGACAGGCCAGGCAAGGAGAGCATTAATCATAGAAGCATCAGAGATCCACAGCTCAGACAGTTGCCCTGTGGACAGATTCACCTATTAGTCGCACACTCCACAAATCTAGCCTTTATGAAAGAGTAGCAGGAAGAAAGCAATTGTTGAAAGAAAGCCATTAAGAAGTCTTGTTTGCAGTTTGGGAGAAGCCATGTGGGGGACACAGCAAACATGTGGAAGGTGGTGCTCTGGTCAGAGAAGCCCAAAATTGAACTTTTTGGCTTAAAAGCAAAAACGCTGTGTGTGGCGGAAAATTAACACTGCACATCACCCTGAACACACCATCCCCACAGTGAAACATGGTGGTTGCAGGATCATGTTGTGGGGATGCTTTTCAGCAGGGACAGGGAAGCTGGTCAGAATTAATGTGAAGATGGATGGAGCCAAATACAGGGCAATCTTAGAAGAAAACCTGAGTCTGAAAAAGACTTGAGACTGGGGTAGAGGTTCACCTTCCAGCAGGACAACGACCCTAAACATATAACCATAGCTACAATGTTTTCACTTTGATTCATTTTATCAGCTATTCGCCTGGCAAAGATTTATGTATACATTGGTTTACAATCTGTTTTCTTTTGCCAGCTGCTCTTTCGGATCCATCAGCATATCTGTTTACAATTCTTATATTTGGAGCCTGAGGCTAGGTTTACGCTGTTACGACACACGATCCAACTTTGCCCTGCTACTTGAAGTCCGACTTTCATCCGACTGCAATGAATGGGATCAGACATTGAACCAGACAATAACAGGCCCTTTGAGTCTGGTATGAATCTTTAGGGGGAAACTCCACGCCAAATTTAAAAAAAAAAAAAAACACACAAGGCATGGGGTTCCCCCACTGAGACCATACCAGAGAGGGTCTGGTATTGATTTTAAGGGGAAACCCCAACCAAAAAAACGGCGTGGGGTCCCCCAAAATCCATACCAGACCCTTATCCGAGCACGCAGGTCAGGAAAGGTGGGGATGAGCGAGCGCCCCTTCCTGAACCATACTAGGCCACATGTCCTCAACATAGGGGGGGGGGGGGTGTGCTTTGGGGCAGAGGGCCCTGCGCCCCCCACCCCAAAGCACCTTGTGGGGCCTCTTTTCAACAACCCTGGCCGGTGGTTGTTGAGGTCTGCGGCTTATCAGAATCTGGAAGCCCCCTTTAACAAGGGAGCCCACAGATCCCAGCCCCCCACCCTATGTGAATGAGCATGGGGTACATGGGTACCCCTACCCATTCATCTCAAAAACACAGCACACAGGTTTTTTTTACAAAGTAATTAAAGTAGCTCGGCATCTCTTCTCCCTCTGCCGGCTCTCCTCTCACCGCCATCTTCTCCCCGCCGGGTCACCTCTCTCCGCTGTCTTCTCCCCCTGTTCTTCCTCCGATGTTCGACACTCTCACGCTAGGGTCGCCATGTGCCATTATATAGCCATGGGGCGGGGCCACTCGGTGACATCATCCAGAGGTCCCATCCCCTTGTGAGGTCCCCGCCCAGGGCTATATAAGTAATGGCACGCGGCAGCCCTAGCATTAAAGCGGGAGACAGCATCAAGAGAACAATCGGAGGAAGAACAGAGGGAGAAGACAGTGGAGAGAAGAGAACCGGCAGAGGGAGAAGAAGACATGAGCGGAGGGAGAAGAAATCTAAAAGGAGAAGAAATCTAAAAGGAGAAGAAGAGATGCCGGAGCTGCATTACTAAATTACTGTGTCTCAAACCTGTGTACAGTTTTTATTTTTGACACTTTTTTTTTTTTTTTTTTTTTTTTTAAGGTGAATGGGTAGGGGTACAAATGTACCCCATACTCATTCACATAGTGTAGGGGGGGGCGGTTTCTGGGGGCCCACTTGTTAAAGGGGGCTTCCAGCACCCACCCCCCCATGTTGAGGGCATGTGGCCTGGTATGGTTCGGGGAGGGGGGGGCTCGCTCGTCCCCACCCCCTTTCCTGACCTGCCAAGCTGCCTGCTCAGATAAGGGTCTAGTATGGATTTTGTGGGGCCCCCCACACCATTTTTTTGGCATGGGGTACCCCTTAAAATCTTGGAGGGGGGACTCTGCATTCTTTTTAAATTTAGTGAAGGGTTCCCCTTTAAGATCTTCAGAGTACAAGTTGCATGACAAAGTCAGATCAGTTAGGATGATGATCTGATTTCAATGAATTTAAACGAGCTGAAGTAGGATCAAAGTAGTGCAGGAACCTTTTTCAAAGTCGGACTGACTTGTGTCAGACCAGTTAAGATGGCTCTCATAGGGAACATGTGCTCCCAATGTCGGAGCGTTTGTCATACCAGTGTGAACCCAGCCTGAAGCAGGCCTATAGCATGCATTAAGACATTGGCAAGTAATGATAAGCATATCTTCTGTTTAAAATTATTCTGTACTGTGCTTTCTAAAGATTGCAGAAATGATAGTTTTTTGTTCCTCCTAGCTCACCACTACATTGCCCTATGGAGTGTAACTTACATTTATTCCCGTTGCATTATATTTTTACCTGGCTCTTCTTTGTTGGGATGGTTGTGTTTCGACCTATTAGCTTTGTGAAGACTCCACCAAGTGTTTCAATTCCAAGAGAAAGGGGAGTGACATCCAACAGCAGAACATCAGTCACATCACCAGCTAATACACCACCTTGAATAGCAGCACCAATAGCCACAGCTTCATCGGGATTTACAGCTTTGCTTGGAGCACGGCCAAACAAGTCTTGCACGGTTTGTTGGACCTAAATGAAACCACATAAAAACTGTAATCTTCCATTTTACTTTTCTTAAAAACTTAAGCTGGCCATTGAGTAGAAATGCAAACGAAAATTGTTATGAAAAAGAATGTCCTAAGAAAGTTAGTTTTTCTAATCAGTGGGTCATAACATTTTTTTTTGACCCCAGTGACGAGAAAAGTCAAAGAAGCAGGATGAAAAATTTCTAACTGTGCATGTGGCTTTCATCTGATAAAGTCCTTTCATTCCAAAATCAGATGTTAAATGCAAACATCTTTTCGAATGACATTCAAGTGTCCTGAGAAATTGTGTACAATTTTTCCTAAAGCAGATCATACGCGTTTTGAATCGGAGAATTGAAATTCTGTGTATGGGCACGCTGAAGGTACCAAGTTGATCGATCAACATGGGTAAAACCAGCATGCCGAGTTTTACCTGTGATTACTGCTAGCGGCCGCTATAGCCATTAGCAATAATCACTGTTTTCTCAGAGAAGCCGCCCCTGCCGGGAGAAGACATTGGCCGGCAGGAGGGATTCCCGCATCAACACTGTGTTAAAGGGGGAATTGAGCGAATTTCTTTCCTGAAACCCATGACTGCAGGAAAGACATTTGCTCCATGTAAGGCTGGCCTAAGACTTTTCGTCTGAAATTCTATGGCCAGCTTAATAGTTAAATAAGATAACCGAGAAGTTTATAGCTTACCTTTGGCATTCTGGTCATTCCACCAACTAGAAGAACTTCACCAATATCACTTTTGCTGACCTCTGCATCTTGCATAGCTTTCTGGCTTGGCGAAATGGTTCTTTTAATCAAGTCAGCCACAATCCCTTCAAACTGAGAACGAGTTAGCTTCATGTTTAAGTGTTTTGGTCCAGAAGCATCCATAGTCAGGTATGGCAAATTAATATCAGTCTGCAAATACACAGTGATTTATTTTTGTAATTAGCAGTTATTAGCAATTATTGTATAACTTTCTGTAGTTAGTCGTCAAATGAGACAGATAAATAACTGAAGGACACTCCTTAAAATGGGTTGTAAAAGGTAAAAAGGTTTCGGGGGGGGGGGGGTGTCCAAGATGGCCACCTTAGCAGCTGTAGATGTGAGCTCTGCTGGATAAAACTGTTTTATCCTCCTCCTGGGCGTGGTTACACCCTGCTACCTAATGAATCTTTGTCCAGATGAGACGCTGTTTGTCCGGAGTGACCCCTGGAAGAGGAAAGAAGGTCCGGTTTCCACCAATCGAGGTACAGACCCTGTTCCCTCCTTCCCTCGTGGAGCATCAACATGGCATCGCAGACTGAGCCTCGGGAGCCAGATGCCTCTTCTCAGCCAGACTTTGTTATGGACATAATGTCAGCGATTGCCACATGCCAGGCCACACTAACCACGAAGATCGAGGTGGTTCAGCTTGATATGCATCTCATCAGGCAGGACATTGACAAGCTCCGGTCTCGAGTGTCGGAGATGGAGCAGCATGTAGGCCTAACTGAAGACACTGACACTGAAAACTCCTCTACTCTCCGCACCTTACAAACCAAACTCAAAGTACTATAAAGGCAGATCATGCAGAGAACCGCAACAGGACAAACAATCTTCGTATTGTGGGGTTAGGAGTAGAAGGCACTAAACCCTACAGTGTTTGTGGAGGACCTGCTGTGCACCCTGCTGCCGTATTGCCCAATTCTCTCCTTACTACACTGTTGAGAGCGTGCATCGTGTTCCGCCTAGGCCTGGGGGGGGTCCCCTCCACATACTTTCATTCTGAGGCTTCTCAATTTTCGGGATAGAGATGAGGTGCTTCGCATTGCCATAGTTCAGGGAGAAGTGCAATACCAAAATGGCAAACTGCTCATTTTTCCTGACTTCTCCATTGAGACCCAGAAGCTCAGAAAATCCTTCAACCAGGTGAAGGCAGTTCTTCCACTTCTCGGGTCCCTCTTTGCTGCTCTTGGCCCCTTCCTCCTATCGAGTTCACCCACAGTCAGCAGCTTCCTATGGGGGCACTGGAGCCGACTCACAGCTCTGTGTGTCCATTCAGACACTGAGCCCCAACCCCGCCCCCCCCCCTCTCCTGATTGGCTGGCTGACAGAAGCGGGAGCCAATGGTGCCACTGCAGTGTCTCAGCCAATCAGGTGTAGTGTTCCGGACGGCCTAGATATTTGTGGACATCGCGGGACAGAGATGGGGCTCAGGTAAGTAATTAGGGGGGTGCTGGGGTGGCTGCTACACACAAAAGGTTTATCTTAATGCACAGAATGCATTAAGATAAAAAAACTTCGTCTTTACAACTTCTTTAATTTGGTGGTAAAATTTCTTCAAAAGTATACATATTGGTATACTGCAGGAGATTCACCTCCAGGGCTCCAGAATCAAAGGTCTCCGGCGGCCCTGGGTTGGCGAGCAGTATCATACGACATATTCCAACTATGCCCAGGGAGTAAGTATTTTGGTACGGAGGTCCTTACCATTTAGAGTACTAGAGGTGCATACGGATCCGGATGGGAGATATAGGTTATACTACACGCTTGTATTATGACATAAATGTGGTTCTGCCGCCCCTGGCATCAGTAAAGATATTGAATGACATCATGCAAGTATATTTAGGTTATGACACAGCTATATTTTTGATCGACAACTTTAAATTTAGTTCCTTGCCCAGATCTGGATAGACTGCGGGGGGTGTCCCGGGGTGTATCCACCTTACTTCAGTGGGCCTCCACCTTTGCCTTGGTGAATGTCAGGAGGCATTTGCACCCAGACTCTACTGAATTTTCCTGTCACTTGACCACCTTCAAGACCCTGTCATGGTTGGATCTGGCCTTTGTCTGTTCCACTGCCCTCCATTGGGTCACAGAGGCACGTATACTCTCACGAGGTGTGTCCGACCATGCTCCACTCAGTCTAACCATTTCCCTTTCAAACTCCCGGGTTCTAGGTTGGAGTCTATCCAGGTTTTGGGCAATGGATGATCGATTGCAGGAGCCTATCTGAATGGGGACACTGAATCTCCTTTGGTGCTGTGGGACTCATTTAAACCCTGGGTTAGAGGTGCATACATCTCTCGAATTGCAGCACTTCAGAGGGAGGAGTCTAGCTCATTAGAATTTCTGGAGGCTGAGGCGGCTGGGTTGGAGACGGAGTACGTTTCCTCTCCGACCTCGGATAGGCATCAGGCCTGGCAGTGTACTCTGAGACAACTTTCCCTTCTCCATGTGGAGAAAAACTAAAAGGGCCCCGTTATATTCCCAACGAAGGGTCTTTGAATATGGTGACAAAAATGCCTGCTTTCTAGCCTGGTTGGCAAAGAGTCAAAGTCCTACGACTCATATAGCTAGTGTTCGGGATGCACATGGACATCCACTTTTAGCTCTGGATCTTATTAATCATTTTATGCAGTTCTTTAGAGATCTTTATGCGTCCAAAGTTATTTACTCACAGAGTGAACTAGGTACTTTAGACTTAATCAAGTGTCCAACATTGGCCATGGCAGATAGATAACGCCTAGATGCAGACATTTCTTTGGAGGAGATACAGACAGCTATTGGGCGATTGCAGGCAGGTAAGACTACTGGTTCTGATGGTCTCCCTACTGAATTTTACTCTAATTTTCAAAGGAGGGGGATTTTTGTTAGGGATTATAGCGGTGCCACGTATAAACAAATGCAAATTTTTCTTTACATTTTATTACAAGTGTACATAGCAAAAAGTAGGGTACATAAAAGAAAAAAAGCAGAGTATATGTCTAAACTAATACTGGCCAGAGTGTCCATTTTCTATAAGGTGGTCACTGATGCATATCACTTCCCTACATGTTTCGCCAACATTGGCTTCCTCAGGGGAATTGTGTGGTCACCAGTGTAAACAATGGCTCTAAGAGTAATACATAAACAGGAATCAATGGTCAAGTAATAGACATAACAATTACAGATCATGTGCCATGGTTCACAAACCTTCCTAACCTGTAAGTCCCACCCAACTTACCAAAGGGAGCCTAGTAGGATGCACACATCCGGCCAGTCCAGTAAACGTGACAAAGGGGGGTTTTGTGTAGCCACAAGGGACATACAAGGACCAGGCTGTGTCAAAAATTGAAAGAATTTTTAGAAAATAAATATAATTGGACATGACACTGTCCAAAAGGGGGCCAACATAGCCTCAAGGACACTTACATAGACTGCTTATAAGAAGGTATGGGTACAAGGGCGACAATAATTCAAATTGCAAGTTGAAAGTATGAACCCAACACAAGACGGTCCACTATGAAAAGAGATGCAAAGCAATTACAGTATACTAGGGAGTATGGGAACAATTGTACACAAAATAGCAAGTGAAGTTGATGAGGGAGTTAAGTAATGGATCGATGATGATAAAGTAAAAATTATATTGAGAAATATTAGGGAAAAAAGGGCGCTACCTGGAAAACCTGTTTGACTAAGCATATACAGGAAACATTATACAAACGTTTTTTTTCTTGCATATATAAAGGATCCTCAAACCTATATAAGAAGAAAAATTCAATGTTGTCACAACTATAAGAAAAAAATGATAATGATAAAAATTGGCTGGAATACATATGTGTGGGTCAGCATATAGTTGCTTGCATCCTACATGGAGAGTAGTGTGTAAGGCAAGTCAGAAAAAAACTTATCTACAAGTGATGTGATAAGCGTAGGTCCGTCGTGCGCGCTTCGCTGAAGACGTCAGGTGACGAAGCGCGCACGACGGACCTATGCTTATCACATCACTTCCTGGCAGACAAGTGGGTGGAACACAGACATTTCCATCTGACCGTCACTTCCCCCAACTTGTACCTGCATTGAGTACAGTGACTGTGCATACCATCCAAACTAACATCTGAGTATCATCCCTCCCCAGTGGTCACGGGGCGGGTGAACGAAGTGTAGCTCTTGGATGTTTTCAACTTTTCAACTTATATTTTTTACCTTGTGTTTTTGGATTTTATATATTTTTTAAATAAACATTTTTGGGACTTTATCACACTATGGAAGCCTTTCTTTTCTCTGATGCATGAGGGTTTAACCGCGGTATGATCCACCGGGATACCATTGGAGACATCTGAGGTATAACAGCAGTGAGCAGCAAATCCCTTGTATAGGACTACAGGCCTGATACCCCTGCAGGGGTTCCGACATTTGGTGAGTGAGCAATTTGGGGGGGGATCACAGAAGTCACCATCCAACCCTGTACACATGAAAGTCACCCTGGGGAATATCTTGCCTGGCTGTCGTATGAATTGCATGGGACTATTATGTATTGCTATAATCGCCACAGCATATGAACTACACAAACATTGAGATATATATGGGCAAATGCTCGGTATCGGTGCCGATACCGATACTAGTATCGGTATCGGGACAACCCTATTGAAAAGTGTATAAAACAGATACACTGTAGAGAACTAAAAAAGCACACCTGGAAAACAACCGAAAGAGACAAGTTTACACGTTGTAAGGACAGGGGTCAAGTTTTACATTCTAGGGAAAACTGAATTTACCTTGCACAAAGTGAAAGTGCACAGTGGATACAAAATACCACTATAAGTATAGAATATCGAAATATAATAATTTTTAATTTGTAAACATTTGTAAACATATAATACCCTAAATATATGAAATATTCAGTGTACACCCTAGGCTATTTATAGTTCTTTCAAATATTTAGGGTATTATATATTTACAAATTAAAAATTATTAGATTTCCATATTCTATACCTAGATTGGTATGTTGTATTATAGTTATGTTGTTACATTGTACTGTGCATGTATCATGTGTCGTGGTTCATGGCGACTAGTCTGGCACATAGCAGATGGTACACTGATTTGTGACCTTTACTTTACATCACTGGCTTTGCCTCACTGCCTCTTTTCCCCTCCTCCCTTTGCCTCGGTGACCCTTTTTGGGCTGTACTCTGGCTATCCATGGTGGCCTTGAGAGGGTAGTGTGTGTGGCTGCACGGACGCCCCGGGCATCTGTCCCTATGGGACAGAGGCCCTCTTTCAACCTCTGTCCACTGTGCGAATACCTGGCCAACTTCCACTCCCTCTTAGCCCAACCCTCTTTGCTGATTGGCTAGCTGTGCGGAGGGCAGTTCCTCCAGTTCTCCGCCCGTATCACCAGCTTTGTCATGCGATGGCCCACGTCTGCCGCTTAACATTTCGGTCCTTGGAGGCAAATGGATGGCCTCCTCCGGCACATGTGCAGTGGCCTTGACACGTCAGCACTTGGTCGGTGACGTCAGATGCCGACCGAGTGGGGGGCTTATAAGGCCGGCCAGTCCAACCTCACATCAGCTGGACAACAGGGGCAACCACTGTACGCTTTCACCTTGTGCAAGGTAAATTCAGGTTTCCCTAGAATGCAAGACTTGACCTCTGTCCTTACGGGTGTGCTTTTTAGTTCTCCCCAGTGTATCGGTTTATATGCTTTTCAATATTCAATATTTCAATCATCATCGATCCATTACTTAACTCCCTCATCAACTTTACGTGCTATTTTGTGTACAATTGTTCCCATACTCCCTAGTATACTCGGGATTGCTTTGCATCTCATCTTTTCATAGTAGACAGTCCTGTGCCGGGTTCATACTTTCAACTTGCAATTTTAATTATTGGCGCCCCTGTACCCATACCTTCTTATAAGCAGAGTCTATGTAAGTATTCCTTGAGGCTATGTCAGCCCCCTATATTGGACAGTGTCATGACCAATTATATTTTCTAAAAATTCTTTCAATTTTTAAACACAGCCTGGTCCTTTGTATTGCCCTCTGTGGCCGCACATAACCCCCCTTTGTCACGTTTACTGGACTGGCCCGGAAGTGTGCATCCTACTAGGCTCCCTTTGGTAAGTTGGGTGGGACTTATAGATTGGGAAGGTTTTTGAACCATGGCACATGATCTATAATGTGTAATTGTTATGTCTATAACTTAACCATTGATTCTGGTTTATGTATTTATTACACTTACCACACAATCCCCTGAGGAAGCCAATGTTGGCAAAACATGTAGGGATGCGATATGCATCAGTGACCACCTTATAGACCATGGATACTCTGGCCAGTATTAGTTTAGACATCTACTCTGCTTTTCATTTATGTACCCTACTTTTTGCTATGTACCCTTGTAATAAAATATACAACTTTTAAAGAAAAATTTGTACTTGTTTATACGTGGCACCGCTATAATCCCTAACAAAAATCCTTTGACTCTTAAATACAAGGGATGAGGTGCCAGATCATTTAAGGTCACTCAACCCACAGGCTTCCATTTACTCAAATTTTGTAGAAAACTGTAGCCCTCAAGCTTAGGAGCCTTTTTTCTGACCTGTCCTCTCTTGACACACTCCCCGAATCCTTAGAGGAGACAGTTATGGTATTGATTCCAAACCCGGCAGTAATCCCCAGTAATTTCGCTCTAAAAGTTAATGCAAAGATCATGGCGAAGGTCTAGGCCAACCACCTCTACACCATTATTGAAGATCTGAACCATATTGATCAGACGGGGGTTCATGCCGGGTAAGGAAATGGATATTAACTTAATTCGACTTTTCCTTAACCAGTTCCGGACCAGCCTCCGCAGTTATACTGCGGCAGGTTCGCCCAGGTGGGCGAATCGTCGTACCTATAAGTTGCGCACCCCCCTAGGTGGCCGCGACGATCGGATTCGCTTCAGAACCAATCAGTCACCAGGCCCAGGCCAATGTGGGAAATCATGCCCCTGTGGGGGCGCATGCGCGGGGCCTGACAGGATGGTAATGTACAGTTAGAGCTCCATACCCATACAGAGGAAATGCCGTTACACAGAGGAAACCTGTCAGATTTAGACACGCTGACTAAACCTTCAGCCTTCAGAGCTCTGTGGGCAACACGAATTATGGTACTAGGTGGTAATAAAACTAAGTTTAAAACCGCTGCCATTAAACACTCAGACACGGGCTTTCCCTAAAATGGCACCGCCGTCTACCTCACAGAGCACCACAGCCCGCACACAGAAACAAAAGTGCCTTTGAAACAATTGGATGTAAATACAGACTTTCAGATGAATCTGAATTAGAATTCTCTTTCACAAGACCCTCCTCAAGCTGCTTGTTACTCATATTTTAAAACTATTTTAGAATATGCTACAAAAATCCCTGAGACAAACAGAACAAATCACAGCCAATCTCACCAAAGAAATCAGAGAATTGGGCACCCACACGGCAGAATTAGAAATCAAAGTTGATGAGATTGAACTTGCAACACAGGATAATTCCACAGAATTGGAAAATCTTAGAGGAAAATTCAATTTTGCAGTCTAAATTAGAAGATTTTAAAAACAGAGCCAGAAGGTCAAATATCCGAATTAGAGGAATTCCAGAAACGGTAATGGATTTACATTCAACCATTACAGCCCTTTTTCAGGAACTCCTACCAATAGAACGCCTTGAAATGGACAGAGCCCACAGGGCTCTAAAACCAAAGAAAATAGAAGGAAGGTCCTCCACATGATATTGCTAAACTCCATTTTTATCGCACAAAAAAACATTTGCTAACTGCTGCTAGGGGGAAAAATTCTCTTTTCAAAGGACATGAATATCAGTTATTCACTGATCTCAACTGACCATATATAAACAGCGCGCCATGAAACCTCAATTAACAATACTTCAAAAACATCAAAATTATACACCAATGGGGTTTTCCATTTTCCATCAGGTTTACATATCAAGGCTCTAAATTTGTATGTAGATCCCCTGAAGAATTGCAACATGCATTACAGGACCTGGTGGAATCTCCATTAACACCCAGTTCCTCAAATCGAAGAGCAACCTCATCAGCCTACCGAAATTCCTCCCAACATACAGGAAAGACTGATAATTAACAAGCCCACAAGAGAAGTCGCCTCTCATCCCCACCTCTGAAACAAGAAGACGCCATGGACTGATATAGAGTACTGTTATAAAATTGCATCCCTTTCCTTCACCCTGGCAGTCTTATTTCAGAAGCCAAAAGACGATCGAATCACTAAACATGTTATAACAGGTCTCAGAAATCCTTCGCTTATTTTGGTTTAGCGGTATTTTGTTTGATTATATCAAATAAGCTTTTATTCAATGTATTCATTTTTATTCCATATTTGGAATTCTTCAATATGTTTATTTTATAATTAAGATATTTCTTTATTCCCCTAATATCTGTGTTAAGATAGCAAACATTTTAATTTTATTTTTCATAAGGTTTAGGCATTTTGCCGGAAGGGGTACCATATTGATAATTTTTTCTCCCCATTTTTTTTTTAACATATAAAAAGTTATCATTGTTAGGTTATCATTGACTTCGTGAATAGATGTCGCTTAATTTTGTGACACTTCCCCCTCTTACATTTTAATATCAATTCCTTCAGACCCTACCTTTTTACTATTTAATAGTCTTATTGAACATAAGTAAACATAACAAATCTGAGCCAGATAATCAGATACATCTTTTATTCTCCATGATAAGAATGAAATATTCAGAGAGTTCAAAGACATTTTATTTACTCGGTTATCGAAGTTTCATTTAGTTAATCTAATATTTTTTGTTGACTTTACAGGGTTTTCTTGTTTGCAATACATCTTTATGATGTCCATTCATGGGGCTTTTCCTCTGTACACGGTAGCAACGTGTACCCCACTTGGCCTTCCTCAATCGCCCATTAATAATATGTGGGCGTCTGACGAGGGATAGGGAAACTTTTCCTGTGTCACGGGTCATTTTCAGAATATTTTATAAATGAACTAATGTACCAATTCATATTATCTCTTATTTTTACAGGTCTTTCTCTTTCTATTCAATTCCTGCATCTTCTTTACTCTTTTTTTCCCCCCATGTTCACCTCGTATGCTTCAGTTTGCCAGAGTTATATGGGTATGGGTGAGTACCATCTCTTGTCTTATTTAATATGGTACCATTGAACATTTTGTCCCTGAATGTTCAGGGAATTAACATTCCACAGAAGCGCTCCAAAGCTTACCGATTCTTCCAATCACAAAAGGCTCACATAGTTTGCCTACAAGTAACCCACTTTACAATAAAATTCCACACCCAAATACATGAGCCCAGCCTATCCACAAATATTTACAGCTTCAGCTACCACTAAACAAAGGAGGTACCCTAATTGCCTTCCATCGATCGACTCCTTTCACCCCCAAATCTGAAATAAGAGACCCTGAAGGAAGGTACATCATACTAACAGGTCACATTATGGATACAGCTATTACTGTGGTATCATATTATGCCAACAATCAACAGCTATTTTATCTCATCTCCTACAAGTAATATCCACACATAAAATGGGCACAATGCTGATATGCGGTGACTCAAACCAAGTCTTCCTGCAATTTCTAGATAAAACACCATATACTCCTACAACAAACACGAATACATAATCTTTTTCAAACCTCTTTTCAAAATATAACCTGGTCGACTCTTGGAGAAAAAATAATCCTGCTAAAAAGATGCACTTATTATTCACATCCGCACCAGACGCTTTCAAGAATTGACCATATTTTTCTAACCATAGAATTACTTACATCAAAACATTATCCCAATCCCATGGTCTGACCATAATGCAGTATATACTTCAATAGCATCTACTATTACTAAATCACAAAACCCATCCTGGGTACCTTCCTAACATACTACTTAAAAATCCATCTCACCGTACTCAAATTGAAAAAGCATTAAAAGAATACTTAGTACATAACACATGCTCTGACATCTCCCCATTAACTTTATGGGAAGCGCATAAACCAGTAATGCATGGAGTTTTCAAAAGACAATCATCACTATTTAAGAAAGAACGTAAAAATATAGCATGCAAATTAGATGGAATTAGATGGCATGGAATATAATTCTGCATTTGGAATCTTTTAAGAAAACCCCTCGTCTAGAAAACGCTCATCTCAAATACGATTTCTTTCTTACAGAAAATACAGACAAAACTCTACGTCGCTCCCGACACCTTTTTTACACAGACATAACTAATGTCCCGTACACACGTTTGGATTTTCCGACGGAAAATGTATGATAGGACCTTGTTGTCGGAAATTCCAACCGTGTGTAGGCTCCATCACACATTTTCCATCGGATTTACCGACACACAAAGTTTGAGAGCAGGATATAAAATTTTCCGACAACAAAATCCGTTGTCGAAAATTCCGATCGTGTGTACACAAATCCGACGGACAAAGTGCCAGGCATGCTCAGAATAAATAAAGAGATGAAAGCTATTGGCCACTGCCCCGTTTATAGTTCCGACGTACATGTTTTACGTCACCGCGTTCAGAATGATCAGATTTTCTGACAACTTTGTGTGACCATGTGTATGCAAGACAAGTTTGAGCCAACATCCGTGGGAAAAAATCCTAGGATTTTGTTGTCGGAATGTCCGAACAAAGTCCGACCGTGTGTACGGGGCATAAGTCGCTCCCGCCACACCTTTATGAAATATAATAAGCCCAATACTTCATTAGCTTGAGCTTTGAAATCCCTAGATAAAAAAATCCTATTAGACTTAAGATACATATACGAGTAATCCCATTAAAATTGTCCATAAATTCAGATCCCATTTAGCCTCTCTATATTCTGCAACTAAAGACTTTTTTTTTTTTTTTTAATTGGAAAACCAACTTTGAGAAAATATATGCTTGGTACATAAAATAACATAAGCCAACATGGCCAAAACAGTAATATATACATGAGCACATTAAGTCATCTACATGATATAGGGTAACATATCCACCGGACATGAAGCCGGTACATAGAGAAGAAGGGGGAAAAAGGGGGGGGAGAGGAGAGAAGAAAATAAGAGATGAACATGACAACATTTCAAGTACATGTTTCACCATCCTCCAACCATCTGTTCCAGACCTGCTCGTATTTAGGCGGGCATCCTCTATGTGCATAAATCAGCTTCTTATATGGGAGAGTGTCATTGATTTCTTTTTTCCAACACTGGATTGTAGGGCGTAGGGCCTGCATCCAATTACGGGCAATCGCTTTTCTCGCCAAGAATAGCGTTTCATGTAAAAAGGTATGGAGGGGTTTGTCGGCATCTAAGTCAGGTAGCAGACCGAGTAGACACATCTTGGGATCTAGGGTAGCCGGAGAGCCCATTTGATCGTGCAGGAAGCATATCACTTGTATCCAATATGCTTGGATAGTTGGGCAGGACCATATAAGGTGATAGAAGGAGCCCGGGGTGTAGTCGCATAGTCAGCATCCTGGATTATACATGGGTTTGAAACGCACTAACCTCTGAGGAGTCAGATATGTCCTATGTATAATATATAACTGTGTTAGGCGGTCCGACAGTTTAGGGGAAACTTTTTTCACATCTTCCAAGATCTCATCCCAATCCTCAATCAGTCCAACGTCCACCTCCCATCTAGTCTTAGCACTATAGGCCAAAGCTACGGAGTTGGGAAGACGGATGGCGGAGTAGAGAGTGGAGATTAGTTTGGCTGGCTCGGCACCTGTAATCGTGTCAACTATGGAGGGGACTATAAAGGGATGGGTTAGAACCAGCAAACTGAGTTTGTATAGCATGGCGGAGTTGTAAGTACCTAAAAAGGAGGTGATTGGGAAGTGAGAATTCGTCTTTTAATGTTTGGAATGTTTTAAGTCCCCTGGTGGTCATGATCTGGTGTATATACAAGATTCCGTTGCGTAACCAAACCTCAGGGTCTGGGATAGACAACAGCTCAGGCAGGCGTGTGTTGAACCAAAGGGGGGTGTGGGAATGAATCAGCGGAGTCCCGAGTTTTTGTAGTTCCAACCGCCACACCCTCCGATGTGTCAACATGCCTGCTTTGTATTGGGGTGTATGTCCTGTCGACGGGGCCCTTAGGACTGACTGAAGTGGGGTATGAGCTGGATTATTAGGGTGTTCACAGATTAGTAGCTGGTATCTTGGTAACTCGTTCTTGTCAAAATGATAAAAGTGGCATAGTTGGGAGGCAAGATAATAGTCCTGAAAATCTGGAAGAGCAACTCCTCCCAATGTCACTGGGTTCTTAAGTATTTCCAAGATAATTTATGTCTGCTGTGTCCCCATATAAACAAAGAATAGATTCAATTGTCTTGAAAATTTTTTGTGGTATATACAGGGGAGCATGCCACACCAGAGTATTTTTGGGAGAAGTATCATTTTGACTAGACTGATGCGTCCCATGACACCCAGGGGTAGTCGAGCCCAATTGTGTCTTAGTCTTGATCAGAGTGTACAGGAGTTCAATATTCAGGAGTGTGTAGTCTAAGCGATCTAGTAACTTGCACTCCGAGGTACTTTATTACAGAGACCCTGGGGAGCGTCAGGGGGGGGGGGGGTGAGTGCGGGGGGGAAATGGTCAATCGGAAGGATCTGGAATTTAGACCAATTTATGCTTAGGCCCGAGTGACTACCAATATGCTCTATGGAGTGGAGGGCTGCTACGAGGGAGGGACTCGAGTCGGCCAAGTAGAGGAGCGCATCATCTGCATACAGCCCAATCTTTTCTTCCAGATTCGTCCTATCCTGAGGCCTCGAATATTGGTGTCCGCATGAACCATAATGGCCAATGCTCCACAGCCAATGCATACAGCATGGGGGAAAGGGGGCAGCCTTGTTGGGTCCCTCTCTCCAGCGGGAATTGATCAGAGAGCCAGCCATTTACAAACATCTTAGCCTTCGGGGATTGATACAGGAGCTGGACCCAGCAAAGTTTGGGCCAAGTCCAAATCTTGAGAGGCACTCCCATAGGTAGTTCCACTCCACGGAATCGAAGGCCTTGGAGGCGTCCAGAGCCAACACGACCCTCGAGCCGACTTCATCGTGGGACCCCTGAATATTCATAAATAGACGGCGAATATTCATAGCAGTGTTCTTCCCCGGCATAAAGCCTGTCTGATCAGGGTGGATCAGGGAAAGAATGACCTGGTTAAGGCAGGAGGCTAGAATCTTGGCAAGTATTTTAATGTCTACCTGTAGTAAGGAGATGGGTCTATACGATTCCGGGTATTTGGGGTCCTTACCAGGCATAGGGATTACCACAATTTGAGTTTCTCTCATAGAGGGGGGTAGGATTCCCGTATCAAATATGGATTTGTATAGATCATGAAGTTTAGGGATTAAAATTTCAGAGTGGGTGGCATAAAATTCAAGTGGTAGGCCGTCTGAACCTGGAGCCTTAGATGTAGCCAGACAGGAGATGGCCCCAGAGATATCTTCCTTAGTAATGGGAGCTTCTAAGAGTTCACGTTGGGCATCAGTCAATCTAGGGAATTATATTCTCGCTAAATAGTCTTTGGTATCTTGGGGAGTGTGAGTGACCCGGGAGGTGTAAAGTGCGCGATAGAATCTCGCGAATTCCTCCGCTACTTGTTGCGGATCAGTGACGTCATTCCCCTGGGGGTCAGTCAACGACACCACCACCGGGGGACGTGAATCTAAGTGAGCAAGATATGCAAGGAGTTTGCCCGATATTTCTCCATACTCAAATACCCTTTGCCTACAGAAAAAGATGCCTCAATATGTAGTTGGAAGACCTGTCGCGTCTGGATCTTAAGATTGTTGGCAGCGCTAGGCGAGGGGTCCCGGTGGAACGCCTCCTCCAGCACCTGTAGGTGTTCTGTAGCCTGTTGGACAATAAGTTTTGATGATCGCTTAAGTCTGTTAATACGTGTGGAGAGCAGGGAGCGGGCATGGAGCTTAAACGTCTCCCACACTATATCATGTGTGGCTGACCCCCTGTTGGCTGTAAAATAGTATTGCAATTCCATGGGGATGTCATCCTGGTCCTGCAGGGCAGTCAGCCAAAATGGGTTTAACCGCCAAAGAGGAGCAGGGGAAGCCTTGAGGAGCTGAATCGTAATCCAATAAGGGGCGTGATCTGAGCGTATTCGCGGAGCAAAGCCCGTGTCTCCCAGTTTAGGTGTCAGGGTCTTTGAAATTATAATAAAATCGATTCGTGACATTGTGTTATGACTGGCTGAGAAACATGAAGACTTTAGAGTGTGGGTGCTTGTGGCACCAAGTGTCAACAAGAGCAAAGTCAGTATCCGGTGTAGTCTAGTATGGGCCGGCGGGTCTAGGGGGAGGTCCGGTGCGCCCATTCGGTCAAGAGTGGGAATGAGGGTCATATTAAAGTCCCCCATCCACACCGCCGGTACAGAGGTGTATTGTGCCATAAAAGCAAGGCCCTTCTTAATCACAAGTGAGTTGTATGGGGGGAGGATATAGCAGGCTAGTATCAGAATAGGGGATCCATTAAAAGCGGCGTGCATAAATACATATCTGCCCTGTCAGTCCGTCTGGAGCAGTATTAGCACAAACGGAACCCTTTTAGCAATCAGGACCGATACACCTCTGGAATAAAAAGTGTGAGTGGCATGATATGCCCAACCAATCCAGGGTTTTTTAAGAGAGAATTGCAAGTGGCCCATGACGTGGGTCTCAACTAGGGTGATGATATCGGCATGTTGGGACTTAAGGAATGTCAGGGCGGCTGTGCGTTTAATCTTATTGCGCAAGCCTCTAACATTCCATGTGAGGAACTTCAGAGAACTCATGGCGGGAAAAAGGTGTATATAATGAACCTGCAGCTGGACCAGGACCGGCAGAGCAGATATAGCCACATCAGATAACATAAAACACAATAACCAGTAACGACAGTGCATGTATGATAATAACATGGTACCTTTAGCATAAAAAAGCAGTTGCAAAGGTGGTGGTGTGAGAAAAACAACAACCACAACATTTTCCCTCCCTCCCAGTCCAGTGCCACCCAAACTTGGCACAGACATAATATCCCATAACCAGGTATCAACAGGGGACATCTAACGTATAGGACCCGTTGTAGGGACTTAATTTCAGTTGAGCATAGATACCCATAAGAAAAGGAAAAAAAAAACAAAAAGGGGAAAAAAAAAACAAAAAACAAAAACAGTCAAACAAACGGGGAATGAAAAAATTCACAAAAACACTAGGGGGGCTTCTCTGAGAAGTGCATGGGGTGTAGGGGCCACAAAAATGTAGTGCCATTACAGATGTGCAAAGGGGGGACTCCACTTGCCATCAGGGTGGTAGATAAAGTAAAGTAACAGAGTCATGAATGACGATTGATCTGTTCTCTACAGGCATCTCACAGGTAAGGGGAAATCAGGGAACATGAGTCAATGAGGTCACTTGGAGACAGTAGGTACACTGAGATCCAGTATAGGGCTGAAAAGGATTTGAAAGTCCATCCCCCAGTTCCAGCAAAGGATATGTACGTGCAAGGTGCCTACTGAGAGGCTCAGTAGTACAGCAGTAGATGATATTGCTGGCACCGGGGGGAGTAGGGGGAGAAAAAAGGTAAAGTACTCACAGCTTAAAGCGGGGTTCCACCCAAATTTTGAATAATATCTGTATGTATTCTCTTCCTTGTCTAGATGCTGACATGCCGTTTAATTTAAATCGCAGTAATTACCTTTTATTTTTCTATTCTTCTTTGCACTTCCTGGTTCTCCTCCCATGGGAGTAGGTGTGTTTCTAGCCTCTCCCAGACTCCGCAAAGTCTCCTGGGAGCTAGTCTCAGGCTTCTCAGGATGCCACTGAGCATGTGCGGGAACGAGCGGTGAATGCTGGGAGCACAGCATTCACCGCATCCAGGAAAAGAAATGCTTGTGGGCTTCAAATGCCCACAATGAAGATGGAAACCGCCTGCAGTGAATAATATAAGTTATTCTTTCCGACGAAATCTGACACAGGCAGACATATTACACACAATATGAGTATGTAATGCTGAGAAGAAAAGTTTGTGAATGAACTCAAAAAAAAAAAAAAAACGATAGATAGGTGGACCCCCGCTTTAAAGGCTAAGTGATACATTCAGTCTCGGCGATCCCTCTGGTCAATCCAAGCGGATGCTAATTCAGGGTCTTCAAAAAAGCGGGTTCGGCCGTCGCACTCGACACGAAGCTTTGCAGGGTACAGCATAGCATATTTGAGGTGTAGTACTCGGAGGCGTCGTTTAACATCCTGAAACTTGGATCTTTGTCGTTGTACCTCATTGGAAAAGTCCGGAAATTACGGCCACACTAGTATTGGTATGGGGGATATTGCCCTTCTCTCTGGTCAGGTGGAGGATCTTGTCGCGGTCCCTGAAGTTGAGGAACTTTGCTATCAGGGTACGCGGTGGAGCCCCTGAAGGAGGAGGACGGGCAGGGATTCGATGAGCCCTTTCCACCGCACACATTACCGAGAATGCATCTCTGCCGAAGATGGATGTCAGGAGGTTTTCAAGAAAACTTGCCGCGTCGCTGCCCTCAGCAGTCTCAGGAAGGCCGATAAATGGGAGATTACATTTCCAGAGGCGATTCTCCATGTCATCCTGTTTTGCACTGATCTGCTGAAGCTGACGGCGCACCTTGTCAGTAGTATGTTGCAGGGGGTGCAAGATATCTTCCGCTCTACTAATATGGGTCTCTGCCACGCGTTCCCGCAGGGTAGAGAGGTCTTGTCGAATAAGAGACACATCAATTTTGACTTCCTCGATTTTGGTGGTGAGCGTGCTCTGGCATAGGGCAATAGCATCTAGTTTGTGGCCGCCGTAGAATGTTCCATGGCTGGAGAGGGACCGGCACCATCTTTAGCCTGTTGGTCTTCTTCAAGGCGATGGTACTTGGCAAGCTTGTCAGTCTCGGAAGCCTTTTTCGGTGGAGACATAGTGCAGAGGTGGTCGGGGGAATCTCAGGGTGTACTAATATGGCCGCTGCTTTCAGGGCCGAGTCCTCAGTGATTGCAACTAAAGACTTAAATTCTACAGCAGTAGACCCTTTTTTCTCTCTCAACTAAAACTTCCAGAACTTAACCAAACCCAAATACTTCATCTTGAAGAGTCTATTTCGATAGAAGATGTGAAGAATGCAATTAAAGAATTGAAATTAAATAAAAGGCCGTGCTCAGATGGCTTTTCGGCTTTATACTACCATACATTCGCTGAAATACTATCCCCACTTCTAGTCAACGCATAGAACTGAATATTAGAAGGATATTCCTTCAGACAAGAATCACTTATGGCAACCATATGTATGATCCCAAAACCTAACTCAGATAGTACTTCTTGCTTAAATTATCGTCCTAATTCACTCTTGAATTTTGACAAAATATTAGCCAAAATAATAACAATTCGCCTTAATAAAATAATAGGAAATTTAATTCATCGAGATCAAGTGGGATTTATACCAAATCGTCAAGCTGGAGATAATATAAGGGCAGTTCTTCTGGCACACATAGCAAAAACCAGACGCATTCCCTCGTTTCCTTTCCCTCGACATTAGGAAAGCGTTTAATTCAGTTTCATGGCCTTATTTGTATTGTACACTCCAGAAATGGGGCTTTGGTCCTCATTTTATTACATGGGTTGCTGCACTTTATAACAAACCTCAAGCAGTAATAAAATATGCAGGTTATAAATCTGATTCCTTTTTAATAGAAAGAGGCACATGTCAAGGTTGTCCCCTCTCCCCCCTTCTATTTGCGCTTTTAATTGAACCCCTGGCCCAGTACATCATATTAGATTCCAAAATAACTGGCATAGGCCTAGGTGGATTTCAGCACAAACTTTGCTTATTCGCAGACGATATTTTATTATTTGTATCATCCCCTCAGGTTTCGGGTCCCAATCTATTTCCAGTCCTTAATAGATTCACGAACATCTCAGGATTAATTATAAACCCTAAAAAGTCCCAAATCTTGAATATATCCATCTATCTTCAAATAAGATAATTAATAAAACAGCTCTCTCATTTGCATGGGCAGAGAAAACATTACCTTACCTAGGTATAAAATCATCAGCATCCATTTCGGACCTTTTTGCATCCAATTATCCATCTATTCTAAAACATGTGACAAATTAAATTAATCAATGGTCAAAACTTCCAATATCCTGGCTAGGTAAGATTACTACTGTCAAAAAGTCAATTCTCCCCAAATTATTATAATTGTTCAGAGTTCTCCCGATTCCTACTTCTTAAGAATAATTCAAAACAGAGTTTCAAAATTTATATGGGGCTCATCTAAACCACACATCCCCTCTCATACTTTATTTCTACCCAAATCCTCAGGCGGCCTTGGCCTTCCAAATTTCGCAGCGTACTACAAAGCAGCTCAAATCGCAAGCTTAATAAAATATCACACAACACAGGAAACTCCCCTATGGGTATTGTTAGAAGCAATGGTGTGCGATCCTCGATTTCAAACCTGTTATGGCTTCACTCCAAGGAAAGACCGGGTTTACGAAACCCCGTAACTAAACATTCTCTTAACCTTTGGGATAGATGTAAATTCACACACCACCTCCAATCCCCTCGTAACCCTCTATCTTTCATTAACCACTTCAGCCCCTGACCATTTGGCAGCTCAATGACCGGAGGACTTTTTACAATTTGGCACTGCGCTGCTTTAACTGGTAATTGCGTCGTCATGCAATGTTGTACCCAAACAAAATTTTCATCCTTTTGTTCACACAAATAGAGCTTTCTTTTGATGGTATTTGATTGCCTCTGCGATTTTTATGTTTTGCAATATAAAAAGGGAAAAAGACCGAAAAAAAAAATTTTTTTTAAATTATATTTTCTACTTTGTTATAGGAAAAATCCAATAAACTCTATTTTCGTCATACATTTTAGGCCAAAATGTATTCACATGTATTTGGTAAAAAAATGTCAATAAGCGTATATTTATGGGTTTGTGCAAAAGTTATAGCGTCTACAAACTAGGGTATATTTTCTAGAATTTACACAGCTTTTAGTTTATGACTGCCCATCTCATTTCTTGAGGTGCTAAAATAGCAGGGCAGTAAAAAACCCCCAAAATGACCCCATTTTGGAAAGTAGACACCCTAAGGAATTGCTAAGAGGCATGCTGAGCCCATTGAATATTTTATTTTTTTGTCCCAAGTGATTGAATGACAAAAAAAGAAAAAAAGTTTTTTTACAAAAAGTTGTCACTAAATGATATATTGCTCACACATGCCATGGTTATATGTGGAATTACACCCCAAAATAAATTCTGCTGCTTCTCCTGAGTACGGGGATACCACGTGTGGGACTTTTTGGGAGCCTAGCCGTGTACGGGGCCCCGAAAACCAAGAGCCGCCTTCAGGATTTCTAAGGACGTAAATTTTTGATTTCACTCACTACCTATCACAGTTTTGAAGGCCATAAAATGCCAAGATGGTACAACCCCCCCCCCCCCATGACATTATTTTGGAAAGTAGACACCCCAAGCTATTTGCTTAGAGGCATGTTGAGTCCATGGAATATTTTATATTTTGCCACAAGTTGCGGGAAAATGACAAACTTTTTTTTTTTGCACAAAGTTGTCACTAAATGATATATTGCTCAAACATGCTATGGGCATATGTGGAATTACACTCCAAAATACATTCTGCTGCTTCTCCAGAGTACGGGGATACCACATATGTGGGACTTTTTGGGAGCCTAGCCGCATACGGGGCTCTGAAAACCAAGCACCGCCTTCAGGCTTTCTAAGGGTGTAAATTTTTTATTTCACTCCTCACTGCCTATCAGTTTCAGAGGCCATGGAATGCCCAGATGGAACAATACCCCCCAAATGACCCCATTTTGGAAAGTAGACACCCCAAGCTATTTGCTGAGAGGCATGGTGAGTATTTTACAGCTCTCAACGAGATCTGCAAAATACTCCCAGCAAACTATTTAAATGACAAGTAGCCAGAAAACGTAATCAGGGACTCAACGCAGACAACTTGATGGGGAGTAAACAAGACTGCAAAACGTTGGTTGAAATGGTTTACGAGGGGCCGAATTTTGTAGAGTCGATCGTATCCAGGGTCTCCACGAGAACGACCGAGTTCATTGTTGTTGAAGTGCATGAACCGCAAGATCTGCTTGTATCGTGCCCTGGCCATGGAAGCAGAGAACACGGGCATAAGGTGAATTGGGTCAGTGGACCAATATGATCTGAACTGATGGCCAAGGTTTGCCATCACTGGCCTAGGCTATAAGAAGATTGCCAAGACCCTGAAACTGAGCTGCAGCACAGTGGCCAAGACCATACAGCAGTTGAACAGGACAGGTCCCACTCAGAAAAGGCCTCGCCAGCGTCAACCAAAGAAGTTGAGTGCATCATCCAGAGGTTGTCTTTGGGAAATAGACGTATGAGTTATGCCAGCATTGCTGCATAGGTTTAAGGGGTGGAGGGTCAGCCTGTCAGTGCTCAGACCATACGCAGATCACTGCATCAAATTGGTCTGCATGGCTGTCCTATTGAGTTGGCCCAACCTTTGCAGCTTTAACAGCTTCAACTCTTCAAGTTACTCCACCCCAAACTCGCTCATCCATGTCTTTATGGACCTTGCTTTGTGCACTTGTCCAAATCATTTGGTGGAGAGGGAGGGGGGATTATGGTGGAACTCTTAAAAGTGATACTAAAGTCTTTTTTAGTTAAAAATAATAAACATGTCAAACTTACCTGCTCTGTGCAGTGGTTTTGCACAGAAAAAACGCAATCCTCTTCTCGGATCCCTCTTCTGTGCTTCTGTCCCCTCCCTCCTGTTGAGTCCCCCCCACAGCAAGCAGCTTGCTATAGCTCCCTGTGTCCATTCGGCCCGGCCCCATTTCTCTCCTAATTGGCCGACTGACAGGAGTGGGAGACAATGCACTGCTGTCTCAGTCAATAAGGAGGGGTGTGCTGGGCAGGCGAGACACTCCTGCAACATCGCTGGATCTAGATGGACCTCAGGTAAGTATTAGGGGGCTGCTGCACACAGAATGCATGAAGATAAAAAAAAAAAACCCTTCTGCCTTTAGAACCACTTAAAGGCATCAGCATACCAAGACATATTGGACAATTTCATGCTTCCAACTTTGTGGGAACGGTTTGGGGATGGCCCCTTCCTGTTCCAACATGACTGCACCAGTGCAAAAGCAAGGTCCATAAAGACATGGATGAGCAAGTTTGGGGTGGGGAAACTTGACTGGCCTGCAGAGTTCTGACCTTAACTCAATAGATTACCTTTAGGATGAATTAGAGTGGAGACTGCAAGCCATGCCTTTTCCTCCAACATTAGTGCCTGACCTCACAAATGCATTTCTGGATGAATGGTCAAACATTCCCATAGACACTCCTATACCTTGTGGACAGCCTTCCCAGAAGAGTTTAAGATGCTATAGCTGCAAAGGGTGGGCCAACTCAATATTGAACCCCGCAGACTAAAATTGGGATGCCCTTAAAGTTCATGTGCGTGTAAAGCCAGGTGTAATAATACTTTTGACAATATAGCGCAATATACAGTATCTCACAAAAGTGAGTGCACACCTCACAATTTTGTAAATATTTTATCTTTTCATGTGACAACACTGAACTTACACTTTGCTACAATGTGAAGCAGAGAGTGTACAGCTTATATAACAGTGTAAATTTGCTGTCCCCTCAAAATAACACGGCCATTAATGTCTAAACCGCTGGCAACAAAAGGGAGTACACCCCTAAGTGAAAACTTCCAAATTGGCCCAATTAGCCATTTTCCCTCCCCGATGTCTCAGGTGTGTTAAATTTAGGGTTATCGCTCTCACTCTCTCATACTGGTCACTGGAAGTTCAACATGGCACCTCATGGCAAAGAACTCTGAGGATCTAAAAAAAGGAATTGTTGTTCTACATAAAGATGGCCTAGTGATGGCAAACTTTGGCACCCCAGATGTTTTGGAAATACATTTCCCATGATGCTCCACTACACTGCAGAGTGCCAGAGCATCATGGGAAATGTAGCTCCAAAACATCTGGGGTGCCAAAGTTTGCCATCACTGGCCTAGGCTATAAGAAGATTGCCAAGACCCTGAAACTGAGCTGCAGCACAGTGGCCAAGACCATACAGCAGTTGAACAAGACAGGTTCCACTCAAAAACAGGCCTCGCCATCGTCGACCAAAAAAGTTGAGTGCACGTACTCTGCATCATATCCAGAGGTTGGGAAATAGACGTATGAGTGATGCCAGCATTGCTGCAGAGGTTTAAGGGGTGGAAGGTCAGCCTGTCAGTGCTCAGACCATACGCCAATCACTGCATCAAATTGGTCTGCATGGCTGTCGTCCCAGAGGGAAGCCTCCTCTAAAGATGGTGCACAAGAAAGCCCGCAAACCATTTGCTGAAGACAAGCAGACTAAGGACATGGTTTACTGAAACCATGTCCTGTGGCCTGATGAGACCAAGATAAACTTATTTGGTTCAGATGGTGTCAAGCGTGTAAGGAGTACAAAGACATGTGTGTCTTGCCTACAGTCAAGCATGGTGGTGGGAGTGTCATGGTCTGGGGCTGTATAAGTGCTGCTGGCACTGGGGAGCTACAGTTCATTGAGGGAACCATGAATGCCAACATGTACTGTGACATACGGAAGCAGAGCATAATCCCCTCCCTTCGGAGACTGGGCCACAGGGCAGAATGCCAACATTATAACCACTATAAACTTCCAAGAGCACCACTGCCTTGCTAAAGAAGCTGAGGGTAAAGGTGATAGACTGGCCAAGCATATCTGCAGATCTAAACCCCATTGAGCATCTGTGGGGCATGCTCAAATGGAAGGTGGAGGAGCGCAAGGTCTCTAACCACCATCCACCAGCTTCATAATGTCATCGAGTGGAAGAGGATTCCAGTGGCGACCCGTGAAGCTCTGGTGAACTCCATGCCCAAGAGGGTTAAGGCAGTGCTGGAAAAAAATGGTGGCCAGACAAAATATGGACACTTTGGGCTTAATTTGGAAATTTTCGCCTTGGGGTGTACTCACTTTTGTTGCCAGCGGTTTAGACATTAATGGCTGTGTGTGGAGTTATTTTGAGGGGACAGCAAATTTACACGGTTATACAAGCTGTACACTCACTACTTTACACATTGTAGCCAAGTGTCATTCCTTTAGTGTTCACATGAAAAGATAGAATAAAATATTAACAAAAATGTGAGGGGTGTACATATATACACACACAGATATACATACAGTATCTCACAAAAGTACACCCCCTCACATTTTTGTAAATATTTTATTCTTTTCTTGTGAACAGTGAAGATATAAAATATTTTAAAAAATGTGGGGGTGTAGTCACTTTTGTGAGATACCATATATATGTACGATATACACACACACCAGCTAGATCAAAAACATTAAATCTAATTTCCTAGATGGAAGACCTTCCAGTTTGCTTGTTAAAGCTTGAAAATTCTGATGAAGGTAAAACATCTTTGTGACATGTTATTGTGAGATTTACATGAAATAAAAATAGCACAGAATGTATTACGTTTGTAACCCTAAAATATTCTGTATGATATAAAAAACACACACCACCAAAAAGCACTCTTTAAAAAAGCTACCTGTACAGATGAAGATAGTTCACATTTTGCCTTCTCAGCAGCTTCTCTCACTCTTTGTAAAGCCATGTTGTCTTTCATTAGATCGACACCAGTCTTAAAGAAAAACAAAATGATATAGTTCTGAAAAATACATTTTTTTTAAAAAATTGTTGAAACCCATCTAATAAAATGCTACAAGTGGTTTAAAGATTAAGCATATTTTTACTTTTGCAGTCACATGTGAGAAAACCCCACAAGGTTTCATTTATTTTTGATATTTCTAACCTTTTAGTTCAAGGGTGCTCAACCATTCGAAGAGAGGGCCACCTAAGTGATTTGGTAACCGGTCGTGGGCCACAATCAAATGGTTTAAAATTTTGATTTTAATTTCACAACGAACATTTTTCTCCTGCAGTTGCTGAATGCAGAGGGGGGTGAGAGGAGAAGCCGTCTTTCAGCTTTTGTAGGAGGAAAAAAAGAGAAGATTTGTTCCCATATACAGAGCATCCGGTAAGAGTTCACAGCTCTTCACTTTTTATACATTGTGATGTTACAGCCTTATTGCAAAATGGATTAAATTCATGATCTTTCTCAAAATTCTACAAACTTTTATTGGCATCAATTACAGCCTCAAGTATTTTTGAGTATGATGCTACAAGCTTGGCACACCTATTTTTGAGCAGTTGCTCCCATTCTTCTTTGCAGGACCTTTCAAGCTCCATCAGGTTGAATGGGGAGCGTCGGTGCACAGCCATTTTCACATGTCTCCAGGGATGTTCAATCGGGTTCAAGTCTGGGCCACTCAAGGACATTTACAGGGGTGTTCCATAGCCACTCCTTTGTTATCTGGGCTGTGTGCTTAGGGTCGTGTCCTTTTGGAAAATGAACATTCGCTCCAGTCTGAGGTCCAGAGAGCTCTGGAGCAGGTTTTTAATCAAGGATGTCTCTGTGCATTGCTGCATTCATCTTTTACCTGATCCAGACTAGTCTCCCAGTTCCTGCCGCTGAAAACAACATTCTCACAGCATGATGCTGCCACCACCATAATTCATAGTAGGGATGGTACTGGCCAGGTGATGAGCGGTGCCTGGTTTCCTCCAGACATGACGCTTGCCATTCAGACCAAAGAGTTCAATATTTGTTTCATCAGACCAGAGAATTTTGTTTCTTATGGTCTGAGTTAAGGTGCCTTTTGGCAAACTCCATGCAGGCTGTCATGTGCCTTCTACTGAGGAGTAGCTTCCATCTGGCCACTCTACCATACAGGCCTGACTGGTGAGTGCTGCAGAGATGGTTGTTCTTCTGGAAGGTTCTCCTCTCTCCACAGAGAAATGCTGGAACTCTGTCAGAATGACCATCGGGTTCTTGGTCACCTCACTAAGGGCCTTATCCCCCAATCGCTCAGTTTGGCGGGGGCTGCCTTCTTCCATTTACGGATGAAGGCCACTGAGTACATTGGGACCTTCAATGCTGCCGAAATGTTTTTGTACCCTTCCCCAGATCTGCGCTTCAATACAATCCTGTCTTGGATGTCTACAGACAATTCCTTGAAATTCATGGCTTGTTTGTGCTCTGACATGCACAGTTAACTGTGGGCCCTTATATAGTGTGCCTTTCCAAAGCATGTCCAATCAACTGAACTTACCACAGGTGGACTCCAATCAAGTTGTAGAAACATCGCAAGAATGATAAGTGGAAACAGGATGCAGCTGAGCTCAAATTTGAGCGTCATGGCAAAGGCTGTGAATACATGTGATTTTTCTTCATTTTTGAAAAATTAAAAAATTAAACTAGACTTCTTTCACATTGCCATTATTAGGGTATTGTTTGTTGAATTTTGAGCAAAATAATGAATTTAATCAATTCTGGAATAAGATTGCAACATAAAATGTGGAAAAAGTAAAGCGTTGTGAATACTTTCCAGATGCACTGTATGCCAACCCCTACTGCTCCTCCTATCAAAGCATAAAACAAATGGTGACAGGGAGGCCGCACAGACACCCGGGAGCATGGGGCAGGGTCTCCATTACAACGCCATACAAAAAGAGGGAGGGGGGAATGAGACTTTGAATGAGGTGTGTACGGCAGAACCAAAAAAATTCATGAAATAAATGATTACCGTATTTATCGGCGTATAACATGCACTTTTTACCCCTTAAAATCAGGGGGAAATCGTGGGTGTGTTATACGCCGATCCCTCGCCGATTGTGAGCCTTTTGGCCATTCTCGGCGGCTTTCGGCGGCTCTCCCAGTCCCGCTGCGTCCGAAAGCCGCCGAGTGCATCCGAAAGCCACCGAGGACGGCGGCACCATTTCTAAATGCCAGTGTACCTACAAGTTTGCAAATGACACAGGGACAAGGCTACAGATGGACACCGACAAGGCTACACTGACGCTGGCTACAGATGGACACCGACAAGGCTACACTGACGCTGGCTACAGATGGACACTGACAAGGCTGCATTGATGGGCATTTAAATGTAAGTTTTTTTCCTTAAAATTCCCTCCAAAACTTGGGGTGCGTGTTATACGCCAAAACGGTAGTTATGCGGTGCCTACTAAAAAATTGAAAAATAAAAATATGGAAATGAAAAAATGTAAAGAGACCAGATCTATTGGAGATTCAAATAAGAACATCCAAACGAATGATGCATCCTAAATTGGTCTTCCATCAAATTGTGTACCAGAGATTATAAAAAAAACAATGTTACATCAATAAATGAATCGAGGATACCCCACTCAAGAACTAAATTAATAATAAAGCCCCTGAAGAGAGGGTGAATAATGCCTTCAAGATGAATAAATCCTAAACCTGATGTAAATTTAAATTAATTCAAAGATCTTCCTGTTAAATAAAAAAAAGAAATCGCACTGTAGGCGCAAATATCACTGATAAAGTGCATAATGTATGTGCATAATTGATAAATGTGCAAAAATACAAAAAGGTACGATAAAAGAAACAATGTAAATCGCACTAAAATCACTATAAGTGCATAATAAAGTGCAAATATGCAATCTGTGCAAGAGGAATGCAAAAACAGTTTACAATATAAATGATAACAGACGTGTGATAAAACATGCAAATAATAGCAAAAGTACAAATTAATATATTAAAGAGATAAATTAATAACAATGTGGTCCACTACAATCCAGGACAAAGTGCTTAATACTAAAGTGGGAAAAAAAATCCCAAATAAATAAAAATTATACAAAAAAAAGAGTCCCATACACGGTGCAATCAGATTGTGACAATCTCAATTCAAGGTGTAACAAATAGTTCAAAGGATTTCCAGTGCCACCATTCAGCTAATCTCCAATGTGTGGAAAGATGTGGTCCCCCCAGCCTCTCACCTCATGGCAGAACGGAATGAGCCCTGCTAATAGGTAAAATCAATCCAACCTGCTCCACAGCCCCCTCAGTGGCACCTCTCCCAAGGATCTCCTGACTTTCCACCAGATCCGTTCTCAGGGCACCACAGATTCTCAGCTAAATATTTAATGGATCATATAAAAGGAAGGAAGGACTCCATGGTGCAGTATTTTGAAATAATAATAGGTTTAATAAAGTATTGCACTTACAATTAGATCATACAAAACGAGCATAGCACTGCTGGTGCTTCCCGATCCCGGCCGTGATCGGAAAGCCGAACGTCACCCGCCTCTTGACTGACGCGTTGCGTCACTGACCACGTGACTTTCTAAAAGGGAACTTTGGAAGAGATTAAGGGAACATACCCAAAATATAAAAAATGGCTTCCCAAAACACAGCCTCTCTTCGCTGACGCATTGCATCACTGGCCACGTGACTTTCTCAAAGGAAATATTACTTTATTAAACCTATTATTTCAAAATACTGCACCATGGAGTCCTTCCTCCCCTTCTTTTATATGATCCATTAAATATTTGGCTGAGAATCTGGGGCACCCTGAGAACAGATCTGGTGGAAAGTCAGGTGATCCTTAGGAGAGGTGCCACCGAGGGGGCTGCGGAGCGGATTGGATTGATTTTACCTGTTAGCAGGGCTCATTCTGTTCTGCCATGAGGTGAGAGGCTGGGGGGACCACATCTTTCCACACATTGGAGATTGGCTGAATGGTGGCAATGGAAATCCTTTGATGAACTGTTTGTTACACCTTGAATTGAGATTGTCACAATCCGATTGCACCGTGTATGGGACTCTTATCTATAATATTTTTTGTTTATTTATTTGGGATTTTTTTCCCACTTTTTAGCATTAAGCACTTTTTCCTGGATTGTAGTGGACCACATTATTAATTTATCTCTTTAATATATTAATTTGCACTTTTGCTATTTGCACGTTTTATCACGTCATTTATCTTGTAAACTGTTTTTGCATTACTCTTGCACAGTTTGCATATTTGCACTTTACTATGCACTTATATTATTGTGATTTTAGTGCGATTTACATTGTTTCTGTTATACTTTTTTGTATTTTTGCAAATTTATCAATTATGCACATACATTATGCACTTTATCAGTGATTTTTGCGCTTACAGTGCGATTTTGATTTTTTAACAGGAAGATCTTTGAATTCATTTACATTTACATCAGGTTTAGGATTTATTAATCTTGCAGGTATTATTTACCTTCTCATCAGGGGCTTTTTTATTAGCTAGTTCTTGAGTAGGGTATCCTCGACTCATTTATTGATGTAACATTGGTTTTTTAAAATCTCTGGTTACACAATTTGATGGAAGACCAATTTAGGATGCATCATTCGTTTGGATTTTCTTATTTGAATCTACAATAGATCTGGTCTCTTTACATTTTTTCATTTCCATATTTTTATTTTTCAATTTTTTAGTAAGCACCGCATAACTAATCATTTCAAGCCAAAAATGAAAAACGCCTGTAAACAAAATGTGGCTAAACGCCAGTTACCGTGTTTGAAATGCCTCTAAACAGCTTCTGAACGCATTTTTTGGGTTCCAAAAAAAGCCTCTAAACGCAACTGCCTAGAAACAACTATAAATGAACCTGTGTACAAGTACTGATAAGATAACAGAGGAGAGTTCAAGTGGGTGTAAACCCACTTTTTGGACTTCTACCTATAGGTAAGCCTAGAATAACGCTTACTTATAGGTAGTGGAAATATCTCCTAAATGTGCGCCGTTTAAGAGATATTTCACTTGTAGTCCGCCGAAAATTCCAACGGTGCATGTGCAGGGAAGAAACTAAACGAAGTGCCGTTTCCTCCCTAGCCCATGCCGTTAATCTCGGCTCCCGTGCGCATGCGCGGGAGTGAGGTCACACGGCTCGGGCGAATCACAAAGCCGGAGTCCGCGGCCCAGAAGGAAGAGGGGCCAGAAGATGGACGCTGCCTACGCAGGGGACATCGCTGGATTCTTTTGCAGGTAAGTGACACATAATGGGCTAGTATGTGATGCAAACTAGCCCATTAGGCTTTTCATTTGCAAGCTTTGCAGCGAGCAAAAGAGGAAGTAAAACCCATCAGGGTTTACTTCCTCTTTCAGGAGCAGTTGAAAAAAATGCCCAAACGTCCTGAACGTCCATTTACCAGGAGCAGTGTACATGAGGCCTAACAATGGTATATACATGATGATAGTAATGACAATGTATACATTAAAATTGTAATGACAGCATAAAACATTGTAAAATAGGATATAATAGTCCTCTATATCATAATGTGAACAGAATCACAAGATATTAAAATGGTGTCCACTTCATCAGGAGCGGATGCATCAATAATCTGAAAAGGGATATAAATAGCCAGTGTAATCGAATGTTGGAACCAAACATGGGGAAAAATTATGGTTGGGAGGAAATGGCTGACCATGCCTAAAAATACTCCCAAACAGGTCTACCCCGGGAGCTGTGTGGAGAAATTGTGAGCACACCTGTAATCCCTGGATGTCACAGGCTCTTCTTCACAGTGGTCGTGGTTATTTCACCTCTGATATCATCACTACACAGCTATGGCTACATACAATTCATTTTATTTAATAGAATCCAGTTTACTTAGACCATGATATGAAGACTTTTTACACACCTCACCCTATCCGGGTATTGCAAGTGTGCTCCCAGTTTCTCCACTGGGTCTCTTCCCACAGCTCCAGGGATAGACATGTTTGGGCAGCCCTTGGTTTGCTGTACTACATGGCCTTTACTCTAGCTGACATTCGAGTATTTTTAGGCATGGCCAGCCATTTCCTCCCACCCATAAATGTTCCCCATATTTGGTTCCAAAATTAGATTACACTGGTTATTTATATCCCTTTTCAGATTATTGATAAAGTAAATCAAGTCCATGAAATGCGTCAAGCCCATTTCGATGCATTCATTGACACCTACATTTCCTAGATGATTTTACAATCTTTATTAAGACCACGTTTTAGTATCTTGTGATTCTGCTGACCTCATGACATGGAGGACTATTACTTACACCCCATTTTGCAATGTGCCATGCTGTCATTACAATTTTAACTGCTTGCCACCCGCGTAACGTCATATGACGTCACAGACTTTGAGCGGTGATATCTGAATGATGCCTGCAGCTACAGGCATCATTCAGACACTTTAAGAGCCGGCGATTCCCTTCACGATAAGAACGATCATAGCGGCTGTTCAGCAGCTTGATCGTCCTGATAGGCGGCGAACCTGAGAAGGAACCGACCAGCGACAGATGCTGACCATAGGGATTTCCGGTGGGCCAGATGGTCCCGGAGTCTCTAGGATCGCTCGGAGGCCAGGCGCGATGCCGACGTCAAACCCGGCCTCTGCATTTGAAAAAATGCTGCCACCTCGGCTGGGAAGCTGAGATTTTTATTTATTTCAGGCTTCCCAGCCTAGAGGCGAGATCTTTGGACATATTGACCCCTGATCGTACTGTAAAGAGGACCTGTCAAGCACTATTCCTATAACAAGGGATGTTTACATTCCTTGCAATAGGAATAGAAGTGATCAGAAAAAAAAAATGGGAAAAGAAAGACTCAAAATAGAAAAACTGAAAGTAAAATATATTAAAAATAAATAAATTAGAAGCGAACACATAGGCAAGTTGCGCCCACATATGTAAATTGCATTCAAACCACACATCGCAGCGAACGTTAGAGCAAGAGCAATGATTCTAGCACTAGACCTCCAACTCAAAATAAGTAACTTGAAAAAAAATTCAGGCGTTGACTATGGGGATTTTCAAGTACCGAAGTTTGGGCCATTCTACGAGCGCATGCAATTTTGAAGCGTGACATGTTAGGTATCCATTTACTTGGCGTAACATCTTTCACATTATACAAAAAAATTGGGCTAACTTTACTGTTTTTTTGTTTTTGTTTTTTTGTTATGCATTTTCCAAAAAAACACGTTTGAAAAAATTGCTGCGCAAATACCGTGCAAGATAAAAAGTTGAAATGACCGGCATCTTATTCTCTATGGTCCCTGCTAGGAAAAAAAACAAAAAAAACAAACAAACAATGTTTAAGGGTTTCTGTGTAAATTTTCTAGAAAAAAAAATATTTTTACCCGTAGGAGAGAAATGTCAGAATTGGCCTGGGTGGCAATTGGTTAATGTATAGATTGTGATTAATATTATGTATGTACCACTGTTACATGTCATGCCATTTACTGTTTAGTAAACTTTTTTTTTTTACACTTTTTGGTTCTGCCATACACACCTCATTCAAAGTCCCATTTCCCCCCCTTTTTTTGCATATAGTTACAGGGATGGAGGCGTATGCATTTCCATATGTCTCATTCAAAGTCCCAATTTATCCCCCTTCAGGTTCCATTGAAACCCCTGACGCTACACCATTGTTTGGGCGTGGGGGGTGGTAAAAACATCTTAACTGGGGTTTTACCACCTCCAACCGCAAATGTAAAAAAGCCCCAACTGTCCTAGGCCCCCATAAGGCTGCTTACATACTGATGCGCTGCGCCTGTGGCTTGCCTGTGGGTTAGCTGCGTTTTCCATTGACTTCTACGATCTATCAAGTGTGGTGCACTTTCTGAAAGTGGACCAAAACTCCTGCATTCAGGGGTTTTAATGCACTTTCAAAAAGCGCACCAAATCCCAGGATAGAATGAAGGCTATAGCTAAGTGCAGCTAACCCGCACCTGTGGATCAGTGTGAAAAAAAACCCTCCCCTTTAAGTGTTTATACATGTCTGTTGCAAAACTCTGCTTAACCAGTTAAAGGACCGGGCCTATTCTTCAGACTGTTTACAAGTTAAATTTTTTTTTTTTTTTGCTAGAAAATTACTTAGAACCCCCAAACATATTTTTTTTCTAACACCCTAGAGAATAAAATGGTGGTTGTTGCAAAATTTGTCACACCGTATTTGCACAGCGGTCTTACAAGTACACTTTATTTGGGGGAAAAAAAAAATAGGATTTTTTCGTCATACTTCTGTAAAATCCTTTTCTTTTGAGTACATCATGGGACACAGAGTTAGGCTCATATGAGCCTATAACCTAGTAGGTAATGAATATTCATTACCTACTTCATTACAGTGATCCCCTATATAACCCCTCCCATACAGGAAGTACTTCAGTTTTGTAGTCCGATTTACTCAAAGAAAAAGACTTTACAGGTAAGTATGAGGAAAAAAAAATAGGATTTTTTATTACAGCTTACCTGTAAAATCCTTTTCTTTCGATGGACATCACGGGACACAGAGCCACAGAAATTACTGATGGGTTATATAGGTATCACTAGGTATTGGACACTGGTCACACCCTAATCAGGAAGTTCAACCCCCTATATAATCCCTCCCCTTCCAGGGATACCTCAGTTTTGTAGCAAAGCAATATAAGTGTATTAGAAGAGGGGCGGGACCTCTGTGTCCCGTGATGTCCATCGAAAGAAAAGGATTTTACAGGTAAGCTGTAATAAAAAATCCTAATTTCTTTCTCGGACATCACGGGACACAGAGCCACAGTAATTACTGATGGGATGTCCCAAAGCAATGCCAACTGAGGGGGGGGAATCAAAACCCGGTAGGGTGCTATCAGACCTGAGGACCCTGTACCGCTGTCTGCAGCACACTACGCCCAAAGGCGATATCCTCATACCTTCTCACATCCACCTGATAGAATCTGGTGAATGTATGAACTGAAGACCAGGTTGCGGCCTTGCAGATCTGAGCCATAGAGGCCTGGTGATGCACTGCCCAAGAAGCACCAATAGCCCTTGTGGAATGTGCCTTGATCTGAAACGGGGGAACCTTCCGTTTCAAACCGTAAGCTTGAATAATCAATTGTCGAATTCATTTAGAAATGGTCGCTTTTGACGCTGCCTGTCCTCTATTGGGACCCTCTGGCAGCACGAACAAGACATCCGTCTTGCGAATCTGAGCAGTTGCCTCCAGATAGGTCTTGACTGCTCTTACTACATCCAAAGAATGTAGTGACCTTTCTTCCGAAGAACAGGGATCTGGAAAAAAGGAAGGCAGAACAAGGTCTTGGTTTAGATGAAAATCTGAAACCACCTTCGGTAAAAAACTAGGATGAGGGCGCAGTACCACTCTATCCTTGTGTATAATCAAGTAAGGCTCTTTACAGGAAAGAGCTGCCATTTCTGATACTCTTCTAGCAGAAGAGATAACTACCAGAAAAATTAGTTTCCTCGTCAGCAAGACCAAAGGAATCTGACGTATTGGTTCAAAAGGCTGTTTCTGTAACACCGATAGAACCAAGTTCAAGTCCCAGGGGTTTAGGGGCGCCTTAACCGGAGGATTAAGACGCATCACCCCCTGCATAAAGTTTCGGACCAGAGAATGCGAAGCAAGTGGCCGTTGAAACAACACTGATAAGGCCGAGACCTGGCCCTTGATGGTACTCAAGGCCAGCTTCATCTCTAATCCTAATTGTAGAAATTCAAGAATTCTACCTACGACATATTTCCTGGGATGCCAACCCCTGGATTCACACCAGGATACATAAGCTTTCCAGACTCTATGATAAATCATTCTGGAAGCTAGCTTCCTTGCATTGATCAAGGTAGATATGACAGAACCTGAAAGCCCACGACCTTTCAGAACGTGGATCTCAATAGCCAACCCGTCAAATCTAGCGTTTGTAAGGCAGGCTGGAATACTAGACCTTGAGGTAACAGGTCTGGGCGTACCGGTAGGGTCCACCGGGAACCCACCGTCATCCTTGCTATTTCTGCCTATCAAGTTCTTCTGGGCCAAACAGGGGCCACCAGAAGTGCCGACTTCCCTTCTTGCCTGAGCCTGCGAAGGAGCCGTGGCAGTAGCAGAACAGGAGGGAATGCCTAAATCGGTGAGAACCGATGACACGGAATCACCAACGCATCCGTCCTGCCTGCAAGAGGATCCCAGGCAACCGGTAGGAAGGATTTCCCCTTCTGCAGGTTTTCGGATATGAGCCACCAACTGAGGTTCTGACGTACCGCATGCGACAGGCGCATGGGAAAGTCCAATGCCGGAACCTTCTTGTTCCAGGCCGACAGAATACTGTGTTGCAACAGTCCTGACTGGAACTGCGCATAGGGAACTGCTTCGAATGAAGACACCATCTTCCCCAGCAGCCTCATACAAAGGCGGACACAGCAGGACCCTTCTTGGTCTTGACTGTCAGAATCAGCTCCCTTAGAGCAGTGATCCTTGCCTGGAGACACTTCAGTTGAGCAGGAAAAATGGGCACAGGTAGGCCTGCATTTCTGATGCCTCTTGATGTCAAAAATTCTCCTCCCTGCAGGATGGAGACTACTGTCCGAAATGATTCCAAAACGGAAGAACTGCATCCTTAGGAATCGATTCAGATCTCTTAAATCCAAAATGGGTCTGACATCCCCATTTTGTTTTTGGACCATAAAAAGATTGGAATAGAGCCTCAATCCTTGATCCTTTGTGGGAACCCCTACAATGACCTCTTGCGACAAAAGTCGCTCTATCGCTAGAAGGAGCGACTGCTTCTCTTCTGGTTCTCTGGGAACACCTGATTTGAGGAAACGAGGAGAGGGAAATTCTTGGAACTCCAGTCTGTACCCTAAGGTTACCGTGGAGATTACCCATCTGTCCTGGAAGTTCTTCTGCCAGGGCCCTGAGAGCTGCAGCAGTCTTTCCCCCCCACTCGAGCGAGCGGGGCGCCCCTTCATGAAGAGGCCTTAGTGTCTTGTCTAGAAGACTTCTTCCCCCAGGACTTCTTGTGTCCCTGGGGTTGACTCTTGTTTCTTGCCCCAGGCGGAGGAGACCCGTCGTGACTGCCTGGAGGCTGATGCCCCTGGCGCTGGGGAAAGAGTCCGCTTAAAAGAGGGACGCATACTCTTCTTATCAGGTAAGAGTGCTTTTCCCACAGGAGATCCTCTTGATATAGTTATCTAAGTCCTCTCCAAACAACCTTTCACCACGAAAGGGAAACCCAGCCAGGAGCTTCTTACATGGTGCTTCGGCTGACCAGTTCTTCAACCATAAGATTCTACGTATATGCACCAACCCCAGTGAAAGACGGGAGGTTTGCACGATAGAATCTCTGATGGCGTCAACAACATAACATAAAGCCGCAGGAAGGTTAGCAAACCCCTGGGCCTGCTGTTCAGGTAATACTTTGATGACCTGCTTAACATGGTCTCTTAAGTATTGACAGACTCCAATCGCTGCTACTGCAGGTTGGGCCACTGATCCTGCTAAGGAAAAAACAATCTTTCAATAAGAAGTCCATCTTTTTATCCACAGGATCTTTGAGCATCTGAGCGTTGTCTACAGGACAAGTCAGACTACTATTTACAGAGAAAATGGCCGCATCAATGGCCCGTATTCCCCACCTCTTAATAAATCTTTCTTCCATAGGATAAAGTGTAGAAAACTTTTTCGGTGGAAGAAATTGCTTATCTTGGTGATCCCACTCAGAATAAAGCAGCTTTTCAAGTAAATTATGAACAGGAAAAGCATGTGCTGCTTGGAAAGGCTTCAGTGACCCCAAAGCAGAAGAGGATTCTGTAGCAGTTTCAGGTAGGGGCAACTTAAATGTGGAGCGGTCCAATCCAGTGAGGATCTGCACTAAGACTTTCTCCTCTTGGGAAGTCGCAGAGAGTCCCTCTCCACCTGAATCCTTCGAAGAGGAATCATCCGTCCCATCCCGATCCTCTGAAAGGGATTCATCTCCTTTATCCCAGAGCTCCTCTGTCTGAGGGTCTTGGGGAACAGAGGAAGGCCTAGTGCGTTTTCTTCCACTAAGTGAAGATGTAATCACGGCCATTAGTCTTTTCTCTAATCCAGTAATGGTTGAGGAAAAGACCTCTTGTGTAATGTACACAGGGGCTGAAGTGCCGGAAGCAGGTGTAGCCCCTAACCCCAATGGCTCTCCCTGTCCAGCCGCCCCTGGTCCCTCAGGAGGGGATGGTGTAGCAGACAGGGGGTCCTCAGAACCTGAACGAGACCCCCTAGTGTCTCTGGTTCTTGGGGTGCTTGAACCTCTTCTACCCATAGTGCAAAGCAACAAGGTGTGAGGTATCAAAAAATGAACACTGACTGCTGAGCGATGTAGTCTGGCTAAAAGCCTTGCTACCAAATGCCCAGTCCGGTGTTCCTTAGTAAATGCAGCCTAGGGGAATGCCTGTGTCCCACCTTACATGCGACTGTCAGCTCTGTGTCCCTCCAAGGCTCAGAGCACCTGTACAGTGTGCTTTAAATAGCCATGATTTCTGGTACTGTGGGCGTCTGAGCACGCTGAGCTGACGCCCCGCCCCCCCTCGTTTTTTGAAAAACGAGCGCTTCCCGCGTGAGCCAACCCTTCCTGACAAGCCTGAAGGAAGGGTGGGGGAATAAGGAGGAGGCCGGCAGTGATGGGCCCTGCATCGCAATGGCGGCTTCGGCGGCAGCGGCTGTGACAGTGCGGTCTCACCTGCCTTACAGCATACCTGAGCCTCTCCCTAGCCTGGGGGAGAACATCCTAGCTGAGAAAACGCCCCACCATCTTACCTTGGAGCCAGTGGAAGAGCCTGTGCAGCGAACGCTGAGACAGAATCAAGCATGAGAAGGTTAGTGCTCTTAGCTGCCCCCGGAGGTCACAATAGGCATAGCATGCATTTACCTTAAAGGAGAAAAGCCACTAGAATTCAAATTCTGTGGAATCTCCTCTTACCTTATCCAGCCGCAGGGTTCAGTTTACACAGACCCAATCTTCACCTCACGGTGGGCTCCGTTTGTGAAAAACCGTCAGAGACTGCGGCCCCCTACGAGTAGGGGGATCCTTCAGTTCTGGCCCTGTAAAGCATTCAGCCAGAAATTAGGAAGTTTAAAGTCATTTTCTGATCTGCGGGGTCCAGCTCTCTAAAAAGAGAAGCGTTACAGGTAAAACCTCGTTTCTTCGGACACGAGGCCCGGGTACCATCCAATTCGGCCATGAAAGACACTTTGAATGGATCCGGTTCGCCTGGCTTCCCCCAGTATAGGATCTTAGGATATTCCCTTTGGAGCTTCAGCACAGGACATCTTTGCACGTCCAACGCCTAAGACACTGGCGTAAAAACTGAGGTATCCCTGGAAGGGGAGGGATTATATAGGGGGTTGAACTTCCTGATTAGGGTGTGACCAGTGTCCAATACCTAGTGATACCTATATAACCCATCAGTAATTACTGTGGCTCTGTGTCCCGTGATGTCCGAGAAAGAAAAATCTATTTTCTTTTTCATACATCCTGGGACACAGTTAGGCCAATATTATTTGCCTACTGGGACGTCTTAGAGCAATCGCCTTGAGGGGAGGGAGACATCCTGCCAAACAATAGCCATCAGACCTTATACGGCAGCCCGCAGTATACTGCAGCCAAAAGCAGAATCCTCCGCTGCTCGAACATCCACTTGATAACATTTTGTGAAAGTATGCACTGAAGACCAGGTTGCAGCCTTACAAATCTGAGCCACAGATACCTGATGGCGAAAAGCCCAGGGAGGTTCCTACACCCCTGGTAGAATGAGCTCTCACCCTAAAAGGGAGGAGCTTTACATTTCAGAACATAGACCTGAATGACCAATTGACGGGCCCAATTGGCAATGGAAGCTTTGGAAGCTGCCTGCCCCTTCTTGGTTCCTTTTGGCAAAACAAAAAAAGGAGTCTGCGGAAATCCGCAGATCTAGACAAATAAACCTTGACTGCCCGGACAACGTGCAAGGAATGTAGTCGTCTCTCTTCCGCCGAACGAGGCTGAGAGAAAAAAGGCAAAATAAAGTTTTGATCCAAAGGAAAGACTGACACCACTTTTGGCAAAAAGGATGGAACAAGTCGTAGTACGACCCTGTGGTGGTGAAGGATCAAGTATGGTTCCCTGCACAAAAGGGCCACCAACTCCGACACCCTTCTATCCAAGGTGATGGCCACCAGGAAGGCTAGCTTGTATAACAGCAAGTCTAATGGAATTGCCTCAATGTGCTCAAATGGTTGTTTCTGTAACAAAGATAGCACCAAATTCAAGCCCCAAGGACACATACGTGAGTTAATGGGGGGGGAGGCAAACGAGTTGCCCCCTGCATAAAGGTGCAGACCAGCGAATGGGAGGCTAAAGGCCTTTGGAATACTGACAGGACCAAAAACTTACCTCTGATTGTACTCAAAGCCAATTTGATTTCCACAGCTAACTGTAGAAAAGAGAAACCTCCAAATCATGCATTTCCGAGGATGCCATTTTCTGGCTTCACACCAAGCGATATGTCTTCCAGACCTTATGATAGATCTTCCTAGTGACAGCTTTTCTAGTAGGGGTGTTGAAAATGATCGGCGCATCGATGCATCGGGATTATACCCTTCCCGATTCGGCATCAATGCGGTAACCCGGCATAATCGATTATGCATGACGTCATTCCGGCTCCTCCCCCTTCCGCCTCCTCCCCTCGCACAGCAGTGTCTTTGCTGGAATGACAAGCCGCCGATCGGCTTGCTGCGCCTGGTGCTGCTCCCTCCTGAACGGACAGTAATGTCAGAGTGCTGCCCCCACCCATGCTCTCCCCCTCCTCTGGGATCTGTATATCTGGACACTGGCACCGATCATCTCCCTGATGGGCGGGCGCTGAGACTGCACGGAGCTCAGACACACAGTCACTGCACGGAGCTCAGACACACAGTCACTGCAGCTGTGTTAACAGTCGTTGGATGAGGCAGGCATAGGGTAGGCTTCAGGAAACGAGCTGTGAGCAGAGGAGGGGGGATGGTAGGAATGCTACGGAGGCGAGAGCCTGTCATGCTTGATATATGTGAGGAGTGAGTGCATAGAAGTGGCACATCCCCCCCACCTGCTGCAACTATCCAGTGTGTGTGTACTGTATGCCTAACACATTGGGGGCTGCACAAACTTTTATTGTCAATTTTCTTACTGTGATTTCCCTATCATCTCTCCCCTCTGGAACCATCTACTGATCTGCAAGCAGTATATTTCTTGCTGATTGGAATGTCTTCCTTTTTTATTTTTGCAGTAATGTTGACCTGTTTACTATCCAAGTTGCTGCCAAAAGACTCAATGGATTTGTTAAAGTGATACTAAAAGGGTATTATTTTTTCTTTAAAATAAAAGATATCATACTTACCTGCTGATCTCCTGTACTATGTCTCTGACCATCCCATGTACTATGTCTGCAGTCTCTGATCATCTCCTGTATTATGTCTGCAGTCTCTGATCATCTCTTGTACCATCTCTGCAGTCTCTGACCATCTGCTGTACTATGTCTGCAGTCTCTGATCATCTCTTGTACTATGTCTGCAGTCTCTGACCATCTCTTGTATCATGTCTGCAGTCTCTGACCATCTCTTGTATCATGTCTGCAGTCTCTGACCATCTCTTGTATCATGTCTGCAGTCTCTGACCATCTCTTGTATCATGTCTGCAGTCTCTGACCATCTCTTGTATCATGTCTGCAGTCTCTGACCATCTCTTGTATCATGTCTGCAGTCTCTGACCATCTCTTGTATCATGTCTGCAGTCTCTGACCATCTCTTGTATCATGTCTGCAGTCTCTGACCATCTCTTGTATCATGTCTGCAGTCTCTGACCATCTCTTGTATCATGTCTGCAGTCTCTGATCATCTCCTGTATTATGTCTGCAGTCTCTGATCATCTCCTGTATTATGTCTGCAGTCTCTGATCATCTCCTGTATTATGTCTGCAGTCTCTGATCATCTCATGTATTATGTCTGCAGTCTCTGATAATCTCCTGTACTATGTCTGCAGTCTCTGACCATCCCCTGTACTATGTCTGCAGTCTCTGATCATCTCCTGTATTATGTCTGCAGTCTCTGATCATCTCCTGTATTATGTCTGCAGTCTCTCATAATCTCCTGTACCATGTCTGCAGTCTCTCATAATCTCCTGTATTATGTCTGCAGTCTCTCATAATCTCCTGTATTATGTCTGCAGTCTCTCATAATCTCCTGTATTATGTCTGCAGTCTCTCATAATCTCCTGTATTATGTCTGCAGTCTCTCATAATCTCCTGTACTGTGTATGCAGTCTCTGATCATCTCCTGTAGTATGTCCGCAGTCTCTGACCATCTCCTGTAGTATGTCCGCAGTCTCTGACCATCTCCTGTAGTATGTCCGTAGTCTCTCTAACCATCTCCTGTAGCATGTCCACAGTCTCTGACTATCTCCAGCTGGTCAGAGACTGCAGACATGATACAGGAGATGGTCAGAGACTGCAGACATGGTACAGGAGATGGTCAGAGACTGCAGACATGGTACAGGAGATGGTCAGAGACTGCAGACATGGTACAGGAGATGGTCAGAGACTGCAGACAATGTCTGCAGTCTCTGACCATCTCTTGCAGTAGGTCTGCAGTCTCTGACCATCTCTTGTACCATGTCTGCAGTCTCTGACCATCTCCCCTAGTATTTTGGGGAGAGCCTGGAGCTCCTTTAAGTTGTTGTCTGCTGTGTTTAGACTTTGCTACATGCAGGGAGTGTTGTCTTTTTTTTTTTTTAAAGAACAGATCGAATAAAAAAAAAATGGAGTTCTCCTGACAGCTTGAATTTTTTTGATGAAAACCATGGGCACCTCCGCTGTAATCGTGATGCATCGCGGAATCGAATCGAATCGTTGACATGATAATCGTAATCGAATCGAATCGTGAGACCAGTGAAGATGCGCAGCTCTATTTTCTAGCATTCACTAGGGTAGACACCACTGGTTCCGAGATGCCACAGTTCAACACCCTGGCCTCAATAGTCATGCCGTCAAATTTAGAGACTGTAAACTGGGGCGAAATATAGGACCTTGAGACAGTAGATCGGGGCGACGTGGAAGCTTCCATGGCCCGTCTATTGTCAGGTCTCACAATCTCCGAGAACCAGGGCCTTCTGGGCCAGGCTGGTGTCACCAGAAAGACTGGAACCTCCTCTTTCTGAATCCTTCCAACAAGTGTGGAAGAAGATCGGAGGGAAAGCATAAACCAGGGAGTACTGTCTCCAAGGAGCTATCAGAGCATGTGCTCCGATTGCCAGAGGATCCCTTGTTTAGGATACAAATTGCTATAACTTGTTGTTGAACCTGGATGCCAATAGTTCGACCTCTGGACATCCCCAATGCTGGCAAATTTCCTGGAACACCCCTTCCAGTTCTCTACTCCTGGGATATGGACTGCCGATATAGTCGGCACATGTCCCTCTGCCCAGGCCAGTATGTGGTTCACCTCCTTCAGAGCTGAACGACTCCTGGTCCCGCCTTGGTGATTTATATAGGCCACTGCAGTGGCATTGTCGGACTGAACTTTGATAGCGCAGTCCTGAAGCTCCACATTCCAGGACCGTAGGGCCAGACGTACTGTCTGTAATCCCAGGACCTTGATGGACAGGATCTGTTCTGTCCCTGACCTTTTCCCCTTCTAAGGTCGCCTCCCAGCCTGAGACTGGCAACTGTAATCAGTACTCTCCAAGTTACCGGGAGAAAGGTTCTGATCCTGCAACCACCAGTTTAGGCTTAAGCGTTCGAGGAGATAAGCACATTGGATAATCCGAGGGGGTTTTCCTCTTCTGATCCAGGCCAAGATGTCTTGTTGTAAAGACCTGGAATGGAATTGGGCATAGGGCAATGCCTCATAGGAGGATACCATCCTCCCTAAAAGACTCATACAGAGCCGAATGGAGGGTTGTCTGCTGCCCCTTATCTGATGCACCTGAACCTTCAGGGCACAGATCCTTATAGATGGCAAGAATACTCTTGCTTGAACCGTATCTAGGATCAGACCTAAATACTTTAGACCTCTTACAATCACTACTTGATGCACTAGATGTAGTGCCTGAAGCAATAAGTTTCTAATTTGGAGGGAACGCTGGAACCCCCCGCAACTCCAGCTTGTAACCGTGAGACCCACTCGCCCTGAATTGTTCTCTAAATGTCCGCAAAGTGCAGCAGCCTTCCCCCCCACTCAATGGAGTGGGGGCGTCCCCTCAAAAGGAGGGCTTGATGCTGGGTTTAGAAGAATCTTGGACCCAGGGCTTCTTCTGGCTCTGGCCTGGCGGTTTGCCCCTGGCTCTAGTGCTGTTGGCGGCAGAAATGCCTTGGTGCTGAGACACCTGAGGAAGAAGTCCCTGAGGTTTTAAACGAGGGACGCCTGGTGTGTTTCTTCACAGGAAGTAGACAACGCTTCCCTCCGGAAATCTTTCAGATATATTTGTCCAAATGATCACCAAATAAACGTTCCCCATGAAAGGGGAAACCTGCCAATAACGTTTTACAAGGAAGCTCGGCTGACCAGTTCTTAAGCCACAAAAGTTTGCGCATATGTACAGACAAGAGAGCCAAAACGAGAAACCTGCTTTAAGCCATCTAAAGCAAAACAGCGCTTGAGCAATATTGGTGTTATTTTCAACCAGATAATCCTCCCGGTTAGGCCCGTCTGACCTGATCCTTTACGGAATGGCAGATACCAATTGCTGCAACAGCTATCTGAATAGCTCAACTGGTCAAAGAAAAGGAAGCCTTTAATAATGACTCCAATTTTTTTGTCAACGGGGTCTTTCAAGCCCTGTGCGTCATCTACCAGACAAGTTAAGTTCTTGTTTAAGGAAGAGACTGTTGCATCTACGGCTGGCATGCTCCACTTAAACTTTTCATCCATGGGATATAAAAAGGGAAAACCTCTTAGGAGGAACAAAAATCCTGTCAGTATGTCCCCAATCAGCATACACCGCCTGTTCCAGCAGAGGGTGTAAGGGGAAAGCCTGTGCGGCCTGAAGAGGCCTCAGGAACCCCAAAGAGGACCAGGGGGACTCAGTAACCTCTGCAAGAGGTAATTTAAAGGCAGAACGAACCATCTCGGTAAGAGCCAGGATCAAAAGCCTCTACGACTGAGAGGCAGACATCAACTGGATATCTTGTCCAGACTGCTCAGAAGCAGACTCATCCGCCAGGCCCTCCACAGAATCCTTAGCTCCTAGCTCTTCCCCCATCCTCAACCCATTCCTGCTTCAAGCTAGGTGGTTCCGGGGGGGGGATCTGCCACCTGTCACGCTTCTTGCCACCCTGCAAGATGGAGGGAATCATGCCAGCAATCCTGTGCTCTAACCTGGCTATGGCGAGGACAGTTCATCCTTGGTGATAAAGGGTGAAGTAGCAGTGTTGACTGTAGGCACAATACCAGATGGACGCAGCGGCTCAGATTGCCCGGAAGCCTCTGGTGTTTCAGGGGATAGAACACTAGGTATACAACTAGGTTCATCAGGAACTACTGACATAGGTGTGCGAGTACCTGGGTGTAGTATTAAACACACCTAAGAGGGGAGACCCTTTTAATAGGGCTTACCAAGCCCCTATGCAACAATCCTGTTAAAAGCACCTTTAGCCTGCCATGCAACACCTGGTGACTCACGTGACCCGGGTAAGGAGAAGTGAGCTGCTGCAAATGCCTGGTTCAGAGCCTGCTCTGTGTCCCACAGCTGCCTTCTGGAAGCACCGCATGCTTGGCATACACAGCTTAAATAAGCTGGCTGTGTGCCGGAACGCTCTGTGCATGCGTGCGGTCCCAGCGAACGGGCGCTGCTGTATTCGCGTAGGACGCAAATCTTCGTGCACCCAGATAAAATGCTACGGCACATGTGTGTGGCTCCGCAGCGTGCGCCATGGCCGCCAACAAACTACTGAGCACAGCAGCGCTCTTGTGAAAGCGCGCCATGACGAACCAAGGCAAAATGGTGCGCCATCATACAGGTAAAAAACAGCCAGACACAAGCAAAAAAGGTACACTTTGCAAACACCCACAGCTAGCCCACAAAACCCCCGTATGGTCACTGCACAAAGGCTTCCAGCCTCTAGTTAGCTTGACTGATTGTTACAATCACTGGGACACCTCACAATAAGTAAAAGGGGTTTCACTTACCCGTCCAGGCACAGGGCAGCTTAGAAACTAAGAGCCCAATCTTCACCCATCACTGGGGGATCCTAGCACTTGAGGACCTTCAAGGACTGGGTACCATTTTCATGTTTAGGGTCCACTCACTTGGACCTGTACAGCACCCTGCAGGAATGCCTTAGCGCTGTGGTGTCCACGTCGCAGGGCCCAGCATCCAGAGGTTACATTACAGGCAAAACCTCGCAGGATCTTGAGTCTTATTTGCGAGGCTCGGGTACCATTTATCTAAGCATATAAAGCCTGTGTCAAATGGATCTGATCGGTCAATCCCTTAAATCATTTAAGAACAGTTTGTGGGACTAGAGACCTGGACATATAACCAACTAGGTAATGAATATTAGCCAAACTCTGCATCCCATGATGTATGAAAAACAAATACTTTTTTTAATAAAAAATAAAACAGTAAAGTTAGCCCATTTTTTTTTTATATATTGTGAAAGAACGTTACGCTGAGTAAATTGATACACAACATGTCGCGCTTCAAAATTGCGCTGTTTAACCGCTTGCCAACCAGCCACCGCAGTTGTACTGCGGCAACATGGCTCTGCTGCGTGAATCGCCGTCATGTTTAGTGTTAATTTAGTCGACGAAAACGACTAATATTTTAGTCGACTAAATGAATACTAATTTTACACGACTAAAACTAAAACAATTGAGATGACTAAAATACGACTAAAACTAAAAGCCATTTTAGTCAGTCAAAAGACTAAAATGAGACTAAAAACGCCATTTTAGTCAAAAGACTGACTAAAACTAAAAATTGCAATTACTGAAATGTACTGGAGAATTTAGTCGACTAAAATGTACTGGAGATTTAGTTGACTAAATACGACTAAAGTTGAAGGTGAATGAGAAAATCCGCTAAGCAATGTTTGAATAGAGCAGAGATTGAAGCCAACACAGCCTAGTGTCCACAGACTCAGCGATATGTGAGGATTTTATAACATCCAATCTGAATCTTTGAGATGGAACTTTAAGATAAAGTAATGGAACTAAAATCCATAAAAAAGGGTGAAAAGGATAGAACAAAATAAAAGAAAATACCTCTCACTGATCGTAATAATAATTGTTGTTCTTGTTAGCTATGAGTAAGCGCTTGGTACAAGCGCGAAACGCGTTAGCTGATTGCTTGTACTTTCTGCCACAGTGTTTTGTATACTGTATGCTCAAGAATCTATTACAATAAATAATTTTTGAACCACATCCTCCTGGAGTGCGGCTGTCCGGATTTTCGCATTCACCTTCAACATGACTCAGCATTAGCCAGCACCTGGGGCTCTTTATCCTGGGAGATAACCGAGTTGACACCTGGAAGCAGATCCATGCCTGTGCGGTGAGAATTTTTTCTAAATAGGACTAAAACAATTGCAGAAGACTAAAATGGGACCAAAACTAAAATGCCATTTTAGTCCTAAGACTAAAATTAACACTGGTCATGTTACGTCGGTTCCCGAGGTGGCCATTAAGGGGGCGCATGCTCACGTGCCCGCTGTTCACCCCAGGAGCAGATGCGAGTGCCCAGTGGTCTCAATGCTCCCGCGATAGCTCGCAACGCGACGAGAACTGGGACCTGTGTGTGCAAACAGAGATCCCGGTTCTCTGAGGGGAAAAAAGTGACAGATCGTCTATTCATACAAAGTATGAACAGCGATCTATCTCTTCCCTAGTCAGTCCCCTCCCCCCTTCAGTTAGCACACACATTAGGGAACACAACCCCTCGATCGCCCCCTACTGTTAACCCCTTCACTGCCATTTTTTACAGTAATCAATGCATTTTTAATCACACTGATCACTGTATATTAATGCCAATGGTCCCAAAAAACGTGTCAAAATTGTCCGACGTATCTGCCATGTCGCAGTCACAATATATAAGGAAAAAAAATGCAGATCGCCGCCCTTACTAGTAAAAAAAATAAAATACTATAAATCTATCCCCTATTTTGTAGACACTAAAAATTTTGCGCAAACCAATCAACATACACATTGCAATTTTATTACCAAAAATACTTAGAATACATATCGCCCTGAACTGAGAATTATTTTTTTTTTATATGGGGATATTTATTATAGCAAAAAGTACAAAAGTGTTTTTTGTTTTTTTCAAAATTGGCTTTTTTTGTTTATAGCGCAAAAAATAAAAAAAACGCAGAGGCGATCAAATACCACCAAAAGAAAGTTCTATTTGTGGGAAAAAAGGATGTCAATTTTGTTTGGGTACAACGTCGCAAGATGCCGCAATTGTCAGTTAAAGCGACACAGTGCTGAATCACAAAAAGTGCTCTGGTCAGAAGGGGGTAAAACCTTCCAGGGCTGAAGTGGTGAAAAATTTCGACCGGTTTTGAGTTCGAGGAAGTCTAGGGCTAGAATTAGCGCTAACGATCGCAGCGATATCTCATGTGTGGTTTGAACACAGTTTTCATATGTGGGTGCTACTCACGTATGTGTTTGCTTCTGCCGCTTGGCCAGGCCGGGCGCTTTAAATTATTTTTTTCTCATTTACTTTATTTTGACAGGTTTTTTTTTACATTTTTGGGTCACTTTTTAATCCTATTACAAGCAATGTGAACATCCCTTAGACAAAAAGCATGACAGGACCTCTTAAATATGAGTTCTGGGGTTAAAAAGACCTCAGATCCTATATTTACACTAATATGCAATAAAAAAAAAAAAAAAAAAGCAATTTAAAAAAACAACAAAAAAAAAAAAAAATTCAACCACTTCAGCCCCAGGAGATTTTCCCTCTTAATGAACAGGCCATTTTTTGCGATACGGCACTGCGTCGCTTTAACTGACAATTGCGCAGTCGTGCGACACTGTACCCAAACAAAATTGGACGTCCTATTTTCCTACAAATAGAGCTTTCTTTTGGTGGTATTTGATCACCTCTGCGGTTTTTATTTTTTGCACTATAAATAAAAAAGCTAATATATATAAATTCAGAGCTGACTAATCAACGGACACAAAGAATAAATGCAAGCAGACACTAAGGCTAATTCAAACAACACCTCAATGACATAAGACTGGAAAGTAGTGCTGCGCAAATAAAAAGTCCTTAAAAGATCATATATCAGATGTGACGAGTAAAGTAGAAGACAGGAACCACCAGTGGACACTCCGGATGACAGAAAGCAACTTAATAGTGACTGTGATCCCTCCACCGGACATGGATGGCCCCTCACCTTAGATAATTGACCTGAAACAGGTCACACAGCATAAACAGCATACACTGGGTATGCTCTTTATGCTGTGTGACCTGTTTCAGGTCGATTATCTAAGGTGAGGGGCCATCCATGTCCGGTGGAGGGATCACAGTCACTATTAAGTTGCTTTCTGTCATCCGGAGTGTCCACTGGTGGTTCCTGTCTTCTACTTTACTCGTCACATCTGATATATGATCTTTTAAAGAACTTTTTATTTGCGCAGCACTACTTTCCAGTCTTATAAATAAAAAAGCGACTTTTTTTTAAACATTTTTTACTATAATATCCAAAAAAAAATTGCAATAAGAGTATATTGATTGGTTTGCGCAAAATTTATAACATCTACAAAATAGGGGATATGATTTATCGAGACTGCGACATTGCGGCGGGCAGATCGGACACTTGACACTTTTTGCGACCATTGACAGTTATACAGCGATCAGAGCTAAATATAGTCACTGTTTATTGTATAAATGTCATTGGCAGGGAAGGAATTAACACTAGGGGGCGATCAAGGGATTAAATGTGTGTCCTAGGGAGTGTTTCTAACTGTGGGGAGATGGGACTGCCTGGGAGAGGAGACCAATTGCTGTTCCTAAGCAGTAGGAACAACAGATCCTCTCCCCTGACAGAATGGAGATCTGTCTGTTTACATTGACAGACCTTCGTTCTGTCTCTCTCAGGAGCAATCGCAGGTGCCCAGCGGTCATTGCGACTGCCGGGCACGCGAATCAGCACCAATCGCTGCGGGGAGGGGCCATTTCCCGTCCCCGATAAAAGTGATCTTGCGGCGAATCCGTAATTTGTTAATAAACCAACCTTTTATCTTTGTTTCTGCTGGCATCACTGGCTGTTAGAAAGGTTGGGACAGGAGCCATCGCTATAAAGGAAGTATTGGCTTATGGGGCTCCAGCTCCCTCCACATCCGCTTGTTTCCTCCAGTGCCGGCTCCATACATTCTGATGCTCTGGGATGGTAGGTCGGCGACCCACAATTTGGCCTAACCAATCCGCCATCCCGGAGCATAAGGTTGCGGGCCACATCAGAAGGCTCCGCTGGCCACTGGTTGAGCATCCTCGTTTTAGAGGTTTCTCAGGACAAAGCGCCATGACTGACTGCAAGTTTTTTTCAACAATGAACAATGAGTGAAACTGGTCATAAATGGTTTGAATATATGGGCAGGCTGATTGTACCAAAGTCGATAAACTGACTCGGGTATGACCAGCATGTCGGACTTTCAGCATAAGATTGCCAACGGCTACAGCCGCTAGCAATAATTATGTTATCTGTTCACTGTGTTGATGGGGGGGGGCGATTTTCATTCTTCCAACCCGTGGCTATGTGCTCCTGCAGCTCCCCCACCAATCCCTCAAGTGACAGCGGGCCAGAGATTTCCTCCCTGCACTCGCTGTCACAATTTGAAAAGAATGCTCCGCCTGCACAGCCGCGTCATTCATTCATTCAGAGACTCCTGTGAATGAATAGACTACAAGTACCAATAGCCTTTGCGATTTTTCACTTATTTTATAAAAGTAAAAAAAAAAAAAATTCAAAAAAAGTGAACGCATACACATGTCGCGCACTCATATCTAAACGGTGTTCGCGCCACACGTGAGATATCACTGCAAACCTTAAAGTGACAGCAATAATTCTAGCGCCAGACCTTCTCCAACTCTAAACAGGTAACATGTAAAGGCATTTAAAGCGTCGCCTATGGAGATTAAGTACCGTAGTTTGTCGCCATTCCATGAACACTCGTGGAATGGCGACAAACTACAGTACTTAATCGCCATATGCATGGGCACAATTTTAAAACGGGACATGTTTGTTTCTATTTACTCAGCGTAACAGCTTTCATATTATACAAAAACATTGGGGCGTATACATTTGATTTTTCATTAAAATTATTTTTTCCCCCAAAAAAAATTGCATTTGAAAAACCGCTGCGCAAATACCGTGAGAAATAAAACATTGTAACGATTGCCATTTTATTCTGTAAGGTCTATGCTAAAATAGGATTTTTAAAACAGCTTACCTGTAAAATCCTTTTCTTGGAGTACATCATAGGACACAGAGCCTCAAGTATTTACTTAGTGGGTTATGGGCATACCTTCAGGTGTAGACACTGGTATAACCAATACAGGAAGTTGACTCGCCTATATAACCCCTCCTCCTTCCAGGAGTACAAGCAATATAAGCAATATAAGCAATATACTTTCACCCCATTCATGCACTCCTTGCATGAAACCCTGGACTAAAGAATGCGTAGCAAGCGGTATTTGAAATAAAATTGATAAGGCTGAGACTTGGCCCTTAATAGTACTCAGGGCCAATTTCATCTCTACACCTAATTGTAGAAAGGCATAAATTCTGCCTATGATACATCTCCGAGGGTGCCAACCCTTGGATTCACACCAGGAAACATAAGCTTTCCAGATTCTATAATATACAGTGGGGACGGAAAGTATTCAGACCCCCTTAAATGATTTTAGCAAATGGCTGCAATATAAGAGTGAAAAATTAAAGTTCATTTTTTTTCCTCCTTAATGTACACACAGCACCCCATATTGACAGAAAAACACAGAATTGTTGACATTTTTGCAGATTTATTAACCACTTGAGCCCAGGACCATTATGCTGCCTAAGGACCAGAGGTCTTTTTCCAATTTGGCACTGCGTCGCTTTAACTGCTAATTGCGCGGACATGCAATGCTGTACCCAAAAGAAATTTGCGTCCTTTTCTTCCCACAAATAGAGCTTTCTTTTGATGGTATTTGATCACCTCTGCCATTTTTATTTTTTGCGCTATAAACGGAAAAAGACCGAAAATTTTGAAAAAAAATTATATTTTCTACTTTTTGTTACAAAAAAAATCCAATAAACTCAATTTTAGTCATACATTTAGGCCAAAATGTATTCGGCCACATGTCTTTGGTAAAAAAAAATGTCAATAAGCGTATATTTATTGGTTTGCGCAAAAGTTATAGCGTCTACAAACTAGGGTACATTTTCTGGAATTTACACAGCTTTTAGTTTATGACTGCCTACGTCATTTCTTGAGGTGCTAAAATGGCAGGGCAGTACAAAACCCCCCCCCCCCAAATGACCCCATTTTGGAAAGTAGACACCCCAAGGAAATTTCTGAGAGGCATGTTGAACCCATTGAATATTTATTTTTTTTGTCCCAAGTGATTGAATAATGACAAAAAAAAAAAAAAAAAATTTACAAAAAGTTGTCACTAAATGATATATTGCTCACACAGGCCATGGGCATATGTGGAATTGCACCCCAAAATACATTTAGCTGCTTCTCCCGAGTATGGGGATACCACATGTGTGGGACTTTTTGGGAGCCTAGCCGCGTACGGGGCCCCTAAAACCAATCACCGCCTTCAGGATTTCTAAGGGTGTAAATTTTTGACTTTTTTCACTCTTCACTGCCTATCACCGTTTCGGAGGCCATGGAATGCCCAGGTGGCACAAACCCCCCCAAATGACCCCATTTTGGAAAGTAGACACCCCAAGCTATTTGCTGAGAGGCATGGTGAGTAAAATACTCACCATGCCTCTCAGCAAATAGCTTGGGGTGTCTACTTTCCAAAATGGGGTCATTTGGGGGGGTTTTGAACTGTCCTGGCATTTTAGGCACAACATTTAGAAGCTTATGTCACACATCAACCACTCTTCTAACCACTTGAAGACAAAACCCTTTCTGACACTTTTTGTTTACATGAAAAAGTTTGTTTTATTTTGCAAGAAAATTACTTTGAACCCCCAAACATTATATATTTTTTTAAAGCAAATGCCCTACAGATTAAAATGGTGGGGGTTTCATTTTTTTTTTCCACACAGTATTTGCGCAGCGATTTTTCAAATGCATTTTTTGGGGGGAAAACACACTTTTTTAAATTTTAATGCACTAAAACACACTATATTGCCCAAATGTTTGATGAAATAAAAAAGATGATCTTAGGCCGAGTACATGGATACCAAACATGACATGCTTTACAATTGCGCACAAACGTGCAGTGGCAACAAAATAAATCCATTTTTAAAAGACTTTAAAAGCCTTTACAGGTTACCACTTTAGATTTACAGGGGAGGTCTACTGCTAAAATTACTGCCCTCGATCTAACCTTGGCGGTGATACCTCACATGCATGGTGCAATTGCTGTTTACATTTGACGACAGACCGCCGCTTGCGACAGGGGTGCTTTTTTTTTTTTTTTTTATCTTATTTTTAAACGGTTTCTTTTTTTTAATTTTTTTTTAATCATTTTTATTGTTATCTCAGGGAATGTAAATATCCCCTATGATAGCAATAGGTAGTGACAGGTACTCTTTTTTGAAAAAATTGGACCCTAGATCTCTCCTCTGCCCTCAAAGCATCTGACCACACCAAGATCGGTGTGATAAAATGCTTTCCCAATTTCCCAATGGCGCTGTTTACATCCAGCGAAATCTAAGTCATGAAATGCTCGTAGCTTCCGGTTTCTTAGGCCATAGAGATGTTTGGAGCCACTCTGGTCTCTGATCAGCTCTATGGTCAGCTGGCTAAATAACCGACTGCATTCTCAGGTTTCCTGTTGAGACAGGAGAGCCAGAGAAAAACACGGAAGACGGTGGGGGGGGCATTCCCTCCCACGGCTTGTAAAAGCAGTCTAGAGGCTAATTAGCCGCTAGGATTGCTTTTGCATGAAAGCCGACCGCTGGCTGAAAAGAAAGATACCAAGATGATACCTAAACCTGCAGGCATCATTCTGGTATAACCACTCAAAGTCGTGAATGGCGTACCTGAAGGCAAAAAAATGGTTAACAATAAAACACAGTAAACAGTAAAAGTATAAAAAAATTGCATACCTGAAAAGCAAACATGATAAAACATAACAATAAAACATTGCAGAATAGAATACAGTAAAAAATAGCAGAACAATAAAGAGAGCAATAAAACGACAACTATTTTTTTTTATTTTATATATTATTTTTTTTTTTTACACTTTTTTTGTAACTAACTTTTATAACTGTAACCGGTTCCAGGGTCTCTCAAAATGCAATGGCATCTTGGGAGACACTGTGAAAGTGTGTCCTAGTCTGTGCAATGCTGTACCCTACGCTAATACTCAACTAGTGAAATGGTAGCGTTCAAAACATTCACCAATGCAAAGACCAGGATTGTCAGGACAGGAGGGACAATAATAGCGGGTGTCACGCCTATATCCGCGCTTGCTGCAGACACGACATCTTTTTTGGGGGGTTCGTTGGGTAGGGGTACTCGGGAGGACATAAAGAAAATGCCTCTCATGCAGCTGACTGCATTTGGTTGGGGATGTGAATGGGGGAAGTACGGGCGCTGCAGAAGTGGTGGGTTCCCAATTAGGATTGGCGAATGCAGCAGGAAGGGCACTATGGGCACGACGGGCCTGTGTTTGTCTTTTTGGTGGCAGCGGGACACTACTTGTGCTTGCCACCTCACCAGCTTGAACTGCATTTATGGGACTCGCCACGTCACCAAGTGTGCAGTGCTGGTTTGACTACGACCGGGGTGTACTAGACCGCTGGTGCTTGCCAGTTCATCAAAACGCTACCAAAAAAAAAAACTGTTAGCGATCGCCGGGATCAGGCCCGACTCTGCGAACGCTGCAGTTATGCGTTTAGTGTTTTGTAGGTGTCAGTGATTGATCGATACTGCACTTGGGTGGGCTGGGCTGGGCGGAGGGGCAAAACGCAGGTGCTAGCAGGTATCTGGGCTGATCCCACTAACACTGCGTTTTTGGGAACCCTAAACTGCTGGGGATGCTAGTATAGATCTGATCGGATCAGATATTGATCCGATCAGATACTATACCACTAAGGGAGGTGTACGGTGCGTGCGTGGGTGTTAGCGGTACTGGCGCTAATCTGACGCTGCCTGGGGCGACGCATATCACCGCCGGGCGATCAGGGGGCTAAACCTTTGTTCGGTAATAAACAGCGGGTGCCCTGACACTATAAAAAATAAACGAACTAACCAGCGTCACCCGTAACAGTTATACGGTGATCAGTGGTGAAAGGGTTAACTAGGGGGCAATCAAGGGGTTAAAACATTTATTAGGTAGTGTATGGGGGTCCCTGTCGCTATAAAACGCTGACGGCGAACCTAAATATTTACTTCCCTAACTAGCGTCACCAGCGACACTAATACAGCGATCAGAAAAATGATCGCTTAGTGACACTGGTGACGGGGGTGATCAAGGGGTTAAAACTTTATTAGGGGGGTACCCTAGACCTAAAGGGGGCTAACAGTAACTGTCCCACCACAGTAACTGTCACAAACTGACACCATGCAGTAATCAGAAAAAAAAAACAGCTTGGTGTCAGTTTGTGACGGGGGGGGGGTTTGGGGGTGATCGGGGGGGCGATCGGGGGTGTTGTGTGCCTGGCATGTTCTACTGTGTGTGTAGTGTGTTTTCACTCACATTACAGTCTTCTCTCCTCGGCGCCGGAACGGAAAATACCGAGCCGAGGAGAGTTGACATAATTTCCTTTGCTGCTGTTTAGCATACAGCAGCAAAGGAATGTTCTCATTGACCGGCGGCGATCGCGAGGGGGGGGCCACGAACGGATGGCCTCCCCCTCACCTCTGATCGCCGGGGGACAAAAGAGGACCGCCTCCGGCACCGGGGGGGGTCCGATAGGACCCCCCACCCACGGGAGACAGATCACGTATATCTACGCGATTTTGCCTGCCCGTGCCATTCTGCCGACGTATATCGGCGTGAGGCGGTCCTTAAGTGGTTAAAAAAGAAAAAAAACTGAAATATCACATGGTCCTAAGTATTCAGACCCTTTGCTGTAACACTCATATTTAACTCAGGTGCTGTCAATTTCTTCTGATCATCCTTGAGATGGTTCTACACCTTCGAGTCCAGCTGTGTGATTATACTGATTGGACTTGATTAGGAAAGCCACACACCTGTCTATATAAGACCTTACAGCTCACAGTGCATGTCAGAGCAAATAAGAATCATGAGGTCAAAAAGGAACTGCCCGAAGAGCTCAGAGACAGAATGGTGTCAAGGCACAGATCTGGCCAAGGCTACAAAAAAATTCTGCTGCACTTAAGGTTCTTAAGAGCACAGTGGCCTCCATAATCCTTAAATCGAAGACGTTTGGGACAACCAGAACCCTTCCTAGAGCTGGCCGTCCGGCCAAACTGAGCTATCTGGGGAGAAGAGCCTTGGTGAGAGAGGTAGAGAATAACCCAAAGATCACTGTGGCTGAGCTCCAGAGATTCAGTCGGCAGATGGGAGAAAGTTGTAGAAAGTCAACCATCACTGCAGCCCTCCACCAGTCGGGGCTTTATGGCAGAGTGGCCCGACAGAAGCCTCTCCTCAGTGCAAGACACATGAAAGCCTGCACGGAGTTTGCTAAAAAAAACACCTGCAGGACTCCAAGATGGTGAGAAATAAGATTCTTTGGTCTGATGAGACCAAGATAGAACTTTTTGTCCTTAATTCTAGGCCGAAGGTTTACCTTCCAACAACACAAAGATCTGCAAGCAGGAATGGCAGAGGATCCCCAAATCCAGGTGTGAAAAACTTGTTGCATCTTTCCCAAAAAGGCATGCCTGTATTAGATCAAAAGGGTGCTTCTACTAAATACTAAGCAAAGGGTCTGAATACTTAGGACCATGTGATATTTCAGTTTTTCTTTTTTAATAAATCTGCAAAAATGTCAACAATTCTGTGTTTTTCTGTCAATATATCTGTTTGTACATTAATGAGGAAAAAAATGAACTTAAATGATTTTAGCAAATGGCTGCAACACTTTCCGTGTGTGTGTATATATATATATACATATATATATATATATATATATATATAATAGATATGTAGATATATGTGTGTGTGTGTGTGTGTGTGTGTGTGTGTGTGTGTGTGTGTGTGTGTGTGTGTGTGTGTGTGTGTGTGTGTGTATATATACACATACATATATATACATATATATATATATATATATATACATATATATATATATACACACATATACACACACACACACACACACACACACATATATATATATATCTACATATCTATTATATACATATATAGATATATATATAAAATGTTTTGAGGTTATAAGTAATTTTCTAGCAAGAAATACGGATTTAAACTAGTAAACAAAAAGTGCCAGAAAAAGGCTTGGTCTTCAAGTAGATAAAGATGACATGCCCAAACTAAGCATTTTTTTAAGCACAGATCTCATACTGCAGATGTAGTTTTGGTAATAGTTGTGCAGATGTCCATTAAACTAATTTTTGATAAAACTACACATAATTTAATCATTTGTAAATTGTGCCCCATTTACGAAGTAGTAAAAAAAAAAAAAAAACACAAAACTGTACATTATATGCATAATTTGTGTGTGATAGTGAAAACTGTGTGTGTGATAGTGAAAACTGTGTGTGTGTGTTAGTGAAAACTGTGTGTGTGATAGTGAAAACTGTGTGTGTGATAGTGAAAACTGTGTGTGTGATAGTGAAAACTGTGTGTGTGTGATAGTGAAAACTGTGTGTGTGTGATAGTGAAAACTGTGTGTGTGTGATAGTGAAAACTGTGTGTGTGTGATAGTGAAAACTGTGTGTGTGTGATAGTGAAAACTGTGTGTGTGTGATAGTGAAAACTGTGTGTGTGTGTGATAGTGAAAACTGTGTGTGTGTGTGATAGTGAAAACTGTGTGTGTGTGTGATAGTGAAAACTGTGTGTGTGTGTGATAGTGAAAACTGTGTGTGTGTTAGTGAAAACTGTGTTAGTGAAAAGTGTGTGTGTGTGTTAGTGAAAAGTGTGTGTGTGTGTGTGTGTTAGTGAAGTGTGTGTGTTAGTGAAGTGTGTGTTAGTGAAGTGTGTGTTAGTGAAGTGTGTGTTAGTGAAGTGTGTGTTAGTGAAGTGTGTGTTAGTGAAGTGTGTGTGTGTGTGTGAAAAGTGTGTGTGTGTGTGTGTGTGTGAAAAGTGTGTGTGTGTGATAGTGAAAAGTGTGTGTGTGATAGTGAAAAGTGTCTGTGTGTGATAGTGAAAAGTGTCTGTGTGTGATAGTGAAAAGTGTCTGTGTGTGATAGTGAAAAGTGTGTGTGTGTGATAGTGAAAAGTGTGTGTGTGTGATAGTGAAAAGTGTGTGTGTGTGTGATAGTGAAAAGTGTGTGTGTGTGTGTGATAGTGAACAGTGTGTGTGTGTGTGATAGTGAACAGTGTGTGTGTGTGTGATAGTGAACAGTGTGTGTGTGATAGTGAACAGTGTGTGTGTGATAGTGAACAGTGTGTGTGTGATAGTGAACAGTGTGTGTGTGATAGTGAACAGTGTGTGTGTGATAGTGAACAGTGTGTGTGTGATAGTGAACAGTGTGTGTGATAGTGAACAGTGTGTGTGTGTGATAGTGAACAGTGTGTGTGTGTGATAGTGAAAAGTGTGTGTGTGATAGTGAAAAGTGTGTGTGTGATAGTGAAAAGTGAGTGTGTGATAGTGAAAAGTGAGTGTGTGTGTGTGATAGTGAAAAGTGTGTGTGTGTGTGTGTGTGTGTGTGTGTGAGATAGTGAAAAGTGTGTGTGTGTGTGTGTGTGTGTGTGTGTGTGTGTGTGTGAGAGCGATAGTGAAAAGTGTGTGTGTGTGTGTGTGTGTGTGTGTGTGTGAGAGAGATAGTGAAAAGTGTGTGTGATAGTGAAAAGTGTGTGTGTGTGATAGTGAACAGTGTGTGTGTGTGTGATAGTGAACAGTGTGTGTGTGTGTGATAGTGAACAGTGTGTGTGTGTGTGTGTGTGTGTGTGTGTGATAGTGAAAAGTGTGTGTGTGTGTGTGTGTGTGTGATAGTGAAAAGTGTGTGTGTGTGTGTGTGAGATAGTGAAAATTGTGTGTGTGAGATAGTGAAAATTGTGTGTGTGAGATAGTGAAAAGTGTGTGTGTGTGTGTGTGTGTGTGTGTGTGTGAGATAGTGAAAAAAGTGTGTGTGTGTGTGTGTGTGTGAGATAGTGAAAAAAGTGTGTGTGTGTGTGTGTGTGTGTGTGTGTGTGTGTGTGAGATAGTGAAAAGTGTGTGTGAGATAGTGAAAAGTGTGTGTGTGTGTGTGTGTGTGTGTGTGTGTGTGTGTGTGTGTGTGTGTGAGTGTGTGTGAGATAGTGAAAAGTGTGTGTGTGAGATAGTGAAAAGTGTGTGTGTGATAGTGAAAAGTGTGTGTGTGAGATAGTGAAAAGTGTGTGTGTGTGAGATAGTGAAAAGTGTGTGTGTGTGAGATAGTGAAAAGTGTGTGTGTGTGTGAGATAGTGAAAAGTGTGTGTGTGTGAGATAGTGAAAAGTGTGTGTGTGTGAGATAGTGAAAAGTGTGTGTGTGTGAGATAGTGAAAAGTGTGTGTGAGTGTGTGTTAGTGAAAAGTGTGTGAGATAGTGAAAAGTGTGTGTGAGTGTGTGTTAGTGAAAAGTGTGTGAGATAGTGAAAAGTGTGTGTGTGTGTGTGTGTGTGTGTGTGTGTGTGTGTGTGAGAGATAGTGAAAAGTGTGTGTGAGATAGTGAAAAGTGTGTGTGTGAGATAGTGAAAAGTGTGTGTGCGTGTGTGAGATAGTGAAAAGTGTGTGTGTGTGTGTGTGTGTGAGATAGTGAAAAGTGTGTGTGTGTGTGTGTGTGTGTGTTAGTGAAAAGTGTGTGTGTGTGAGATAGTGAAAAGTGTGTGTGTGTGAGATAGTGAAAAGTGTGTGTGTGTGAGATAGTGAAAAGTGTGTGTGTGAGATAGTGAAAAGTGTGTGTGTGAGATAGTGAAAAGTGTGTGTGTGTGTGTGATAGTGAAAAGTGTGTGTGTGATAGTGAAAAGTGTGTGTGTGTGTGTGATAGTGAAAAGTGTGTGTGATAGTGAAAAGTGTGTGTGTGTGTGATAGTGAAAAGTGTGTGTGTGATAGTGAAAAGTGTGTGTGTGATAGTGAAAAGTGTGTGTGTGATAGTGAAAAGTGTGTGTGTGTGTGTGATAGTGAAAAGTGTGTGTGTGTGTGTGATAGTGAAAAGTGTGTGTGTGTGTGTGTGATAGTGAAAAGTGTGTGTGTGTGTGTGTGATAGTGAAAAGTGTGTGTGTGATAGTGAAAAGTGTGTGTGTGATAGTGAAAAGTGTGTGTGTGATAGTGAAAAGTGTGTGTGTGTGTGTGTGATAGTGAAAAGTGTGTGTGTGTGTGATAGTGAAAAGTGTGTGTGTGTGATAGTGAAAAGTGTGTGTGTGTGATAGTGAAAAGTGTGTGTGTGTGATAGTGAAAAGTGTGTGTGTGTGATAGTGAAAAGTGTGTGTGTGTGATAGTGAAAAGTGTGTGTGTGATAGTGAAAAGTGTGATAGCGAAAAGTGTGTGTGATAGTGAAAAGTGTGTGTGTGTGTGTGATAGTGAAAAGTGTGTGTGTGATAGTGAAAAGTGTGTGTGTGTGTGATAGTGAAAAGTGTGTGTGATAGTGAAAAGTGTGTGTGTGTGTGTGTGATAGTGAAAAGTGTGTGTGATAGTGAAAAGTGTGTGTGATAGTGAAAAGTGTGTGTGATAGTGAAAAGTGTGTGTGATAGTGAAAAGTGTGTGTGATAGTGAAAAGTGTGTGTGTGATAGTGAAAAGTGTGTGTGTGTGTTAGTGAAAAGTGTGTGTGTGTGAGATAGTGAAAAGTGTGTGTGATAGTGAAAAGTGTGTGTGTGTGTGTGTGTGTGTGTGTGTGTCTCTGATGTATACACACACACACACACACACACATCCAATAATTATGGTAATATAGTGCAATGTCTGCCTTTACACGCACATGAACTTTATTGGCATCCCAGTCTTTGTCCATAGGATTCAATATTGAGTTGGCCCACCCTTTGCAGCTATAACATCTTTAACTCTTATGGGAAGGCGGGTTTAATCGGCGCTACCTGAAAACCTGATTGCTAAGAATAAACAGGAAAACCTTAAGGGTGGTTTTGTATATTTACACACCATAGTACATATCCCCTCATTAGTATATAAAGGAGGGGGGGGTTGGTCTCAATCACTAGAGATAAGTGGGTAGGAGGCGTGCTAATCTCCGTACGCCGCAGGTATCTATTGCATGCCTGTATCAGAATATTTATATAGGCAAATTGGCTGAATTAGTGTAATATCGTAGACAAGACCCCCTTGCAGATCTATTACTATACACCAAAGTGACTGTGTAGCAATGGTAAACAGTCGGCTAATTACCTGACCTTAAAGCTATACCCACCACTTAGGTACAACTAGAGTGGTGAGGTCCAGCTGGGGCATAACACATATTACAGTAAATATAACAAAATCATAGTGATGCATGCTGGGCCATGAATATAAAACCCCCATCAACCATACATGTATATGGATCAAGTCTGAAATAAGAGTCAAAAATATATGCTTCACAGTTCATATAATGAGAGCTATATTCAGCATATATTGCAACAGATAGCAGTGGAGTACAGTAGTCCCATCAGTTTGTTGCTGTAACAGGTCAGGAACTCCCAGGAGTGACTTCAGTGCATACAATGTTGCCTGGTGACTTTTGTGCTCCCCCTTCAGATTTCCTACTCACCGGCTCCTGGAACCCCTGCAGGGGTGATGAGCCTGAACTGCTTTAGGTGGGTCTCGCTGCTCCTTTTTGCTGGTAATGAGTGCCTTAGATGTGTCCTGGTTGGTGGAGATACGGCAATGCCCTCATGCATCAAAAAAATATAAAAAAGGGGCTTCCATAGTGTGATGAGGTAAAAAACATTTTATTTAAAAAACATAGGTAAAAAACAAACAGTCCCAGAAAAGTGTGTATTCCCATCCAATGTTGTACTAGGATGGGATACCAACAGTTCCCTACGTCACTTCCTGGCAGACGAGTGGGTGGAACGCAGGTGCAGCGCTTGGCTGTCACATCCCCCATTCGGTACATGCTTTGAGTACAGTGATTCTTTACTTGTTTGTTCACCGGGAACTGTTGGTATCCCATCCTAGTACAACATTGGATGGGAATACACACTTTTCTGGGACTGTTTGTTTTTTACCTAGGTTTTTTTAAATAAAACGGTTTTTACTTTATCACACTATGGAAGCCCCTTCTTTATATTTTTTTGATGCATGAGGGCATTGCCGTATCTCCACCAACCAGGACACATCTAAGGCACTCATTACCAGCAATAGGGAGCAGCGAGACCCAACTAAAGCAGTTCAGGCTTATCACCCCTGCAGGGGTTTCAGGAGCCGGTGAGTAGGAAATCTGAAGAGGGAGCACAAAAGTCACCTGGCAACATTGTATGCACTGGAGTCACCCATGGGGAGTTCCTGACCTGTTACAGCAACAAACTTATGGGACTACTGTACTCCACTGGGATCTGTTGCAATATATGCTGAATATAGCTCTCATATGAACTGTGAAGCATTTATTTTTGACTCTTATTTCAGACTTGATCCATATACATGTATGGTTGATGGAGGTTTATATTCATGGCCCAGCATGCATCACTATGATTTTGTTATATTTACTGTAATATGTGTTATGCCCCAGCTGGGCCTCACCACTCTAGTTGTACCTAAGTGGTGGGTATAGCTTTAAGGTCAGGTAATTAGCCGACTGTTTACCATTGCTACACATAGTCACTTTGGTGTATAGTAATAGATCTGCAAGGGGGTCTTGTCTTCGATATTACACTAATTCAGCCAATTTGCCTATATAAATATTCTGATCCAGGCATGCAATAAATACCTGCGGCGTAGGGAGATTAGCACGCCTCCTACCCACTTATCTCTAGTGATTAAGACCAACCCCCCCCCCCTCTTTTATATACTAATGAGGGGATATGTACTTTGGTGTGTAAATATACAAAACCACCCTTAAGGTTTTCCTGTTTATGCTTAGCAATCAGGTTTTCAGGTAGCGCCGATTAAACCCACCTTTATAACAGTATATGCATAACCAGCAGGACACCCCTTGTATGTGCCCTGAGTAAGGGAGGCAGCAACCTGTTTTCTTGCCACATAGGTCTGTCCTAAAGCGCGTTTTTTTTTTTGTACATATTACTCTTATGGGAAGGCTGTCCACAAGGTATAGGAGTGTGTATGGGAATGTTTGACCATTCTTCCAGAAGTGCATTTGTGAGGTCAGGCACTGATGCTGGACTCTTAATGAGGACTGGCTCGCAGTCTACGCTTTAATTCATCCCAAAGGTGTTCAGGAGGTCAGGAGTCTGCAGGCCAGTAAAGTTTCTCCACCCCAAACTCGCGCATCCATGTCCTTATGGGCCTTTTTTTGTGCACTGGTGCACAGTCATGTTGGAACAGAAAGGGGCCATCCCCAAATTGTTCCCACAAAGTTGGGAGCATGAAATTGTCCAAAATGTCTTGGTATGCTGAAGCCTTAAGAGTTTTCTTCACTGGAACGAAGGAGCCAAGCCCAACTCCTGAAAAAACAACCCCACACCATAACCCCCCCTTCCACCAAATGATTTGGACCAGTGCACAAAGAAAGGTCTATAAAGACATGGATGAGGTAATTGGGGTAGAGGAATGGCCTGCGCAGAGTCCTGGCCTCAACCCAAATGCAAGCCAGGCCTTCTCGTCCAGATCAGCGCCTGACCTCACAAATGCTGTTATAGCTGCAACGGGTGGGCCAACTCAATATTGAACCCTAGAGACCAAGACGCCATTAAAGTTCATGTGTGCATGAAGGCAAGTTTCCCAATACTTTTGGTAACAGAGTGTAGATATAGATATATAGAGGTGATACTTGAAAAATTAGAATATCGTGCAAAAGTTAATTTATTTCACTAATGCAACTTAAAAGGTGAAACTAATATACGAGATAGAGTCATTACATGCAAAGCAAGATAGTTCAAGCCATGATTTGTCATAATTGTGATGATTATGGCTTACAACTCATGAAAACCCCAAATCCACAATCTCAGAAAATATATATAGAATATTGTGAAAAGGTGCAATATTCTAGGCTCAAAGTGTCCCACTCTAATCAGCTAATTAAGCCATAACACCTGCAAAGGGTTCCTGAGCCTTTAAATGGTCTCTCCGTCTGGTTCAGTAGGAATCACAATCATGGGAAAGACTGCTGACCTGACAGTTGTGCAGAAAACCCATCATTGACACCCTTCATAAAGGAGGGAAAGCCTCAAAAAGGTAATTGCAAAAGAAGTTGGATGTTCCCAAAGTGCTGTATCAAAGCACATTAATAGAAAGTTATGTGGAAGGGAAAAGTGTGGAAGAAAAAGGTGCACAAGCAGCAGGGATGACCGCAGCCTGGAGAGGATTGTCAGGAAAAGGCCATTCAAAAAGTGTCGGGGACTTTCACAAGGAGGGGACTGAGGCTGGAGTCAGTGCATCAAGAGCCACCACACACAGACGGATACTGGACATGGGCTTCAAATGTCGTATTTCTCTTGTCAAGCCACTCCTGAACAACAAACGTCAGAAGCGCCTTACCTGGGCTAAAGAAAAACAGACCTGGTCTGTTGCTCAGTGGTCCAAAGACCTCTTTTCTGATGTGAGCAAATTTTGTATCTCATTTGGAAACCAAGGACCCAGAGTATGGAGGAAGAATGGAGAGGCACACACTGCAAGATGCTTGATGCCCAGTGTGAAGTTTCCACAGCCTGTGTTGATTTGGGGGGGGGGGGGGGGGGGGCATGTCATCTGCTGGTGTTGGTTCACTGTGCTTCATTAAGTCCAGGGTCAACACAGCAGTCTACCAGGAGATTTTGGAGCACTTCATGCTTCCTTCCGCAGACGAGCTCTATGGGGGATTCTGACTTCATTTTCCAGCAGGACTTCGCACCTGCCCACACTGCCAAAAGCACCAAAACCTGGTTCAATGACCGTGGGATTACTGTGCTTGATTGGCCAGCAAACTCACCTGACCTGACCCCCATAGAGAATCTATGAGGCATTGACAAGAGAAAGATGAGAGACATGAGACCGAACAATGCAGAAAAGCTGAAGGCCGCTATTGAAGCATCCTGGTGTTTCATAACACCTCAGCAGTGCCATAGGCTGATAGCTTCCATGCCACACCGCATTGAGGCAGTAATTGCTGCAAAAGGGGCCCAACTTAAGTACTGAGTACATATGCATGCTTATACTTTTCAGAGGTCCACATCCAAATTGTTCCATGTACAATCCTTGCTTTATTGATTGCATGTAATATTCTAATTTTCTGAGATTGTGGATTTGTTGCTTTCATGAGCTGTAAGCCATAATCACCACTATATATATATATATATATATATATATATATATATATATATATATATATATACACATATATACATATACATATATATACATATATATACATATATATATATATATATATATATATATACACACATATATACACACACACACTTATGACAGGTCCTCTTTAGATATTATGGGTCTAAACAGATAGGCGTCTTGGAGTATATAGCTGAAGGGAAATGTAGCCGTCATTACCGAGCTTGCTGGAAGCAGATCTGTTCCACTCTAAACCTTACATTGGTGGCAAAGAATATGTTAAAATTTCCTCCAGTTTACTTTCTAAATCCTCACACATAGTCTACATGTTGTCCTTCATAACCCAGCAGTAGCTTTACTATAGACTGATCATACTTACTTCTCTTTTGAACTGTTTTACAATATGCTGTAACAACGCTTGGTCAAAATCTTCTCCACCAAGAAAGGTGTCACCATTAGTAGATTTCACTTCAAATACACCTTTCTGTATTTCCAAGATTGAAATATCAAAAGTACCACCTCCAAGATCATAGACCGCAATACTGTATTAAAAAGAAATATATATAGTAAACATTGTATGGCAACACATGCACATTCTTCATTACCCTTTAATTTCTTCAACAATTGTATGGGAAAGAGTTTAATCCTTCCTTAGCACTATCAGTTGAGTCAGCATTTCTGGTCGGAATGTGCTTAGCATGCACCTCCTGATAGCGCAAGGAGCACTTAAAATAAAAGGAAAAAGATGCATCTGTATGCCCTGAAGACTTCAGTCTGGGGAAGGTGTGCAGTTTTCCTATTCATAGCATCCTCGATTATGGCATCCATAACAACCCCAAGTATCCATTTGTCTGAGAAAGGGCGCCACTATAGAAAGTCACATCTTATAGTGGCACATGTGCAGGCTCAATCCCAAGCTGGGCTGTGTGCATCTCTTGACACACAGCAAGGCTCGACCCTGCCCTCTTCCAACTGGATTTGATTGACAGCTGATCTTCGGCACAGACCTAGATCAAGATTGGGCTTGGGTTGGGGTTGGCAGAGTGTTTTTGTTTTTTTATATATATTGTAGAGAATGCCTTCACAGCCACTTTAAGAATACAGAGCCACAGGTAAACCACACATCCATGGTTAATAATTTTCTGTCCTTAAACTGTTCTTAAATGGCTAACCATGATCCCAGTATAGTTTTTCAGCTGCCAATTTTTTATGTACAAGTGATCCAAGCAAATATGGATCACTTTTACAGGTGGCGGAAGTGGGTCCCACAGCTGCCTTGAATGGGCTCACCTATCCGATCAAGAAGCACAGTAAGGATGTGACCAGCGTCATCTGCTTCCTGGGACACAGTGAAAGGAACTGATGTTTTTCCTCCCACTGTGTGACATCAGAAACTGGAAGCAAACAGGATTTTGTCACTTGCAGTTTTGGCCTCATGTAAGCAGTTATTGGGTTGTGAAAGCATCTGATCAAGCCAATCTTGGTTTGATCAGATGCTTTGGAGGCCAGTGAACAGATCTGGGGTCTAATAAACCCCAGAGCTCTCCAAAAAAAAAAAAAAAAAAAGACGGCCTGTCACGGCCCATGTATAATTGGACTTTTTCCTACAGCTTACCTGTAAAATCCTTTTCTTGGAGTACATCACAGGACGCAGAGCAGCCATAATTACATGTGGGTTATACGCCACCTATAGGTGAATGGACACTGGCAGATCAAACAGGAAGTCCTCCCCTATATAACCCCTCCTACACAGAAAGTACCTCAGTTTTGTAGCAAAGCACTGAATATCCCAAAAAAGAGGGGAGGGGCCTCTGTGTCCCATGATGTACCCCAAGAAAAGGATTTTACAGGTAAGCTGGAACCAACTGCTTCCTGAACATCGATGATTAAAGTATACTGAGATTGGCACCCCTTCGTTTTCAGAAAGTCCAGAACTGGGAGCTTTGTGAACCCTCGGAGCTGTGGCCAGCCCAAAGAGCAGAATCACAAAAATAAAGATTTTGCACTGCAATTGCAAAAACCCTTGATGAGCCTGGAAAAGTGCGGTACATTAAGAAATGCGTCATTGATGACTATGGACCCCAAAATCTACCAACCGCAGAGATGTCAACACTAAATGGACAGAGCCTATCTGAAACAGAAGGATGTCCAGCTTCTTAAGATCTAAGCTAGACCTTATTTGGTTTTGAGACCACTGCCAATTCAATTTTTCTTTTTTCTCTTTTTTAATAACGAGCCCATACCTTCTACTCCAAGAGTCAAATGCAAGGCAAAGACTAACGACTCCGTGGCAAACCCAGAAGCCCCAAGGAGGCATACGTAACCTACCAAGCTTCTGCCGACTAAAGATTGAGCAAACCACCTCAGAGACTGCCCTAAGATCTACTGGCCTGAGATACTCAAAACACAGGAGCCTCAGATGCCTCTCTCACAGCTGGGAAAAGCTTACAGCATCTGGTATTCCCAGGCAGTCTCCCATCCATATACTAACCAGGCTTGATCCTGCTTAGGCTTCAATCAACCGATCGGGCATGATCAAGGTGATGCGGCCACAGTCCATCTGACAAAAAAATGAATGCGTCAGATCGACTGCAATGCCAAATATAAAAGTGGCTCAGATGCACCTGACATCACTGTCCATGAACCTGAGAGCGGTGCACCTGTCTCCACTGGTTGCCTCTTTTCTGGAACCATTTAACTGGTATAACAGGTAAATAACATGACAACTATATTAGCCAACCCAATACACAGTCCTCCAAGGATGCAGGCCTAAAACAATGTTGGTTTACCACTATGCAACCCCTTAGGTATGCAAGTATGCAGATACCTAGGTATACAAACATGCAGGTATACAAGTATTCTTGCTGTTCCTGCATTTATGTATGTATCCCAAGGCAAAAAAGCACATATGTATCTAGTCCTAGGCAAATAAGCACATATCCATACAGTTTAATGCAAACAAACACATATGTATGCAGTTCAAACTAAGCATATACAGTACAAATGAAAACATGCCACCATGCATTTAAGTATTATGGAAGCATGCGTTTATGGAAACATGCAAGTATGTGATTATGCAAAACACGAAAGCATGCGTCTATGCAACCACGCGCTTTTGTAGCATGTCCCCATGGAAACATGCATTTATGCAATAAGGAAGCATGCGTTTAGCAAACGTGTATACTATGCTGCACCTGCTCAACTGCATTTGGCCCAATACTAGTTTTTCAGGATTAGCCAAGCACATATGCATGCCATGAAGCCTTTTTTCTGGTTTAGAGCAGCTTAAATGTAAGCTCCTGCAGACCAAATGCACATTATTCTGGAGACGCAACACCTTACAGTGCACGGATACCCGTATAGGGGTGTATCGACTTAGTTGTACAGGCCAGATTAAGCAGTAAGTGTGCAGTATATAATCATGACTTGTCTGGCCACACAATTCTCCCATAGTAAAAACTCACACTTCATTAGTATCCATGGTCTGCTATGTCATGTCTCAAGAGGCCCTGCTGACCCTGCCGTCCACATGGTAAACATTGCCACCCCTCCACTTCCTGCCTATATAGAAATAGGTCATACTGAGCGAGCCTGCACCCACTCTCCTAAGTTCCTAAGTACACAGAGCATAATTAAAATGCACACTGCCCCCAGTGGCCACATATCAGATTTTTTTTTTTTTTAAATGCAGACTTAACATTCCTGCGGGCTTTGTAATAAAAGACCTTCAGGTACTGGGATCCCCTTAAATTGGGGTCCACACCCCTGGACCTGTATAGCATGCTGCAGGAAAGCACCTTGGTCAGAACACATATATTGCACAGGTTTCCACTAATCAGGGTCCAGGCAAACCGAGGAATCTTTTCTTATCCAATGAAGCTCGGGTACCATCCATTTTGGCAGACAGCTTTTTCGAATGGATCTTAATAGAACCATCCAGACCTTCAATTATGCGCCAAGAACACATGTATCAGATCAGTGATCACCACCTTGCAGACAGCGGTGAAAAAAAAAAACTGAGGTACTTCCTGTGTAGGAGGGGTTATATAGGGGAGGACTTCGTTTGATTGATCTGCCAGTGTCCATTCACCTATAGGTGGCGTATAACCCACATAGTAATTATTATGGCTGCTCCGCGTCCCGTGATGTACGATAAAGAAATGGGATATTGTTCATCTCTTGTGATAGCAATAAAACTGATCCCTCCTGTGCCTAAATGCGCACATTGGTCCCACAAGCATATGTAAATGGTAACGCCACACGTGAGGCATCGCCATGAATGTCAGAACTAGAGATTATAGCACCAGACCTCCTGTGTAACTATAAACTAGTAACCTAAAGACTTCTAAAGCGTTGCCTATGAAGATTGTTAGGTACCTTAGGTTGGCGCCACACAATACAAACAAAACAAAAAAGTGTAAAAAAAAAAAAAAAAAAGCAAAAGTTGGCAGGGATGGTGGAAACTCCTCCTATAGATATATGCCATACAAATTAACTTTGGGTGCAATAATTTGAGGTGCAATTGCACCACTATTGTCAAGTTATTGATTAGTAAGGTAGCGCTGCACTTTTTTGGGTCGTTTTGTTTTTGTGGTATGGGAACACAACAGTGCTTAGCAACAAGCCTTTAATTCACAATATTTTTTTTTATTTCAGCTCCAGTAGTTTATTGAAACACAGGTAATCACTGTTTTTTCAATAAAGAACCAATCTTAAAGTGGGGTTCCACCCAAAAAACAAAAATACCAGGAAAAAAATCTAAAAAAAAAAAAAAAAAAAAAAAATTGGATTTTTTTTTTTTTTTTCACTTACCTCTAAATGCCTGTTGCTAGGTGGTCCCTCGTAGTCTGCCTGTTCCTTAGCCTGGGCTGGTGACATCACTTCCCCCTCGGCACAGGAAGGGCTCCGCTCTGCTCCCTTCCTCCTGTCAATCATCTGGGACCCATTACAGGTCCCAGGTGATTGAGCGGCCAATCACGGCGCTCGCGCATGCGCAGTGGGTGCCAGGCTGTGAAGCCACAGCCCGGCGCCCACAGTTGAAATGCCGGCGCCGACGAGCGGAGGGGGGGGACGAGCGGGGCTTCGATCCCCCGCATCGCTGGACCCAGGGACAGGTGAGTGTCCAATTAAAAGTCAGCAGCTGCAGTATTTGTAGCTGCTGACTTAATTTTTTTTTTTTTTTTTTTTGACGGCCCCCCTGGGTGGAACTCCTCTTTAAGTTCAGACAAGTCCAGGTATGGCCCTGCAGTGTTGGTGACATAATTTTGATAGAGGCAAAAACATCTTGAGAGAAATGTCTATAAAAACAAAATGGTTAAACTTTCTACAAAGACAATTGTTATCCTAGGTCACTAGCAAAAAACTGAAGCATAATTGGAATGGGAAGGGTTATACCTGGCTGGCCAAAGGCTCTTATCTGGCCATGTAAAATTACCTAGTTGGCACCATTGATAGCGTGACAAGTTAGGTTTTTTTTCCTCCGTGTCACTTTTTTTTAGGTTGTGCCAAAAAAGAGGGTATTACCATTGTGCTTGTGTTCACTAAAACGCATTGAAGTGTAATATTTCCTGAAAATTTGCTTGATAAACCACACAAATATTGTGGGACATAAACTTTGTAACAATATTTATTCTCCAGGGTCTCTGGAAAAAAAAAAAAAAAAAAAAAAAAAAAAGGGCAGAGACTGTAAGTGGTTAAAATGACCAATCCCGGGTTGGCCAATAAAACAACAGTCTAGACACATGGGACAATCCGATGCATCCACATGAGCTATATAGCATCCCTTGAGGTAATAATTACACCCTCATCCCCCTACGGCTTCTCTCTTTCTTCCCTTTTCCCCTCTTTTCCTTTCCTCCTTCTTTTCTTCCCTCCTTTGTCTCCTTTCCCCTTTTCCCCTTCACCGCTTTCTTTCCTCCCTTTTTTTTTTTTTTTTCCCCCCTCCCCCTGTTTTCTTCCCTCCCCCCCCTCTTCCTCTTTCCTCTTCACTTGCACTTATTGTTTTTGTTATTTCATTTTTTTATCACTTACAAATCCTATGTTTCTTCTCATCTCCTCAGTCTTCTCTACATCACTCCCTTTCACTTTTGCATCACCATCTACTTTTAGCACTTGCACAATATTTCTTAATTCCTTTGCAGTTTCGCCTCATGCATGTTCATCTCTTCTTTATTTTGAACATGCACTAGAGGGCTATGGCTCAGAACATTCTTGGTTTAGGGCCCTATATATCATATTCACAATACCCCTGATCTTGTGGGGGCTTTTTCGGCCCACTGATCAGCTGTGACTACTTCCATGTGGGTCCTTACTGATTATTCCCTGCAAACCTTCATCACAGGTGTTCTGGTGTTTTCCGGCCGGTCATTCCATTTGACGGACGGCGCCTAAAAAGTGTGATCTCTCGTAAGCCACGCTGTACCTCACAACCCTGGTCTGGGCCGCAGCGGTGATAGGGGTGGTTGGAGCCCCCCACTGGAGAAGAGGACAAAGCGACTCACTTTTTAAAGCGATCTTCATGTGGGAATCTGTGTTCTTTGTTGAACATACTTATATTTGGTAACTATGCTGTACTAAAATATCGTATAGTCAATGTAGTTCATACTATATTTATATTAATGGAACATGTATATGTATATCAATTTCATTTTCATGTTCTCCCCAGCAGACTAATCCTCTGAAGAAGACCCCAACTGTAGGGGTTGAAACGCGTCAGGTTTAATGTTCATGATTCAAAGTATGATTATGAACAAATGTCTGCTTATGTATGTTCAGCTTACTTTTTAAATAATTCCCACTGAAGCTCACAGTTTTTAACTTTGATGGTCTATTATTATTGAATAAAAATTGCTATACTTTTTTATACAACTGAGTCCATATCCATTATTGCGCTGCCTAAAAACCCCAATGTGGGGAAACTTTCTTTTTTCTGTTCCAGTCTTTAAGGGGTGAGCAGCAATTTTCTTCTCTCTAGTGTCCCCTCCATTCTTTTGACAAGTCCAGGTATGGCCCTGCAGTGTTGGTGACATAATTTTGATAGAGGCAAAAACATCTTGAGAGAAATGTCTATAAAAACAAAATGGTTAAACTTTCTACAAAGACAATTGTTATCCTAGGTCACTAGCAAAAAACTGAAGCATAATTGGAATGGGAAGGGTTATACCTGGCTGGCCAAAGGCTCTTATCTGGCCATGTAAAATTACCTAGTTGGCACCATTGATAGCGTGACAAGTTAGGTTTTTTTTCCTCCGTGTCACTTTTTTTTAGGTTGTGCCAAAAAAGAGGGTATTACCATTGTGCTTGTGTTCACTAAAACGCATTGAAGTGTAATATTTCATGAAAATTTGCTTGATAAACCACACAAATATTGTGGGACATAAACTTTGTAACAATATTTATTCTCCAGGGTCTCTGGAAAAAAAAAAAAAAAAAAAAAAGGGCAGAGACTGTAAGTGGTTAAAATTGCCACCTTTGGGGGGAATTGGACACTGCCAAATAAGAGCCTTTGGCCAGCCAGGTATAATCCTTCCCCTTCCAATCATGCTTGAGTTTTTTGCTAGTGACCTAGGATCATAAATGTCTTTGTAGAAAGTTTAACAATTTTGTTTTCATACACATTTTTTTCAAGACATTTTTGCCTCTATCAAAATTATGTCACCAACACTGCAGGGCTATACCTAGACTTGGCTGAACTGAAGATTGCAAAGACTGACTATAGCAGGGATATGCAATTAGCAGATCTCCAGCTGTTGCAAGACTACAAGTCCCATCATGCCTCTGCCTCTGGGTGTCATGCTTGTGGCTGTCAGAATCTTGCTATGCCTCATGGGACTTGTAGTTTGGCAACAGCTGGAGGTCTGCTAATTGCATATCCCTGGACTATAGTGATCCCTTGGGCACTGGGCGCCGCCTGCAATCTGGCCCAGACATAAAATGTACTCGTTTGTTAGCAGGTCCAGGGTTGTGTGCAAAATGCTGGATCCAGGAGTAGGAAATGTAAAACACAGTGAGGGGAATTTATCAAAACTGGTTCAGTCAGAAGCTGGAACAGCTGCGCATGACAACCAATCCGCTTCCATCTTCAGCTTGTTCAGCTTTGAAAATGAAAGCTATGAGCTGATTGGTTGCCATGCACACCTGCTCCAGATTCTGTCTGCTCTAGTTTTGATAAATTCCCTTAAGGGTTCATTCAGACAGGTGCCAAGACAGGTCCTGTATGCTGAGCCACTTTTTGCTGCATCTGCATCCACCAGAAAGCTTCACCTATAGAAGTGGGTGCACAGATCTGAATGCAGACACTGTGCAATTCGGATACATGCATCCCTTCCTGTCTGCTTGTCAAATTTTTACATTCGACTATGTCTATGCAGCTGCTGCATCCCAATTGACTTTGACTGGACTACCCACACAGGAATGCACAGAACCCAGCCATCACACTGGGCATGGCTGCATATGCTCCATGTGAATGAGGCCTAATTGTCATGTGGCCTCAGGAAAGAGATGTCAGGTATGTGTATTTTTTTTAATCATACTTACGTAGTTCTCAGTGCTCTATGAGAAGAGAGTTGGTGGCTGTCAGTCTTTGGCTCTCTGCCCGCAGCTTCCCCCCCCCCCCCCCCACACACACACACACACACACACACACACACACACACACACACACACACACACACACACACACATTGGGCTGTGGAGCGAAGGTGAGCGGCTGACCTCACAGAGCCGGTCCAGGCTGGGGAAAGATCGCAACCATATGGTCAGGACACGCTCACATGCCTGAACCAGCTCTGACATCAGCCCGCTGTAAGCTGAAAACGGGTCACAGGAGTGCAAAACAGGAGAAGTACAGTCAAACTAGCAATAAATCTTTCACAGCACCTGTCTCTCTGCTCCTGTTTGACATTACTTGCGACAATTGATAAATGTCCCTATTTATAGTTACATAGTTAGTAAGGTTGAATAAAGACACCAGTCCATCCAGTTCAACCTGAGTGAGTGTGGGTGCGTGTCTACAATCATCCCTATTTAAGGTAACCATATAGCGCCACCAATTCATGCAGCACTCCACACATACATCGTACACCCACATTGGTCCCTCCCCTCAAGGAGCCCACAATCCAAGGCCCCCCAACTCATTCATATACTAGCCAATTTTTGAACAGAAGCCAATTAACCTACCGGCATGTCTTTGGAGTGTGGGAGGAAACTGGAGTACACGGAGGAAACACACGCAGGCACAGGGAGAACATGCAAACTCCAGGCAGGTAGTGTCGTGGGATTCGAACCAGTGACCCTTTTTACTGCTAGGCAAGAGTGCTACCCACTACACCACTGTGCTATGTTGTGAAAGCCCCATCCAGGGGCCTTTGCCAAACCAACCACCATTTCCTAGTGGAACCCAGTCCGGGTTCTCCTCTGCACCCCCCAATCCTTTGCCATAACCCCAAGTTCCTAGTCCAGGGCCTTTTGCACACAAGCCCCTCTCATAGGGCTGATGTTTTTCTCCGAGTACAAATCTTTCCTAATCTCAAGATATTATCTGAAGAATTTAAAACTAGGTGGGAGACCAATCTGTCCAAGTGCTCCCAGGGAATGATGCAACTCCTAATTAAGGAGTAGAATAAAGACATCATGCAGCTGGAAACAGATTAGCATTATACTTCACAAATAAAGAAATTACCTCCCATAGTGATTTCTCTAGAAAAGATATTGAGCTTGAAACCCATATAGAAAAGTGTAATGTTAAGATTATTCAGGAAAAAGATTTTCAAGATAGCATGGCATTAAAAAGCCATCGAGCATTTAAATGGTCTACTAAAAATAACCGTTGTAAAGAAATAAGAAAACGCATGAGGCAACTGTAACGCATGATTTTGTTTCTGATGCATCTTATATTTGTTTCTTCTCTACAGCAATCTTGTGGTGGAGGGTCTGGAAATGCGCAACCGTACTGGCACAAACATAAATATGGCAATGGGCACTTTTCACAAGGAGGTGGTAGATCAAAGTCAGCTAGAAAGCAGGCACACAACACAGGTGATCCATCTCATAAGCCCAGGCTCACACTGAGCTGCGGGAACGAAGCCGTACAAGCTCAGTTGAACTCGCATGATTTCACTAGCGCATGTCAGTCTCGATTTCAACACAGATATCAATGTAAAATGCAGCCCAAAATTGCAAAGAGTAGTACAGAAACTACTTTTTGAAATCGGTGCGGTGCCGCAAATGCAGCATCGCACCGAATAGGACAGTGCCATTGCCGGCATTTGCCGCCAATTTGACATGTCAAATCGTACCAATGTGAACCAGGGCTTAAAGCACTTTCCAAACACAATAATAAGGGTAATCCTTCTTTAAGAACTCCTGTTACTAATCGTAATTTAATTCCTGTACAAACAGGACAGACTCACTCTACATTGACTAACACACCTGGCAATATTAATACTGCTACTCATGCACAAACACAGGCACATTTTACGAACACCACCACATGGTGTGGCCCACTAGACATTCCCACATATGAGATTGAACCCACAATTGCTCAGAACCAGTTTTCTTTAGTGGATCACACTCCAGATCCCAACAAAACTTGTTCTAGAAAACTACATGACATCAGACAGAGCAAACAACCTAGAGGTGATCAATCTCATCCATTTCCTTAACCCAACCTGAATTGGAGATTCTCTTTGGGTTTGGGATTCTGCCTTGAAAAGGACTTTGATGTCTTTGAAACCATCAAGGACATCAATCTCTTTGCCAGAAAGTTGCTTCTAAAAGTGCTTCATCACAAAAAAACAAAGTCAACTGGACTGGATGGCCAATTTTGATTGGTCCCCGTATAAAAGGCAGGACTTCAACCCCAGGAGGATTTTTTTTCTTTTTGCCACCTCAGTGATTTTATTCGAGACTATATCCACTTTGTCAGTGTCATCTTTGTCTCCTTTTTTTCACATCATTTGTAGCTTTCTTTACATAACTTTTATTTACTTTAATCAATACAAAATTCCGCATACAAAAAATTTTTCCCTCCCCCTCCTCTGTGCACCTTAGTTAATATTCCTCTTTTTAATCAAATCTAGTTCTCAAGCCTTCAGTAATGCTCCATAATTTTTTTAAATCCTTCCAATTTTGCCAGTTATCCCCCCCCCCCTGCTGATTCAGCTTCTTTCCCAAATCCTCCTTCCATATTTCGAATACCTTCCACTACATCAACCCACTCCCAAATTGACGGGCACTCTACCTTCTGCCATTTTTTTGAGATGGTCTTTTTAGCCGCATTCAGCAGGTGTGGAACTAGGGTATTTTTATACTTTTTTACCTCCCCTCCTATTCCATGATGTAACACTGTCCAGGGGTCTGTTTTAACTTCCGTCTTTGTTATTTCCTTAATAAACCCCAAGATTTTTACCCAGTAACATTTAATTTTAGGGCAATCCCACCATATATGGGCCATATTTCCTATGCCTTTACACCCCCTCCAACACTCCGATGTTCTGTCTGTTTGGTATTTGCACGCCTTATCCGGGGTAATATACCAACCTGTTAGAATTTTATAGTTCATTTCGGCAACACTGGTGTCATTCGACGAACCGTGGGTCAATTCCAGTACTATCTTTAACCTATTACTATCTAACTGCAATCCTAATTCTTTTTCCTATTTTGTGATATATGGTGGTACCTATCTGCTACCCATCTTCAATCCCATTTTATAAATTTTAGAAATTATACCTTTAGTAGTGTTTGTCAAACATATCTTTTCCAACTCTGATAACTCCTCACCTGACCTTATTGGGTGTGGTAAGCGGTTGACAAAATGGCTTAACTGAAGATATCTCCAATGGTCTAAGACCCATGTATCTGTTTTGTGCTTTAATTCCTGAAATGTGACAATCTTCCTTTCTTTAATTATGTCTCTCAGTTGTACCTTTTCATTTTTAATCCAACTACCCCCAATTTCCTTTTTCCCCGGTGCAAAATAATCATTTTCCCAAAGTGAAATTAGAGGAGAATTATATGTTTTATTTACATGTTTATATACAGTGTCCCATATTCTAAAAACCACCTTTGTCAGTGAGTGTGTGTTGACATCTAATACTCTATACCATTGTTTCTCAACTCCAGTCCTCAAGGCGCACCAACAGGTCTTGTTTTCAGGATTTCCCTCAGATGAAATGGCTGTGGTAATTACTAAGGCAGTGATACTGATTAAATCACCTGTGCAAAATAATGGTAAGCCTGAAAACATGATCTGTTGGGGCGCCTTGAGGACTGGAGTTGAGAAACACTGCTCTATACTGTGGAGGGTTCCAAATCATGTGTCCTAAGTGTGCCTTACTCAGACTATTCTCTATGTTCACCCATCTTTTCTGTGTATTCTCTCTAAACCACTCTATTGCTCTTGACACCAGTGTTGCCTTATAGTACCCCTGAATATCGGGCATCGCCAGACCCCCTCTCTTTTTCTCCTGTTTTAGAATGTCGAAAGACACTCTGGCCCTTCTGTTTTTCCAGACAGTTCTCATGATAATTGATTTAAGTTTTCTAAAGTAATACTGTGGGATATTCAATGGGAGCATCTGTAATTTATAGGTGACTTTAGGTAGTAATATCATCTTTATGGCGTTAATGCGTCCAATCCATGAAAGTGGTTTACTTGTTATCCTTTTGCTCTCAGCTTTTATTTCGTCTAACAATGGAATAAAATGTAATTTAAAAATCTTCCCTAATGAGTTTGCCAGTTTTATGCCCAGATAGTTTATTTCATATAAATTTAAATTCCTGTTTCAGCTTACTTTCCTCCCTCTTACTTAGGTTAATATTCAGGATTTCCAATTTAGCCGAGTTTATTTTGAAGTTTGACACGTCTCCATACTGACTCAAAACTCTAAGAATATTTGGCATTGTAATTCTCGGGTTGGTTATAAAAAGCAGAACATCGTCGGCAAAAGCCGCAACCTTATGCTCCTCATCCCCAACCCTGAAGCCCCAATTATCTGGATCCGCTTTTATTACTGTCAACAGTGGCTCTAAGGAAAGGACAAAGAGCAAGGGGGACAAGGGACACCCTTGTCTCGTCCCATTCTCCATTTCAAAAACCTCCGAAAGGGAACCGTTGATTCTTATCGAAGCCGTGGGGTGGTTGTACAGAGCCCGTATCCCATTAATCATTTTCGGGCCCAGTCCCATACATTTAAGAGTTTGGAACATGAACCCCCAGTCTACTCTGTCAAACGCTTTTTCCGCGTCTATAGACAAGAGTAGACCTGGGGTCCCCTGTCCTTAATATGCTGAAGCAAGAGAAGTTCTCGCACACCATTGTCTCGCCCTCCTCTTTTGGGGGTGAACCCCACTTGATCTGGGTGTATCAGGTCACTGAGTGTCTCTTTTAACCGGTTTGCTAAGACTCTGGCATATAATTTTACATCCGTATTGATCAACGATATTGGCCTATAACTAGAACATATTGTAGCATTTTTCCCCTCTTTTGGGATAACCGTAATCTCAGCTTTGAGCGCTTCTTTGCTCAGCTCAAAGTCCTTACCCAACCCGTTCATGTACTCACAGTGTCTAGGGGATAATATTTCCTTAAATTTTTTATAATACATATTGGTAAATCCATCCGGACCCGGGCTTTTACCTGGAGCCGATTCAGAGAGCACTCTATTAATCTCTTCTATCGTTATCGGGCTTTCTAAGATGTCCTTATCGTTCTCAGTGATCTTCGGGAGGTTAGCTTTATTAAGAAACTCTTCTATCTTCCTGTCTTGTGCACCATCTTGCTTTGTACTTTTAGCCACCGAGTATAGCTCCCTATAGTACTCCCTGAAGGATTCCCCTATTTCTCTCGTTGTATGGAGCATTTCTCCTTTACTATTTTGAATTTTTTCTATATAGTTTCTAGCTTTTTTCTTTCTTAATATTTTTGCTAGTAGTCTACTGCTCTTGTTTCTACTCTGGTATCTTTCTTTTGCTACCTTATAAAATGCCTTTTTTGTTTCTAGCTCTATTTGATCTTTTAATTCCTCTCTTTTTTGAGTTAATTTTTGATAGACCTTCTTCCCCTGGCCCGAGCCCTTCTTATGTTCCTGCTCTAATTTATATATTTCTTCAGTTAGTTTTTTAATTTGCTCCTTTGTTTCCCTTTTCCCTATTGCCCCCATCTTCATTATTATCCCCCTTATGTAGGCCTCATGGGCCTCCCACAAGGAGGACCCGGCGATCTCTCCTGTATCATTTATTAGAAAATATTGTTTTAGTTCCTGTTCTATTTTCTTTACATTTGCTGCTTCTTGTAGAAGATCTTCGTTTAATCTCCAGGTTACTGGGGTTCTCTGAATTTCTGAAACATACATTTCCATACTAACTGGGGCATGATCTGACAGAGTAGTCACCTCTATCCTAGCCTCCACCATTCTGTCCAATAATGAATGCTTAGTCAGTATGTAATCAATCCTAGAGTACGTCCCGTGGGCTGAGGAGTAGAACGAGAAATCTTTCTTGCTTGGGTTCTTAACCCTCCATATATCCACCAGTTGACATAAGTGAAGCTTCCGTTTTAACTTCCTCAGTTTCTCGTTCATTATCCCCAGCGCACGCGACGTACTATCTACCTCTGGTGCCATACACAGATTAAAGTCTCCCATCATAATCAGACCTCCCTCTTTAAACTCCATTAATTTTTCCAATATTTTTACTAAGAAACCACTCGGCTCTTTGTTCCGAGCATAAATATTAGCCAGTGTACAACTCCATCCCTCCAGGGAGCCTTTCAGGAATATATACCTCCTTCCCGGGTCCGTTAGCCTCTCTTCCACCTAAAAATTTACCCATTTTGCTATTCCTATTGCCACTCCTCCTGCCCTTGATGTAATTGAATCCCCATAAAACCAGCTTGGATAGACTTTTGACCATATCTTACTCTTAGAATAACATGTTAAATGGGTTTCTTGGAGAAACACCACCTCTGCTTTCTATCTCTCCAATTCCCTCAGTATCTTATGTCTCTTCATGGGCTCATTAAGACCCTTTACATTATAGGTCATAAAATTTAACTTCCTCATCCCCTCACCCATTTTAACTCTTTTGTTGGACCTGCATTACTGAACTACCCCAAACTTTCCCCTTTTTTCCTTTCTTCCTTCCCCTTCCTCTTTTACTTCCTTGTACACAGAGTTTCCCCTTCCCCTCACCCTCACCCACCCCCAACCCCTTCCCACAGCCAACTCCTGGCTCCCCATTCGCCAGGCGCCATGGATGCCATGTAGCCTAACGAATCGACTGTTTGAGGTGGGAGCGCGAGTGTGCCCCTTACCCCCCCTTGCGTGATGTTTTAAGCAAAGAGGGGTACTCCAGTTACCACGGAAACTACTCCCCCATCCCGCTGCGCCCCCGCTCTGTTTCTTACCATCACCCCCCCCCCAGAAACCCCCGGTCACTCCTCCACCCAACCCGGCAAGTCCGGCTCTTTCATGTCAAGTCTATCACAAAAATCCTTTAATTCTTCGGGAAACCTCAATCTTGCTGATCTTCCATCTCTAAAGCCCATTAGGCACGCCGGGAACCCCCAACTATATTTTATGTTTAGCTCTCTCATCTGGTCTAATAAGGGTTTCAGGAGCTTGCTAAGGTTTCGGGAGCAAGATCTGTGTATGCTTGGATCTCTGACCCTTCGAATTTTAGCGGGGGTTTGCCTCTCATTTTATATATAATTGCCGCTTTGTCTTCGTAATATCTGAACCTAATTATTACATCTCTCGGCCTCTGGTGGTCTGAATTAAATATTCTTCCCACACGATGAATCCTTTCAATTTTAGGGAATTCCACTACCTCCTCTCCCAGCAAAGGACCCAATATTAGGGGGACCACCTTCCTCAGGTCTTCTTTATTTTCTGGAACATATCGAAGTCTTATATTTTGTCTTCTATCTCTGTTTTCCTGATCCTCGATCTTATACAGGATTTTCTGCTGATTTTGTTTGGAAGTTTTAATTTGTTCTTTGAGGTTTATTATCTCCCTTTCTAGTTCCTCCGTTTTTCCCTCCGTTAATTCTACTCTTTCTAACAGGCTTCCTAGGTCTGCTCTCACCAGGCCTATTTCTGTTTTAATTGAGATCTCAAGCTTTTGGAGCATGTCTCCCATTTCTTCTTTTGAAAGCATCTGGGCGCTTGTTCTTCTCTCTTCCACCCGACTTATATACCCTTCACTTTCCATTATCGAGTTCTCCCTGGACTGTGCCTTCTTGTCCCCCGTTTTATTTGGGGTTCCCCCTCTTCCTCCTCCTTGAGCTCCTTGCTCCCCACCCTTTGGGCTCCCACCTTGGGTCATAAACTGTTTTATTGAGCTTCCAGCTGTCTTATCCTTTGGGGTTTTAGGTGCTTCCCCTTTTCCTGATTTAATTGCTGCTTTATTCATTGCTCCCTTCTTTCTCGGGCCTCCTGTTTGTTTCCCCAGGTTTGAATCTAATTTCCTCCCTCCGCCTGTGAGGTGATATTCCTTCAGGAGAGCTAACCCAGGTGATTGTTATTCTGGGACCAATTTCGGCCTGTCTTTTCTCCTTTCTTATTTAGCTCGATTAACCAGGGGGGGGGTAACACCTCTTTGGACGGGACCCAGGCCCTCCCGCACTCGTATCTCAGAAAAGCCTCTAAGTGTCCCCACCCTGCGATCTTCTATTTGCCTTCGAGATAAATGTATTTTTGCATTCCTCTTCTTCGTATTTATAAACAGGTCTTTTTTAATTGGTATATTACTTTATACTCTTATTTAGAAATGGCAAAGTATAAGCTGAGTTTACTTCCATACATATTCACCTCCTCTTCATCCCCCTCTCCCGTTTACTCCAGTTGAACTTTCTTAGTAACCTTGTTTCTCCCCTGCAGGCTCAATCAGGCTTCATTGCTCCACACAGCAAGGGGAAACAGACATGACAGTACCTTCAGCTACATTCCTCCTAATTGAATTCTGTTTTCCTGAATCAGGTGGTGTAGCAGTGTATCACATATCCCATAGATAGAGAAAGGAAAAAACAGATAAAAAAAAACAAAAAACTGTTCCTACATTACCAATCCCGGGCTCAGCGGGGATTCATGCGGGTTCCACAGTGTCTGATGATAGACCGGGGGGGAGCCGTGGGGTGGGGGGGCGGTGGAGGAACACTGACCAAACCTCCCTCGGGCGCCGTCGGCTTTCACTCAGCACCTCCTTCCGTGGCTCCACAACGGTGCATGGGGCTCCTTCTCCTCCTCTCCCGTTGGGGTCTGGGGTCCTTCAGATGCGGCGTTCGGGGGTCTTCCACTCCGCACTGTGATCGTGCATAGTTCTCCTTGTGCGGCGGCGGGATAGCGCGCGCTTCTGGGATCCTAGGAGCGTCCGCTTCTCAGGCAGACACTCACCTCCCTCCCTCCGTGATGCGCGCTATGTCATCACGTGTCCGAAGCCATGTCAGTGACCCCAGGAGGATTTTCCCCCTTCCTGACCAGGCCATTTTTTGCAATACGGCACTGCGTCGCTTTAACGGCCAATTGCGTAGTCGCGCGACTTGTACCCAACCAAAATGTATGGGTTTTTTTCCCCACAACTAGCTTTTTTTTTGGTGGTATCTGATCACCTCTATATATCTATCTATCTATGCTACATATTTTTGGTAAAAATCGCAATAAGCAAATATTGATTGGTTTGCGCAAAAATTATAGCGTCTACGAAATAGGGAATAGATTTATGTCATTTTTATGATTTTTTTTTTTTGTCACTAGTAATGGCGATGATCTGTGAATATTAATAACAGGGCTGCGACATTGCAGCAGACAGATCGGACAGACACTTTTGACACCATTTTGGGACACTGACAGAGTTAAAAATAGCCACAGATTGTGTAAATGTTACTGGCAAGGAAGGGATTAACACTAGGGAGCGATCAAGGGGTTAACCTGCGTTCCCTAGGTTTGTTCTAACTGTAGGGGGGATAGAACTGATTGGGGAAGACAACCGATCGGTGCTTACTTGGTATGAACACACAATCTGTCTCCTCTCCGGTCAGAGAACCAGGATTTGTGCGTGTTTACACATACACACATCCCCGTTCTGTCACGTGCAATCGCGGGTGCCTGGCAGACATCACGCCTGCCGGGCATGCGCATCGGCTCCGGGGACACGTGGCAGGCGTTCGCCTGCTTTGACGTCTTAAAGGAGCAACAAATAGCTATGGTGATTTAAGCAGCCGTGCCAACCCTTCCGCAGTATAACTGCGGCGGCTGGTCGGCTAGCGGTTAAAGCCCTGCAGCAATTGATTGAACTACTTGGAGAGAGCAATGTCCCAGAGGAGCTGATCCCATTAATCAGATCGACTTGGATGCACTCTAGGGGGCAAATGACAACCCCTAATGCTGATAACTTTCCTTTACTAAATGCATTCAAACGTAAATCTATGAGTTATTCCCCTCCTCATCTTAGAATGGAAATAGTTTGTTTTACTAACCACACAGGAAATACAAGCCTTAAAAAACTCATGAAGGTTCTAAAAATAATGTTACTCGGGTCCAAAAATAGGATTTTTAATAACAGCTTACCTGTAAAATCCTTTTCTTTCGATGGACATCACGGGACACAGAGCCTCAGTAATTACTGATGGGTTATATAGGTATCACTAGGTGATTGGACACTGACACACCCTACCAGAAAGTTCAACCCCCTATATAATCCCTCCCCTTGCAGGGATACCTCAGTTTTGTAGCCAAGCAATATAGTGTATTAGAAGAGGGGCGGGACCTCTGTGTCCTGTGACGTCCATCGAAAGAAAAGGATTTTACAGGTAAGCGGTTATAAAAAATCCAAGACCAAGTAGAGTGCAATCAGACCTGAGGACCCTGTACCGCTGCCTGCAGCACACTACGCCCAAAGGCGATATCCTCATGCCTTCTCACATCCACTTGACAGAATCTGGCGAATGTATGGACTGAAGACCAGGTTGCGGCTTTGCAGATTTGAGCAATAGAGGCCCGGTAATGCACTGCCCAAGAAGCATTAATAGCCCTTGTGGAATGTGCCTTGATCTGAAACGGAGAAATCTTCTGTTTCAAACCGTAAGCCTGAATAATCAACTGTCGAATCCATTTAGAAATGGTAGCTTTTGACGCTGCTTGTCCTCTACTGGGACCCTCTGGCAGCACGAACAAAACATCCGTTTTGCAAATCTGAGCAGTTGCCTCCAGATAGGCCTTGACTGCTCTTACTACATCCAAAGAATGTAGTGATCTTTCTTCTGGAGAACAGGGTTCTGGAAAAAAGGAAGGCAGAACAATGTCTTGGTTTAAATGAAAATCTGAAACCACCTTCGGTAAAAAACTAGGAGGGCGCAGTACCACTCTATCCTTGTGTACAATCAAATAAGGCTCTTTACAGGAAAGGGCTGCTAATTCTGATACTCTAGCAGAAGAAATGGCTACCAGAAAAATTACTGTCAACAAGACCAAAGGAATCTGACGTATTGGTTCAAAAGGCTGTTTCAGTAACACAGACAGAACCAAGTTCAAGTCCCAGGGGTTTAGGGGTGCCTTAACCGGAGGATTAAGACGCGTCACTCACTGCATAAAGTTTCGGACCAAAGAATGCGAAGCAAGTGGCCGTTGAAATACTGATAAGGCCGAGACCTGGCCCTTGATGGTATTCAAGGCCAGCTTCATCTCTAATCCCAATTGTAGAAAATCAAGAATTCTATCACATATTTTCTGGGATGCCAACCCCTGGATTCACACCAGGATACATAAGCTTTCCAGACTCTATGATAAATCATTCTGGAAGCTGGCTTCGTTGCATTGATCAAGGTAGATCTCACAGGACCTGAAAGCCCACGACTTTTCAGAACGTGGGTCTCAATAGCCAAACCGTCAAATTTAGCGTTAGTAAGGCAGGATGGAACACTGGACCTTGAGATAACAGGTCTGGGCGTACCGGTAGTGTCAACGGGGAACCCACCGTCATCCTTACTATTTCCGCATACCACGTCCTTCTGGGCCAAGCGGGGGCCACCAGAGGTACTGACTTCCTTTCCTGCCTGATCCTGCGAAGGAGTCGTGGCAGTAGCATAATAGGCGGGAATGCATAAATCAGATAAATAAATAAATGAGAACCGATGCCATGGAATCACCAACGCATCCATCCTGCATGCAAGAGGATCTTTTGTTCTTGCCACAAATCTGTCTATCTTTTTGTTGAATCAGGATGCAAAGAGATCTACATCTGGAACCCCCCCATCTTTGGCATATGGCCCAAAAGACGTCGGGATGCAGAGACCATTCCCCTGGAAGTAACTGCTGGCGACTAAAAATAGTCCGGCTGCCAGTTCTCTATCCCTGGAATGAAAACTGCCGATATGCATGGCACATGCTTCTCTGCCCAGACTAAGATCTGGTTCACCTCTTTTTGAGCAGCTCGGCTCCTGGTGCCTCCCTGATGATTGACATAAGCCACCGCTGTGGCATTGTCGGACTGGATCCTGACCGGGCAACCCCGTAGCCTGATAGTCCAGGCCTTTAGGGCTAGATATACCGCACGTATCTCCAGAAAGTTGATGGGTAAGGTCCTCTCGGTTTTGGACCATACCCCCTGAACCGCAGACTGTTCCAGAACTGCTCCCCAACCTGACAGACTGGCATCTGTTACCACCGTCCAGATAACCGGTAGAAAGGATTTCCCCTTCTGCAGGTTTTCGGGTATGAGCCACCAATTGAGGCTCTGACGCCCCGCATGAGACAGGTGCATCGGAAAGTCTAATACCTGAACCTTCTTGTTCCAGGCCAACAGAATACTGTGTTGCAGCAGTCTTGAATGAAACAGAGCATAAGGAACTGCTTCGAATGAAGACACCATCTTTCCGAGCAGCCTCATACAAAGGCAGACAGAAGGACCCTTCTTGGTCCTGACTGCCAGAATCAGCTCCCTTAAAGCAGTGATCTTTGCCTGAGGTAGAAATATTTTCTCCTGGCTTGTATCTATGATCAGACCCAAATACTCCAGTCTTCTTACTGGTTTAAGGAAAGATTTTTCTAGGTTTAAAATCCAACCTAGGTGTTCCAGATACTTGACTGTGGTCAAGTTCCCATTCAAGGAGGCTACCGACCGGTCTATCAGGATCAGGTCGTCTAGGTATGCTATGACAGCTATGCCCTGAGCCCTTAATCTGGCCAGAGGAGGGGCCAAGACCTTTGTGAACACTCGAGGTGCAGTGGCTATCCCAAAAGGCAGAGCCACAAACTGGAAATGGCGTCCTCCTATCTCAAATCGCAGAAACTTCTGATGAGCAGGAAAATTGGGCACATGCAGATATGCATCTCTGATGTCCATCGATGCCAGAAATTCTCCTCCCTGCAGGGTGGAGACTACTGTCCGAAATGATTCCATGCGGGAGGACTGAATCCTTAGGAATCGGTTCAGATCCCTTAAATCCAGAATGGGTCTGACATCCCCATTTGGTTTTTGGATCATAAAAAGGTTGGAATAGAAGCCCAATCCTTGATCCTTTGTGGGAACCACCATAATGACCTCCTGCGACAAAAGTTGCTCTAACGCTAGAAGGAGCGACTGCTTCTCTGGATCTCTGGGGACACTTGATCTGAGGAAACGAGGAGAGGGAAATTCTTGAAACTCCAGCTTGTACCCCAAGGTTACTGTGGACTTTACCCATCTGTCCTGGAAGTCCTCCTGCCAGAGCTTTGAGAACTGTCGCAGTCTTCCCCCCAATCGATCGAGCGGGGGCGCCCCTTCATGAAGAGGTCTTAGTGTTTTGCCTAGTAGGTTTCTTCCCCCAGGACTTCTTTTGTCCCTGGGGTTGACTCTTGTTTCTGGACCCAGACGGAGGAGGCCATCGAGACTGCCTGGAGGCTGAAGCCCCTGGCGCTGGGGAAAGAGTCCGTTTGAAAGAGAGACGCTTACTCTTAACAGGTAAGAGAGTGCTTTTCCCACAAGAGATTCTCTTGATATAGTCATCCAAGTCTTCTCCAAACAACCTTGCACCATGAAATGGAAACCCAGCCAGCAGTTTCTTACATGGTGCTTCGGCTGACCAATTTTTCAACCATAGGATTCTACGTATATGCACCAACCCCAGTGAAGGATGAGAGGTTTGCACGATAGAATCTCTGATGGCATCAACAACATAACATAAGGCCGCTGGAAGGTTAGCCAACCCCTGGGCCTGCTGTTCAGGTAAAACCCTGATGACCTGCTTAACATGGTCTCTTAAGTATTGACAGACTCCAATCGCTGCTATTGCAGGTTGAGCCACTGAACCTGCCAAGGAGAAAACATCCTTCAATAGGGATTCCATCTTTTTATCCACCGGATCCCTGAGCATCTGAGCATTGTCTACAGGACAAGTCAGACTATTATTTACGGAGGAAATGGCGGCATCAATGGCCGGTATTCCCCACATTTTAACAAACTTTTCTTCCATAGGATAAAGTGTTGAAAACTTTTTCGGCGGAAAAAAAACGTTTATCTGGGTGATCCCACTCAGAATAAAGAAGCTTTTCAAGTAAATTATGAACAGGAAAAGCATGTGCTGTTTGAGGAGGTTTCAGTGACCCTAAAGAAGAAGAGGGTTCTTTAACGGATTCAGAAACGGGCAACTTAAATGTGGAGCGGACCAATCCAGTAAGGATCTGCACTAAGACTCCTTCTCCTCCTGAGAAGTCGCAGAGGGCCCCTCCACCTGATTCCTTGGAAGAGGAATCATCCGTCCCATCCTGATCCTCTGAAAGGGATTCCTCTCCTTTATCCCAGAGCTCCTCTGCCTGAGGGTCTTGGGGAACAGAGGAGGGCCTAGTGCGTTTTCTTCCACTGAGTGAAGATGTAATCACGGCCATTAATCTTTCCTCTAAACCATTAATGGTTGAGGAAAAAACCTTGTGTAATGTATACAGGGGCTGAAGTGCCAAAAGCAGGTGTAGCCCCTGACCCCAATGGCTCCCCCTGACTAGCCGTCCCTGGCCCCTCAAGGGGGAAGGATGCTGCAGAAAGGGGGTCCTCAGAACCCGAATGAGATCCTCTAGAGTCTCTGGTTCTTGGGGTGTTTAAACCTCTTCTACCCATAGCGCAAAGCAACAAGGTGGAGGTATCACAAAATGAACACTGACTGCTGAGCGATGTAGTCCGGCTAAAAGCCTTGCTACCAAATGCCCAGTCTGGTGTTACCTTAGTAAATGCTGCCTAGGAGAATGCCTGTGTCCCACCTTACATGCGACTGTCAGCTCTGTGTCCCTCCAGAAGGCTTAGTGCACATGTAATCTGTGCCTAAATAGCCTGCAGCCAGCACCTGTGGGCGTCTGAGCACGTTGGACGCTGTGCTGACGCCCCGCCCCCCCCTACCTCCCCCCCCTCGTTTTTCGAAAACCGCGCGCTTCCAGCGGGGGCCGACCCTCCGGAACAGCATGGAGGAAAGGCTGGGGGAGGAGGAGGAGGAGAGAGGCCTGTAGTGATGGGGCCTGCACGTGGCAAAATGGCGGCGGCGAAAATGCGGTGTATAACTGTTCTACAGACCACCTGCGGCCTCCCCCTAGTCTGGGGGGAGATATCCCTAAGGAGAGCCCCCCATCCCATCCTACCTGAGCTGGCCGGAGGAGCTTGTGCAGCGTGGAAACACTGAGACCGACATCAGCATGTGAAGGTATGTGCTCTTGGCAGCCCCCGGTGGCGACAATAGGCATAGCATGCATTTACCTTAAAGGAGAAACCTACTAGAATTAAAAAATTCTGCGGAATCTCCCTTACCTTATCCAGCCCCAGGGTTCTGTTGTACAGACCCAATCTTCGCCTCTCACGGTGGGCTTAGTTTGAAAAAACCTTCAGAGACTGGGGCCCCCTACGACTAGGGGGATCCACAGTTCTGGCCTGTAAAGCACCCGGCCAGAAATAAGGATAGAAAAACATTTTCTGATATGCGGGGTCCAGCTCTCTAAAAAAAAGCGTTACAGGTAAAAAACGTTGTTTCTTCGGACACGAGGCCTGGGTACCATCCAATTCGGCCTAGAAGAGACACCTTGAATTGGATCCGGTTCGCCTGGCTTGCCCCAGTATAGGATATAGAATAATCCCTTTGGAGCTCAGCACAGGACATCTTTACACGTCCATCACCTAAGACACTGGCGTAAAAATAGGTATCCCTGCAAGGGGAGGGATTATATAGGAGGTTGAACTTTCTGGTAGGGTGTGCCAGTGTCCAATCACCTAGTGATACCTATATAACCCATTAGTAGTTACTGAGGCTCTGTGTCCCGTGATGTTCGAGAAAGAAAACAAGCGATTAAAGATCTCAAAGACAGATCCCAACTGGTAATCAAGCCAGCAGATGAAAGAAGGCAACGTGGTCGTCATCACCAGGGACCAATATTCTGAAATATTCAATCGCATACTCAAGAACACTGAGTGGTATAGGAAAGTTTCACAGGGCAAAGTGGCAAACGCTCAACAAGAGTTTACCAATTGATCCATCAAGCATATATTCAGGGCGCCATCCCTAAATCCACTTGGGAATTTCTGAAAACAGATTGGCCACGTATCCCTACCTTCTATTCACTACCTAAAGTCCATTAAAATCTTACAAAGCCACTGGGTAGACCCAAAATTTCCAGATGCGGTAGCGTAACATAAAATGCCAGCATCCTGGTTGAGATGCACCTACGTCCATGTTCTATCCTTGCCTATTTGAAGGCTACTATCCATCTTTTACAGACCATCGATGAGATTCATGTTCCCCCTGGAGTGTGGTTGGTAGCTGATGTTGAAGCATTGTACAGCATATACCACTCAACAGGTGCATCTCAGTGGTCAAATCTTTCTTAAAAGAAATACCACCCAAAAACCACACAGCGAGTTTTTTATTGCGCTTGAATTTATTTTGCATAACGACTTTTTTGTTTGGCGACTTGCACTACCTCGAGGTGCAGGGAGTTGCGATGGTGACCTCCTGTGCCCCAACGTACACCAACCTGTACCTGGCAGGGTGGGAGCGCCAAACCATGAGTGATGAGGCTCTATGTACCTGTGCCATGTTCTCTTGGCACAGGTACATACATGATATTCTCATACTCTGGGATGGGCCTAGGGAATTACTCAGTGTCTTTATTCAAACATTAAATATAAATTTAAATTTATCATTTACCATGACATGTAGTCAGGAAATCATTTTCTCGATATTGAGATATTCATCAAGACAGACATGACACTGGGAACTACCCTTTTCCGGAAAACTACAGCTGGTAACACCATTTCAACAAATCTGGTGAATTCCATTCCTTATGGACAATATTTGCGCCTTAAGCGCAATTGTTCATCATAGGAGGATTTCCAGCTCAAAGCCTACGAACTCAGAGACTAATAACTCGAGGGTACTCTAAAAAGATCCTATAAAAAGCTAATCAGAAAGCCAATGGTAGGGACAGAGAGGGACTAGTTTTTCAAACTACTAAACAAAAAAATCGGCGTGGGGGTCCCCCCAAAATCCATACCAGACCCTTATCCGAGCACGCAGCCTGGCCGGCCAGGAAAGGGGTGGGGACGAGCGAGCGCCCCCCCCCTCCTGAGCCGTACCAGGCCGCATGCCCTCAACACGGGGTGGTGGGTGCCTTGGGGGAGGGGGGGCGCCCTGCGGGCCCCCCCCCAAAGCACCTTGTGCCCGTGTTGATGAGGACAAGGGCCTCTTCCCGACTACCCTGGCCGTTGGTTGTCGAGGTCTGCGGGCGGAGGGCTTATCGGAATCCGGGAGCCCCCTTTAATAAGGGGGCCCCCAGATCATGGCCCCCCACCCTATGTGAATGAGTATGGGGTACATGGTAACCCTACCCATTCACCTAGGGAAAAAGTGTCAAAAAAAAACCAAAAAAAACAAAAAAAAAACAGTACACAGGTTTTAAGAGTAATTTATTAGGCAGCTCCGGTGTCTTCTTCCGACTTGGGGGGGGGGGTCTTCTTCCGACTTCTCCCGGTGTTCCGCCTCTTCTCCCGGGCCCCACCGCCATCTTCTTCCAGCTCTTTTGCCAGCGGGGGCCCTGTCTGCTGCCGCTGTCTTGTCGCTTCTTCTCTTCTTCCGATGTTGACACGACGCTCTCTCTGGCTGGAATGCTTTGTGCGAGCTGCGGAGCCATTTATATAGGTGGTGACAACGCCCTGTTGTGACGTCACGGTTCCAGCATGCGCAGGGACTCTGGCTTCATAAGGGGGCGTGACCCCAGAGTCCCTGCGCATGCTGGGACCGTGACGTCACAAGGAGGTGGGGTTACCGCCTATATAAATGGCTCCGCAGCTCGCACAAAGCATTCCAGCCAGAGAGAATGTCGTGTCAACATCGGAAGAGAAGAAGCGACGAGACAGCGGCGACAAGACAGCAGCAGCAGACCGGGCCCCCGCTGGCAAAAGAGCTGGAAGAAGATAGCGGAGGGGCCCGGGAGAAGAGGCGGAACACCGGGAGAAGTCGGAAGAAGACCCACCCCCCCCCCCCCCCCGAAGTCGGAGGAAGACCCCGGAGCTGCCTAATAAATTACTCTTAAAACCTGTGTACTGGTTTTTTGTTTTTTTTTGTTTTGTTTTTTTTACACTTTTCCCTAGGTGAATGGGTAGGGGTACCATGTACCCCATACTCACATAGGGTGGGGGGCAGGATCTGGGGGTCCCCTTATTAAAAGGGGGCTCCCGGATTCCGATAAGCCCTCTGCCCACAGACCCCGACAACCAACGGCCAGGGTTGTCAGGAAGCGGCCCTTGTCCTTAACATGGGGACAAGGTGCTTTGGGGTGGGGGGGGCCCGCAGTGCGCACCCCCCTCCCCCAGGGCACCCACCCCCCCATGTTGAGGGCATGCGGCCTGGTACGGCTCAGGAAGGGGGGCCGCTCGCTTGTCCCCACCCTTTTTCCTGGCCGGCCTGCGTGCTCGGATAAGGGTCTGGTATGAATTTTGGGGGGACCCCACGCCGATTTTTCGCGTAGGGGGTTCCCCTTACAATCCATACCAGACCTAAGGGCCTGGTATGCCCCTGAGGGGGAACCCACGCCGTTTTTTTCATTTAAAATTTTGCGCGGTGTTCCCCCTCAGGATTCATACCAGACAGCTGTCAGCACTGCCTGTCACTCATCACGAATGGAAAAAAGTTTTCCTTTCCCGATGAGTGAGCCAGTGTGACATGCACAGTACCATGTCGCCGAGAACCAGCGCGATGGTATCGCGCTGGAAACACAATCTCGCGGTCAGGTACTGTACATGCAACTTGCAGCATAGTGGATCGCGGGTGGCCTTACCTATTTAGGAATTATGTTTTTGCTGTTTATGTCTATGGCTGAATTGACATGCTATTATAAGGATATGGTCTATAATATGTAAACAGTCAGCTGCTGCCCTCTAGTGGAGATGGGTAGGTCCTTAAATAACAAATGCTCTTAAACTTTTCATATGAGAATGCCTGTGCATAACGCATGCCATCTATTCTTTTCTTGAATTGATTGACATGTCTGTGTGATTTATAAAATTTGAATACATTTTGGGCTGGCAGCCACTTTGGTGTATGTGCTAATGCCTTTGTGATTGGGCTCCAATTATCTTTTCTGCCCCAAGGTCCTTGTTTTTTGGACCTTCGATGTGATTGGTTGATGGCGCTGTCCATCTCCCTGGGGGGGGGGGGGGACTATATTCCGTTGGCTAATGATTGGCTGCCGACAAGGTGCAAGGTGTTGTGCCTCTGCGGCTCATCGATTGGCTGTATGAGGCACAACGTAGGGACCGTGACGCGGTCCACTACCTATGATGCGGTGCCTGCGCCCTTTACGGCGCAGTGGTGCCAACGTTTGTTTTCACCATCTGGAGATACCAATTGGCATCTTAGTACGCCATGTGATAGGCCCCACCCTCTTCCCTATATAGGTCTCTTGCTTGTGTAAGGGAGTTGAGTTCTTTTAATTCTAACATAAGGGACAACTATTGCGGGACCCGTTTTGCCACTCCGCACCGCATCTCCTATAGCACATTCCATCTCATGTGGTCTTTCAATCCAACATCAGGAATCCTGGGTAAGTGTTTTGACTTTGGAGATTAAAAGTATCCCAAAGTGGGATATGTATGAGTATCTCTTTAATTGAGGGCATGCTAAGGAGGGTGGTAATTTTCCCCTCTACTGCCAATAACCAGAGGCAGTATGAGTGATCTCAGCAGACATTTTCCAAGCTGGGGAGAAGGGGTGTAGTGTGTAACCTAAAGGGGGCCCCCTAGCCGCCCCCCCCACACACACACACACACACACACACACACACTAGCCGTCTGCCCCATTATCCTGTATACAGTGTTGTGTGCTTGTAATGACGGGTCTTGTCACACTTGTTACTAGGATTTCCATATGATAGCCCTTTCCAGATATTCACATGAAATAAATAGGAGCTTGTTCTCCTACAAGAGCTGTGTGTGTGGACTACCCCATATGACCGGAAGGTGGCAGCGGCTGACTGTATGAAGGCCATATATATATTTTTGTATAAATATTTAGGTATGTGGCAATAAATTGAGCCATTAGACTTACTGACGGATTGAAATTTAAGTTTATAATATTTCTTATTTTAGTGTTTGACTGCGATACATTTTCCCGAAGAAGCGGGCTATGCCCGTGAAACGCAACTGCGTCGAAGTTACAGCAACAGTGGGGTCGATAAGAATCAACAATAAGAAGAGCGTCATATTTGTTTTTTGATGTTCACATTTGTGGTATACCATATATACTCGAGTATAAGTCGAATTTTTCAGCACCTTTTTATGTGCTGAAAGTGCCCCCCTCGACTTATACTCGAGTCAAGCACTTTTCTGCAGCAAAAAAATTCATTTTCCGAACCGACTTTGGGGCCCCGTATCTCAGGGCCACTTGGTGCTAGAAACCCCAAATTTGGTGTGCAAACCCAGTGGACCTGGTACCATAACATATCCAAAGCTGGAGTTCCTAGCACTAAGTGGCCCTGAGATACGGGGCCCCAAAATCGGTTCGGAAAATGTCATTCTCTGCTGCAGAAAAGTGCTTGACATTTTCTGAACCGATTTTTGGGGTCCTGTATCTCGGGGCCACTTAGTTCTAGAAATCCCAGCTTTGGATATTTTATTGTGCTAGTGCCACTGGGTTTGCACACCAAATTTGGGGTTCCTAGCACTAAGTGGCCCCGAGTTACGGGGCCCCAAAGTTGGTCAACTGTGTCCATCTGTAGCAATGTCATTTCGGGACACTTTGGGTTCAGGGACCCCAAATTTTGGCTGCAGCTAGGGGCATCTAGGAACCCTTAACTACCGAGTGTGAAGTTCGGGGGACCTATGGCTGCAAATGGGCGCAGTGAGGCATGCAAATGGGCACAGTGAGGCTGCAAATGGGCATTGTTGACCCTCTTTTCCACTTACAGTAGCTGTGCATTTCTCACTCTCGTCTTATACTCGGGTCAATAAGTTTTTCCCATTTTTTTTGTGGAAAATTAGGGCCTCGACTTATACTCGGAACGACTTATACTCGAGTATATACGGTATGTGTACATTTCTAGGTCTTCAATATTTTAAATTTGTATATTTTGATATTTTACTCCATTGGTACCGTTACAGTCCTTCCAATTTATTAGTTAGGGTTTTTGTTGGTTCTGAAGTGACTTCACGGGGGCGTCGCCTTCAATCCGAAAAACACACCTCCAATAAATGCCTTTGTTTCAACAAAGTTTCCTATGTCCTCGGATTAGCAGGCATCACTAGATCTTTACATCGCAGAGTTGCCAAGATTGGAGGCCGTGACTTCTGTTCCAAAGTCTGAGGAAGGGAAAGGCATATATTCCCCTCTCTCATGCAGAAAGGATCTGGCAAGTGGCGCCCCGTTTTGAACCTCAAGTATCGGAGTTCGTTCCTTAAGCAGCAATCGTTTCGCATGGAGTCTTTCAAGACCATAACTGCTGTGATTCAGAACTGGATTATTTCCATAGATCCACAAAATGCTTCTTTCTATATTCTGGTGGCAAAGAATCAGCAGGATCTAAAGTTCCACTTCAAAAGGCAGCCACTTCCAGTTCAGGTGCCTACCCTTTGGCCTCTGTTCAGCCCCAAGAAGCTTTTCAAATGCTCTAGAAACAGTTGTCGCCTACCTTCGGTAAAAGGGCACCATATACACCATAATCTGGGAGGACGTCCTTGTCCTGGCCCAGCCAAAGCAGCTTCTCAAACACCAAGATCAAGTGCTGCGCACCCTAATAGAATTCGAGTGAATGGTGAACTCACAAAAAACCCAGCTCATTCCTTCTCAGAACCTTACATACCTGGGTATGGCCTTCAACACTGTTCGTTACAGGTATACCTTCAAGGAGGACAAGATCGATCAAGTTTGTTCAGAATCCATGAAAAAGGATATCTTCATCCCTGGTAACGGTGCATCAAGGGATGAGTTTATTAGGAGTCTTGACAGCATGCATCCCTGTGGTCCTTCGGGCACAATGGCACACAAGGTTAAAGTTCTGCCTGTTAAGCCAGTAGTTGCAGATTCCTCGCTTCATCTGCAAAGACCTTCTATGGTGGACCAAAAAGAGCAGTCTCTCTCCGGGCAGGTCCAACCCCGATCACAATTATGTCGGGTGCCAGTCTCCAGGGTTGAGGGTTTCATTGCCTGGACTTGAGGGCTCAAGGAACATGGGTTCCTCTTCTGCCATGTTCCTCCAATCTCCTGGAACTAAGAGCGACCAGGGAATCACTCAGGACATTTTTGCCCATCGCTTGGGTCAAGCGGTTCAGGCTGATGATGGACAAGGTGATGGCAGTGTTGCACAAAGTTTGCAGCTTCCCCAGTTCACAGCGGAGATTTTTACATTTGCCACAGCCCATTTACAGGACCTGTCTGCATCGTATCTGCCGGGTTCTCAGAACTCTGTTGGATCAGTTGAGCAACAGGTTCTTGCTCCACTCAGAATGGATGCTGAATCCGAAGTATTATTTTCTCCCACTACTTCTGTCCACAAGCTCTAGCCCAGGATGCCCGGTGGATTGGCAGAGTTGGAATTTTAGGCAGGTCTACCTGTTTACACCAGCAGCTTTAATTCTCAAATCATTGATCAAGGTAATGGAGGAGAATGTGTCCGCAATCATGATCGTTCTGTTCTGGCCGAGGAGGCCATGGTTTCCCCTTCTAAGTCACCCGGCGGTGTACCCTCTGATCACGCTGCCTCAAGCCCGAGACTTACTCTTTAATGACCAGACTCGCCCCAACCTGGCCCTATTTGCGTGAAATTTGAAAGGAACAAACTGGTCTGTCAGTATTGTCCACCCTCCTGTCGGCTAGGAGGGTTTCTACCAAGACAAAAAATTATAGAACATGGCAGACGTTCGAAGCCTTTTCTGTTCAACATGGATTTGCCTTTCGCTCCCCCACGGTGGCTAATGTGCTGGACTTTTTACAAACCGGCTGGATGCGGGGTTGAGCTAAAACAACCTTAAAGCGATGTTCCACCAAAAAGAGGAACTTCTGATTTAAGCACTCCTTGCCCCCTTACATGCCACATTTGGCATGTAATTTTTTTGGGGGGAGCGGGTACCTGTTCTGACAGGTACTCAGCTCCCACTTCCGCTCTCGCCACCTAGGCGACTCCCTCTTCCCCTCCCTCCCATCTTCTGGGACACGTCACAGGTCCCAGAAGATTGCCTGGCCACTGAGAAGGCGCAGCGCAACTCGCGCATGCTCAGTGCACACCTAGCTGTGAAGCCGCAAGCTGTCACAGCCAGGTGCCCACTCTTGCAATGCTGACGCCGCCAAGAGGAGAGGGAGAGGAGCTAGGCTTAGGGCGGCCGCATCGCTGGACAGGCGAGTGTGTTTATTAAAAGTCAGCAGCTACAAAAAGTGTAGCTACTGACCTTTAATAAAAACTTAAAAATGACTGGAACTCTGCTTTATGGTTCAGGTGTCGGCACTTTCGGTTCTTACAGATTCATCGTGGTCTAAGGAGTCTCTGGTGATCTGGTTTTCTCAAAATGGCAATCAAGATTCGCCCACCTATACGTCCTTTCTTCCCAAAGCGGGATCTGCCATTGGTCTTGAGAGGATTGTCACCCTTCTTCCCAGATTTGAATAGTCCATTATGGGACTCTAAAGACAGTTTTTCTCACGGCCAGAGTCTCAGCAAGGCGGGTCTCTGACATCGCAGCATTCTGCTACAAAGAGCCATAATGTAACTTCCTTCCGGATAGCGTGGTGTTGAGGTCTCCCCTGAGTTTTCTACCCAAGGTGTTGTCGTAATTCCATTTTAATTGGGAATCAGTCCTTCCATACTTTCCATCTTCTCCAGTGGGAGAACCTGGTCTGGAGGGATTAGACCTTAAAGTGTACGTAAACCCCCCTATCATTTTCAGCCAAAGTAGGATCCATCTTTGCCTCTGTTGCATCTAGAACCGCTATGATGCTGTACATGTGATCAGTTAACACAGCAGCCATTGGATGGTTTGACAGTATGGTTGAGAGCACAACCAATGGAAGGGTTACATTTCTGGCACGTGCCATGAATTAAAACGTTTTATGAATGGGTTTACTTCCACTTTAAGTTGATACTTCAAATGTACTTAGCCAGTACTGAATCATTCTGGAGGACGCATGCTCTGCTTCCACAAGGTCCCAGGATGGGCATAGCAGTCCCTCCAAGAGTAATTTCTACAATGATAGTGAAGACAATCCGGGCAGCCTACTCCACCCCCCCCCCCCCCAAGGAGGGTTTTGTCCTCTTGGGCAGCTTGGGCCAAGGTGTCGGCTGACATGGTCTGTAAGGCGGCGAGCTTGAGTTCTCTGAATACCTTCATTAAACACTATAAACTGGATGTGAGGTCATCTCAATGTGGCCTAATGGGAGCTTCAGTTTTGTCCTCAGCTTTGTCATAAATACATTTTCCTTAAAGTAGCACCCGGTGTTTGTTTTTTTTCTTTGTCCCTCCCTGGGGCTTGGCTAGTTAAGTCGCACAGTAAGCTGGCATGACGCAGAGCCAGGAAATAACGGAAAATTATTAATACTTACCGTCATTTTCCTTTCCTGGCTCTTCCTCATGCCAGCACATAGCCTGCGATGAACCAAAGAGGCAATGTGTAAGAACAACTCCACCAGGTACTGCCATCCTTTTATACCATTCAGGAATGTCCTATGGGGTCAAGAGGCAGAGTTGACCTGCAGTCAGCTGGCATGAGTCACAGCCAGAAAAGGAAAATAATGGTCAAGTATGGATAGGAATTTTTTTTTTGCCTTCCTCTGGATCAACTGTGGGTACACGATTGTGTATATGGAGGATTGAGATTTATTTTTTCACTGGAACCCCCAAACTTTTTTTTTTTTTTAGCAGAGACCCTAGAGAATAAAATGGTGGGTTTTGCAATGGCACACAGTATTTGCACGGCAGTTTTCCGGACAATTTTTTGTGAAAAAGTTTTATTTTAATGCACAAAAATACCCAATTTTTTGGTAAAATATAAAAGATGGTGTTACTCCGAGTAAATATAGATACACAACATGTCAAGCTTTAAAATTGCACACGCTCGTGGAATGGTGATACAGTTGCCATAGGCGACGCTTTAAAAGCCTTTACAGGTTACCAGTTTAGAGTAGGTCTGGTTCTAAAAGGATTGCTCTCGCTGACGTCTGGTTCTAGAATGATTGCTCTCGCTGAGGGTTGTATCATGACATCGCTTCCAGGTTACTAGATCCAAGACCCGAACAAAGCATTGGCTTTGTTCAGGTCTTCGGGCAGCCGGCGAACGGTTGCTCAGGCTTTCCGGAGCAAGGGGAAAAGAGATGCCGTTCTAAGAAGGGTGTCTGGAAAGGTAGCTCTCGAGAGTAGGAACAGCAGGTGCTGGCTAAGCATAGATAATTGGATGAAGGTAAGAAACTGGACAGCCACACTCAAAATCAAATGCCTTTATTAAAAAAAAAAAAGAAAAAAAAAAAAGGAGGTAATAATCCAAAAAGTACAAGCCACAGCAAACCACGGATCACAAGTTGACGCGTTTCACACTTTCAAAAGTGCTTATTCGTAGCTAAAGAACCACAAACATTAACTGCAATATATACACACACACTGATATTAGACATGTGACCCAAACCTGTGAATAAATTACTCTAGAGTTAACTGAAAGGTAAAGGTGAAGTGGGTTGATTAATGTGTATAGCTAACATATGTTAAATGTGAGAGCACTACTAAGTATTCAAAAATGAAAAGGTGTTAAAGTGGAGAATATATCTATCTATATCTAGCTTCTAGATATAAACTATTCAGAAAACTATACGGTTTCATGCATAATTAAAACGTACATTAATATATCATTACTAAAACCTTAAATTAAAACAGATATTATAATCAAATATATGCACTAGATTTAAATGTGCCTCCGTGTCTATTTATCCAAGTGTCCGTATTTTTTAGCCCAAGATTTTTTTCACATAAAAATATTGGGGTCACTACACCTCTGAAACCATGGTATGAGCATACGTGTACTTGAAATAGACAACTATAGAAAGGCACAGAGAAAAATGAGGCAGAACTAGATGTTATAGATGTTCACTAGGAAATATGTGTTGGTATACTAGGAGATATAGTATATTCACATCTACCCCAGACAAAATTACATGAGAAAGCGCATAAAGACAAAAAACAAAAATATAAGTACCCTGCATGAAAATTAGATGCATATTACATGGGAACAACCCACAACAACCAAAAGTTGTAAAAAGCCTGTTATATATGAATATTGCAAACAGCAAAAGGAGGGGGAAAATGTGCAAAAAAGGAGTAGGAAAAGCAGCATTTCACTCAGGTTGAACTGGATGGACTGGTGTCTTTATTCAACCTTACTATGTAACTATCTCCATTTTCCGTGTCCTGTCCAAAAGAAAAGACAGGAAGACTTAAAGCAGGATTGGAGGCATAAATACTATGAACACTATATAAACATGTGTGATATACTTAAACATGCCCTCGTGTCCAAACGAAACTGTACATCCTAAAGCGGTCTACGAAACAGGTACACATATTAAAGGGTATATCAATATCAATGTTGAGCCAGCACACATCCATATGTAGAAAAGGAGGAGAGAACTATATATTAAACCCCTTAAAAATGTAAAAGAAAACACAACAAATCGGTATGTGAATGGTGGTCTTAACGATAGATTGAATAAACCAAACTACTATATGGACGTGTGGTGACAGGACAAAAATGGATATGAACCCTAAAGAGAGATGGACAATTGTGAAGCAAAAAGCGTACCAAAGAAAATATGAGTGGAAAAAATTCTCTTCTAAATAACTATCAATCATAACTCTAAATAACAGCTGTCCAGAACCTTCCCTTCATCCAATGCTCAGGCTTCCTGTTGGGACGGGAGAGCCCAGGCGAGCGGCGGAAGGTTGCGGGATGGGGGTGGGGGGGCATGGGGGATGTCCCCTCCCGCTGCTTGTCCTAACAGCCAAGCAGCTGCTGAGCTGCATCAGTTATTAGAATAAAGCCAACCGTATTACCCACGGTAATATAGGGTACGTTTGTGTCCAAAACCAATACTTCAAAAAAGTGTGAATATTGGCCCCACCAATAATCGGTCGATCCCTACCACCCATGTATGATCTGGATAAAATCTAATTTACGAGGGTGTGTTTAGGGGCAAAATTAGGGGCGGGGCAACTGGTGACGAGAAACTCTTAAGGCCTGGCTTAGTAGCTCAGGACCTGAAATTTTGAGCCCCAATGGGAGGATTATACTTTGTTCATATCTCATGTCTGAGGTAAACAACCACTTTAAGGCAGAATGGTTCTGAATAAGGCCATTTCCGTGCCAGACCCAGGTACTTCAATCTGTAAGAAATGTCCTGCGATAACTTCTTAAGGTCAGGGATCCAACTAAAGCTCTGCAGAGCCGGGGGGAAAGAGGATGGGGAGGTGACCGGAAGGGCGGGTGTCTGATGAATGGCTGTATGGAGTGAGTGAGAGCAGGGAAGCTGTGTGCTCCGTCCCACCCCCGTTCTCATCGCTCTCCCCGGCCATAGAAACGGCGCCTCGGATGGCCCTGACCCCTCAATGGATGTCTGCTTCCATGAGCTCGGAGCCGTACTGACCCCCCTGCTTCTCAGCTAAGAGCTCTCCTGATCGTTTGATCTCCGGATGACCGGTGAAGGCTGAGGAATCTTCGGGGAGGGATGTTATCCCTTGCACGTTGTAGCAGCTTTCACTTTCGCTTTCATTGCTGTACTCTCATGCCAGGCACGGAGTAAAAGTTGGCTGGAGCTGGAGCTGGTATAGTATAGCTTTTTATATGGTACATGCTACATGGTAACCGGATTCTGGTGTAAAGAATATGTGAGAACCCCTGATTTGGGAAATAATCCCAGGCAGCCCCCTGGTAGATTCTGGCAATTAGGCATCTGCGCAGTAATATAACTATGTGTCAGCAGTCTGTCTCACATGCTGTTTGGTGGTACTAAACGTGTGAATAGAGTGAACTAATACAAGAAGCAAAATATATTTCCTCCTTTTTTTTTTTTTTTTTGGTTGTGGGTGAGTTGCTGATACAGGTGGGGGAAGACAAGCAGCGGGGGGTCCCCCTGCTGCTAAGACTATATCAATCCCCCTATATTTAGGTGCACCCCAGAAATTGTACAAGCCTTTAGGGGGTATTATAAAAAACTCTACTCTTCGCAGAAAAGGGGCAAGGAGGCGTTGATGGAGGACTTTTTGGAAGGACTAACCATCCCTACTATTTCGCAGGAAGAAAGCGCCATATTAGACGCCCCAATAACGATAGCAGAACTGCAACAAGCAGTAGCGGGCATGGCATGTCTTAAGTCACCCGGACCCGATGGCCTTCCAAGCGAGACATATAAGCAGTATGGTGAAGTGTTGATCCCTGAACTACTAAAAACCCTGGAGGGGTCACTTGAGGGGGGCCAGCTGCCTGCCTCAATGCTAGAAGCAACAATTACGGTACTACAGAAGGAAGGGAAAGACCCACTGGATGTAGCTGCCTATAGACCAATCTCTCTACTTTGTACTGATGTAAAAATTCTTGCCAAAGTACTAGCAGTAAGACTGAACGGAGTTATTCACAAATTGATACACGAAGACCAGGCGGGCTTTATAGCCAACAGATCTACGAGCCTGAACATTAGAAGAGCGTTTCTGAATCTACAATTACCATCGGAAAACGCAGGCTCGAGAGCGTTAATGACCCTCGATGTATCTAAGGCTTTTGATAGCGTGGAGTGGGGCTATATATGGCGCGTGTTGGAAAAATTCGGATTTGGCACGTCTTTTATAAGGTGGATTAGAATGTTATACACCCGCCCTAAGGCAAGACTAAAAATCAACAACGAACTCTCAGAATGGTTTGAGCTGGAAAGGGGGACTAGGCAGGGGTGTCCACTATCTCCTTTGCTGTTCGCATTGGCAATGGAACCCCTGGCCATCTCTATAAGGGAAAGTAGAGCGATAACTGGATTCCTGCGAAAATCGGGCGAGGAAAAAATCGCGCTATATGCGGATGACATTTTGTTATTCCTGGGGGACTTGAGACACTCGTTACCGAGTGCGATGAGGATAGTGAAGGATTTCGGCAACTTTTCTGGCTTAGAGATAAACTGGGAGAAGTCCGAGTTTATGCCGATAGATCCCATCAGCGAGTTAATAGCAGGCGATATATCCCAGATGGTAATGGTGGATGCTTTGAAATACCTGGGAATAGTCCTGACGAAGGACCCAACCCGGTATATCAGCACAAACCTCGCTCCCCTCTTAACAAAACTGAAACAAAAAATAGTAATCTGGAGGCGCTTGCCTTTGTCCGCCGCAGGAAGATGTAGCTTAATAAAAATGGTCTGGATGCCACAACTGCTATACATCCTGCACAACTCGCCAGTCTGGATAGGCAAGAAGTGGTTTAAAAGAATTGAGTCTCTTTAGGGAGCTGATTTGGAAGGGGAAGCAAGCCAGAATTCGACTTCGAGTGCTTCAGCTGCCCGCACGGGAGGGGGGCTTTGCCCTCCCACACCCCGAGCGCTACTTCTTAGCAACGCAGCTGCAGCAGCTGCTAGGATGTGGGATACCGAAAGGCGGCACCCCCAATGGCAAACTGCTATTGCTGAGTACTCCACATAATAACCTAGTTGAAACACTAGAGGCGGATATGTTCCACGATAACTACCCAACTATCAAGCTGCTAACTAAACTCTGGAAAACTGTCAAGAAAACGATGGGATATGAAGATCCAACAGTTTATTCCCCTATTTGGAACAACCGTAATCTACAGGAAGTTCTTAAAATAGGTACCTCTGGGGAATGGGCGAATCTCGGCATCAGAAGGTTAAGCCAACTTTATAATGATACTAAACTAAAGAGTTTCCCGGAATTAGTAAGGGAATTCAAGCTACCTCAGAGCTCCTTCTTCTTATATCTCCAGCTAGAACACGCTCTTAAAGCACAATTTAAAGACCAGACTCTATGCTGGGAAGAAATGCCTCTATTTCAGTGCATAATGCAGGTAAACCCTACTAGAGGTCTAATCTCTAGAATTTATGACCAATTAAGTAAACCAGACAACAGCGGGGGGATACTCCAGGGACTAAAAACCAAATGGGAAGAGGATATAGGGGGAATGACCCAGGAACAATGGGCGAAAACCTTGGAACTGAGTGTACAGGTCTCGGTGTCCCCTTCACAGCGGCTCTCTCATCTATTTTTGTTGAATAGATCCTACTATACACCTAAAAGACTTTTTAAATTTGGGGGAAGGCCTAATGACAACTGCCCCAGATGTCAGAGGTCGGGAGACCTCATCCACATGTTGTGGAGATGCCCCAAGTTATTTAGATACTGGGAAGAAGTGACCAGAAACCTGGGAAGTATCTTCGGCACTATAGTAGTAAAAGAGGCCATAACCTGTATCCTGGGGTATAGAAGAGCTCAGGGGGAGAGACTGGGCACTACATTGGCCATCACGCGGGCCTTGTTCCAGGCTAGGAAGATGATAACATTAAGATGGCAATCAAGAGACCCCCCCGCGGTGAGAGAATGGATCTCCACTGTCAATGATACCCTGAGTAGGGAGAGGGTGGAGTATATAAAGAGAGGCAACCTTCAGGAATTTGAAGACATGTGGAAGCCATGGCTAGAGAAAGTAGGTGCTCCCTAGTAGGCAAGGTGTAGGATTAGCCCAGGAGTGGGGCTTTAGGTGACTACATAGATAACCGAGATCCTTGAGACCAAGGAGCGGTATAGCAAAGTGATTTGGATATGCATATCTCTTCTTTTTTTTTTTTTGTGTATGTGACCCATTTCTCGTTTTATGATGGTTTTGATGGTATGTAGGATAAATTCTGAGGGGGGGGGGGGGGGGGGGGGGGTTGATTTGGGAATAAGTAAATCTCCTGGGAAATTTTGGGCAGCTCAGCAAAGAACGGGCATGGGGAGCCCATAAGCCTCCTATCTTATATCCCTTTCCTGTTTTCTCTTTATCTTTTCTATATTTCTATTTCCTTATACGAGTCCCTTCCAAGTGGCCACATTAAAGTATCCGGAGAGACGTTATAAAGGGAATTAGAGTTAATGCATTATCCACGATGATGTAAACCGGAGAAGGCGACCAGTCAATGAACATCAAGCTGATTTAGCCCTCTGATTATTGGTTTCTGAAGTGGAAAAAAAAAAAAAAAAAAAAAAAAAAAAAAAAAGCTCTGCAGAGCCTACACGGTCCTGGTGGATGCTTTTAGATCCGGAATTGGCTGAGCACCTTTGAGTTTTGAACCACAAAAGAGATGAAATCAACCAGACAAAAACCCTTAATAAAGGAAAGTAGGAAAGGAAAGAAAAGTTCCCATCACTTAAGAACACTAGCAAAAATCTGAGCGTGGCTGGGAGGGGTTGTATTAAAGCCAGTAACTAAAGCAGGGTGGAATATCAGATCTTGAAGATCTGGCTGGGGTGGAAGTCTCAGCGGTACAACAGCAACCAATTGTACAAGATCCGTGAACCAAGACCTGCGTGGCCAGTCTGGAGTGACAAGTATAACTGGAATTCTCTCTATGTTTATCCTTGGTAACAACCAGGGAACACGTTTCAGAATGGCAAGGGATACATCAGTGAGTATTGGTGTCATGAGGCAAACAGAACTTCCAATGCATCTGCCCAGGGGTCCTTTGACCTGGCCACAAGTAGAGAAACTTCTGACTGAGTCTGGTTGCAAAGAGTTCCACAATTTGCGTGCCCCAGTTTGGACTAATCTGGAGAAAGACTTCCAGGCGCAGAGACCATTCCTCCTGATCTACAGTCTGGCAGCTGTGAAAGTCTGCTTGCCAGATCACCCCTGGAATGTGGACTGCAGATAAGGGCTAAGATAAAGATTCACCCAACTGAGAATTTTAGACACCTGCAGGGCTGCCGCTGAACTCTTGGTGCGCCCTGGTGATTGATGGAAGCCATAGCTGAAGCACTGTCTGATTGAACTCTGCTCAGGCATCTCTCCAGTGGAGTCACCCAATAGAAAAGAGAAAGATGGATCTCCCAAAACGCCAGGATGTCGATTGGAAGAGTGGTTTCCTCCAGGGGACCATTGACCCTGAGCAGAAAAATGACGCCTGCCCACCCAAAGACAGGCATCCATGGTGACTATCCAACTGAAGGGGAGAAATTACTTCTGATGGCAGGAGGGTGAGGGGACAAAGCTACCAAAGCAATGATGCCTTGGTTGGGTGAGACAGGCAGATGTGTCGGTACAGAGACCCCAGAACTCTATTCCACTTGACCAGCATCTCCCGCTAAAGAGGTCTGGATAGGTGTTGCCCTATAAGCACCAACTTTGCAGGAAGCCACCATGAGACCCAGGGCTCTCAGAATTTAATCAAGGCAATCCGTAGTTAAATTTACCTGACGGCTCCATGTCAGCACAGCTGGGAATTACCTAGTCACACACGGGAGGGTAATGCTTGAAAATTTAATTCATACTGGAGGCGGAAGCCAGAACACTCCTGCCAAAATCTACAGTAGTCAGAACCGCCGGCTCTACGCAATAGTGTGTCATGAAGGTATGCATAGATTTCCATGTGGCTGCTTTGCAGATAGTTTCCAAAGATACTTGTCCCGCCGCTGCCCATGAGGTTGAGACCCCTCTAGTGGAATGCGATGTGACCCCCCTCAGGCACAGGTAAACCCTTTGCTCTGTAAGCCAACAATATATTTTTGACTAGCCACAAGGTGATCACTGTACCAGAAGCCCTCAGGCCCTTCCAAGTACCATTAGGATTGATGAAGAATGATCCGATTTTCTGAGCTCGGCCGTCGCGTCCACATAGGCCTTCAGTGAATACCCCATATTAAGCGGATTTAGATTCTGAGAATTCTCTGCGAGAAACAATGGGAGCGTGATTTCTTGTGTCATATGAAATCTATAAGCTACCTCTGGCTCTTTAAACCCCAAGGCCGCTATCTCGGGTACCCTTGTGGCCGATGTTATTGCCACAAGCAAATTTGTCTCCAACGAGAGATGCCATAGTTAGAAAGGGTGAACGAAGGTGTCTGACAAAAGGCAATCCAATACTAAAGGCAAGTCCCATTTTGGAAATCTCAGAGACCTTGGCGGTCTTACGCAGACAGCTGCTCTGAAGAACGGAATTTCCAGCTGTGACCGTACCCGATTGTAGAGATCACCCACGGCTGTTTTTGTGCCCACACTTGAATAACCTGGCCCCTACACGACAAGTGTGAGCAGGTGGATAGTCAAAAGGACTTCTGGGGTTCTTGCTCCAGGGAAGTTGGTTTCTTTGACTTGCGGTTTGCAGCAGAGTTCGGCCATTGCCGTCGAAACTCCCTTCCTGGCCTGTAAGACCTAGCGTCTGCCTCTGGACCTTGGCTTGTTTCTGAAAGCCGTGTCTCTTGCAAAGCAATCTCTGATCCTGCGGAATAAACCCTGATTTTCTACCAGTTTCCTTTCGCGATAGCAACGTCCAATTTATTTCCAAACAAGGAATGTCCCTCTTATACCATCCCTGCTTGGATACTGGGTCCGCCGCCCAGGGCCTCAGCCACAGGGCTCTTCTAGCAGTTACTACATTTAGCATAACTTTAGCCAAAATCTTAACCAAATCAATGGACGCCTCAGCCATGAAAAGAAGCTGTTAGCTTTAAATTGGCTAATGAGGCCAGGTCCTCGGCTTTTTTACCCAGGTCATTATCCATGGCCACTTCCGATTTCTGAATCCAGGCCTCCATGGTCGTTAAAAGAGGCCAATGCCATTGACTGCCTACATGCACCACCAGCAAGTGTGTAGATCTTCTTAAGATCTATATCCACTCTCCTATCCAATATGTCCTTAAAGGATACCACGTCACCCAGTGGAAGGGTTACGTGTCTGGTGAGGAGTATAAGCGCCATGTATACTACTGGAGGCTCCTCCGGAGCCTTCACCTTCTCTTTAAAAAGGATACAACTTTGTGAACCGATTCTTGAATGCAACCCTTTTATCTGATTGCTTCCATTCATCATAGATTACATCCTGAATTTTCTATATGAAGGGAAAATTCAACGCTTCCTTCCTCGTGTTTGCGAAATACTTCCTTTGCTTCCTCTGTTCCCCCGCCTCATTCTTCCACAGCAGGGCTTGCCTAATCTCATTCACAAAAGGTTAGACTAAGGCGAAGTAAAATCCATAATACTGGGCCAATTCTTCCTCAGGAGATGCATCTGAAGCTGAAGGTACTTGTGCTTTTGGATTTACCCGAGTGGTCGGAGGTATTTGGGGTGAAAATTCCGTCTTATGTTCTTGGCTTCTAGTCACTTCTTTGAAGCAATCCTCACAAGCCGTCTTACCCGACATAGCTTTCTTAGGGCAAGCTCAGCAACCTCCTGGCCTGTTCATGCTGCGAATTCCTGCGGCGCCACGACAGGGAGAGCTGAACTCTTGAGGCAGAGCGGGAACGAGAAGCTTCTGTCCTTCCGCGGGAGCGTCGATCTTCACGTGGAGGATGAATGTCTCCCATTCGTTCCCGGACTTCTATCTTCTGATTGCCGAGAAGAACCATGACCGAGATCTGAGGAGCTGGAACAGCACAGACAGGCGTGAGGAATGTCTGCAAACATCAGAGAGTAGAAATGTAACCGTTGGCATCACCCCTACCTTCTTTGTGAGCTCTGATCTTTAGAGGGGGTAGGCATGATGATCCTGCTGAAAATACCATGAGAGCTATTCTGACCAGGCAAATACAGCAGGAAATATCCAGGATTAAATCTTGCAGTTGCAATGGTTACCTGAGGGAAGGAGCACAGCAGCCATAGGCAGACTGCTCAGGCACAGCAGCAGTAGCAGAAGCATCTTTAAAACTGACTCCTTTAAGGCTTGCTATGCCTCCCCCTCCCGATTGGCCAGGCAGCTCTGCGCATACCCAGAGTGCATGCGTTCCATGCTGGCCCGCATCTCTACCCTGGGAGTGCCAGAAAAGAGCAGATATTGAGCACGCCCCTAGCAGGCACAGCCATCTGCACTGCTGCCCCAACAGAGACACTGCCCGCCACTCTGCACCCCACAAGCTGTCTGTTTAAGACAGCATGAAGCTGCCCCAGGGATCAGCAGCGGGGCTCCCTGTCAGAAGTGCTGTTAGCCACATGAGAAGCAGGGGCCGCGTCCAGTAGCAGACCAAGTAGCAGCCAGCATATTATACCAGCTAGAATGGGAGACACCACTAGTCCTGACCTAGGAGGAAGAATAAGGAATGCTGAGTGAGGTGAGCTAAAAATATATAGTTAAGTCTCAGTTATGTAGGGGGTGGGTGGGGCCTCACCCAGCTGTGCTGACATGGAGCCATCAGGGAATACCGCTAAGTGGAAATAAAAACTTTAAGAGGTCTTCCTTAGGAAGCAGAACATAAAGACCTATGGGAAGGGACTCACAGGTGTCAAACTGGTGGCGGCCCTCCAGCTGCTGTGGAACTACAAGTCCCATGAGGCATTGCAAGGCTGACAGTTACAAGCATGATTCCCACAAGATGAGACTTGCAGTTCCGCAACAGCTGGAGGGCCGCCAGTTTGACACCCCTGTAAAATCACACATAGGTCGAACTGGATTGGCCCAGTGTTTTTTTACTTTCACAAGTTTTATTAGAACCCAGTCCAGTGTTTTTCTTCAACCTTCTAAACTAACAAGCTGAGTCATTTGAAAAAACACCACTGTTTGTGCTTTCATTCACACAGCATACCTGAAATAATTTGGAAAAATCAAGTTAGACTTACCGGTAACTTGTTTTCCAGGAGTCTTTCAGGACAGCACCTTGAGAGAGCGTGGCTCCACCCACTTGACAGGAAACACACCTCCACCAAACTTTAAAAGGAGGCTCCTTCCCACTTATCAGTAGTAGTAGAGAACCTCCGGCCCAAGCTGGAACACATAATCAGAATATGGTTAGTCACAGCATAGTAATTTAATACAATAAGGGCGGGTTGCTGCTGTCCTGAAAGACTCCTGGAAAACAAGTTACCGGTAAGTCTAACTTGATTTTTCCCTTAACGTCTTTCAGGACAGCACCTTGAGAGGATAACAGAGACTTACCCACTTAGGGAGGGACCACAGCCTGCAAGACCTTTCTGCCAAAAGCCTGTTCACTGGCTGACAGAAGATCCAGCCTGTAATGACGGACAAACGTAAGGTAACTTGACCACGTAGCCGCCCTACAAATCTGATCTGGGGTGGCACCAGCCATTTCTGCCCATGTAGTGGCCTGAGCCCTGGTAGAATGTGCTTTAATTCCCAGCGGGGGAGAGAGCCCCGACTGAGAGCAGGCTGCTAGAATAGCTGATTTAAGCCATCTAGCTATAGACCCCTTAGAAGCTTGTTGGCCCTTCTTTTTACCCGAAAAAAGTATAAATAGAGAATCCGAGGATCTAAAGTTACTTGTTACCTCCAGATACTGTAATAACGTCCTTCTTACATCCAAATTGTGGAATTTGCCTTCTTTTTCCCCCGAAGGGTTAGAGCAAAAGGTTGGCAGGATGATCTCCTGCGACCTATTGTGTGCTGACGCTACCTTTGGCAAAAAACCCAGATCGGTTTTAAGTACAATCCTATCTGTGTAGATAGTTAAAAAGGGTCTCTTAACAGATAGGGCGTGCAGCTCACCAATTCTCCTTGCTGACGTTATTGCAACTAAGAACAAGGTCTTAAGAGTAAGATTCCTTAGAGAGATTCCTTGTAGTGGTTCAAAAGGTTCCTTTGTAAGGGCTTGCAGGACCACTGATAGATCCCAATTGGGAAAGTGCTTAGCCGGAGCTGGTCTAGATCTGGTAAGTGCCTTGAAAAATCTTATAACCAAGGGCTCAGAAGAGATTGGTCTTTCTAGAAATACTCCCAAAGCAGCTACTTGAACTTTAAGGGTGCTGACTGACAATCCCTTGTCTGCCCCCTCTTGAAGAAATTCCAAAATTGACACTAAATTTTTTACTTTTCTCTTAGTCAAATGACAAAAAGAGTTGAAGACCTTCCAATATTTAGCATAGATTTTTCTGGTCACTATCTTCCTACTGGAAAGTAAGGTAGTTACCAAGGGTTGTGACAGACCTTTGTTTCTTAACAACTGCTCCTCAGAAACCAGGCCGTGAGGCTTAGACTGGCCACTCCCGGATGCTGTATTGGACCCTGTAGGAGCAGGTCCTGCCGGAGAGGCAGCCGCCAAAATGGTTTGACTGCCATCTGTAGAATGGTGGAAAACCATGCCCTCTTTGGCCAAAATGGAGTAATTAGGATTACTGCCACCTTCTCCCTCTGTATCTTCCTTAACACCAACGGGATAAGTTGGAAAGGAGGAAATGCGTAACCCAGATGGAAGATCCAGGGCTGGATTAACGCATCTGTCCCCTGGGCCTTGTCGTTTCTGTGAATAGAGAAAAATACCGGGAGTTGCGTATTTTCCTGTGACGCAAATAGGTCTATTTGCGGTTGACCCCAGGCCCTGGTAATCATTGCAAAGATTTCCGGATTCAGGCTCCATTCTGACTCCTGAATCCGCCTTCTGCTTAGATAATCTGCCACTACATTTAAGGTGCCTTTGAGGTGGACTGCTGATAAGGACCGAACATGCTTTTCTGCCCAAACCAGGATCTTTGAAGCTAGCAACTGAAGTGTTTTGCTTCTTGTACCCCCCTGTTTGTTTAGGTAGGTTATGGTAGTGGCGTTGTCTGAGAGGACCCGGACATGAGAACCTTGAAGGATAGGAGAGAAGGCATCTAAAGCTAAGGCGACTGCCTTTAGTTCCCTCCAATTTGAGGACCTCTTTGCCTCTGTCCGAGACCACATTCCTTGCGCGAAGTCTTGGTCTAAGTGAGCTCCCCAACCCCATACACTGGCATCTGTCGTTACCACTTTTTCTATTGGAAATGACCAGAGCAGGCCTTCTGACAGATTCTCCTGTCTTCTCCACCACCAAAGTGATCTCTTGACTTTGGTGGGTATCTTTACTTTTGCTTCCAGAGATTCTGACCTGTGATTCCATATTCTCAGGAGAAAGCTCTGGAGAGGCCTGAAATGTAACCTTGCCCATTGAATGGCTGGTATGGTTGCGGTTAGGGTTCCTAGGGATGACATCACTTGTCGGACTGATAATTGCTGGCTTGCCTGCAAGGACGCTACCACCTTCTGGACTTTCCCTTCTTCTCTTCTGGGAGAAAAATCTTTTGTTCCCTTGAACAGATCTGATACCCCAGGAATAGTATTTTCTGGGCTGGAACGAAATTTGACTTCTGCATATTTATGATCCAACCCAGGGTTTCTAGATGACCTCGGGTCTTTCCGAGGTTGTCTAGCAGTCTTTCCCGGAATTACCGCAATCCCCTGCATGCGAAGAGGTGCAAGCGCTTCTGCCATTATTTTTGTGAATATTCGTGGGGCAGAAGACAGGCCAAAGGGGAGGGCCCTGAATTGCAAGTGCAGAACCTCTTTTCCCAAATTTATCGCCAATCTTAGGAATCTTTGGGACTGCGGGGCTATAGGGATATGCAGATAGGCATCTCGAAGGTCTATTGATGCCATAAAGCATTCCTTCGTCAATAGATTCTTGACCGTGAAGATGGAGTCCATACGAAACCTTTTGTATTGGACTGATCTGTTCAGCGGTTTCAGGTTTAGTATTAACCGAAAATCTCCGGATGGTTTATCAGGAATATACGGGAATAAAATCCCTGATAAAGCTCCCCCTGTGGGACGTAAGTCATAACCCCCTGACTTATCAGATCCTTTAATAGGCTCTTCATTGCCAGGGATTTTGTTACATCTCTTGGAAGATTTGTCACCAAGTACCTTTCTAGGGGGAGATCTGAAAATTCTATATTGTAACCCTGGGCTAGCATATTCAGAATGTACTGGTTTTCTGTTATGCTTGCCCAATAGGGGAGAAAGTCTTGTAGTCTTCCCCCTACCTGTAACCGACTGTCATTGCGTCTTGTTGGCTGACGCAGGAGGATGGAAAAGGACATTTCCTCTGCCCTTACCCCTCTGCCCTGACCAGCTTTTCTTTTTCTCTTGAGACTTGTTCTGTTCCTGAGCCCTTTGAGGACGAAAAAACCGTTTGACTGGTTGTTTCTTCTTTTTGACAGGAAAAGATTTCTTTTTATCTGCAGTCCTGTCCAGAACTGAATCCAAATCAGGGCCGAACAGTAAGTCTCCTAGAAAAGGGACCCCGCATAATTTGTTTTTAGATGCTGTGTCCCCTTGCCAAGTCTTTAGCCATAAAGCCCGTCTAACCGAATTAGCAAGGGCTGCCGCCTTAGCTGTCATCCTGATAGACTCTGCTGAGGCATCAGAGACATAGGCTACGGCTGCTGAGAGGGTAGAAAAGGAGTCAAGGATTTCTTGCTTAGGGGAATCTGCTATTATATGAGCTTTAAGCTGATTTACCCAATACTCCAAGTTCCTGGAGATGCAAGTAGTTGCCATTGCTGGCTTAAGGTTGCCCATAATGGATTGCCAAGTCCGCTTGAGCTGTTGATCCATTTTTTTATCCATGGGGTCTTTTAAGATCCCCATGTCCTCAAATGCTAGATCAGTAGATCTTGACACCTGAGAAAAGGCTGCATCAAGTTTTGGAACCTTATTCCAAAGAGCTGCTGGGTCTTCATCAAAAGGGAACCTTCTCTTATGAGCCCTAGAGAAAAATGGTTTCCTATCAGGGTCAGTCCATTCTTTTCTGATTGTTTCAGAAATCACTGCATGGACTGGAAAGGTACGGGACTTAGACTCACTAAGCCCTGCATACATCTTGTCATGTAAAGACATCTCCTTATGCTCTTCCTCAAGGCCTAGAGTAGCATAAATAGCCTTTAAAAGGCCATCCACCTGATCCAAAGACAATTTATACTTGGAAGACATATTTTCCAGCTCATCACTATCCTCATTCGATTCATTAGAATGGGATGGGGAAAGCCCTTCCCGGTTCAGAGGACCCATTTCCGCCTCTACTGCCGGGACTAACAGTGAGCCTTGAGAGGACTGTGAGGTAGTGGGCTGACTTGCAGATGGATAGGTGAGTGAGGATCTGAAGGATTGAATGGTAGCATCCAATTCCTTTTTGGCAGATGCGATTAGATCACTGCATGCGGAAGTGGTTTCTTCCCTCACCAAGGAGTCAATACATGCTTGACATAAAGCCTTTTTCCAGCCTTCATTTAACTTAATTTTGCATGAAGGACATTTCTTTCTAATCCCAGGGTCAGAGCTCTTGGCCTGCCATGATAAGGGAAAAAAGAGAGAAAAAAGACAAACCATCTTTTAGAGTCAGCCTGATTACTCAAGGTTGCTCACCACAGGTGCACAGTGAGAAAACCTATCAGACTCATGTGCCCTGACAGGCCCCTCCGCCACCAGGGGGAAAAAATACCCTCAAACTTCACTAACATTTAGAGAGAAGAGGGCTAGAGAGAGACCCCACAGTAAAGCTGAGCAGAAACTACAGTCTGCTCCTTACCTGGGCCTTGCTGGTGCCTGTGCCTGTTCCACTCGCTGCGGTTCCTGAATCCATGCTGAGGCAGCAGCGTGATGCCTGTGGCGAAAACGCCGGTTCCGGACTCCAATAGCACCTGTGCGCCGGACCGGAACCGGCAATAAATAGGCACCAGACCTATTCCTCCCTCCTCCCCCTGCGCTTCCGGCGGAAATGACGCCTGGCGCCTGCTCCATGGATGCCGCCCCACTTCCGGATACCTCACATCCGGCGGATGCAGTCCTCTGACTGCCCTTCCCAAGATGGCGGCGGCGTCAGGGAAAAAACATGTGCAGGCAAGAAAAAAAAAAACAAACAGAAATGCCTGACATGCCTGACGCCCCTGCCTGGGAGCAGCAATACCCGGAGCAGTCCTGGCTCTCCCCGAGCACTGACGAGGGAGAAGGAGCCCATCCACCCGGCACCCGTAAGCCTGTGGAAAATGGGAGGAATCGGCTCTCCTGAGGTAGGTAAAAATAGTGGAGTAGGGAGCCTGTTCTCTCAGGACAGAACCTTGAGAGCTCCAAACTCCCACATGTGTTCCCGCCGGAGGAAACACATAAACTGATGATAAGTGGGAAGGAGCCTCCTTTTAAAGTTTGGTGGAGGTGTGTTTCCTGTCAAGTGGGTGGAGCCACGCTCTCTCAAGGTGCTGTCCTGAAAGACGTTAAGGGAAAAACACTTCTTACCTTTCTAGGCATTTGGAGCAAGCCCCAGGCAGACTGCAAGCTAATGGGAACAATTTGAAATGAGAGAACTCCTTTGCCACCACTGACAAAGGGGAACATCACAGGGTTTCCCTTATTGAACACAGAAGCCAAGCTTTTAAATTAACCCTTTATAAAAGGCATTGTTCAAACCTATTTTATAACTGATCAGATCTGTCAACACATGACAAGACAGCGTTAGTTTTATGTATTTTGGGAGGGGCGTGGCTTGGCGCGCGGAGAGGATGACAGCAGACTAGACAAGCTCCGCTAAACCCTCGGCTCCTTCAGCAGAAACGGCACCGATAAAAGCAGCAAAGATGAGCAGACTCACACGCCACAACTCCGGGAACCACCCTTGCCGCTCTGCACCCTTATTCGGCTCGAGAAGTATCCCTGACATCTTTAAAACTCAACCCTGGAGCCTCAAGGCCAAATCCAAGATGGCCCAGCCTCGTGGAGACGATGAGTTCAGTGAAGACTTACAGTATGAGGACGAGGTAAGGGATACCCCAGCTTCTGAGCTCCCACTTACCCTCACTGCAATGATGAAAATAGCGGCTGACATTAAGGGCACCCTCTTTTCTGCCATCGCGTAACTAAAGGCATATGTACTTTCACTGTCAGAGAAAATGGAGGGGGTAGAGAAAGTGGGCTCAAGGAGAGATAAAGCCATTGCACGCCTAGATAAAAATCACTGACTCCCACTCTGTGTCTCATTGAGATGAATCGCTAGTTGGAGGATTTCGACAACAGGGGGAGAAGGCACAACATAAGGGTGAGATGTGTCCCGGAGTCGATTGAACCAGGCAATATACCATCTGCCCTGCAGTACGTGTTTAATGAGCTGCTAGAGCGCCAAACAGACACACCGAATTTGACCGGGCGCACAGGGCTCAGAGCAAGGCCGGCTGACACAGATCCCCCACGGGACATAATTTGCTGCTTGCCCAACTTTAAACTAAAAGAGGATATTATGGCTAAAGCACAGCGAAATGAACGCATTACATTCAATGACACAGATACTCATATCAGGACATTTCTCCCATTACCCTGAACAGGAGAGCACTGCGCCCCCTGCTGGAGACGCTGCGCAGACAAAATATACCTTACAGATGGAAATTCCCCTTTGCTCTAAATGCGACTTTCCAGGGCAAACAAATATTTTTGCGTACGCTAAACGATCTACACGACTTTTGCCAGGATTTGTAGATACCACCTATTGAGTTACCGGAGTGGTACGGGGAATTCCGCAACCCGCAGGCAGTGCCTGATGCTCAGGTTTCACCCCATGCTACCCCTACTAAACCCCCACACAAGAGAGGGAAATTCCAGAAGCAACATGTTCCAGGTCCTAGTTCCACGGCGAAGCGCCTTAATGCTGCCAGGGCCTTACATCCTGACTCAGGTCCAGAGTGAGGAGGACAAGCAAGGCTGATGGTTCTACAACTTTCTAGACAATACGGGAACAAGATTACAGTGTGAGTAAGGTTACATGGACTCATGTAAGCAGCTCTGCACGATAAATCATTCACCAGAGGAGATCTTACTTTACTGCTCTACTGGATACTGTTTTATTGGTTATTTTGCATTTTTTCTCTTTTTTGAATGGAGACTTGATTCCCCACTCAGGCTGTTCCACAGGTTGGCAGAAGGGGGACTAGCTGCTTCCATAATCAGAACCGGATGTAGGGGACTTTCAACAAACCCTACAGGCATGAGGTATGACGATCGTGCAGCATTGACAGAGAAAGATCCATGTGTGTTAATGTTCCTACTTCGGACTGTGGTTCCTAGCTTGGTGTATACTCGTGCAAATGTGGATCCACCCCGAGCTTATAATGCATGGAAACTGTCCCCACACTGTCATCTCATACTACGGAAGGAAGGTTTATCACATGACAGACAACGCACCTCAGGTGCTCTATAAATTTCTCACCTGCCATTACCTTCCAAGTCTGATTATACAAAAATTGAGATACCCTGAGTCTATAAAAGATTGCTTACATAATGTGTTTATTGAATAACTCATTGGAAAATAGAAATTAAGTTTACATGTTTGAGTAACTGGTTTTAACTTTATACAACCCCCTTTTTTGGGGTGACGGTTGCGGTTTATAATTAATGTTATACATTTAGCGGTGTTATTACAGGAGCGGGGGGTTGAAGGGCGTTCTGTATCATTAGTAGTATATTACCCCAGACTTCTAAACTTTACCAAGTAAGCGATTGCAAACACAACTCTGATCGCACCTCCCACTTCCCCCACAGTGGGTGCCGAGAGGCGGGTGCATAGGCGACACCCCCCTTTGTAGGGTTTTCGCAGGTGTGCACGCTCAAGGCCCCAAGGTTTACAGATTCCTCTAGGGGCTGCTGCTTAGAGGCAAATTACTAAATATACAGGCCCCACTCTCTTAGTGTCAGAAAATGGGACCACTTTTTTCTTTGGGTTTTTTTTTTTTCTTTTTTTTTTCTATTTCTTTTTCCTCTCGTCACACCCCCTGCGCCTCTTCCCGTTTTTGGGTTTTGGACCGTAGCATCACTAGTGACAACCTCAACCAACATGATTTACTCCTCTGAGTAAGAACCCCACAGTAATATCTCACAATGTGAGAGGACTAAATATCCTCCAAAAGCGCACATAATTACGTCATCTTAGGAGGAAGAAGCCGGCCTTTGTTTTCTTTCAAGAAACACACTTTAAAGCGAACTCCATTCCTAAACGGATAGCTACTTTACTAAGGCATATCATGCCACTAGCGCAGAATCTAAGACGAAAGGAGTATCGATCTTGATTGGGAAAAACTCGGGCTTTGAGCTCACCCAACAAATAGAAGACCCAGAGGGCCGGTATCTCCTTCTCAGGGGGACCATTGGGAAACTCCCAGTTACTCTAGCGAGTGTATATTTTCCAAATACTGCGCATGCAACCTTCTGCCAAAAACTGATTGATGAGCTTACGTGGTTTGCCTCTGGATGCATAATCCTTGGGGGGGGGCTTTAATGTCCCATTGGACCCCCTCCAGGACACCTTTAACGGCAGATCATCCTTATCCTATCGCATAATTAAAAAAATTAGAACTGCTTAACAAATTAACGTTAAAACACACATGGCGAGTAACGCACCTCCAGGAGAAGGATTACACTTACTTCTCCACAGTACACAAGTACTCCCGCATAGACTTTGTGTTTATAACACAAAGGGACTTAAACATTATGAAGGGGGCACATATAGGAACAAGGACGATATCAGACCACACCCCGACCTCTCTGACCCTACAACTTCAAAATACACCCAAAAGACAGGGTAACTGGAGACTCAATTCAACCTTGCTGACAGATCCTGTGACTCTAGAACCTATAGCGGAGGCTATAAAAGACCTATTTCAGAGATAATTCTACAGAAGAGATTTCACACATTACAGTGTGGGAGGCCCACAAGTGCGTACTTAGGGGAAGACTCAAAAGCCTAGCTTGACTGAAAAAAAAAAAAAAAAAAAAAAAAACGCAGAGAAGGAATTACAAGTCATCTTAGAGTACAGAAGCTGGAAACCCAACATAAAAGATCGTCGGCAATTAAACTGGCCGAGGAGCTTTTAATTGCACGTAAAGAATTGCAGGAAAAAATTAGATATACAAGCAAAACATATATTATTCTTTCGTAGAGGCTTCTTCTATGAACATGGTAACAAAAATAGTAAATACCTAGCTAGGGCCCTAAGGGATATTCGCACGACCAACACTATTACACAAATCAAAAATAGAGAAAAACTGATACACGCCACAGACCAAATTGCTGTGGAGTTCCATGGGTTTTACACGAAATTGTATAACCTTCCTCCTTCACATAAGCCTGCGGCAGTAGAGGGACCTAGATCCCAGATTATAGCACAATATTTAACACAAAGTGGCTTACCTAGTGTCGCAGAGGTGGATGCAATGGAAATTGACAGACCGATAGAGCTTATGGAACTCTTGCAGGCGATCAAGTTTTTAAAATCAGGGAAGAGCCCGGGCTTAGATGGTTTTACAGCCATTTATTATAAGACATTTTCACACCTACTAGCGAAACCCTTACTACAGGCCCTGAATTCTCTATCGACCCCCCAAAATCTGCCACCCACCTTTAATACGGCACATATAACGGTAGTCCCCAAACCCGGCAAGGACCCCAACATCTGCTCAAGTTACAGGCCAATATCCCTGCTTAACTTGGATATGAAACTCCTGTCTAAAATTATTGCAACAAGAATAGGTAGATTTCTACCAGATATCGCTGGCCCAGATCAGGCGGGGTTCATGCCGGGGAGAGAGGCTCGTGATAATGTTATTAGGTAATGAATCTCATTCACTCCCTTAGAGGGAACTCGGTAGGGGGCCTTCTCCTATCCACGAATGTGGAGAAGGCCTTCGATAGAGTGGCGTGGGATTACATGTTCGCAGTATGCGAGCACGTAGGATTCCAGACCAACATGCTGACGTGGATTTCGACGTTGTACCAGAACCTGACAGCCAGATTAAAAATAAATGGTTCTCTTTCAGAGCCGGTACAGATACACAACGGCACGAGACAGGGTTGCCCTCTGTCCCCAATCCTATTTATTCTCACCTTAGAACCCTGTATACGCACAATAAATGGGAACTTATCGGTCAAGGGATTATCCCTGGGTCACACATGCCATAAAATAGCCGCTTATGCGGATGACTTATTGTTTGTTGTCACACAACCGCACACGTTGATCCCCAATCTCTTGAAAGATTTTGAAATTCTTGGATACATCTCCAATTTCAAGATCAATTTTGAAAAGTCAGAAGCACTCAATATCTCTCTAAACCCTAAGCAGCTCCATGACACTAAGTCCAACTGCCCTTTTAAATGGGTAGATTCCAGACTCAAGTACCTAGGGATTTGGCTCACACCTGAATTCGATGGCCTTTACTGACAAAACTTCCTCCCCTTCTTACACAATCTAAGACGGGACCTTCAACTTTGGAACCTCAAACCGCTGTCGTGGTTTGGGAGAACGGCAGCAATAAAAAGGACGGTCTTGCCCAGGGCACTATATTTGTTCTATACACTGCCTATTAGGTTGCCTAAAAAAGTTCTTTTCAATACTAAACACTACACTGAGAGACTTTATCTGGGCCGGGAAGAAATCACGCATAAGTATGAAAACACTGACGACCCCAAAAGCAGAGGGAGGGATCAACCTTCCACATTTTAAACACTACTATTATGTGGCTCATTTGGTACGCATTCTAGATTGGAACTGCCACGCCTCTAAGGCTTGGGTGGGTATAGAAAGCCTACAGACTGAGATACCCCTGAGATTTCTGCCATGGGGCCCAACCACCTAACTTAGATCTACATCCCACAATAGGCCCGACAATGGCAGTCTTTCAGACTGTTTCACAACTTTTCTTGTACAAAGGATTTTATTGATCAAATAAGTCAACATATCAGTACAAATAGACAATGAAAGACACATTATGTGTACATGTTCCGGTAAATTATAAACTGACAATTATAATGATCTAGAATACTAGAATCTGTGACAGATCATCAGATTACATTTGGCTTCATATAAAATCAGCATACACTGGTACTCATGACGAGACACTAGGGTCCGCCACATTGCTAAATATAGTTGTAGGACTTATTGTAATGTTTATAGTACGAACACAGAACAAAAAGATGAATGTAGGATATGACTCAATAATGCGTAAAGAAAAGTAACAAATACTCACAGGATAATACACAATATGTGTCTGAGCCCGACAGGGTGAGGCCTGTGGGCTATAAGGGGTTAAGGAGGAGGGTAAAAAGGAGGGATTATAGGGGGTAGGACCTGAAAGAGAGTGAAATAAGAGTATAGAATATAGATGTAGAAAGGGGGAAAATATCGGGGAAGGGGAAAAAAAAAAAAAAGAAGGGAAAGGGTAGTCCACGGGGTGGGGAGGATGGAGACATACTAGAGGGGGAGTAGAATGGATTCAAACCGGGAGGGGTGGGAATATGTTACCCACGGTTGCCAAATCCAAAGAAGTTTATCATGCGTGTCTGATGCCACGGCCGTCAGCTTTACATTAACCATGATATCATTTATGCGGTTTTTAACTGCCTTGATGCTGAGAGCCGGGGTTTTCCAGGCCTTTGCTGTGGCTAATTTAGTTGCAGTAAAAATATGGGATGCCAGTTGGCGTTCTGGTCTTAGCAATTCTATGATTGGTTTCCCCAAGATCGCTTTAAAAGGATCTCTTTTTATATTAGTATGGAAGAGGTTGCGAAGCAATGCATAGACTCTGACCCATAATCTACAGACCCTGGGGCACTGCCACCAAATGTGTGCCATCGTACCCTCCTGGGTGTAATACCATCTATACAGTACTTTGTAGGCATTTTCCAAAAAAAGTACGTTTTTGGAACACTTGGACAGTGTGATAGTCATGGCCTGCCAGTCCTCTGGGTCCAATCTCTTCCCCAATTCTGCCTCCCACTGAAGGTGGTATGGTCGCAGGGGTGGTCTTTTGGAGCGTATTATAGCTGTATACATTAAAGTAATCAAACCCGAGGACTGGGGGTTGCGATCTACAGAGGCTTTCGAAGGGAGTTAACGTATAGGGGGTTGATTGAGATTTTGTGAGGGTGTGGAGGAAATGACAGATTTGTATATAGCTGTAGTGCTCCCTAAGGGGGATATTATAGGAGGAGCGTAAGACTGCAAACGGGATGATCTTAGTAGGGGTAAGCATGGAGTGGACATCAATAAGGCCATTATCGGTCCACCACGTAAATTGCAATGGATTATCGCGTCCAGGAGGAAATAGTGGACATTGAAAAAGGCGCAACAGGGGGAGGTGAGGAGATATCAAGCCCGCCGAATATTTAACTGAGTCCCATAAACGAAGAGAGTGGGCCAGACATGGACCAATAGTGGTTGGACGATGGGCTTGAGGGAGCCATGGGAGGGAGGCTAGTGGTATCGGATGTGTATCCATCATATCAATAGTGGCCCAAAGTGGCATTTGCGGTTTCTCATGAAGATGAGATAGTGGGGCAATAGCCGCTGCCGTATAATAGGCCTGAAGGTTGGGTACTGAGAGGCCACCGTTGATCCTATGAGCATACAGCACCTGCCTTTTAATGCTGAGTTTTATGGAGCCCCAAATAAATAGCATAATTTTGTGTTGATGTATACGGAGAACATATGAAGGGACCTGGACCGGTAAGACTCGAAAGTAATATAGCAACTTTGGGAGATATGTCATACGGATGGTTGCAATCCTTCCGAACCAGGAGTAAAGCATAGCCATCAGTTTACGAAACAGTAATGGATAATTGGCTTGATATAGGTCAGAGTATTTTGGAGTGAGCCGAATCCCAAGGTAGGGTAACGCTTCCAACCATTGGAAGGGAAATGTGGATTGTAGAGTCCCCAACTCAGAGGGGGATAGGTTGATTGACATTGCTCTGGATTTAGTAGGGTTGACTGATAGGCCCGAGAAGGTGGCAAAAGTGTCTAAAAGTGAGAGCAAGTTCGGGAGGGAGATTATTGGTTTAGTGATGGTCAGCAGGATGTCATCCGCGAATAATGATAACTTGTGTGAAGTGCCCGCCACCTCTACTCCCGCTATGTCCGGGTGAGATCGGATGGCCTAAACCAAGGGTTCCAGTGCCAGAATAAATAAAAGTGGGGAAAGTGGGCAGCCTTGGTGGGTAACCCTTTTAATAGGAAAGATAGTTGACTCAAACCCGTAATATTTCACCTTGGCTTGAGGGGAGTCATAAATGGCAGAAACCCACCGCATAAACGAGGTACCGAATCCATAACATTTAAGTACCTGTCTCAAGTAGGACCACGACAGTGTGTCAAAAGCTTTATTGATATCTAATGACAAAAAAAACATTGTTTCTAGGGACCTGTTATGCACAATATGCTGTATTTGGAGGAAGCGTCTTATAGCGTCCCCCGCCTGTCTTCTTGGAACAAAGCCCACTTGATCTTTTATATTAAACGTGGTAAGTAGTAATTGAGGCGGTTGGCCAGGATTTTGGTTAAAATTTTTATATCAATGTTAATTAGTGAAATTGGCCGGAAGTTAGCTTACGATGAATAATCCCTGTCAGGTTTAGGGATCATAACAACGTTGGCAGTCAGCAAATTGGGTGTAAATGGGCGACCATTCTTAACTGAGTTATACATATTTGTTAGGTGAGGGGCAAGGACATCTGCTATTTTCCTGTAATAAAGTGCCGTAAAGCCATCTGGGCCGGGTCTTTTACCCACCTTCAATTCCTTGATACACTGGAGGACTTCCGGGACTTGTATGTCTCGATCCATCAGAGATGTGTGGGATTCAGACAGGGAAGGTAGTGATGGGTTTGCCAAAAAGGCATCAAGGCCTTGAGAAGAATGCTCGGGTTCAGAATATAATTTAGTAAGGCGATACCGGAATTCTTCCAGAACTCGCTGGGGGTTGCCTGTAAGAATATTGTGACGGGTATGTAATGTAATGGGAGCAAACTTGGGTGCAAAGGTTCGCAGTCTATTAGCCAACATTGCACTTGGTTTGTTAGCTTTGACATACCATTTTTGTCGGGCCCAACGTAAAGTGCATTCCGCCTCGTCAGTCAAACATAAATCAAGCTCTGTGCAGGCCTTATCTAAAAGTTTGCGGTTAGCAGGGATAGGGAATTGTTTGAAGGTCATTGTCAATGCCTCCAACTCATGACGTGCCTGTGCCCTCTCCCTTTTGCGTTTGGACGCTAAGCGTATAATGTAGCCCCGTAGCACTGCCTTATATGCTTCCCAAAAAATAACAGGAGACGACACTGATCCTGAGTTAAAGTTAAAATATTCTGGGGGGGCGTGGCCTGAGGAGCTATGGAGTAGGACGCTTGCAGTGAGTGCTCCGCTTGCCCACAATCCTGTAACAGCCATCCTGCTCTAATCCTACCAATCCTGCCAGAAAACTACACCCCAACAGGCCTATCCCGTCTCCTGCATGGCCCTTGGTGCTGCTTGGCTGCCTAGAGCGCTGCCCGAGGCCGCAAACACCGGATCGTTCCACCCTGGGGCTTGCCTGTAGGATAGTCCCCGGCTTCGGCCTAGTGCTTGGAGCGGCGGCTATTTTGCTCCACCCGGCGTCGGCTCCTTTCCATCTCCCAGACATACCAAGCTCCCCCGAGACTGATCTCTGCCTGCCTCGGTCCCTGGATTGCCTGTGGCCGCCAGCGCAGAGCCTCTGCACCCTGCACCAGCTGGTAGGACGGCCCGCGGCTCCGGCCTGGTCCTCGGAGCGGCGGCCATCTTGCTACACCCAGCAACGGCCCTATTGGTCCTCCTGGCCTGCCTGGCTCCCTAAAAGACTGACCTTCACCTGCCTGGGCCTCCGGATCTCCTCTAAAAGTGTAGCACCTTCTTTATCCAGTGGCACAGCACGTGGCTCTGGCCTGGTTCCTAGATCGGCGGCCATCGTGCTTCACCCACAGTGGGCTTGTGCGGGTGCTGCTGCAGGTCTCCCTGATCACCTGAGCCCAGTTTCTCCCTTCCACAACCACATCTTGAAGCCTTTACTGTGCAGCTCTGGAACGGTGGCAAGAAGAGATTCTTGAAGATTCGGCCTGGTAAGCGGCGGCCATACTTGTTCACCCAAGAGGCCCGCTGGTCATCTCTGGACTATGTCTCCGCTGAAAAAGACTTCCGAGGCTGCTGACAAGCTTGCCAAGTACCGCCGCCTTGAGGGAGAGCAACAGGCTAAGGATGGCGCTGGTCCCTCTCTGGACACGGAACATTCTACGGTGGCCACAAACAAGGTACTCGATGCTATTGCCCTTTGCCAGAGCACGCTTACAACCAAAATCGAGGAAGTCAAAATCGATGTGTCCCTTATCCGACAGGACCTCGCTACCCTGCGGGACCGCGTGGCAGAGACGGAGACACGCATTAGAGCAGAAGACATCTTGCACCCCCTACAACATACTACTGATGAGGTGCGCCGCCAGCTTCAACAGATTAGTGCAAAACAGGATGATATGGAAAATCGCCTCCGGAGATGTAATCTCCGATTCATCGGCCTCCCTGAGACTGCTGAGGGCAACGGCGTGGCAAGTTTCCTTGAAAACCTCCTGACATCCACCTTCGGCAGAGATGCATTTTCGGTAATGTTTGCGGTGGAAAGAGCTCAATCAAATCCCTGCTTGTCCTCCTCCAGGGGCTCCACCGCGTACCCCAATAGCGAAATTCCTTAACTTCAGGGACCGCGACAAGATCCTCCGCCTGACCAGAGAGAAGAGGAATATCCCCCACACCAACACACAGGTGGCTGTATTTCCGGACTTTTCCAATGAGGTACGTCAAAGATCCAAGTTCCAGGATGTTAAACGACGCCTCCGAGTACTACACCTCAAATACGCTATGCTATACCCTGCAAAGCTCCTTGTGGAATGTGGGGGCCGAACCCACTTCTTTGAAGACCCTGAGTTAGCATCCACTTGGATTGATCAGAGATCGCCGAGACTGAGTGCAACACCTTGCCTATAAGCTGTGAGTACTTTGCTTTTCTCCCCCCTGCTCCCCCCTGTACCCGCAATATCATCCAATGCTGTACTGCTGAGCCCCTCAGTAGGCACATCGCATGTACATATCCTTTGCTGGAACTGGGGGATGGATTTGCAAATCCTTTTCAGCCCTATACTGGAATTCAGTGTACCTACCGTCTCCGGGTGACCTCGTTGACTCATGATCCCCACTTCCCCTATACCTAAGAGATGCCTGTGGAGGACAGTAGATCGAACGCCACTAATTGTTACTTTACTTTATCACCCTGATGGCAAGCGGAGCCCCCCCCTGCACGGCTGTAATGGCGCTGCACCTCTGTGGCTCCTACACCTCATGTGCTTCTCAGAGAAGAAGTCGCCCCCCTAGTGTTTATGTGAATTTTTTCATTCCCCGTTTCACTGGATTCTTTTTCCCCTAGTTTTTTTTCTCTTTCATATGGGTATCTATGCTCCTCTGAAATTAAGTTTCTTCCCTCCGGGGGGGCGTGACCGGATGCTGGAGTGAGAGGAGGGGCGAGTGAACTTCCCCCAGCCCGATGCCTCCGTGCTCATCGGAAACTATTCCAGCGTTCTGACCCGGCTGTTTGAGCTCTCTCCCCCCACAGAACTCGGCGTCTGCCCAGCTGCTCGGCTCCCCTGTCCCTGCCTGTCCCGGAGTGCGACGCCGGAACACCAACCCAGCCGCTCGGGAGAAGCCGCAGATCAGAGCCCTCGGAGTGGGGAGGAGGAGCTCGGGCTATCTGCTTGGAGCGGTTGCCTGGGCAACGGCTTCGGCACTAGCGGGAGGAGGCGGCGGGAACGGCGCGCGTCATCAGTGAAAGGAGCCACCATTAGGAGCGTCCCTGTGCTGCCCAGGTACTCGGCAGCGTTAAGGTACCAACTTCTGTGGCTATATCAGTGGCTGTATCAGAGGCGGACTGTCTCTCCCCTCTCCCCAAGGATCAGTTTACTGCCACGGACGAGGGGGGGGTGGAGGCACAGGCGGGTTCAGGCAGCCCGATACATTGCTATCCAACGATCTGTTCTTGGGCTCAGGCAGGCTTGAGCAGCCTGTTACACTACCACACAGTGATCTGTGTCTATTTGGGAGAAGATACTTCTTGACGGCTGGTGGAGGGTTGCATCAATAAGATAGATGCTAACCTTTCGCTACACTATATAATTCTAACAGCGTTGAAACACCTGCTATTTCAGACTGGACAAGTATCCTAGTGGCAGCTGCAAATTAGAAGGACACTACTGGGTCTGAGATAGCACTGAGTGAAGAGAAGAGGAGTAAGGGAAGAGAGAAGAAGGAAGGGGGGGGGGGGGGGGGGAGTACTAACCCCACGAGCGGCTAAACTCTTTTATACACTCCCCCGGCTCATATAATAAGCCATGACTACGAAAAAGGGAGAGGAACTGCAACAACAGGATAACACTGGCTCCCAGGCAGCAGCGGCCAAACTGGGAAAATTTGCGCACCCCTCTACCTCATCACCATCTAAAAACACTCAGCAGCAGCAGGACAGATCGCATGCGGGGGGGTTCAGGGGACAGGAAGAGCCTAGGAAAAGGACCAGCGGCAATGCACACAATAAAAACGGCGAGTAGTAAAGGCTCTGCGGGTGAGCCCGCGGGATTAGCAACCAGCAATGTTGCTGCGCAAAACGCACCAGCAGAAGCTGAACCCACGCTGAAAGACGTTCTATGTGCTGTCAATTCCTGTAAGGCCTCCCTAAGCGACCTGAGTGACCAGCTGACGGGACTAAAGGAAGAGATAATTAGAGTAAGCCAAGAACTGCAAAGGACTATTACTAGAACAACTGAACTGGAGGAGAGAGTAAGCCAGGTTGAGGACGATTTAACCCCACTGAAACAAGAACTCAAGTCATTAAAAACGCAGATGGGTCTACATAAAGCTAAAATGGAGGAAATTGAAAATAGGTCCCGCAGGAACAACGTGAGGGTGGTAGGCCTACCGGAGCGGTGTGAGGGTCCCCACCCCGAGGAGTTCTTGGAGAAGTGGCTTAGGGGAATATTCGGGACGGAAACCTTCTCTCACCTTTTTGCTATTGAAAGAGCCCACAGAGTGCCAGCTAGGGCCCCACCATCAGGGGGGCATCCCAGGCCAATAATAATGAAGCTTTTTAACTATAGAGATAAGGTAACATTGATGCGTAGGGCCAGAGAGCTGGGGGATATTCTGTACAACGGAGCCAAGATTTTATTTTTCCCCCGATTATTCCCCAGACCTCCAGAAACGAAGGGCTGAATTTAGGGACATTAAGCGTAACCTACGGACTTATAATATAGAATACGCCCTGTTGTATCCTGCATGGCTACGCATCACTGCCCTAGGGTCTACCCACTTTTTCGACACAATAGCAGGGGCAACAAAATGGCTGGAAGATAACAAAACGGACCTGCAGAGCTAAGGGTTAAATAAGGTTATCTAAACCTGGATAGGAAAGGAGGAAAATGCAACTTTTTATTTATTTTTATTTTTTTTCTCTTGCTGTTTTCCTCACAGCAATCAGCAGATGACACGGGGGAGGGGGGAGGGGGGGGGGCACGAGAGATGGAAGCACGGATGAAGGATGTGATCCCACTAGTTATGCATGTTGTTTTGAGGGTCTGGAAGAGGGTTGTGGGTGGGGGGGGAGGGGGGGGATGAGCGCGGTAGTGAGTCACAATGTATTTCTTCAGTATATGTGTGGGGAGTCACTTTTTGTATGGTTGGGAGGGGGGAAAAAGGTCACAAGTGCAGCCCCCAGGGCTAGTCTAATTAGGCAGGAGGGGGGGTCACGAACAAGGGTGGTAAGAAGGGGGACGTATAAAGCTGAAGGTGGGAGGGAAGGGGGGTTCATAAAAATAAATGTAAAGCATATTAGCACAAGCGGTTTGTATTTGCAGTTAGGAAACGCAGGGGGGGGGGGGTCCCTGGATGTGGGGGCCCCTTGTCCCACCCCACCTTTTTTTTTTTTATTCTTTTTTTTTCTCTCTTTCTTGGTCAACACTACCACAGAGCCCACGATAAGTTTGGTATCCACAAACGCACAAATGAAACGCCCTTTCTTCTTGGGCATTTTTTCCTCTTTTTTTTCCTTTTTTGGCCCTTTTGTTATTTTTTTTTTTCTTTTTTCTCTCGCTTCTTTCTCTTAGATGCCTTTTAAAACGCTAAAGATAGGCTCCTGGAACATCAGTGGCATGGGTGATCCCGCCAAAAGGGCAGCAGTATTCTTGGCAATGGAAGCTTATGTCGTTGAACTGGCTTGTCTGCAGGAAACTCACCTCACTAATGATACTAAATTACATGTTCGGAACCACAAATTCCAAGAACAGTATCACTCAGTCTACACCTCATACTCAAGAGGGGTGAGCATATTGGTGGGGAGAGGTATCTCGTTTTCCTGCAGGGAAGCCAGAATAGATGCGCTGGGACGCTATATCTTCTTGAGCTGCGTTGTGGAAAAAGCCTCTGGTGATAGCAAATATTTACATCCCTCCTCCGTTTAAAACAGAGACCGTTTGGACCTGCTGGAGTTTGTGGAAAGCAAGGTAGACGTACCGATATTAGTGGGGGATTTTAATGCAGTTCTGGATAATAAAATGGATCGGTTCCCGCCTATGAACCGGGCGGAAAAGCTATCAGAGGGCCGCTTAGGCAAACTTCTGGAGGAGGTTGGGTGGTGCGACCTATGGAGATCCCACAACCCAAACATCCGACAGTACTCCTGTTACTCAGGGACATACTCTACTCTCTCGCGCATAGACATAGGCAACAGTGAAGCTCTGCAATTAATAGGGAACAGAGTACAAGCCGAGGGGTATCTCAGATCACTCTCCCTTGACCTTGACTCTGAACCTAAACGCTAGATCTAGCCGGAAAAGGTGGACAATAAAACCACTATGGTTGGATTTAATAAGCAGCTCAGTAGAAGTAACCCCTAAATTAAAAGAGTTTGTAACATTTAACTCAGGTACAGCCCCTGTGGGGGTGGTGTGGGATACCTTAAAAGCGTTCCTTAGGGGACTATTACACCAGCAGGTTGTCATAGCAAAGAAAACGTCAAGGGAATGGGAGGAGAGGGCTAGTAGGGAAGCTATGGAATCAGAAGCACAATACGTGGCGGACCCAACCCCTAAAAAACAGGAGGTTTGGCTCAGCAGACAACAAGAGTATAGAGAGGTAATTAATAGAAGAGTAGAAAACAAAAGACTTTTTCAGAAACAAAATTATTTTGGCGAAGGGGAGAAAGTAGGCCGGATGCTGGCACTTATAACCAAGTCTAACCTATCCCCATCGGCCATTTTTTCAATCAAGACACCGGCTGGAGAAATTACTTCCGATCCCGCCGAAGTCCTAGAGACTTTCTCTGCGTTCTATAGGGACCTGTACAGGTCGCGCAGGGGGTCGGACCGGCGCGACATGAATGGGTTTCTAGAAGGGGTAGAGCTGCCCGTGCTATCGGAAAGGGACAGGAGCGAGATGGAGTCTCCCCTGACCCTGGAGGAGTTGCAAAAGGCTGTCGCGGAGCTGTCAGGCCAGAAATCTCCAGGCCCGGATGGATTGCCATTGGAGATCTATAGAAAGTACGGGGAGGTGCTACTTCCGGAGCTTTTAAAAGTACTGGAGCAGACGATTAAGGACGGAAGGTTACCCCCATCAATGTTGGAGGCCGATATAGTGGCGATACCAAAGGAGGGGAAAGACCAACTGGAAGTCACCTCATATAGACCGATATCATTACTGTGTTCGGACGCCAAGATTGTTGCAAGGGTGCTGGCATCCAGATTAAATAAATGTATTGCAAAACTCATGCATCCAGACCAATCAGGGTTCATCCCCGGTCGGTCTACCAGTACTAATATTAGAAGGGCCTACTTGAACCTTCAGGCACCAGCGGAGAATGTGGGTTCTAGAGCCATATTGTCTTTGGACACCGCCAAGGCCTTTGATAGCCTGGAGTGGGAATATCTTTGGTGGGTGCTAGAGAGGTTTGGATTTGGCCCCGTATTTATCAGCTGGTTAAAAATCCTATATAATCACCCAAAGGGAAAGCTTCCCCCTCCAAAGAGGGACGAGACAGGGCTGCCCCTTGTCCCCTTTGCTGTTTGTTTTGGCCATGGAGCCATTGGCGGGAGCGGTGAGATCATCCGAACTGCAGGGTTTTCATAGAAAAGGTGAGGAAGAGAGAATAGCGCTTTTTGCGGACGATGTTCTATTTTTCCTTGGGGACACGACCTCCTCATTGGAGAAAGTAATGCATCTAGTGGAGGACTTTGGAAAATTCTCAGGTCTGACCATCAACTGGGAGAAATCATCGCTCCTGCCGGTCGATCCATTGGCCAACACTATCTCAATGAGCTTACCCCAACTAAGAGTCACGGGAAAAATGAAGTACCTCGGCGTTGTGTTGTCCAAGGACCCCGGTGCGTTTATTGAGGACAACCTGGTCCCTCTCCTATTAAAATTTTTTTAAAAATGCGACATCTGGAGTAGACTCCCTCTATCTGCGGCGGGCCGGGCCAACCTGATCAAAATGGTATGGCTGCCTCAGTTGTTATACCTGCTCCACAACTCCCCAGTGTGGATTGGGGAGAAGTGGTTCCAAAGAATCCAATCCCTTTTTAGGGAATTTGGAAAAAAGGGCAGGCCAGGATAGGCCTACAAAAACTGCAGTGCCCCGTCACGGAGGGGGGACTGGGGGTCCCCCACCTGTTTACCTATTTCCTAGCAGCCCAGTTACAACAACTTGGCGGATGCGCCACTGATGGAGGGGGAGGTAAGAGCGTCCAAATTATCTTACAGGGAAGCCCACATAGTTCATTAGTTGAAGCACTGGAGGCAGACTCATTACAAGGAGAGATTCCGACATTTAAAATGATTACTAGGGTCTGGCAGACAGCCAAGCGAATAATGGGGTATAAAGGAACCTCAGAATACTCACCAATCTGGAACAACAAGAACCTGCGGGAATTATTATCTGTTGATAGGAATAAGTTGTGGGAAAGGAGTGGGATATGCCGGCTGATACAGCTATACGAGCGGGACACCCTGAAACCCTTCGAGGAACTGGAGGCATGAGTACGGGTTGCCAAACCGCATATTTAATAGCTACTTACAGATTAGACACGCCTTGAGCAAGCAGTTTGGAAGGCAACCCCCCACATGGTGTAAGATCCCATTATTACAAACAATAATAAAATCAGAGACCTCCAAGGGGTTAATCACAGTGATATATACCCAACTAATAAAGAAAATAAACACGCAGGTAGGCTTTCCCGGGGGCAGGGACAGGTGGGCGGCTGATGTGGGGGAAATTACGGACACACAGTGGAAAAGGATTCTGGAACTTGGCCCAGAGGTGTCGGTCTCTCCCTCGCAAAAAGCCTCTCACCTGATGCTGCTGCACAGATCTTACTACACACCAAAAAAGCTTTTTATGTTTGGTCGTAGAACCAATGATGAGTGCCCCAGATGTAGAAGTACAGGCGATTTAATTCATATGTTCTGGAGGTGCCCAAAATTAGTCAGGTACTGGTCTGAGCTTTTAAAGAAAATAAACACCACGTTTAAAATTAATCTAGAGTTAGATCCTAAGACCTGTGTGCTGGGACATGTTACTAACGGACTGAGAGACAGGAGCACGGCGGTAGCGGTAGCAAGGTGCCTGTTCCAAGTCAGAAAACTAATTGCACAGTCTTGGCAATCAAGAACTCCCCCCACCCCGGAAGATTGGATTGGAACTGTCAACTCCACAGTGTGGAGTGAAAGAACATTCTACACTAGGTCAGGCAACTACAATAAGTTTGTGAGAATGTGGAACCCGTGGGTCCAAGCAATGCCTTGCCCGTTATCAGTGCTACTCTAGTGTTGAGAATACTTGCCTCCCTACTAACGCGGTGAGGCTGAGTTAGGAGCAGCTTAGAGTTTAGAGCCGAGAGAGAATAATGTACTGAATCAATGCTGGCTACTGTACGTGCCTTGGAAATACGGGGGCTTAATATGGGGGGGGGGGGTGGGTTTACTAGAGAAAAAAAAGTATTAACGCACAAATATGCACAATAGCAAAATGAGGATATGTGGCAAACCGGCTTTGAGAGGCAGGACGTAGGTTATGCACTTTGTATCGCGGCACTACTGTAACTACCTATACACTGAAACGCATATCGTAATACAATACTTAAAAAAAAAAACAAACAAAAAAAAAAACTTCGAAAGGCCACAATGATGTGACTGGATTAGAGACATATATGAATATCATTCTGAAGGCAGTCTCTGGATAAAGTTAACTGACGTGGCAAAAAAAAAAAAAGAAGTTTCTTGCCTCCAACGGGTCCTAAACGTTGGATGTCCCCTGTTGATACCTGGCTATGGGATACTATGTCCGTGCCAAGTTTGGGTGGCATTAGACTGGGAGGGAGGGAAAATGTGGTTATTTTTCTCACACCACCATGTTTGCAACTGTTTACTTATGCTAACGGTACTATGTTATCATACATGCACTGTCGATACTATTTATCAATGTGTTTAATGCCTTCTGATGTGGCTGTGTCTGCTCTGCCAGTCCTGATCCAGCCGCGGTTCATCATATGCACCCTCTACCCGCCATGAGTTCTCTAAAGCTCCTCAGGTGGAATGTTACAGGCTTGCGCAATAAGATTAAACGCACAGCCACCCTGACATTCCTTAAATCCCAGCATGCTGACATCACCCTAGTTGAGACCCACGTCACGGGCCACTTACAATACTCTCTCAAAAAACCCTGGATTGGTTGGGCATACCACGCCACCCACACCTCTTACTCCAGGGGTGTATCGGTCCCGATTGCTAAAAGGGTTCTGTTCAACCTAATACTACTCCAGACGGACCGGCAGGGCAGATACGTGTTTATACACGCTGCTATTAACGGCTCCCCTATTCTGATACTAGCCTGCTATATCCCCCCTCCATACAACTCACTTGTGATTAAGGAGGGCCTTGCCTTTATGGCACAACACACCTCTGTACCGGCGGTGTGGATGGGGGACTTCAATATGACCCTCATTCCCACTCTAGACAGAATGGGCGCACCAGACCTCCCTCTAGACCCACTGGCCCATATCAGACTACACCGCATACTGACTGACTTTGCTCTTGTAGACACTTGGCGCCACAAGCACCCACATTCTAAAGTCTTTTCATATTTCTCAGCCAGCCATAACACAATGTCACGAATCGATTTTATTATGAATTCAAAGACCCTGACACTGAAACTGGAAGACGTGGGCTTTGCTCCGAGAATGCTCTCGGATCACGCCCCTTACTGGGTTACGATTCAGCTCCTGAAGGCCTCTCCTGCTCCTCTTTGGCGGTTAAACTCGTTTTGGCTGACTGCCCTGCAGGACCAGGATGACATCCCCACAGAACTGCAATACTATTTTTCAGCCAACAGGGAGTCAGCCACACCTGACAGTGTGGGAGACGTTCAAGCTCCACGCCCGCTCCCTGCTCTCCACACGTATTAACAGACTTAAGCGATCATCGAAACTCATTGTCCAACAGGCTACAGAACACCTACAGGTGCTGGAGGAGGCGTTCCACCAAGACCCCTCGCCCAGCACGGCCAACAATCTTAAGATTCAGACGCGACAGGTCTCCCAGTTACATATTGAGAAGGCCAAGCAGTGCATCTTTTTCTGTAGGCAAAGGGTATTTGAGTATGGAGAAAGATCGTGCAAACTTCTTGCATACCTTGCTCACTTAGATTCACGTCCCCCTGTGGTGGTGTCGTTGACCGATCATCAGGGGAATGACATTACCGATCCGCAACAAGTAGCAGAGGAATTTGCGAGATTCTATCGCGCACTCTACACCTCTCGGGTCACTCACACTCCCCAAGATACCAAAGATTGCTTAGCGAGAATTGAATTCCCTAGATTGACTGACACCCAACGTGAACTCTTAGAAGCTCCCATTACTAAAGAAGATATTTCTGAGGCTATTTCCTGTCTGGCTACATCTAAGGCCCCAGGATCGGATGGCTTACCACTTGAATTCTATGCCACCTACTCTGAAATTTTAACCCCTAAACTCCATGATCTATACAAATCCATATTTGATACGGGAATCCTACCCCCCTCTATGAGAGAAGCCCAAATTGTGGTAATCCCTAAGCCTGGTAAGGACCCCAAATACCCAGAATCATATAGACCCATTTCCTTACTACAGGTTGACATTAAAATAATTGCCAAGATTCTGGCCTCCCGCCTTAACCAGGTTATTCTTTCCCTGATCCACCCCGATCAGACAGGCTTTATGCCAGGGAAGAACACTGCTATGAATATTCGCCGTCTATTTATGAACATCCAGGGGTCCCATGATGAAGTCAGCTTGAGGGTCGTGGTGGCTTTAGACGTCGCCAAGGCCTTCGATTCCGTGGAGTGGAATTATCTATGGGAGTGCCTTTCGAGATTTGGACTTGGCCCCAACTTTATTCGTTGGTTTCAGCTCCTGTATCAATCCCCGAAGGCCAAGGTGTTTGTAAATGGTTGGCTCTCCGATTAATTCCTGCTGGAGAGAGGGACCCGATAAGGCTGCCCCCCTTTCCCCCATGCTGTACGCATTGGCTGTGGAGCCATTGGCCATCATGGTTCATGCGGACACCAATATTCAAGGCCTCAAGATAGGGAATCTTGAAGAAAAGCTTGGGATGTACGCAGATGATACGCTCCTTTACTTGGCCGACTCGGGTCCCTCCCTCGTTGCAGCCCTCCACTCCATAGAGCATATTGGTAGCCACTCGGGCCTAAGCATAAATTGGTCTAAATCCCAGATCCTTTCGATTGACCATTTCCCTTCCTCATTCACATCCCCTATCTCTGACTCTCCCCAGGGTCCCTGTAATTAAGTACCTCGGCGTGCAAGTTACTAGATCGCTTACAGACTACATACTTTTGAACATTGAACCCCTGTACACCCTGATCAAGACTAAGACACAAATTTGACTACCCCTGGATGTCATGGGACGCATCAGTCTAGTCAAAATGATACTTCTCCCAAAGATACTTTATTTGGTGTGGCATGCTCCCCTGTATATACCACAAAAAATTTTCAAAACAATTGAATCTATTCTCAATTCGTTCATATGGGGATCCAGCAGACACAAATTATCTTGGAAAATACTTAAAAACCCAGTGACATTGGGAGGAGTTGCTCTTCCAGACTTTCAGGACTATTATCTTGGCTCCCAACTGTCCCACTTCTATCATTTTGACAAGAACGAGCTACCAAGATACCAGCTGCTACTCTGAACACCCTGATAACCCAGTTCATACCCCACTTCAATCAGTCCTAAGGGCCCCATTGACAGGACATACCCCCCAACATAAAGCAGGCATGTTGACACATCACCGGAGGGTGTGGCGGTTGGCACTACAAAAACTCGGGATTCCACAGATTCATTCCCACACCCCCCTTTGGTTCAACACACGCCTACCTGAGCTGTTGTCTATCGCAGGCCCCGCGTTTTGGAAACGTTGCGGGGTCTTGTATATACACCAGATCATGACGACTACGGGACTTAAAACATTTAAAACATTAAAAGACGAATTCTCACTTCCCAATAACCTCCTTTTCAGGTACTTACAACTTCGCCATGCTATACAAACTCAGTTTGCTGGCTCCAACCCATCCCTGACAGTCCCCTCCATAGTTGACACAATCACAGGTGATGAGCCAGCCAAACTAATCTCCACTCTTTATTGCACCATCCGTCTTCCCAACTCCATAGCCCTGGCCTATAGTGCTAAGACTAGATGGGAGGTGGAGGTTGGAATGATTGAAGATGAAGATTGGGATGAGATCTTGGAAGGCGTGAAAAAAAGTTTCCCCTAAACTGTCGGACCGCCTAACACAGTTGTATATCATACATAGAACATATCTGACTCCTCAGAGGATAGCACGTTTCAAACCCATGCATAATCCAGGATGCCGTCTAAGCGACCACACCCCAGGCTCTTTCTATCACCTTATATGGTCCTGTCCAATTATCCAAACATACTGGATACAAGCGATACGCTTCCTCCACGATCAGATGGGCTCTCCTGCTACCCTAGACCCAAAGATGTGTCTGCTCGGTCTGCTACCTGACTTAGACGCTGACAAACCCCTCCGTACCTTTCTACAAGAAACGCTATTCTTGGCGAGAAAAGCGATAGCCCGTAATTGGATGCAGGCCCTACCCCCTACAATCCAGTGTTGAAAAAAGAAATTAATGACACTCCCATACAAGAAGCTGATTTATGTACATAGAGGATGCCCGCTTAAATATGAGCAGGTCTGGAACAGATGGCTGGAGGATGGTGAAACATGTGCTTGAAATGTTGATATCTCTCCTCCTCCCCCTTCTTCTCTACTGTGTACTGGCTTCATGTCCGGTGGATATTTCACCCGATATCATGTAGATAACTTAATGTGCTCATGTATGTATTGCTGCTCTGGCCATGTTGGCTTATATTATTTTTTGTGTACCAAGCATATATTTTCTTAATAAAGTTGGTTTTCCAATTAAAAAAAAAAAAAAGTTAAAATATTCTACAGAGGCCTTATGGATGTCTTTTAGAATTTCTTTGTAAGACAACAGAGAGTCATTCATCAACCCAGGGGGAGAATTGTGATTTACTGAGTATAGAATTACAGACCATAAGAATGGGGTCATGATCCGACCATGGAGCCGCCAGTATAGAGGTTGATCTTATTAAGGGAAGGTGTTTGCGGAGAACGAACATGTGGTCGATCCTAGACTGTGAATGATGAGGGTGGGAGTAATGAGTATAATCCCTGCCCAAGGGATGAAATTCCCTCCAAACATCTACTAAGTCGTTAATTTGCAGTGAATGCGAAAATTGTTTAGCTGCTGGAGAAGGGAGCTTATGATCCGAAGGGTAATTGTTAAGGGAGGGATTCAATGTCACATTCGAGTCCCCTGCTAAAAGTAATGTGCCTCTCTGGTGCGACCTCAACAGGGCGCAGACATGGGTCAGAAAGGGCCCCGGGTTTTTATTCGGGGCATAATAAGTCATAATCGTAACCTCGGAATCTTGGATAGTTCCCTGGAGAATTAGGTACCTGCCATTTGGATCTACTATTTGTTTACTGCAAGTAAATGGGACGGATTTGCGTAGGGCAATCATGACACCTCTCTGTTTAGTAGGAGCATTGGCCAGAAAAACATGGGGGTAATCCGCTGCAAAATATTTGGGATAGGAGGAGGAAGCAAAATGGGTTTCCTGCAGCCCATCAATGTCTATTTTTTGTTGTTTGAGGCATTTAAAAACCTTGACCCATTTCTGGGGGGAGTTCATACCCTGGACATTCAGGGACAACCAGTTAAGGGTCATTTGTACGGGGAGGGATTCTTAGCATTACTCCAAACACCCCGTGGACTGGGAGAAAGAGAAAAAAAAGAGGGGAGAAAAGAAAAAGGGGAGAGAGAGAGCAAGACAAAAAAAAAAAAAAAAAAAAATTGTGTTGAGGAGAGCTCGGAAGAGAGCAAACCATAAGAATGTAAATGCAACTGTTCGTGGGTTGTACAGCCCACAGGAGGGTGGGACATTGGCGCGAGACTACTGTCTCAGCCAAGTGCCAACACATAAGGGGGAGCAGTGATCCGACGGAACCACCGGTCTAGTATGTGGCATTGTAAACAGGTAAAATATATTATGCACAGAAACTAAGAAATGGCTGATAAAACAGTGAGCTAGAACCAGCATGAACAATGAAAAACAAAAATCTAAAAAAAAAAAAAAAAACAACAATTGAAGGTAAATTTTTATGAAACGGCAGCCAGCCTGCCTTCACCCCCGGGTGACCAGGGAGACCTACCCGGCACCACTACCTCAGCAGCTCCATCCAGCCCACAAACAGAGCTGGGGAACCGCCGCGTAGAAACAGAAGCCACCACCCGGTTGATAAACCTATGTAATAACCCCTACAGAACATACATGCCCCCCTCCTCCACATTTATCATAAACATTCACAAAAAAAAAAAAAAAAAAAAGTCATTAAGCAAACTTCAAATTATCTTTGGTGTGGAGGAGGGTCAAGTGGACCTGCCAGCATCCCAGACCCTGGGTTCATCCCAAGAACAACAACAACGCACACCCTCCACCGCCATCTCACAAATGGGGCGGCCCATTGTAGGGTGTTTAGTAATTCCTCCTGGGCAAGGGACTGGAGACAGATCAAGTTTCCAATAAAATGGGGGGGGGGGGGCCATTCCAAGTGTTCCCATATGTTTTGGGTGATAAGCTAGCAGGTAAGCTTAAACCTTGGCTGAGGCTTATGGGCAGGCAGTAAAAGAGCTCCAAAATCACACAAATATAAACCAAGTACCTTCAACCAGTATTGGACTTTTTGAAACGTTGAGCCTGTAGATCCCTCAATGCCTGGGATCCTGGCTGGAGCGTTGTGAAGATGGTCCTGGCCTGGAAGAAGAGGTCGTCGCATCCGTCTGGGACATGGGGAGGTCCAGCTGCATATCCTGGAAATGCCGTTTCAAATCAGATGGGGAGGTAGCATGAAACTGGCGGCCCAAGTGGGAAAAAGACAGCTTAAAGGGGAAACCCCATCTATACTTAATCTCCTGGGACTGAAAAACTTGAAGATAAGGTTTAAGTCCTCGCCGTCTGGCTATGGTGACCGGAGATAAATTAGCAAATAACTGGAGAGAGTTACCTTGAAGAGAGGTTTTGTTGGTTTCTTGCAGCTTGCAATAGTTTCTCTTTGGTGCGGTAGTAATGAAATTTTATGATGACGTCTCGCGGGGGGCCATGGGAGGGTTTGGGCACCAAGGACCTGTGAATACGGTCGAATTCGAGCCTCTCCACTGGAATCTCGGGGGCCAATTCTTGAAAAAAAGCAGTGGCTGTGCCCTGTAAATCGGTGATATTCTCTGGGATACCGCGTATGCGCAAGTCCCTGTGGGCTCTATTCTCAGCGTCCTCCAGTTTATCTTTTAGGGTCTCTATCTCCGCTGACATTTTATGCACCTCCTCCTCATGCCCCTCCAGCACCGTGATAGCAAGGTCCATGCGTTGCTCTAGTTGGTTGGTGCGATGGCCTATCTCTTTAAGGCCCCTCACCAGGTCTGAGGAAAGCTTGCAGGAAGCTGCGGTAATTTCATCCCCAACTATGCTGCGGAACTTCTCTAGCATGCTTTCTGGGTCCGTGGGGAAAGGACTCCGCAGATCCGTGGGGAATTGGTGCATGCTATCCGCTGGGGAAGCCGGGTCCTCAGCAGAAAGGCGTCGTCCGACTCCGGAGGCTCTGACGCCATCTTGGATTTCCCTCTGCTAGGGTCTGAGGGGAGTCTATGGGGCTGTCGGCTCTTGGGCTTGTTTTTAACAGATCGGTACATTACCGATCGCTGCCTGGGGAGTCCTGGATCCCGGAGGGGTATGTGGAGTGTGTCCCACTTGTTCTGTGCAGCGCCCAGCCGGTCTCAGGTTCCGTCGGCGCGGAGCAAGTGGATTAGGCAGCCATCTTCGTCGCTCACGCGCCCTCTACTGTTTCACAACTTTTCAACTTCGCATCCACACCAGGTCCTTTAACCCCATTGATCAACAACGAGGAGTTTGCGTTAGGCCACACCACATCTTTCCCACACAGGGAAGGTAAAACCCCAATTACAGTTGCCCACTGTTTAGACAATGGCAAACTTAAAACCTTTGAACGGCTGAACTACAGGCAAAACACTTTACACATTGGCAATATAGACAACTGCACGATTACGTACATTGTACTGCTAACAGACAACAATTTTTGAGAGAACAGACTGGGTTCGAACAATTGTGCATCACTGGGGAGCAGGTATGTAAAGCAACCTCTCATGTACGGTTTGTTACAAACCAATCAAGACAGACAACCGAGCAACCATAAAAAAGATTGGGAAACAGCTCTCAAAAAATCCTTCACGGACGTACAGTGGGACAATGCATGTATCATGGCACACAAGTGCTCCATTAGCACAAGTACTCAGGAAACATTCTATAAGGTTCTGACAAACTGGTACTTTACCCCAACCAGATTGCATGCGTGGTACCCAGAGGCAACAGATGTCTGCTGGAGATGCGGAACTGAGAAAGGTACCATGCTGCATATCTGGTGGGAATGCTCGCACTTATGTGGCTTTTGAGATGAGGTGTGTGCACAGATCCATGCCATAACAGAAACTGAACTTTCACCAGAATGCTGTCTGTTACATATATCCAATTACTCACTGGGTAGGTACAAAAAAAGAAAAAAAAAAAAAAAAAATTGGTAGTGCGCCACATGCTAAACGCAGCAAAAACCATAAATTCCAAGACATTGGAAATCAACACATACTCCTACATTAACTGAATGGCTCTCTGAGGTTGATTTACTTTACAGGATGGAGGAGACCGTAGCAATGGCATCGGAGAAAACAGACAAATTCCATAAACTATGGAAATCATGGTTCATCTTTAAATATTCAGACAATTTTGGCAGGATGCAGAATGGCTGAATAGGATAGTTAAAGACATCACTTTGATGATTGGGCCTCTAGCCTACTTTCAGGTCCTAATAGGGAATACCCTGGAGACAGTTTGGATTGAACGCAATCATTTATTGCTCAGAATGCAGCTACTAAGCCAAAACCTCCCATCCCCGCACTCTTCTCCCTCCCTCCCCCCCCCTTTTCCTACTCTTTCTCTTTGGTTGTTTCACTTATTTTTTGAATATACTATACTTCATTTTACTGGTACTATTATCTAAGACACTTACAAAAATACCCAGTAATTATCGAAATAAAAGCATTTCATTTATAAGTTTGTTGGTATAAACAGATCCGGAGATTCTGGTTGTGTTAATGGTTGTAACAATTATAATGCTAACTAGGGCTGAATTTATGATTAGGAAAAAGATTTAACAGTGGATGCTGAATTAAACATAAACCAAATTAGTTGTAAAATATGATGCCTAGTACGACTGTATGGACTATGTTATATGCTTTGTTATAACAATTTCTATGCTAAATAAAAACTTTTATTGGAAAAAAAAAAAAAAGTGTATTTTGGCTAAATTTTCTAAAACTAAAGTATGGCTTATGTAAACTGTCAAAAGCACAGAAATACTAAAGAAAACAAAAACCCTTACATTTTATCGTCTGACTTATCTAGGCCATAAGCAAGAGCCGCAGCAGTTGGTTCATTAATTACTCGTAAAACGTTCAATCCAGCAATCTGCCCAGCATCTTTTGTTGCCTAAAATAGTGAAATATAAAATTTAGCAAACTTTAAAAAGATTACAGTATTACACAATGTATGCTTCTAAACATTGCAAAAGCGGATATTGAACCACAACTGAAGTATATTGGTATATGACATGTTAAACTGAATTTGTCTTTTATCCAGGTGCGACAGTAGTAAGGAGGATACAGAGGAGAAGTAAAATCCCTAATGTTGCTTATCAAGGGAACAACAGTAAGTGAAGGTGTGAAGCTGAATTGTTAATAGAATGTTTTATTCCCCTATTACAAGAGCACAAATGAATTTGAAAATAAAGCATTGACTGGTACTTGGAAGCTAAAAAAGGAAAACCACATTTCTGCTTAATCCTTTATATAAAAAATACCACAAAGCAAACACTTGTTTCAGTTAGTCTACAGAAGTTAGACAGATTCCCAGCACAAAGCTTGCAGAAACCAATAGAATCATATTTTCATATTTATATCAGTAAATCCAATCTTACCTGTCTTTGGGAGTCATTAAAATATGCAGGTACAGTGATGACAGCGTTCTTAGCGCCATGGCCCAAATAATTTTCTAGGATGGTGGGGAAAAAGAAAAGAAAAAAAGAAAAAAAAGAAAAGAAAAAAAAAGTTCAACATTACAAATTTTGATAGCTTGTTTCCACCCCCCCCAATCCATGCACAAGCAAGACATCTCAATATTGCAGCCACAAAATTCTATTTAACATTGTTTAGGGCCTCATTAACATGGGCATAATGACCCATACATCCACGTAAAGGGCAGTCTTCATCCATCCTGGATGCACAGGTGAAGTGTGCAGCCGCAGGAAAGCAGCCTGATTAAGTCAGAGGTGGCTGGCTTCACAGATCTTCAAGCACATCCCAGAGTGTACAGTTGTGCAGATGCAATACATGAACCAGAACGTAGTCTGCGTTCTGATACATGCATCGGATCCAATGCATCTGGCGATCTGTGCAGGTAGTGTTCAAACAAAACGTTACTCTGGTTGGGTGCACATAGGAAGACCGTGTGTAAAGAGGGAAAAAAAAAAAAAAACACACACACACACAATTTTCCCTACCTGCAGTCTCCTTCATCTTCATAAGCACGAATGCCCCAATCTGACTTGGAGAATATACCTTCCCATGTGCTTCTACCCAAGCATCACCATTGGAGGAACGAACAATCTTAAAGGGCACATTTTTGCTAAAAGGAAAAAACAAGAAACAAAACAAGGCAAGTTTTTTAAATTCACAGAAAAATGCATGTTCTCCTCAGCAGTTGAAAGGTGTCCAGTTACAATCCACCTCAGCATTAAATATTCTTTTTTAAATGCATTTAAAAAAAAGTGTCCATTTTGTGGGCGATCAAAACAAATCAAACGGGGAGAAAACTGGTGAATCACACAGCACCAGTTAATTGGAAGATCAGGATCCTTCAGACAACCAACATCAATGCACTCAAAGGGTGCCCAGGACTTAAACTCAGCCTGAGGGCAGGCATCCATCATTACAACCTTCCAACAGTGGGGAAGGGGGTATCTTTCCATTGTCAACACTGATGACAGAAGCCACCACATCAGAGGTCCTGGCCAGAGAATGAAGACAAATCTTCCTGTCCAAGGATAAGGCCAACTGCTCTACACTGTATGTTATCAGGCTTTTTTGTAGAGGTGGACAAATGAAATGGCAGAAGCACAACTAAATTTTCATGCAGCCCCTTTAATCAGGTTAGGGAAACCTGTGCATGTATGCAAAACCTTCTTCCTTGTGGCTGAATCACTAACCCACTACCTTAGAGCCACCTCCCCTTTTCTGCTCTGAGCAGATATCGGGTATCTGCAACAGAGGGAAGTAATGTCATTTTCCTGTTACAGGAGGGAGAAAATGCAGCAACTACTGTACTTTTTTGCCAGAAACAAGTTGTGTATTAGGGTGGTTATACCACCCACACTATTCCTCCTCCATTTCATGTAGCCTTATCTAAAACATTTTTTTTATATACTTGTCTGCATATGCGATTCTGCACTTCCAACTACAGAGGGTGCTTGCGCTGTGATCATTCACAGCAGAAGCCAATCTGAAGGTGCCGGGCACTGGATATCTGCCGGCACGGTTACTGTGACAATTGCGTGTATATATATACACACACACTATATATAATAAAATAAAAATTCTAGTGTGTGTGTGTGTATATATATATATATATATATATATATATATATATATATATATATATATATATACACACACACACACACACACACACACACACACACACACACACACACACACACACACACACACACACACTAGAATTTTTATTTTATTTTTTCATACTAGCAATGGCAGCGATTAGCAGCCTAAAGCGGGACTGCGGTGGACAATTGGACAATGACACATTGCAGGAACCAGTGACACCAATACAGTGATCAGTGATAAAAATATGCACTGTCACTGTACTCATGACGCTGGCTGGGAAGGGGGTTAAACATCTAGGGTGATCAAAGGGTTAAAGTGGAGTTCCACCCAAAAGTGGAACTTCCACTCATTAGATTCCTCCCCCCCTCCGGTGACAGAGTTGGCACCTTTCAGGGGGGAGGGGGGTACAGATACCTGTATATTACAGGTATCTGTACCCACTTCCGGCATAGATACCCGCAGAATCTGCGGGTATTTACGCCACTTCCTGCTCCCTCCCGCTGCCTGCTGGGAAACACACGGGTCCCAGAGGCAGCAGGGACCATCCGGATTGCGCTGCGCGACTCGCGCATGCGCAGTAGGGAACCGGGAAGTGAAGCCGCACGGCTTCATTTCCTGATTCCCTTACCGAAGATGGAGGCGGCAGCACCCGAGGACGGAGAGACGCTTCGGCCTCGGGTGCCGACATCGCGGGCGCCCTGGACAGGTAAGTGTCCATGTTTTAAAAGTCAGCAGCTGCAGTATTTGTAGCTGCTGACTTTTAAATTTTTTTATTTTCGGTGGCGCACCGCTTTAACTGTGTGCCTAGCCAGTGTGTGTACTGTATGTGCTAGTTATACTAGGGGAAGACATGGATTTTATTCCCTGCTTAGCAGAGACACAATCCATCCAACCCCCCCTCCCCGTCAGAATGAAGATTTGCCTTGTTTACATACTCAGAACGGAGATCTGCCTCTCTTGCCCCATGATCGGTAGGTGCCAGTAGAGCCCGGTACCCTCAGATTGGCGTCTGCTGTGAATGATCACAGCACAAGCACCCTCTGTAGGTAGAAGTGCAGAATCACACATGCACACAAGCATTAAAAAAAATAAAATATTTAATATATATATATATATATATATATATATATATATATATATATATATATATATATATATATATATATATATATATATATATATATATATATATATATATATATATATATATATATATATATATATATATTTAATATATATATTAAATATATATATATATTAAATGTTTTATTTTTTTAATGCTTGTGTGCATGTGTGATTCTGCACTTCTACCTACAGAGGGTGCTTGTGCTGTGATCATTCACAGCAGAAGCCAATCTGAGGGTACCGGGCTCTGGATATCTACTGGCACCTACCGATCATGGGGCAAGAGAGGCAGATCTCCGTTCTGAGTATGTAAACAAGGCATGTAAACAATATATACACACACATACAATCTTTCATATATAGGTCATGTCACCATTTCTCTAGGTGAATATTTCTAAAAAGGTGCCATTGAAGTGAACATTTTCCCCACATGTCAGTAACAACCCATACAAAGAGACCAAAACAAATAAGTTCAGAAATTAAGTTGTGTGTAATAAAATGGAATGACACATGGAAAAACAGTTAGGTAGCTGCTAACTTTTTCTGGGAAGTCTTCCAGGGTAGCATCTGAGAGAGATAGGCTCATCCTACCCAAGAACAGGAAACACAATTGTCCATTATAAAAAGTTAGTCATACTTGCCCGATGCTGATTAGATCTGACAATTGGGGTGGAACGAGTGCTGCACTAAAAGACTCCTCAGAAAAAAGTTACCAGTTACCTGTTTTCTCTCAATCATCTTCCAGGGCAGCATCTGAGGATGTAGCAAGCAATACTTACTAGCATGGGGGTGGGGCCTGTAGCACTTTTCAACCGATATTTAGATCCTGACTGGACAGGCGGTCGATTTGGTAATACATAACAAAAGAAGGTAAGGAGTAGGGGAAGCCGCAGTTCGCTGCTTCTGTCGGCAGTTATCCTAACCCCCCACCCTATAGGTGGGGGGTTAGGATAACTGCCGACAGAAGCAGCGAACTGCGGCTTCCCCTACTCCTTACCTTCTTTTGTTATAGATTATTGGGATGATGGTACTTTATATTTGGTAACTTAACTATTCAATGGTAGGCGCTCTGCCCTATTGGTAATACATAATAAAGGTTTTGAAGTTCGACCATGTTGCTGCCATGCAGATCTGCTCCAGCGTTGCCCCAGCTCTTTCTGCAACTGAGCAGGCCCAAGCCCTGGTAGAGTGAGCCTTGAGCCAACTTGGGAGGGGAGGGGGGCAAGGTTTTATGCTTGATTGGCCAAATGTAAAGTCAGCTTGATTGATCCATCTGGCCATCGTACTTTTCAAAGCTGGCTTGCCTCTGTTGGTCCCTGAGTGAAGAATGAATAGGGCAGTAGACTTGTCAGTCCTTGGTCCTTTCAGGGTAGGCTATGAGTATTTTCCTTATGTCTAATTTGAAATATATCTCCCTTTTTTGCTGTCCATTGAGCTTGGGAGTGAAGGAATGATATTCTGTGTTCTGTTGAAAGTTGAAGAGACTTTGGGTCTGGAGAGAGAATTATTTTGTCCAGTTGAACTGTGCATGGATAGCACCTGTATTTCGCTTACACTCCTGGCTGAGACCAAGGCCACTAAGAGTACAGTTTTTAACATAAGAGGTTTATCTGAACCAAGGGTTCGAATGGGGATGGCAGTAAACCCTTAAGGACCATGAAGGGGTCCTATGCTGGGATTTCGTTGTGTTTGATTGGTCTAGATCTGCTTTTTTTGTGGAAATTTTTTTTTATTAGACGTTTTTCACATAAAAGTTAAACATAAAAAAAACTTAAACAATTCAGCACTACCATTAAACAGCAACAGTGTAACAATGTAGCTCCCAGATAAATGAAAGCAGAAATCTTCCGAGAGCAAATAATGGAGGCAGAATAATAATAATATAAAAAAAAAAATGTATATTTTATTTGGGGTGCACCGAATGGAAATTTTGGTACCGAAAATGAAGGATGCACAAGGTCGAAAACCAATACGGAAAATATTTTTATATACAATTGGATTATTTTCGACTTTTTAATATCATCAATTTAAAATTAATATGAGTTTATTGTTGGCCATTATTGGCACCTGTAGTGCAAGAAAGGTCAAGAAAAAATTGATTTTTAATACAGCTTACCTGTAAAATCCTTTTCTTGGAGTACATCACGGGACACAGAGCATCATAATAATGACTATCTGGGTTATACGCTACCCTTTAGGTGATTGGACACTGGCAACCAATAGAAAGAAAGTTCCCCCCATAAAACCCCTCCTATACAGGAAGTACCTCAGTTTTTGTAGCAAGCAATGAAGATCCCAGAAAAGAGGGGAGGGACCTCTGTGTCCGGTGATGTACTCAAAGAAAAGGATTTTACAGGTAAGCTGTATTAAAAATAGGATTTTTAAACAGCTTACCTGTAAAATCCTTTTCTTGGTGTACATCATAGGACATAGGAACACAGAGCCTCAAGTATTTACTTAGTGGGTTATGGGCCTACCTTCAGGTGTTGACACTGGTACAACCAATTCAGGAAGTTGACTCCCCTGTATAACCCCTTCTCCTTCCAGGAGTACCTCAGTTTTTGTAGCCAAGCAAAATACTTACACTCCATAAAACAGAGGGGCGGGAGCTCTGTGTCCTATGATGTACTCCAAGAAAAGGATTTTACAGGTAAGCCGTTTTAAAAATCCTATTTTCTTTATCGTACATCATAAGACACAGAGCCTCAAGTATTTACTTAGTGGGACGTCCCATAGCAATGCTACTTGAGGGGAGGGAGACAACCCGTAGACCTGAGGACTTATACTGCTGCCTGCAGCAAACTGCACCCGAAGGCGATATCCTCATTTCATCTTACATCCACTTGATAAAATTTTGTGAATGTATGCACTGAAGACCAAGTCGTGGCCTTGCAGATCTGAGAAATGGAGGCCTGGTGACGCACTGCCCAAGAAGCACCAACCGCTCTGGTAGAGTGCGCTTTAACTTGAAAGGGGGGAATCTTTCCCTTTAAATCATAAGTTTGAATTATAACTTGCCGAATCCATTTAGCGACAGTGGATTTTAACGCTGCCTGTCCTTTCTTAGGACCCACCGGCAGAATAAATAAGACCCCAGTCTTACGAATCTGAGCAGTTTTCTTTAAATAGATTTTCACTGCTCTCACCACATCAAGACAATAAAGTGACTTATCTTCCCTGGAACATGGTTTTGGGAAAAACGATGGCAGGACAATATCTTCATTCAGATGAAAGCCTGAAACCACATTTGGCAAAAAGCCTGGACGAGGGCGTAACACCACTCTGTCCTCATGAATAATCAAATATGGCTCTTTACAGGAAAGAGCAGCCAATTCTGAAACCCTCCTTGCTGAGGATATAGCAATCAAAAATACCAGCTTCCTTGTCAAAAGGACTAAAGGAATATGCTGTATTGGTTCAAATGGCTGTTTTTGTAACACCGACAAAACTAAATTCAAGTCCCAAGGGTTAAGGGTGATTTAACTGGCACATTAATCCGCATCACTCCTTGCATGAAACCCCGGACTAAAGAATGCGTAGCAAGCGGTCTTTGAAATAAACTTGATAAGGCTGAGACTTGGCTCTTAATAGGACTCAGGGCCATTTCATCTCTACGCCTAATTGTAGAAAGGCAAGAATTCTGCCTATCATATATGGAAAAAACTAGCTAGAAAAATTGATTTTTTTTTAGGCACACGGATAAGTCGTCTAAAAGTAATAAGTCGTTTTTATTTGGTAAGCAGTTGATTAAGAAGTATAACATATAAATACACAAACTTTGACACCACTTATTGTAGTCCCAAGGTATAGTAATACATTCAAAAAACGGACAACAATTAGAGTTCCCGGAGTACTATCCAAGTAAAGGAGGAATACTGTGGGTCAGGGTGTGTATCCAGGCACAAAATTCATTCAGTCGCTCGACATGTTGCGCGTACGGAAACACTTCTTCAGGAGCATAACAGTCATGTAACTGTCAAACGCAAGAAAACTAGTGTAGTATGTGGTTGGTAGGCAGATTTATGTAGATCTGTCCAAGATGATAAATGAACACCAACACACAGGCAGCAACGGTGCTAATGATAAAACCAGCATTAATCTGGTTATATAGTCTGTTTAGACACTGTAGAAAATTGGTATAAAGCTCAGAGAGGTTGACACCACTGAGAATCTGGAGCCAAAATGCGTGGTGTGGATAGATCTCCTGGTGTCACATCAGCGTCTGCTGATGAATCAACTGCTTACCAAATAAAAACAACTTATTACTTTTAGACGACTTATCCGTGTGTCCAAAAGTCAATTTTTCTAGCTATTTTTTTTCCATTGCCCACTATTGGGACGCTGGCACACTGTTATCTGTACACTCACAGTGTCACCCTGTGAGTGTACATAGTAACTAGCATCTTCTTTATAATGCCTATGATATATCCCCAAGGGTGCCAACCCTTGGATTAACACCAGGAAACATAAGCCTTCCAGACTAACATATAGCTCGGGAAACTGGCTTCCTAGCATCAAAGTAGAGACAACCTGCCTGGAAAGCCCACGTTTCTTCAGAATGTGGGTCTCAATAGCCAGGCCATTAAATTTAGCGTTCGTAAAGTAGGATGGAATATCGGCCCCTGTGATAGCAGGTCTAGCCTTAGTGGGAGGGACCACAGGTCCTCCGCTGCCATCTTCACGATTTCTGCGTACCATGACCTCCTAGGCCATGCTGGTGTTACCAGTATTGTCGGCTTTCTTTTCAGCTTTATCCTGCAAAGTCGAGGCAGCAATTGAATCGGGGGAAATGCATAGATCAGTCAAAACTGATCCCATGGGGTTTACCAACGCATCTGTTCCGTATGCGAGTGGGTCCCTTGTCCTGGACACAAAAAGTTGACTAGCTTCGTATTGAATCTGGACGTTAGAAGGTCTATGTCCGGTGTCCCCCATCTTTGGCAAACAGCCTGAAAAATCTCGGGATGAAGAGACTATTGCCCTGGGAATAACCGCTGGCGACTTAAGTAGTCCACCTGCCAATTCTCTACTCCTGGAATGAAAAAACTGCCGATAGGCATGGGACATTCTTTTCTGCCCAAGTTAGAATCTGGTTCACCTCTCCCTGAGCTGAGACTTTTGGTGCCCCCTTGGTGATTGATATATGCCACAGCTGTGGCATTGTCAGATTGGATCCTGACAGGACAATTCTTTAACCTGGAGGTCCAGGTTCTCAGAGCCAGATACACTGCCCAAATCTCTAGGATGTTGATGGGCAAGGCTCTTCTGGTTCTTGACCACTGTCCCTGGACAGTAGTCTTCTCTAGTACTGCTCCCCAGCCTGAAAGGCTGGCATCTGTCGGTACTACTTTCCAGATAATTGGTCTGAAGGACTTTCTCTTCAGCAGGTTCCGAGTTGGTAACCACCAACTGAGGCTTTGGGACACTCGAGGGGACAGCTGCATTGGCAAATCCAAAGCTTGAATCATCTTGTTCCAAGCAGACAGGATACGGTTTTGAAACGGTTTTAAATGGAATTGGTCTTGCTTCAAGCGAGCCACTGACTTGTCTATTAATAACTGATCGTCTAAGTAAGCCAAGACAGTTATGCCCTGTCCCTTAACCTGGCTAGAGGTGGGGCTAGTACTTTTGTGAATACCCGGGATGCTGTAGCAAGCCCGAAGGGCAAGGCTACAAACTGAAAGTGCTGTTCTACTTCGAACAGCAGAAACCTCTGGTGAGGAGGAAATATAGGGACATGCAGATATGCATCTCTGATGTCAATGGATGCCAGAAGTTCTCCTTGTAGGATGGAAACGAGTGACTTGACTGACTCCATGCGAAAGGAGCGGATCTTCAGGAATTGATTTAGATTCCATAGATCTAGAATTGGTCTGACAACCCCATTTGGCTTTGGTACCGTAAACAGGTTTGAGTAAAACCCCAAACCTTGCTCGTGTGGGAATCTGTATGATCACCCCTTGAGCCAATAAATCGGTATAATGCTTGCAACAGGGATTGCCTTTTCCCTGGATCCTTGGGAACCTTTGATCTCAGAAAATGAGACGGTGGAAACTCTCGAAATTCTGGCTTGTATCCTAGAGACACTGTGGAGAGAGCCCATCTGTCCTGAATTTCCCTTTGCCAGACTTCTTAGTATCTCAAAAGGCTTCCCCCCCAACTTTGTGAGGGGCGATGCCTCTTCACGACGAGGCCTTGGTATTCTGCTTTGCAGACTTGCGACCCCAGGTCTTCCTTTGTGCCTGGGTTTGACCCCGAGGTCTCCCTCTAGAGTGACGGCGGAGACAGTCGCCCCTGCCTAGAGGTGGATGCACCTGGCGTGGGAAAAAAATGCATTTAAAACAAAGGATGTTTATATTTTTTTTTGACTGGCAAAAGAGTACTCTTTCCGCTAGAAATTGTTTGGATGCATTTATCCAAACTATCACCAAATAGTTCTCCCTTAAAGTGAAAACTAGTTAGAAGGTTCATGCAAGGCGCTTCAGCTGACCAACCCTTTAACTAAAGGGTCCTTCGCATGTGTACTAGTACAAGCGCAAGGCGTGATACCTGAGGAATAGAATCCTTCATAGCATCTATGCCAAAACATAATGCTTTTGGTAGCTCGGCCAACTCCAGGCCTGTTGTGCAGGGAGCTCGTTAAGAGCACCTGTGAACTGGTCCTTAAAAAAGACTGACAGATGCCTATAGCTGCAATTGCAGGCTGAGTCACGGTCCCTGCTAAGGAAAAAAAGGAGGATCTTAAAACAGGCCTTCTAACTTCTTATCTGTTGGATCTTTAAGCATATGCGCTTTGTCTACTGGACAAGTTAAACTTTTATTCACACTGGAAATTGCAGCGTCAACTGCTGGAACTTTCCATCTTTTTGTGAATTTTTCCTTCATAGGATAGAGAATTGATAATCTCTTTGGAGGGGAAAAATGCTTATCTGGATAATCCCATTCGGTATAAATAAGCTTTTCTAGTAATGCGTGGACAGGAAACGCATGCAAAGGCTGTAAAGGTTTCAGAGAACCCAAGGAGGAGACCAGACCTTCAGCTAACTCTGTTAGGGGTAGCATGAAAGTGGAGCAAACCATCTCTGTAAGGCTCTGTACTTCAGACTGAAGCTGAAACATCACGTATTGTTTCAGGGGCGTGGTCCCTGAAGACGCACGTTTGACGAAACATCGGGCGGAGCAAAGGGAGCAGTGACGCATTGGAGAGAACAGAGGAGCGGCGGCCATCTTATTGGTAGGAAAGCGCTGGTCGTTTTTTTTTTGCCTGACATATACTTCTTACATGTGAGTTTTTATTCGTGAGTTTTTATTCGTGAGTTTATGATGAATAAAGTAGTTTCTGTTTGGAATGTCTGCGCAATGAGTTTGTTCTTTTTCATTGCCTTGCATATGTGATTATCGTGCTATGTCTTTGGAGTGCACTTTTATGGCTAAACCATCCTGGGGAAAGGCATATATATTTCTGGGTCGATCAGTGGAGTGAGGATTTCTAGGCATCAAGGGGAGTTTCTTTTGATTGTGAGTAAACGTGGATACCACATACTAATGCTGTGCTGTATAAACCCATTTGCTGACGGTAAGGATCAGTTTTTTTGGGTGTTGGTGATGGGTTCTTTCCTTTTCATCTCAACAATGATTCCTCATTAACAGATTCAGAATTAAAACAAAATTTGGAACTTTCCTCATTATTGAGCATACGAACTTTTGTATTTTCTCTTTTTAATAGCGCTACACCTATACCTCATATTTTTGTTATTGTACCAAACAATATTGTGTTAGCGCAACAAATCTGATTTGTACAGGCAAAACCTTGTTCTTGAATCGAGGACCAGGTACCATCCATGCTATGGCCTCAGTGGTGAGGATGGATCCGGTTGTGGAGGTTTTTTTAAATCCAGCATGCAGGGGCGTTGCTAGGGGGTGGCTATTGGGGCTATAGCCCCAAATCTGGGGCCGATAGCCCAGAGTCTCTTGCCACAGGGTGCCTGCCTAACCAGCAGGTTGCAGCTGCTGCGGCAGGCGGGCTGGCTGCATGAAAGAGGCGGAGGAGAGGAAAGAAGCAAGCTCTTCACAGCCGGGCCTCTTCACTTTGGGAGCGAGGTATGGCGAGCAGCAGAGAGATGACAATCTCACTGTCCGCCACAAACCGGCGCTCTTCTGCCCTCACAGCACGGTCATCGTGGAGCTCCACTTTGCAGCCAGACCCCCTTGCTTCAATGTCGGAGGTGCGACGGGGAGCAGCAAGACGACATCTCTCACTGCCCACCCCGCATCACCGCTCTCCTGCTCTCACTAAATGGACCAGTGCTGTCAGCCTGCCACCAATGCAGCGTCAATGCACATTTAGTGGCACTGGCTGGCATGGCAAGTGACAATCCACATCAGTTGGCAAGTGACAACCCACATCTGGTGGCCGGTGACGTGGCAAGTGACAATCTGCAAATTGTGGAAAGAGATGTGGCAAGTGACAATCTGCAAATGGTGGCAGGAGAGGTGGCAAGTGACAATCCACATCTGCTGCCAGGAAAAAGTGGCAAGTGACAATCTACCTCTGGTGGCAGGCGACATGACAAGTGACAATCCACATCTAGTGGCAGGTGACGGTGGCAAGTAACACGCTGCATCTGATGACAGGCAACGGTGGCAAGTGACATGCTGCATCTGGTGGCAGGAGATGTGGCAAGTGACATGCCCAGGGCTCCCACCAATTCTGCAGTTTAGCGAGTTGAACCACTTCATTATATATAAAAGAAAAAAAGAGGGGCAAGTGGGACTTTAAATGAAGCATGTCAATTGAAAGTATAATAATGAATACATGCGAGTAGGTAAAATGATTGGATTTAATTTATAATCAAGTCCATGATTTTGATGCATACAGTACCAATAAAGTAGTATAAATACAGACATAATCGCATGAATTGATATATAAGCATATTTAGCAGTAACAATCAAGGAAACTCAGTGTAAACAAATCAATGGTCCATCAATGTTTTCCAATCATTTTACCTACTCGCATGTATTCATTATTATACTTTCAATTGACATGCTTCATTTAAAGTCCCACTTGCCCCTCTTTTTCTTTTATATATGAACCCGGGATGGAAGCATGCCATTGATATTTAGTTATGCGACTGGTCACTTTCTTTTGTTTACACTTCATTATATATGCAACAATAGAAATAATGCACTTCAATCACCCTGACACCATATCAACCATTATGCCATGATGATTGATGCGCCAACATCAGCCATCGCCCGTGAAAAATTGCTTACCACTGGTCCCCCCCTCTGCGGGCATGCAAAAAGGTTGGTGACCGCTGCTATGGGCTCTAGCCCCGGATCTTTTGCAGACCTAGCAACTCCCCTGCCAGCATGGATCCCTCCTTTGAGCTCCTCAGAGCACATCTTCACTCGTGACCAACACCTTTAGACACAAGCGAAAAAAACTGAGGTACTCCGGGAAGGAGGAGGGGTTATATAGGGGAGTCAACTTCCTGTATTGGTTATACCAGTGTCAACACCTGAAAGTAGGCCCATAACCCACTAAGTAAATACGTGAGGCTCTGTGTCCTATGATGTACGATAAAGAAAATCCATTTTTCTTTATTGTACATCACGGGACACAGAGCACCATAATAATGACTATCTAGGATGTCCTAAAGCAATGCCCCTGAGGGGAAGGAGACACTATTATAGAAACTGCCACCAAAAGGAGGACCTACTCTTATTTGTAATATGCTGAGGCCAAAGGCAGTATTTTCTACAAGATTGACATAGACCTGGTAAAAACCCTGTAGATGTATAAACCAAAGACCAAATAGTGGTCTTGTACCCCTGGGCCACCAACATCCGATGATGGATGGCCCAAGATACTCCCACACCTGGTAGAGAATCTCTCCCCAGAAAAAAATATTTTTTTTTGCCATTTAAACCATAGGCATCATTGATAAACTGGCAGATCCACTTCTAAATATTTGACCTGGATGCAGTCTGCCCTTCCTGGGCTCTTCTGGCAGCACAACCAGGATTCCTGACTTGTGACGACAACTCAAGTAGACCCTGAGCGTCTGAACTACCTATAAAGTAGGTAGTGATCTTTCTTCTGCCGATTGTGGATTTAGGAGAAAAAATAGGCAAGACACTGTCCTGATTCAAGTGAAAAACTAGAAACCACTTTAAGCAAGAAAAATGGATGAGGACGCAACATCACCTTGTGATGCGAGACCAAGAATGGCTCCCTGCATGAAAGAGCTGCCAAACCTGACACTACACTTCGTGAAGTGATAGAAACCAAAGAAGCCACCTTCTGAGATAAAAGGACTAACAGAATTACGATTGGCTCAAAAAGTGGGCTCTGCAAGGACAGTCAAGACCAATTCAAGTCTCAAGGACACAAGAATGGCGATAGGCGGGACTGTCCAAGTTACATATAATATACGTACATACATACTATATGAGGTATGAAAAAAAAAAAAAAAAAGGCGTGAGAAACAACGAACCCTGCAAAAAAAATCAATAGGGACGATCCCTGACCCTTAACGGTACTTAAGGCCCAACTCCTTCCTGTGTACATGTGATTTTTTTCGTTTATTTTTAAATAAGTTTGCAAATTTCAAACAAACTTCTTTCACGTTGTCATAATAGGGTATGATTTATAGAATTTTGAGGAAAAGAATGAGTTTAATCCATTTATACTTAACTTGCAAGATGCTCTCTCCACCAAATCTCTTGGGTTTTGAACAGATCACCTTCCAGAGGACTCTACATATACAAGAGCAGCCTAACCAGAGTCACTGCACTTCACTTAATAAAGTAAACTCGGCTTAGGATCCAGTATCTCCAACCAATCCCTTTAAGAACACTGAGGCTGGAAACACGTGCATGCATGGTAACATGCATAGGTGTTAATGGGCCCATATAGTTCCCCTTTATTAAACCAAGTCAGCCACAAAAAGGAAGCTTGCTGCATCAAAAACAGACAAGTAGAAATTGGCTCTTACATATCTTTTTGTACTTCAGCATCATCGAAGCGACGACCAATAAGGCGTTTCGTAGCATAAAATGTGTTGTTGGGATTTGTCACCGCTTGCCTCTTGGCTGGCATTCCAACTAGTCGTTCCCCATCGGCTGAAAAGGCAACAACAGAAGGAGTTGTTCTGGCACCTTCTGAGTTTTCAAGCACCTGAAAAAAAAAAAAAAAAAAAAAAAGGAAGAAGTTAAGAAAGGTGATCGGCCAAATTAAGCAAGGTTTCTGTATGATCAACATCCTACATTGTATCTTAGATGGGGGGGGGGGGGGGGGGGGAAGAAAAACAAAAAAAAAAAAAAACACCCCACGCACCCTACCATAGCATGTTCCCAAAGTACCAAACTATATAATATTTAGCTACACTAATTTTGCCAACATACTACCTTCCCAGTATAAAATTTTGAAAGAATGCTGTGAACATTTTCACTTCAGGGTTTAATTAAAAAGGTCAAATACCAATGCTAAAAGTATACCTGGCCTTAGGAATAGGCAATATGCGAGTTCAAACTTACACGGATTCTACATTCACAAATGGTATGTTATTTATGTACTGTATGTGTCTTATGTTTATGATACATTTATGAGTTCACAGATCACCCAGTCTTCCTGCTGATCTTACTTCGATATGTAGATGATTACTGAAGTAGATATATTATATCTATCTATGGATGAAGGCTCGGGTGAAGGATTAGAAGAGGTAGGAGGAGAGACCTTTTGAGACACCCCACATGAGACCGTACCCCCTTACAAAAGACAAGAATGACCATCTAGAATACGCAAATTATCAAACCAGAGATTCTGGTAGGAGGAAAAACCAATATGGACCCCCACAGAAGAGATCCCAATTAACCCCAAGATTTACTATTCCTACCAATAACAGATTCTCTCCCCCCTTAGAAGAGGGGGACAATATACCCCACACCGCAATTTCAATCAGGGGAGAAGGTTTGTGGAAGAAAGGGATTTTTCCAGAGAGACCTCCAGAGAGATGGAACGATCACAGCCCACAAAAAGGCACCAGGATGGAGGGGGTACCATGGAAATATAGGAAGACTGCAGAGATGGCGCTGACCTCCCAGGAATATAGAGTGGAATGATGGGTTTAATGGGAATCAGATATCCATATCCACAGAGAGAAGGGACACATATGGAATGGATGGGTCGACAATCAGGAAAGGGAATCGGGACAAACACAGAATCATAGAAAAAGAGGAAAGACAATAGGAAAATGAGGGAGGAAGAAAAAGGCAATATTAGGAGCTGGAATTTTTATTTTGAGTGATGAAAATTCTTCTGAAAAAATGAGAATTTTAGATTTGGGTCTAGTTTGCTTCAGATAAGAATATGGACAAATTCAAGGTCTACATTGACCTACAGAAATTTCTGAGAAAAATTAACTTGAAAAAACACTTTGCGATGAATGTAGAAAAGAAACCACCAGAGTGTACAGAATTTATTCAAACTACACTAGAAAATCTAAAAATAAGAATATTTGGAAAACAATTAAGGATATAGGAAGTAGTGTGATCAGATCGGGAAGGATCCAGAGACACCTGACAGAGCCATTTGAGGGTCCCAGTCATCTTGCGGAGCAGCGTGACGGAGCTGGCCGGCAACAGGACTCAGACGCGGAGCAGACTTCCAACATTCCAGGCCTGGTGTGGTGAGAGGGCGGACCCCCAGAAGTTATTTAACGCACTTAACATACTTAGACTTAGACTACCATAGCGTTGCTGAGACCTGGAATTCTGCAGAGGGGTCTCATTCAAATAGAATGAGTTCAAGTAGGCCTAAAGCCTATACTTTACTAAGCTGACACTGTGGCGGTTCAGAGATGACTATACCAGAGGCAGTTATAAGTGTGTGCACCGCAGGAACTGTTCTAAATCATCAGCTTATGTTACTTCTTTGCTTGTTAAACCCTTGGATTACAAACACTGTAGTATAATAGCTAGCAGAAGACAGAAGACCAGAGACTACAACTTTCACTGAGAGGTCTTGTGTTCAGTTACAGTAACAAAGGACCACATCATAACTCAGGGGAGCTCTTGAGCAAACTGTACTGTGTTGTGTTTGATAACCTTGCATTTGTGTGCTTAGTGCGGTGTGCTGGAAGTGGGAAGGTGCCCAGTGTCAAGGCATTGTCACTCTGGGCACTGGTCCCACTTGAAGACGTGCCTGCAGGGGTCATTCGAGAAATCTTTACATATTAATAATTTGTAAATACTTTTTGCAATGTCCTATTACGTTTGTGTGACAGTGCAGTTATTGTAACCACTGTTTATGCCAGTCTCAGTAAAATTACACTCTGGTTAATTACAATTGGTGTGAAGTGTTGATCATTCTCCTACAGGTGGAACAACGGATACCCAGGTAATGGTAAAGGTACATTATTGGTATATTGTTATTGTAAAATTGTCCTTTGTTGTTTATCTTCACACCAAAACTGTTCCACAACTGTGTCAAGTGGGTTGAGCCAAAGTTATTAGGGCAAGCAAGATGGGTAGAGATCAGTATTTCCAGAAATACTGGAAACATTTTTTATGTACCAACATCCCTAAAAGTAATAAAGCAAAAATGTATGTGGGAAATGGGATTTTAAAAGGTACACCCAATATAAGGAAAAGCACTGTCAGATTATTATATCTTTATGAATACAGTTTTACACCAAAAAAAATAAAATGTGAAAACAGTTTTACATTCATAGTCAAAAAGGTAGACATCCTCAACCTAATATTGACAAATGAAGAGAAAGAACTGTAATCTAAAAATTTTGATCATAACCACGTCCACAAATTTCAACATGTTTCACCAGGAAGGCTTCATCAGGAAAATGGACGAGGATTTTTGATTATTCAACAACAGTACACATGATAAGAACAACCTTGGATGTATAGAGAAGAACAAAAAATAAAGATAAATAGAAATGATACTTTAAACATTTATGTTTATACAACTTGATAGCTCTTTAGCTTGTATAACCATGACTCCACCAAAACCCCCCCCCCACCCGACCCCACCCCAGGCTTACACCCTCCCCCTCCATATACTCCCAACCGACACAACCCCTACGTCAACTCCATACCTCTAAAGAGAGTTCCGGGGAAGTCGCAGGACCCGAAGCGTCAAGTGAGAGGAAAGAGGAGGAGGGATACCCCCAGAGTTCACTCCCCCCTGTAGTCCAGAAAAATGCCTGATCACCCGTAGGGAGGGATGTATGTTATTATGAGTGAAGACCATCCAAGACAGAAGAGATGATCACAGTATCTGTAACATATATCATAGATAATAAAAACACACACATTGCGGGTGAGGGGAGAAAAAGTCCACAGCAGTATCTAATCAGTGAACCATACTCACCGACACCCCGTGATATGAGGACTAATGGCACAATACCAATTATGAAAATGCATCTATGCAAGAATCAAGAGAGGGGACAAGGCTACTTCATAGTTTCTGAAATGATATATAAATATGCATGTACTTGTATCAGAATCTTGTATAAAAAGAAACATGTATATGTGTATACTGCGTCTCTAATCTTCAATAGCACATGCTCACCTTGAAGGGGTTCACAATGCTGTGTAGAAAACTACATCACGTTCCTATTGGTGCTACTGGGGAGACACCCAAGGATAATGAACCTCAAAGGGTAGTCACTTCCTATATTTTAAATAGAAAAAAAAAAAAAGGTAAGAAAGAAATAAGGCACCCAAAGCAGTGCTTAGTTCTCGATTGGATATATCGCAAAGTGCTAGACCAACTAATAGTCATTGTGGTTTTACCTGGTGCCGCCGTCCATATTCAGCATAAGCTCCCAAGCTGCTAACACAAGCATTAGAGTGTGTGGGGTTTAAATATCCCTCCCCATGGCGCCAAAATGCTGCGTATGTCATCATGCTGCACCGGCGCCAAGCGGACGCAAAGGGGAGGTCCCAGGTCCATTGACTGATTACCTGGAACCGGATACAGAAACCCGGAAGTGAAAGGTACTTCCAGTTGCCAAAGACAGCACTGTAACTCACATTGGAGACAGTGCTGAGCCAATGGGATGGAAAGGCTTGGACAGATGGTATATATAGTGTTGGATACGGTTAAACCCGGGATGCCATGGATCAAATTGAAGCCTCTAGGTGGGCTAGGACCGGGGTGGCACCCCCTTCAGAAAAGAGAAACCCAAGGGGGATGTAAACCCACACTAGTCCACACCCTTGGGCGTCCATACGGGGATCAAAAGGCACTGGACTGGGGAGGTAAAAACGAGGGAACAAAAGCCCGGGGAGGGGTAAAAAGGGGGAAAAAAAAAAAAAAAAAACACAGTTTAGATGTGGTCATGATTATACATCACAATAATTGATTTACAATAATGCACCCATAATTTATATCTACATATAGGGGATTATACTGATGTACACACCATTATAGCCAACTCAATGTGTATTGCTTTCCCTATTCCGAAAGATATATGAATAAGCACTCATTGTAGTGTGAAACGCGTCAGCTGCTTTTGTACGCTTCTGCTGTTATGTTTCGTGTTTCTTCATGATTCAGCTTTTTAAATAAAGCATTCATCATTATACCGGTGTGCGGCTTCCAGCTTTCCTCGATTTGTCTGCCACAATGACAGTTGGTCTAGCACTTTGTGATATATCCAATAGAGAACTAAGCACTGCTTTGGGTGCCTCATTTCTTTCTTACCTTTTTTTTTTTTTTTTTCATTTGAAATATAGGAAGTGACTACCCTTTGAGGTTCATTATCCTTGGGTGTCTCCCCAGTAGCACCAATAGGAACGTGATGTAGTTTTCTACACAGCGTTGTGAACCCCTTCAAGGTGTGCATGTGCTCTTGAAGCTTTAGAGACGCAGTATACACATATACGTGTTTCTTTTTATACAAGATTCTGATACAGGTACATGAAGTAGCCGTGTCCCCTCTTGATTCTCGCATAGATGCATTTTCATAATTGGTATTGTGCCATTAGTCCTCATGAGCTCCCAAAATAAATATCTCCTCATATCACAGGGTGTCGGTGAGTATGGTCCACTGATTAGATACTGCTGTGGACTTTCTCCCCTCACCCGCAATATGTGTATTTTTATTATCTATGAAATATGTTAGATACTGTGATCATCTCTTCTGTCTTGGATGGTCTTCATTCATAATAACATACATCCCTCCCTACGGGTGATCAGGCATTTTTCTGGACTACAGGGGGGAGTGAACTCTGGGGCTATCCCTCCTCCTCTTTCCTCTCACTTGACACTTCGGGTCCTGCGACTTCCCCAGAACTCTCTTTAGAGGTATGGAGTTGACGTAGGGGTTGTGTCGGTTGGGAGTATATGGAGGGGGAGGGTGTAAGCCTGGGGTGGGGTCGGGTGGGGGTTGGTGTTGAATTTTCTGGGGGGGGGGGGGGGGTTTGGTGGAGTCATAGTTATACAAGCTAAAGAGTTGTATAAACATAAATGTTTCAAGTATCATTTCTATTTATTTATCTTTATTTTTTGTTCTCTTCTCTATACATCCAAGGTTGTTCTTATGTGTACTGTCGTTGAATAATCAAAAATCCTCGCCCATTTTCCTGATGAAGCCTTCCTGGCGAAACATGTTGAAATTTGTGGACGTGGTTATGATCAAAATTCTTTGTGATTACAGTTCTCTCTTCATTTGTCAATATTAGGTTGAGGAGGTCTACCTTTGACTATGAATGTAAAACTGTTTTCACATTTTATTTTTTTTGTGTAAAACTATTAATATTGATATAATTTTTTAACTGACAGTGCTTTTCCTTATATTGGGTATACCTTTAAAATCCCATTTCCCACATACATTTTTGCAAAGTTATTAGGGGTGGAATAGCAGAGTACAGGCCCAATCATATATCAGCAGCACCTTCGGGGGTCAGTGCTACACTAGTATAGTACAGAAAGATGGTCTGAAGGGAGTAGAAAGGGCGTGACACGTGAATACAGAATTAAAAACAAGAGCAGATAGAGTTTATTCTTGAGGGCCTTGAAATGGCCATGGAGAGTACCTACTTTTGGTACAAGAAGAATTTTTATATGTCCAAACCAAAAGGTGTGGCAATGGGAGCTCGGTATGCTCCCAGTGTCACCAATCTCTTTATGAATATGTGGGAAGGAGGACATATTAACAGACGTGAACGACCAACTAAAACTACCAAAAATACATAGATGTCATTTTATGGGAAAGGTCAGTAGAATCTTTGGAGGCCTTTTTTGGCGATATCAAGCATAACAAATATGGCATTACCTTTACTGGTAGCTGGGACCACCAACAGATAGATTACATACTAGAACTTTCTTTAAACCAACAAATCGTAATGGATACATACCAACCTCATGTTGCCATCCAAAATGGAAAGGGAATATTCCCAAAGGTCAACTAATGAGGTTACAAAGAAACTATACCTTAAAAGATTTCGAAATGCAAGCTGATACTATGATAAAGAAATTTGAGGAGAAAGGATACCAAAAGAACAACTTGGTGAAATTGAAAAATTAGGAAATATAAGCAGGAATACACTCTTGGTGAAGAAAGATAAGAATGCAGAACTGTATACAGAAGTGGCCCTTATCACTGGGTTTAACAGTACCAATCAGATTAATATATTGTGAGGAAGTACTGGCCTATTCTGAAATCCGTTAGGGTCCTATCCAAGATTCTCCCAAAGAAAGCCAGATGTGTGTACAAAAGAGGCCCTACTCTTAGGAACCATCAGGTTCATAATAGCATAGATGCCCCAAAGATCGTAAAATTGTTTTTGGACATGAAAGGGTTTTATACATGCCAGAAATGTTTACCATGTAGAGTAAGGCTACGTTTCCACTAGTGCGGCTTGTCATGCGACTTGGGACTGCAAAGTCACATGACAAGTCATAACCCATGATTTCCAATGGGTACCATTCATATCTGTGCGACTTCAAGTCACAGTGACTTTAAAGTAGTCCCTGCAATACTTTGGTCCTACTTTGATGCGACTTAAGGTCCATAGACCTCAAGAATACACAGGCATTGTTTCGAGTTGCATAAAAATCACAGCAAAATCGCGTGACTTTCAGCTCGCAATAGTGGAAACCTAGGCTAAAGCAAGAAACGACAGAGGAAAAAAAAAAAAAAAGGAATCCTTTAGATCTGGAGTAACAAAGAAAGAATATCGAATAAGAATTACATGCAACAGTATGCATGTCACCTATGTCATTGAATGTCCATGCCGTTTACAGTATTAGGCAGACCTACCAGGCCTTTACGTGTGAAGATTAGGCAACACAAATAGAAGGAAAGGTTTCCCTAAACATAATCTCTCTAGACACTTTAACAGCTTCAGCCCCGGAAGATTTGGCCGCTGAATGACCAGGCCATTTTTTGCGATTCGGCACTGCGTCGCTTTAACTGACAAGTGCACGGTCGTGCAGCGCTGCACCCAAACAAAATGGATGTCCTTTTTTCACAAATAGAGCTTTCTTTTGGCGGTATTTGATCATCTCTGCGGTTTTTGTTTTTTGTGCTAAAAAAAAAAAAAAAAAAAAAAAAAAGCAACAATTTAAAAAAAAAAAATATTTTGTACTTTTTGCTATAATAAATATTCATTTTTTAAAAAATAAAAAGCAAATTTCTCCGTTTAGGCTGATATGTATTCTTCTACATATTTTTGATAATTAAAATCATAATAAGCGTATATTGGTTTGTGCAAAAGTTATAGCGCCTACAAAATAGGGGATAGATTTATAGCATTTTTATAATTTTTTTTACTAGTAATATGGCGGCAATCAGCGATTTTTATCGTGACTGCTACATTATGGTGGACACATCGGACACTTTTGGCACATTTTTGGGACCATTGGCATTTATATACAGTGATCAGTGCTATAAAAATGCACTGATTACTGTAAAAAGGTCACTGGGAAGGGGTTAACACTAGGGGGCGATCAAGGGGTTAACTGCGTTCTCTCTCTGTTCTAACTGAAGGGAGAGATGACAGATCGCTGTTCATACTTTGTATGAACACACGATCAGTCTCTTCTCCCCTCAGAGCATCAGGATCTGTGTGTACACACACGGATCCCGAATCTTGGTGTGTCATGAGCGATCGCGGGAGCCCGCCAGTCAGCTCCGGGGGAGAGAAGCGGGCGCACGCCCCTAGTGGCCACAGGGTGAAGCGACGCAACAATGTCGTTTCGCCCAGCCGTGCCATTCTGCCGCAGTAAAACTGCAGCGGCTGGTTGGCAAGTGGTTAAAGAGGTACACCAGAAGGACCCCACAAGATATATTCTATGGGATAGATCAAAGACCACTGGAGAGGCGACAATAAAAGGATAAAAAAAAGTGTCACAAAATGAGACTAGGTGGATATATAGGTTGGGGTCTCTATCCTGGAGGCCTCAATATTGACCTCAACCGTTTCATATCAAACGTCTAAAAACCCATGATAGGGACCTTTTAGGGACCTGATTCCTGGCATATACACCTTTTACCACTAGGTTTGCCCAACTCCGCAGGTTCTCTTAAAGTATTTTCTGATAAGGTATTAGCTTTTTCTAAGGATATATTAGCTAGGCCCATACCACCATATAGGAATTTCATATTTCAATACACCTTACTATGCATATATAGATTGTATTACTATAGATTATATACACACACACACACACACAGTGGAACCTTGGTTAACGAGTAACACGGTTAACGAGCATTTTGAAAGACTAGCAACTTTTTTTTTAAAAATCCTGACTGTTTGCGAGTGTTGTCTCGCAAAACTAGCAGAATTCAAGCTAATGTGGTGTGCAGTACCGCATTTGGCCAGAGGTGCGGGGGCGCAGGTGACACTAGTTACGGGTCAGAGCCATTCGGAAATACACGGAAACACTCCGATGATACTACTATACTTGCATACTATATTATACTGATAATATAGTATGCAAATATGCCTGTCATTTCTTTTTGACCACTGGGGGCGCAGATACCTATGCAATCCTTTATCCACGCGTCGATAAATTATAACAACCTTGCTAATCTATTAGCCGTTATAAATAGGGATGCTCTTTGGTGTTAGCTTGCACCTTTAACGATTACATATGGCCCAATCCCTTTCATCTTTGATTGCAATGGATGATAGGAATGCTGTCACTGCAATTTTGCATACTATACAAGACGTGAGGTGTACCAAGATGACACCGCGTCTGACGAAACGCAATCACGTCATTTCCGGGTTTCACATACTCCGTCTGTGGAACGCATGCTTTCCCAAACCTGCAGATTTTCGTTGTAATAGGACCTGGAATTAGCCAAGTGCCAATTTTAAACTTGAAGCTGAGCGACAAAAAACCATCAGATTTATACACTGAGTGTCAATCTTTCCCATCCATTCACATGTGGACATCCTATGATTTAATGTGTTGGAGAAGGCTCTCTCACTGGACACTGAGACCAAAGGCAGATCTGCCCACATGCGATTTACCCCTGCAGGGGTGCTGCTAGCTGGTGAGTGTGGAATTGAGGGAAGCACAAGTGTTACTCACTTCTCTGCACAGAGGCTGTTATTTTCTGCATATAGTCACCCTGGAAAATCTGCATAAGTCACTTTGGATAGTCACATAAAGGACATTATAAATTTGTCATTTGTAATTTGTAATTTTTTGCTGCCGCTATGAGGATTAACATTTTTGCAGCAGAACTATGTGTTTTTCTATGAATTAATCATTGATTATAACTGAATTTCTGGTATACACAAGCACTGTTCACTTCTTTGATTAGCACCTTTGTTGCACTTAATGATTTATATGAAGGCTCATGTATATGAGCATATATGAAAATTTTGCAATTAGAGAAGGCTTGCCCCTCCAGGGGAGATAAGGACGCCTGATGGAACTCGTGGGAGCCCACCTTGGCTCGCCTTCACAGTCAATAGGTAAAAAGAAGAATAGTCTGCACACCACCATTGTGATGCAAAATCCTTTATTGGGACATCGCAGAGTGACCCCACAAGAGCAGTGTAGATGCGTTTCACACTGTTATAAGTGTTTAATCATTACACAGGCAAGTCCAAAAAACGTTTCTTATATAGCTTCACCTACAACAGGTGTTCCGGGATATTGATTACAGACTTCCTGTTACCTGCAATTCACATAGGGAGACATATGCATATAAAATACATCACATACAGCCACATAACATACAAAAAGAAAAAGGAGAAAGAAAACCCCCCTTAATATTCAATATAACCTAATAAGACACGTACAAAAATACCATATTTATCGGCATATAACACGCACCAGCGTATAACACGCACCCCAAGATTAGGAGGGATTTTTAAGGAAAAAAAACATTTAAATGCCCATCAATGCAGCCTTATCAGTGTCCATCCGCAGCCTTGCCCTAGTGCAGCCTTGCCCCCAGTGTCCAGTGCAGCCTTGCCCCAGTGTCCAGTGCAGCCTTGCCCCCAGTGTCCATTGAAGCCTTGCCCCAGTGTCCAGTGCAGCCTTGCCCCCAGTGTCCATTGAAGCCTTGCCCCAGTGCAGCCTTGCCCCCAGTGTCCATTGAAGCCTTGCCCCCAGTGCAGCCTTGCCCCCAGTGTCCATTGAAGCCTTGCCCCCAGTGTCCATTGAAGCCTTGCCCCCAGTGTCCATTGAAGCCTTGCCCCCAGTGTCCATTGAAGCCTTGCCCCCAGTGTCCATTGAAGCCTTGCCCCCAGTGTCCATTGAAGCCTTGCCCCCAGTGTCCATTGAAGCCTTGCCCCCAGTGTCCATTGAAGCCTTGCCCCCAGTGCAGCCTTGCCCCCAGTGTCCACTGAAGCCTTGCCCCCAGTGCAGCCTTGCCCCCAGTGTCCATTGCAGCCTTGGACAGATTTAAATATGGCACCGCCGAGATCGCAGGGACTGGGCGGAGCCGAGATACACATAGCCGAGTGTACTCGGCTGTTCTCGGAGCCGCTCAGTCACGTCCAGTCCCGCCCTATGATGGACATAGCACAGGTCCAATGGCGGGACTGGGCGGGACTGTGAGCGGAGCCGAGAAAATCCAAGTACACTCGGCTATGTGTATGCTGGTCACTCCGCTCACAATCAGCGGATATCGGCGTATAAACGCGCACCCACGATTTTCCCCCTGATTTTAAAGGGAAAAAAGTGCGTGTTATACGCCGATAAAAACAGTACTTAAAAATATATTAGTATTGTATCGAATACATAAAGCAGGGATATGCAGCGGATAGCGGACCTCCAGCTGTTGCAGAACTACAAGTCCCATGAGGCATAGCAAGACTGACAGCCACAAGCATGACACCCAGAGGCATGATGGGACTTTTAGTTCTGCAGCAGCTGGGAGGTCCGCTAATTGCATATCCCTGACAAACCATTGAAAGAAAAACCAACCAGTGAAAAAGAAAATAAGACCTTATATAAATAGATATGAAAGAAAATCTACAAGCATCTCAAATCAATCTAGAAGACATAAAATGTTATTATAAATAAAAACCAAAAAAGTACTGGCGTAGGACATACAGTACATTATCATCCAGGGACCCATGTTAAACTCCACTGAGTAGGAACAAACCATAAACAAATGTGTTAAATGGTAACAACGCCAATACCCCCAAAACTACTGTGCCGTGTGCACCTACTGCCACTGAAAAGACTAAAGCAGTAGCGGGTGTGCCCAAAATGCTAACTACAATACTTCAGGGATGCCAAAAAGTTTAGTATAGTGGTGCATACAAAATTGCAACATACCCAAAACATGCACATGGTTACCATTTAACTAGACAACCTGCAACATGTGTAAAATATGGTTATACCACTGTACCAAACATTTGTTGTAGCACACGGACAGACCATGCATACAGTTGTGCTCATTAGTTTACATACCCTGGCAGAATTTATGATTTCTTGGCCATTTTTTTTTCCTTAGAGAATATGAATGACACAAAAAAAAACATTTTTTCACTCATGGTTCGTGTTTGGCTGAAGCCATTTATTATCAACCCTGTTTACTCTTTTTAAATCATAATCACAACAGAAACTACCCAAATGACCCTGATCAAAAGTTACCCCAGTTCTTAATAACTCTTTAACATCAATGACAGCTTGAAGTCTTTTGTGGTATTTGTGGTATTTGTGGATGAGGCGCTTTATCTTCTCAGCTGGTAAAGATGCCCATGCCTCTTAGCAAAAAACCTCCAGTTCCTGTAAATTCTTGGGCGGTCTTGCATGAACTGCACGTTTGAGATCTCCCCAGAGTGGCTCAATGATATTGAGGTCAGGAGACCGAGATAACCACTCCAGAACCTTCACTTTATTCTGCTGTAGACAATGACAGATCGACTTGGCCTTGTGTTTTGGATCATTGTCATGTTGGAATGTTCAACTACGTCCCATGCGCAACTTCCTGGCTGATGAATGCAAGTGTTCCAGTATTTGATAACCTACTGCATTCACCTTGCCATCAATTTTAACCAAGTTTCCTGTGCCTTTGTAGCTCACACATCCCCAAAACATCAGAAATCCACCTCCATGTTTCACAGTAGGAATGGTGTACCTTTCATCATAGGCCTTGACTCCTCTCCAAACGTAACGTTTATGGTTGTGGCCAAAAAGCTAAATTTTGGGCTCATCACTCCAAATGACTTTGTGCCAGAATGTTTGAGGCTTGTTTACGTGCTGTTTGGCGTATTGTAAGCGGGATACTTTGTGACATTTGCGTAGTAATGGCTTTCTACTGGCGACTGGACCATGCAGCCCATCTTTCTTCAAGTGCCTCCTTATTGTGCATTTTGAAACAGACACACTTTAAGAGAGTCCTGCATTTCACCTGAAGTTATTTGTGGGGGTTTTTTTGCATCCAAAACAAACTTTCCAGGCAGTTGTGGCTGACACTTTAGTTGGTCTACCTGACCATGGTTTGGTTTCAACAGAACCCCTCATTTTCTACTTCTTGATTAGAGTTTAAACACTGCTGACTGGTATTCTTAATTCCTTGGATATCTTTTTATATCCCTTTCCAGTTTTATACAGTTCAACTACCTTTTCCCACAGATCCTTTGACAATTCTTTCACTTTCCCCATGAATCAGAATCCAGAAATGTTAATGCAGCACTGGATAAATGATGCAAGGGTCTGTCAGGAGTCCAGAAACTCATTCACCTTTTATACATACACACACACCAATTACAAGCAAGCATATCACAGGTGAGAGGTGAGGATGGTTACCTGCCATTCAAACCTGTGTCAACATGTGTGCATGTTACCAGGCCAAAATCACTAGACTAGAGTATGTAAACTTTTAATCAGGGTTATTTGGGTAGTTTCTGTTGTGATGATTTAAAAAGAGTAAACACAGTTGATCGATAATAAATGGCTTCAGTCAAACACTAACCATGAGTGAAACAAATGCTTGTGTTATCATTCATATTCTCTGAAAAATGGCCAAGAAATCAAATTCTGCCAGGGTATGTAAACTGAGCACAACTGTAAATGCAGCAATAAACTATCACGCCATCTACACATGAAGCCAAGACACCACCCAAGATGCACAAGTACAACGTATGACATGCAAAATGGACTTAGGGTTGTAAATGTGAATTTGCTGGAACACCCCACACTAAGGCCTGGTTTACACATATGCGTTTTTGGTGAGACACTACAGTTCATTTAACATGGTTTCCTATGCGGGACATGCTCACATCTATGCTTTCAGCCACTGTTTTTGGAAAGGGTCAGGGATTTTTTTTTCTAAACACTAAACGGTCCTTTTTTGGTTCTTTAGACTTTAATAGAGAAGCTGCAGAAAAGCATGTAGTGTGTTCTTGGCGCAATTTTGTGTCACAATTTGGACACTTACACCTCCTCCCTGCCCAGGCCATTTTTCAGCGCTGTCACACTTTGAATGACAATTGCACGGTCATGCTACACTAATCACGTGAAATTGTTATTTTCTTTTCACAAATAGAGCTTTTTCTTATGGGGGTATTTAATCACTGCTGGGTTTATTTTTTCCCAAAAGAAAAAAAAGTTTGTCAGTAAACTTTGTAAATAAGTACTTTTTCTCTGGCACTGGTGGGCAGATAGGCAGCACTGATGGGCAGCATTGATAGCCAGCACTGACTGGCATCACTAATGGCCACTAATTGCTGGCACTTAATTGTAATCAGGGCACTGATTATCAGTGCCCCGATTACATACCTAGATGTCCCCCTGTGAGGAGATGCCACTGATCGGCTCTCCTCTCTTTTGTCAGTGTGAGGCGAGGAGAACCAATTACCGGCATCTCCGTGTCTACATGTGACGGACTAATTGGACACAGCCAACCACATGGCTAAAGAGCCACGACTTTTTACAAAGATCGGGGTTGCGCCATGTCTTGGTCATGTGAGAGCGGTCATTCTGGGTGGACGTTATAAGACGGCTTCCCAGAACGAGAGCTGCACCGCCCCGCCATCATTTGACGGTGGGAGGGCAGCAAGTGGTAATCTGCCCAACAAATTGGACAAAAAAAAAAAAATGCAAAAACAGCAAAAAGCTGTAGAAACTATCAAAAGCAAACTGCATAGGGGTGAACCGAGTCTAACGCCGCGTACACACGGTCGGACTTTGTCTACAAAAGGCCAACGGACTAAAGCTGGCTGACAATCCGATAGTGTGTGGACTTCCCCGGACTTTCAGCGGACTTTTCCAGGCGCAAATCTGACGGACTTTAGATTTGAAACATGCTTCAAATCTTTACATCGTAACTACGCCGGACCCAGAATTCCGCTCGTCTGTGTGCTAGTCCGGCGGGCAAAAACCCACGCTAGGGCAGCTATTGGCTACTGGCTATCAACTTCCTTATTTTAGTCCGGTGTACGTCATCACGTACGAATCCGTAGGACTTTTGTGTGATCGTATGTAGGCAAGTCAGTTCGTAAGAAAGTCTGCCGCAAGTCCGCGGACAGGCTGTCGGACAGGCTGTCGGACAGGCTGTCGGACAGGCTGTCGGACAGGCTGTCGGACAGGCTGTCGGACAGGCTGTCGGACAGGCTGTCGGACAGGCTGTCGGACAGGCTGTCGGACAGGCTGTCGGACAGGCTGTCGGACAGGCTGTCGGACAGGCTGTCGGACAGGCTGTCGGACAGGCTGTCGGACAGGCTGTCGGACAGGCTGTCGGACAGGCTGTCGGACAGGCTGTCGGACAGGCTGTCGGACTTTTGTAGCCGAAAAGTCCGACTGTGTGTACGCGGCATAAGGCTTTTTTCACACTAATGCGGTTTTTTCATGCTTTTTGCAGAAACGCATTTCATTAAAAAGTAGCATAGGATTTTTTTTTTGGTTTTTTTCATTAACCACTTGCCGACCGGGCCATTGCCGAAAGACGGCAACAGCGCGGTCGGCTAGTTCTGGGTGGACGTCCATGGACGTCATTCCAGAATGATGCTCCTGCGCGCCCCCTGGGGCGCGCACTCGGGAACATCCGTGACCGCCGGGTCCGGAGGACCCGGCGCATCACGGATTACGGTAAATAGCCGCTGATCGCGGCCGTTTACCACGTGATCGTTCCGTCAAATGACGGAGCGATCACATGTAAACAAACCAGCGTCACGTCATGACGCTGGTTCCTCCCTCCCCTCTCTGTACCGATCGGTACAGTGCGGAGGGAGAGGGGAAGAGATGGCAGCGCTGTGGGCTGGATGTTTAGTGCCGCCAACACTCTGCCAACACTCTGCCAACACTCTGCCAACACTCTGCCAACACTCTGCCAACACTCTGCCAACACTCTGCCAACACTCTGCCAACACTCTGCCAACACTCTGCCAACACTCTGCCAACACTCTGCCAACACTCTGCCAACACTCTGCCAACACTCTGCCAACACTCTGCCAACACTCTGCCAACACTCTGCCAACACTCTGCCAACACTCTGCCAACACTCTGCCAACACTCTGCCAACACTCTGCCAACACTCTGCCAACACTCTGCCAACACTCTGCCAACACTCTGCCAACACTCTGCAATAAATTTTAACAGAAACAAGGAATTTTTTTTTTTTTTTTTTATCGAATTTTCAGTCTTTTTTGATTTATAGCGCAAAAAATAAAAAACCCAGCAGTGATTAAATACCACCAAAAGAAAGCTCTATTTGTGGGAAAAAAAGGACATAAATTTCATAGGGGTACAGTGTTGCATGACTGAGTAATTGTCATTCAAAGTGTGAGAGCACCGAAAGCTGAAAATTGGTCTGGTTAGGAAGGGGGTTTAAGTGCCCAGTTGTCAAGTGGTTAAAGATTCATACATACCTAGGTGGATGCAGCATCAGAGCAATGCTGCATCTGTCCCCCACCATCCCTGCACTGAGAACCATGCCAGCAAACAGTTGATGGCTCGGTTTTTCACAGATCCGAGAGGAGAGCTGCTGGCTGTCAATTAGTGTGTCTCAACTCTGCTTCTCCACGCTAATTGGAGCGCTGAGCTGTGGAGGGGTGGGGAGCAGCCACCTCAGCGGCTCCCTGACACTGCCATCAATCAAGGCAGCTTGCGGATCCAGACCTGGAAGTTGGGATGACATGCTGCCTTGACTGATGGCAGTGACATCAGCGGAGAGCAGACTTCAGACTGCTCTCCACTGCAAACGGGTCACAGGAGTGCAAAACGAATTGCATGCCTGTGACCCAGATAAAAAGCCGAGCCCAAAAAGCTCAGGCTGGACTTCTCCTTTAACATTTTATTAAAGGCAGAATTCAGAGAGTAGTGGTTAATCACTTGACGACCACCTCACGCAGATATACTGCGGCAGAATGGCACGGGCAGGCAAAATCACGTACCTGGTACGCGATTGCCTTCCCGCGGGCGGGGGGTCTGATGTAGTACACCGAGGCAGAGGAAATGATGTCATCTCTCCTCGGCTCGGTATTTTCCGTTCCGGCGCCGAGGAGAGAAGACTGCAATGTGAGTGCACCAACACTACACACACAGTAGAACATGCCAGGCACACATTTCCCCCCCCCCCCCTATACACCCCCAATACAAATCCCCCCCCCCCCCGTCACACTGACACCAAGCAGTTTTTATTTTCTCTGATTACTGCATGGTGTCAGTTTGTGACAGTGTGGTAGGGCAGTTAGGGTTAGCCCCCTTTAGGTCTAGGATACCCCCCTAACCCCCCCTAATAAAGTTTTAACCCCCCATTAGCGCCAGTACCGCTAACACCCACGCAAGCAGCATACGCCTCCCTTCGTGGTATAGTATCTGAACGGATCAATATCTGATCCGATCTGATCTATACTAGCGTCCCCAGCAGTTTAGGGTTCCCAAAAACGCAGTGTTAGCGGGATCAGCCCAGATACCTGCTAGCACCTGCGTTTCGCCCCTCCGCCTGGCCCAGCCCACCCAAGTGCAGTATCGATCAAACACTGTCACTTACAAAACACTAAACGCATAACTGCAGCGTTCGCAGAGTCAGGCCTGATCCCTGCGATCGCTAAGTTTTTTTGGAAACGTTTTGGTGAACTGGCAAGCACCAGCAGCCTAGTACACCCCGGTCATAGTCAAACCAGCACTGCAGTAACACTTGGTGACGTGGTGAGTCCCATAAGTGCAGTTCAAGCTGGTGAGGTGGCAAGCACAAGTAGTGTCCCGCTGCCACCAAGAAGACAAACAGGCCTGTCGTGCCCATAATGCCCTTCCTGCTGCATTCGCCAATCCTAATTGGGAACCCACCACTTCTGCAGCGCCCGTACTTCCCCCATTCACATCCCCAACCAAATGCAGTCAGCTGCATGAGAGGCATTTTCTTTATGTCCTCCCGAGTACCCCTACCCAAGGAACCCCCCCAAAAAAGATGTTGTGTCTGCAGCAAGCGCGGATATAGGCGTGACACCCGCTATTGTCCTTCCTGTCCTGACAATCCTGGTCTTTGCATTGGTGAATGTTTTGAACGCTACCATTCACTAGGTTGAGTATTAGCGTAGGGTACAGCATTGCACAGACTAGGCACACTTTCACAGGGTCTCCCAAGATGCCATCGCATTTTGAGAGACCCGAACCTGGAACCGGTTACAGTTTATTATATAATAAACTGTAACCGGTTCCAGGTTCGGGTCTCTCAAAATGCGATGGCATCTTGGGAGACCCTGTGAAAGTGTGCCTAGTCTGTGCAATGCTGTACCCTACGCTAATACTCAACCTAGTGAATGGTAGCGTTCAAAACATTCACCAATGCAAAGACCAGGATTGTCAGGACAGGAAGGACAATAGCGGGTGTCACGCCTATATCCGTTATATATATATATAGTATATATATATAGTTTTATTGTTCTCTCTCTATTCTCTCTATTGTTCTGCTCTTTTTTACTTTATCTTGGTGTGGTCAGATGCTTTAAGGGCAGAGGAGAGATCCCAATTTTTTCAAAAAAAGAGTACCTGTCACTATCTATTGCTATCATAGGGGATATTTACATTCCCTGAGATAATAAAAATGATTAAAAAAAAAATAAAATATAAAAAAAAAAATGAAAGGAACAGTTTAAAAATAAGATAAAAAAGCAAAAAATATAAGAAAAAAGCACCCCTGCCCCACCCTGCTCTCGCACAAAGGCAAACGCAAGCGGTCTGACGTCAAATGTAAACAGCAATTACAATGCATGTGAGGTGTCACCGCGAACGTCAGATCGAGGGCAGTAATTTTAGCAGTAGATCTCCTCTGTAAATCTAAAGTGGTAACCTGTAAAGGCTTTTGAAAATGTATTTAGTTTGTCGCCACTGCACGCTTGTGCGCAATTTTAAAGCATGTCATGTTTGGTATCCATGTACTCGGCCTAAGATCATCTTTTTTATTTCATCAAACATTTGGGCAATATAGTGTGTTTTAGTGCATTAGAATTTTAAAAAAGTGTGTTTTTTCCCCAAAAAATGTGTTTGAAAAATCGCTGCGCAAATACGGTGTGAAAAAAAAAATGAAACACCCACCATTTTAATCTGTAGGTCATTTGCTTTAAAAAAAAATATATAATGTTTGGGGGTTCAAAGTAATTTTCTTGCAAAAAAAAATAATTTTTTCATGTAAACAAAAAGTGTCAGAAAGGGCTTTGTCTTCAAGTGGTTAGAAGAGTGGGTGATGTGTGACATAAGCTTCTAAATCTTGTGCATAAAATGCCAGGACAGTTCAAAACCCCCCCAAATGACCCCATTTTGGAAAGTAGACACCCCAAGCTATTTGCTGAGAGTCATGTAGAGTCCATGGAATATTTTATATTGTGACACTAATTGCGGGAAAGAGACAATTTTTTTTTTTTTGCACAAAGTTGTCACTAAATGATATATTGCTCAAACATGCCATGGGAATATGTAAAATTACACCCCAAAATACATTCTGTTGCTTCTCCTGAGTACGGGGATACCACATGTGTGAGTTTTTGGGAGCCTAGCCGCGTACAGGACCCCGAAAACCAAGCACTGCCTTCATGCTTTCTAAGGGCGTGAATTTGATTTCACTCTTCACTGCCTTTCACAGTTTCGGAGGCCATGGAATGCCCAGGTGGCACAAAACCCCCCCAAATGACCCCATTTTGGAAAGTAGACACCCCAAGCTATTTGCTGAGAGGTATAGAGTTTTGAAAATTGAAAAAAAAAAAAAATGTTTTCTTGTCTTTCATTTTCAAAAACAAATGAGCTGCAAAATACTCACCATGCCTCTCTGCAAATAGCTTGGGGTGTCTACTTTCCAAAACGGGGTCATTTGGGGGGGGGGGGGGTTTGTGCCACCTGGGCATTCCATGGCCTCCAAAACTGTGATAGGCAGTGAAGAGTGAAATCAAAAATTTACACCCTTTGAAATCCTGAAGGCGGTGATTGGTTTTCGGGGCCCCGTACGCAGCTAGGCTCCCAAAAAGTCCCACACATGTGGTATCCTCATACTCAGGAGAAGCAGCTAAATGTATTTTGGGGTGCAATTCCACATATGCCCATGGCCTGTGTGAGCAATATATCATTTAGTGACAACTTTGTGCAAAAAAAAAAAAAAATGTCACTTTCCCGCAACTTGTGTCAAAATATAAAATATTCCATGGACTCAACATGCCTCTCAGCAAATAGCTTGGGGTGTCTACTTTCCAAAATGGGGTCATTTGGGGGGTTTGTGCCATCTGGGCATTTTATGGCCTTCAAAACTGATAGGTAGTGATAGGTAGTGAGGAGTGAAATCAAAAATTTACGCCCTTAGAAATCCTGAAGGCGGTGATTGGTTTTCGGGGCCCCGTACGCGGCTAGGCTCCCAAAAAGTCCCACACATGTGGTATCCCTGTACTCAGGAGAAGCAGCTGAATGTATTTTGGGGTGCAATTCCACATATGCCCATGGCCTGTGTGAGCAATATATGATCATATGATAATATTTAGTGACAACTTGACAACTTTTTGTAATTTTTTTTTTTGTCATTATTCAATCACTTGGGACAAAAAAATTAATATTCAATGGGCTCAACGTGCCTCTCAGCAATTTCCTTGGGGTGTCTACTTTCCAAAATGGGGTCATTTGGGGGGGGTTTTGTACTGCCCTGCCATTTTGGCACCTCAAGAAATGAAATTCCAGAAAATGTACCCTAGCTTGTAGACGCTATAACTTTTGCGCAAACCAATAAATATACGCTTATTGACTTTTTTTTTTACCAAAGACATGTGGCCGAATACATTTTGGTTTAAATGTATGACTAAAATTGAGTTTATTGGATTTTTTTTTTTTTATAACAAAAAGTAAAAAATATCATTTTTTTCAAAATTTTCGGTCTTTTTCCGTTTATAGCGCAAAAAATAAAAACTGCAGAGGTGATCAAATACCATCAAAAGAAAGCTCTATTTGTGGGAAGAAAAGGATGCAAATTTCGTTTGGGTACAGCATTGCATGACCGCGCAATTAGTTAAATCGACGCAGTGCCAAATTGGAAAAAGTCCTCTGGTCTTTAGGCAGCCAAATGGTCCAGGGCTGAAGTGGTTAATGACCCCAAGGTTCAGTGCTGGCAGACTTACTTTTTAATGTATCTTTATAAATTATATAGGGTCTGGGATTAAAAGTACAATTTCTGTCTTTGCAGATGACACTAAGCTATGCAGTGGAATAACGTCCTTACGTGATGTCTCCAATTTACAAGCCAACCTCAATGCACGGTCTAATTGGGCAACTAAGTGGCAAATGAGGATTAATGTTGATAAATGTTATGCACTTGGGGGCTAAGAATATGATTGCATCATACATACTATGGAGAGTACAACTGGGGGATTCAATGGTGGAGAAGGATCTGGGGGTTTTGGTACATCATAAGCTCAATAATAGGATTCAATGCCATACCCCTACCCAGTCCCCAAAAAAAATTAAAAATAAAAAAAAAAAAAAAAACACGTTTTTGCCGGGTCCTTGCAAGGTGCAGAATAAACAGATTGATTCATTGCTTGATCAGTTAAGAGCAGGGGTCTCCAAACTATGGTCCTCCAGTTGTTCAGGAAATACAAACCCAATCATGCCTAGTCATGCCTGAATGTCAGAGTTTAACAATGCCTCATGGGATGTATAGTTCCACAACAGCTGGAGGGCAGTAGTTTGGAGATACCTTAGTCAGAGGACTTTGAAAACAGAAGTCGCAGAGTGAACATTCGGATCAGGGGCTTGCCTGAAGCTACCTCTTCCAGGGACATTGTCACCACTTTACAAGGTGTTAAACAAATCCTGGGACGGGATACCCCAGCCCATATTGGGATTGATCGTGCGTATAGGGCCCTATGCCCACCATCAGATGACCCAGAAAAGCCCAGAGATGTAATTTGTAATATTCACTGAAGGAGCATATCATGTTCCATATGCGTGGTGTTTGTCATGTGGACTTTGATGATGCCAAGTTATCCAGACATCTCTCGTCGCACTTTGAGGCAATGCAGGGCAGAAATGCCACTGCTGGAAGCCCTCTGAGCTGCGGATCACACCTACCGCTGGGGCTTTCTGTTCAGCCTCTGTCCACAAGGATGGTAAACAGATTACTCTATGAGAGTGGGATGACCTACCTACTTTCTTGGCCCAACTTAAACCCACTTCCGCCAGGATGCATTCCCCCCTTTTGCCCACTCCCTTATACAGTCAGTGGTTCCTCAGCAACTCCCCTCACGACAAGTCATAACTGGAACAAAAACCTCTTTCATGGATAGGCCATGTAAATATTTTGAAAATGACTATCCTACCCAGGATCCTTTACCTTCAAATGGTACCCATTTCACTGCCCCAGTCCTTTGAGTCTCAACAGCCTTTTCATATGGTTGATATGGAACCACCAATGGTCACATTTGGCTCTATGTATTTTGCAACGCCCCAAACTGTTATGGCCAGAATACCTAGGCCACCTACACAGGTATTAGGAGTCCATGGCCTTAGAGAATTCTAGATTGGCATCACCATGTTAAGGACAACATTTGGGTCCCTTTAGAGAAATCTGTCCAGACGTAAGTTCTCATGCCCCATGGCTCCCCAGCCATCATAAAAGGCTCTTAGAGTCCACCTACCTTCATGCCCTACATCTGTGGGATGACATTAATAGACAAGGACTTCTTTCGTCACCAGTTTCCACTCCAACACCCTTAGGAGGGTTTCCCTGGTTTGAGCCGGGAGAATGCTTATCCTTTTTTAGGACATAGGCAGCCGACAGGGGGGTACGATGTGGTAGGTTTATCCATGAGCAAGAGTTTGTCTTGAAGCCCCGAGAGAGCAGTATGGGCACTTTCCACTAGACACCTGGAGGTACAAACAGCTTCAGCATTTCTTGCATCTTCCGTCTCCTAGGATTCGTCCACAATCTACACTGACTCAGTTTGAGAGATTTTGTATGGAGAAAGACCCAATACCTCACCATTTCAGTGAGGCATAAACTGCTTTAGCCAAAAGGGACCCATTATGAAATTCAACTTGACCATTTGTTCAACCTGACCCATACCAGGCTTTGTGGACGAAGACACAAGAACAGCGTTAAGCTGTTCACGCGCTGGTATAGGGTACCCATTAGGCTGGCCAAGAGCTACTCCACTACATCTGATCTGTGTTGGAGGGACCGTGGCCAGCGTGGTACTTAACTTCATGTGTGGTGGGAATGCCCTAAAAGACAACCCTTCTGGTAGGACATCCGGACCCAAACTAAGTGGATTCTTAATATTGATGTTCCGGACTCCCCCATGCAGTTCTGGTTACATGTGCCATCCATTCCAATTAGTAACTACAGGAAAAGAACTGCCACACCTTCTTAATGCTGCTTGCCGCCTCATTCCTAACTACAGGAGAGAGAAAAAGGAGAAAAAAAAAAAAAAAAACAGGCCTGGTCGGGCCAAGTGGATCAGACTAATAGTATTATGGAGCCAGAGGGATGGATGGCCAAGTGCAAGGATCGCTATACAGTCTGGACCACATGGCTACACTAAACTTCTGGGACTTCGTAGCCCTTCATTATGTGTTCCCATCTTGCGAGAGTTGGTCTGGCGGCCGCTAAGATCCTGTTGCATGCTCTTTTGTCATTTCCTTGGTTAGTACGGTAGATACATGTCCTGATGTATTTATTACCATATATTCTCATCTGGTCGGTATTTGTCTTTTATGTGCGTAATGTAATGACCCTAAGTGGACGGATCAGATAACAGTTCTCTTATTTTTCAAGGCTTTACATTATTCTCCCCCTCCTGGGCACAAATGTCCTCCTTGGTTTTGTTCTCTTCTCCTTTTATTGCTAATGCCCCCCCACGTATGTTAAGGTTCTACATGCGGCGACAACATCTTTTTGCGACATGTGCTCTTAACACTCAGCGATACCCCAGACTGATGGGGTGGCTGTTATGATGACTGAGGGTTTGTCCTTGTTGGATGCTTCTCCTGGTGGGTCCTTTAAGCCATCAACCTTGGAGGTTCTGGCTATTCAAGCCAGTCCTTGGTAATACCCACCCCCCATGATGAAACATGTTTTCTCATGCTAAGGATACGTCACACCATTGTGGCTACCTTTTGAACAGAGGTGCTTTATATGTGATGCATGCTACATGATGTGTTGTGGCCCCTGTGACTTCTGTTAAAATATGTTATCAAACTCTACAAGAAATTGCCTAAATGACTAAAACTTCTGCAAAAGCAGACTATCCTAACACAAAGTCATGAAAGAGGTTTGCTGTGGTATAGGATGAACATCAGAAGTACAACAATTTACCTGACAAGGGCTTATAGTGTAACTGGCTGCAACATCAGATCAAAACAAGTGCTGACCTGCAGTATGAGACATTACATAAATGTATGAAACCTATGTAATATCAGAACCTATATACAGAAGTCCTGAGACAGGTTAATATTGTGGTAAAGGATAACCCCACTACAATACATGTAAAAGGCAAAACCTAAGCCATGTAAAAAGTTAAATATCTTCTGCTGACACTTAAATGCCATGCAGGAGACACCTGCTACTGCCACACTGAAGACAGAAGCCTCTTCTACTACATTGCCACACCTGAAGGCCATCCAGAGAACTATGCAGCAAATTTACATTGTTATTTATAAACAATACAAATGGTCCCTGACAAATGCGTAACAGTATAATAGGGACCCTCTCAAAGTAAAGAAAAACACCCACTACAAAAGTGGTGTAGACCACAAATACAACCACCCAGCTGTACTAATCCTAGGTGTAAGGTCAATGAACCTGGAGGTCTTATCCACAAGTGGACAATGAATGTGAATTCTCTAACTTGGAGGCCACTAGAGAAAAAAAAAACCCACAACATGGAGGTCGTCGCTATAACAGATTATCCAGAGAAACATTCAATCTTTGGGGTACCTTTAGAGGTTAAAGGTGGCAGTAAGCAGAGGATAAATACATTTGCAGAATGTAAAATAAACCCTAGACCTGAGCAACTAAAAAAGGAGAGGTACAGCCAAAGCTCGTTTGGCTGTACTTGCTGTGGAATACAGGAGCGCAGTCAGTTCTGCCCTCCTGTGACCCGGCTGAAACCCGCTGTCAGCTGACATCACAGAGCCGGTCTAGGCTGTGGAAAGTTTGCGACCATATGGTTGGGATCCATCCACATGCCTGGACTGGCACCCGGTTTAGCCTCTCATCGAGCCACAGAGCAGACAGAAGTGACTGACAGTCACCAGCTCCCTGATCACAAAGCACTGAAAACCTGAGCAATCAGTGGCGTTTGGTTGCTCGGTTCTCAGCCTTAGAGCCAGTGGGGGGACAGATACTGCATCCACCCAAGTAGGATTCTTAAAAAAAATTCCCATACTTTTAACCACTTGCAGATTGTATAACTTAAAAATTCTAGCTGCGCCTAGTGTGTGATCTGACATGCCAAGGTCTGGGGCGCGCACGTGGGCTGCCTTGCTCCTGCTGTGATCAGTGTGAGCCCAGCGGTGGGTACTGCGGACTCCATGTCCGCCAGCACCCGGCGATTGTTCAGTACACAGGCAGAATGGCAATCTGCCTATGTAAACAAGGAAGATCGCTGGTCTGTCAGTAGGGAAGGCATTGATCCTGTGTTCCTGCAAAGCACTTCCCCCACAGTAAACAAACACTGACTAGGAACACATTTTAAACACTTTGATTGCCCCTAATAACCCATTCCCAGCCAGTCTCAGTACAGTGACTGCATATTTTTTTGCACTGATCATTGTATTAGTCAGTCACTGTCAAATGTTTCCGCTGCAATAGCGCAGTCCCACTATAATTTGCTGAATGCCGCCCATACTAGTAAATATTCCAAAGTTTGTAGACACCAACTTCTGTGCAAACCAAACAATTATGCCAATATTAAATTTTTTGTAAAAAAAATCCCAAAGAAATTAAATGGTTTAATTTTATTGGATAAGTTTTAAAGCAGAAAGTAAAACTTTTTCAAAATGGTTTTTAACTTTGAGCACAGCATCGCATGACCGCGCAATTATCAGTTAAAGTAACGCAATGCCATATCGCAAAAAATGGTGAAACCAGCAGCACTAAAATGGTTACTACACAACAGGCCCAAGATGCAAAGTTGAGGGGAAAAAAAAAATTTAAGAAAAAAAAAAAAAAATCACAACGCTGGACTGTAATCAATCTGGCCGATACCAGTAGTGCACTAATCATAAATGATAACCCTAATCAAACATTTGACATGTGCAACAACGTAAAAATATATACATCACGTAATAAGTGAACATTAATCCTATAAGCAGTGCCATTCTAATCCAAAAGCAATAAGTAAAACAAATACTTAAAGTGCAAATGCTGCAGAAAAGTGCAAAATATTGTCCTATAAATACAAACATGTGCAAAAATGAATGCCCAATCAACAAAAGTTAATTTGTGATCCAGAAGGAAGAATCCCAGAAAACCACTGACAATTCTTAGAAGCACTATTCAAATTGCAATAAGTGACACCCAGTGCGAATCTTTCACCATCCACACTATACTGACTCACCAGAATTAATGGCTGGTCACATTCTAAACCAGCTGCTGCGCTCCACAATAGACCCAGAGGGGTTAATCTCCACGGTACTGGTTGCCAATAAGTACAACATAAAACCTTATGCCCAAAATACAGTACAGACGTGTGCTAAGGCTGTAAATTTACTCAGACATACCTTTATCACAGAGTACATGTATGGCAAAGATAAGCCCCACAACCACTGAGGCTTGTATATAGTCAAATCCCTAGTGAATGAATGTCATAGTATACCATGTAACAAGTCCTCCACATCAAGAGCTGAGAAGTTTATAATTCATCCTCTCAAATTCTGCACTAGTGGGAATAGAAGGTTCTGTGAGACAGGTGGAGATTAAACCTCTGCCAGCCGAGTTGTGTTAACGGACTGCAGATTGTACCACGTGTAGGAAGGCATGCCACTCCCAGATAACCAATAGAAACAATTAAAGTATAGCTAAAGGCAAACTTTCGTTTTGGATAGAGTCCAGGCAACCTCTCTAACTATCCATTCCCTCTGTCTGATCACCACCTTATTAGTTTCACTCTCTCCCTCTTCTCCACCTCCTCTCCCTCCAACCGCCTAAAAGTTACCTGCAGAAACCTACGTCATCTGAACCCTTCTCTACTCTATCGACAACCTCTACGACAAAATCTCACCCCTATCCTGCACCAACCTAGCCACTTCTGTCTACAACACTTCAATTCTAGCCTCACTGGCCCCCCTCACTACACACAATCAGGCCCAGACTCCTTCAACCTTGGCAAACAGATACTAGAAGTCTGAACAAAAACGTAGTCCTGCTCAAGAGAGCCTGTGGCGTAAGACTAAGTCTCAGCAAGATCTCAACCAATATAAATCTGCCCTCCAAAAATACAATTCCAGCCTCCTCACCGACCAGCATACCTATTTTATCACTCATTAGCAACTTATCATCCCGTCAGTCAGCTCTTCCCTACCTTCAACTGTCTACTTCGTCCTCCACCCGCTAACTCACTCACTGCCCAGGAGATCGCCAATCACTTCAAACAGAAGATTGATACAATTTGCGAGGAGATCGCTACTGTTCCGATACTCTCCACGCTTTACACTTCATGCCCACAGGCACAATTACTTCCCTCTTTCAACCCCACCACTATAGACGAGGTTGCTAAACTACTTTGTAATGGCCACCTTACCACCTGCCCTCTGGATCCTGTTACCTCGCAAATGCTACATTCACCCTCTGGCTCTATGCTACACTCTCTAACCCACATCTTCAAACTCTCCCTCTTCTGGCATCTTCCCCAACTCTCTAAAACATGCACTTGTCAGACCCATACTTAACCACTTGCCGACCGCCTCACGCCTATATACGTGAGCAGGTCGGCACGGGCAGGCAAAATCACGTACTTGGTACGTGATGCCTTCCCGCGGGCGGGGGGTCCGATCGGACCCCCCCCCCCCCCGGTGCCCTGAGCGGTCGGCTCTTGTTCGCGGGCGATTAGGGGTCAGGGGGAGGCCATCCATTGATGGCCACACCCTCCCGATCGCTCCCACGAATCGAATGCTTCCTCTCCCTCTGTAATGTAAACAGAGGGAGAGGAAGTGATGTCATCTCTCCTCGAGCCGGTCTTTTTGATCCGACGCCGAGGAGAGAAGACATCCAAGTAAGTGCACCAACACCACACGTTCAGTAGAACACGCCAGGCACACTTTTCACCCCCGTCACCCCCCGATCACCCCCCTGTACCCACTGTCACTCTGACACCAATAGCAGTGTTTTTTTTTTTTTGCATTGGTGTCAGTTTGTCAGTTATAAGTGTTAGGGCAGTTAGGTTAGCCCCTTTTAGGTCTAGGGTACCCCCCCTTAGGTCCAGGGTACCCCCTAACCCCCCCTAATAAAAGTTAACCCCTTGATTACCCCCCGTCACCAGTGTTGCTAAGCGATCGTTTTTCTGATCGCAGTATTAGTGACACAGGTGACGCTAGTTTAGGGAGGTAAGTATATAGGTTCGCTGTCAGTGTTTTATAGCGACAGGGACCCCCATATACTACCTGCTAAAGGTTTTAACCCCCTGATTGCCCCCTAGTTAACCCTTTCACCAGCGATCACCGTATAAGTGTTACGGGTGACGCTGGTTAGATAGTTTGTTTTTTGTAGTTTATTATAGTTTATTACAGTTTATTATAGTTTTAGGGCACCCGCCGTTTATTACCTTATAAAGGTTTAACCCCCTAATTGCCCGGCGGTGATAGAAGTTAAGTTTTTAGGATCAAATAAGGTCTGCGTCGCCCCAGGCAGCGTCAGGTTAGCGCCAGTACCGCTAAAACCCACGCACGCAGCATACACCTCCCTTAGTGCTATAGTATCTGAACGGATCAATATCTGATCCGATCAGATCTATACTCCCCAGCAGTTTAGGGTTCCCTGAAACGCAGTGTTAGCGGGATCAGCCCAGATACCTGCTAGCACCTGCGTTTTGCTCCTCGGCCCAGCCCAGCCCAGCCCACCCAAGTGCAGTATCGATCGATTACTGACACTTACAAAACACTAAGCACACATAACTGCAGCGGTCGCAGAGTCAGGCCTGATCCCTGCGATCGCTAACAGTTTTTTGGTAGCGTTTTGAATCAGTCGCTGACAGTCGGGAGCTTTTTTGCCTGTGAGTCTGACTAGTGTACCCCTAAATTTAGAGGCCAAAATGGCAAATCGAAGGTACACTAGTGAAGAGGCCTACAGGATTCTGAGCATGACAGATAGTGAAGAGGAAGTCACTCATCTGTCAAGTTCAGGCTCAGAATACGATCCTGTAGAGGACAGCGGCTCCATGACAGATAGCTCTGACGACGGAGTTGTGGTCCCTGCTAAGGTCAGGCGTACCAGACCCCGAACTTATGCTGTCCTTGAAGTGCATGAACCGCAGGGCTCTCGTAGGGAGCAGAGAGGTACTAGTGCCGCTACTCCTTCTGGTGAACTGGCAAGCACCAGCGGCCTAGTACACCCTGGTCGTACATCCAGCACTGCAGTATCACGTGGTGACGTGGCGAGTCCCATAAGTGCAGTTCAAGCTGGCGAGGTGGCAAGCACTAGTAGTGTCCCGCTGCCACCAAGACGACGAACACAGGCCCGTCGTGCCCATAGTGCCCTTCCTGCTGCATTGGCCAATCCGAATTGGGTACCCACCACTTCTGCAGCACCCGTACTTCCCCCTTTCACTGGCCAACCCGGAATTCAGGTGGAAACAGTTGACTTTATGCCACTGGATTTTTATTCGCTGTTTTTCACCGAAGATCTCTATAGATCTATTGTGGACCAAAGCAATTTATACGCTGGTCAATACATCGCCACTATGCCCCAGTCCACCCTTGCCAGAGATTGGAGACCAATTACGGTCTCCGAATTTAAGATCTTTCTGGGCCTTTCCCTCCTCATGGGGTTGAATAAAAAGAGTGAGTTGCGGTCATATTGGTCCACTGACCCAATTTACCATTCACCCTTGTTCTCTGCTTCCATGGCCAGGGCACGATACGAGCAGATTTTGCGGTTCATGCACTTCAACGACAATGAACTCTGTCGTCCTCGTGGAGACCCTGAATACGATCGGCTCTACAAAATTCGGCCCCTCGTAAACCACTTCAACCAACGTTTTGCAGACTTGTTTACCCTCCCATCAAGTTGTCTGCGTTGATGAGTCCCTGGTTAAATTTTCTGGCCGCTTGTCATTCAAACAGTACCTTCCCAGCAAGCGTGCCAGATACGGGGTCATGATGTATAAGCTCTGTGACAGGGCCACAGGCTATACATGTAGATTTATGGTTTACGAGGGCAAAGATAGTCACGTAGAGCCGACAAACTGCCCTGACTACATAGGAAGCGCTGGCAAGATAGTGTGGGACTTGGTGTCACCCTTCCTCGGAAAGGGGTACCACTTGTACGTGGACAATTATTATACGAGCGTGCCACTTTTTAGCCACCTTTTTGATCATCAGATTGGAGCATGTGGCACCATGCGACCTAATCGCCGGGGCTTTCCCCAGCGGCTTGTAGATTCCCGTCTTAGGCTGGGGGAGAGAGCCTGCTTGAAGTATAATAATTTGCTCGCTATGAAGTGGAGGGATAAGAAGAATGTTTTCGTTCTCACCTCCCTTCATGCAGACACGATGGTCCAAATTCCTACGGCGACTGGTGTTGTGGAGAAACCCCTCTGTGTCCACGAATATAACCTTAATATGGGAGGGGTGGACCTCAACGACCAGTTGTTGGCGCCGTACCTAATTGCCCGTAAGGCCAGACGCTGGTACAAAAAAGTGTCTGTTTATTTATTTCAATTGGCTTTGCTGAATGCTTATGTGCTATACAGAGCTTCAGGACGGACTGGATCCTTCCTTAAATTCCAGGAAGAGATCGTCAGAGCCCTTCTGTTTCCAGACGGTGCTCCACCTCACCATCCCCAACCAAATGCAGTAAGCCGGCTGCATGAGAGGCATTTTCTTTATGCCCTCCCGAGTACCCCTACCCAACGAACCCCCCAAAAAAGATGTCGTGTCTGCAGCAAGCGCAGATACTATTGTCCCCTCTGTCCTGGCAATCCTGGTCTTTGCATTGGTGAATGTTTTGAACGCTACCACACACTAGTGGAGTATTAGCGTAGGGTACAGCACTGCACAGACTAGGCACACTTCCACAGGGTCTCCCAAGATGCTGTCGCATTTTGAGAGACCCAAACCTGGTACCAGTTAAAAAAGTTAAAGTCACAAAAAAAAGTGTAAAAAAAAAAACAAAAAAAGTAAAAAGAAAAAAACACAAAAAAATATAAAATAAAAAAACCAAAAATAGTTGTTTTATTGTTCTCTCTCTATTCTCTCTCTATTGTTCTGCATTCTATACTGCAATGTTTTATTGTTATGTTTTTATCATGTTTGCTTTATAGGTATGCAATTTTTTTATACTTTGTTTTTTTTATTGTTAACCACCTTTGTGTTTTCAGGTACGCTATTAAGCTGCAGAGCGGATTTATTTATCTTGACAGCAACAGCGTTTGCTCCCACGATACATAAAGCCGCGACTCCAGCGCTGTCGGAGGTGATTTCACCACCACAGTTACATACTTCAGCATATATGCCGAAGCGTGGGGGCAGCAGTGGGTGGAGGAGCGATTTGCTCCTGCCTTTTGCGGGAGGATGCCCCCATGCTTCGGCATATATATACGGTGCATGTATGCCCATCAGAAGTGGGTGGATGAAGGGAGGTATTCTAATGGTGGGCATACCCACCGATCAATATCTTTTTTTCGTTCAGCCCACAGGCTGCATGAAAAAAAAGTTTACAATGTATGCCCAACAAGGACCAGCAACGTACTGGTATGTTGCTGGACTTTGAGTGGTTATACCAGAATGATGCCTGCAGGTTTAGGTATCATCTTGGTATCATTCTTTTCAGCCAGTGGTCGGCTTTCTTGTAAAAGCAATCCTAGCGGCTAATTAGCCTCTAGACTGCTTTTACAAGCAGTGGGAGGGAATGCCCCCCCCCACACCGTCGTCCATGTTTTTCTCTGGCTCTCCTGTCCCAACAGGGAACTTGAGAATGCAGCCGGTGATTCAGCCAGCTGACCATAGAGCTGATCAGAGACCAGAATGGCTCCAAACATCTCTATGGCCTAAGAAACTGGAAGCTACAAGCATTTCATGACTTAGATTTTGCCGGATGTAAACAGCGCCATTGGGAAATTGGGAAAGCATTTTATCACACCGATCTTGGTGTGGTCAGATGCTTTGAGGGCAGAGGAGAGATCTAGGGTCTAATAGACCCCAATTTTTTCTAAAAAGAGTACCTGTCACTACCTATTGCTATCATGGGGGATATTTACATTCCCTGAGATAATAAAAATGATAAAAAAAAAAAATAAAAATGAAAGGAACAGTTTAAAAATAAGATAAAAAAGCAAAAAAAAAAAAAAAAAGCACCCCTGCCCCCCCCCCTGCTCTCGCACAAAGGCGAACGCAAGCGTCGGTCTGGCGTCAAATGTAAACAGCAATTGCACCATGCATGTGAGGTATCACCGCGAAGGTCAGATCGAGGGCAGTAATTTTAGCAGTAGACCTCCTCTGTAAATCTAAAGTGGTAACCTGTAAAGGCTTTTAAAGGCTTTTAAAAATGTATTTAGTTTGTCGCCACTGCACGTTTGTGCGCAATTTTAAAGCATGTCATGTTTGGTATCCATGTACTCGGCCTAAGATCATCTTTTTTATTTCATCAAACATTTTGACAAAATAGTGTGTTTTAGTGTATTAAAATTTAAAAAAGTGTGTTTTTTCCCCAAAAAATGCGTTTGAAAAATCGCTGCGCAAATACTGTGTGAAAAAAAAAAATTAAACACCCACCATTTTAATCTGTAGGGCATTTGCTTTAAAAAAATATATAATGTTTGGGGGTTCAAAGTAATTTTTTTGCAAAAAAAAATATTTTCATGTAAACAATAAGTGTCAGAAAGGGCTTTGTCTTCAAGTGGTTAGAAGAGTGGTCGATGTGTGACATAAGCTTCTAAATGTTGTGCATAAAATGCCAGGACAGTTCAAAACCCCCCCAAATGACCCCATTTTGGAAAGTAGACACCCCAAGCTATTTGCTGAGAGGCATGTCGAGTCCATTGAATATTTTATATTGTGACACAAGTTGCGGGAAAAAGACAAATTTTTTTTTTTTTGCACAAAGTTGTCACTAAATGATATATTGCTCAAACATGCCATGGGAATATGTGAAATTACACCCCAAAATACATTCTGTTGCTTCTCCTGAGTACGGGGATACCACATGTGAGACTTTTTGGGAGCCTAGCCGCGTACGGGACCCCGAAAACCAAGCCCCGCCTTCAGGCTTTCTAAGGGCGTAAATTTTTGATTTCACTCTTCACTGCCTATCACAGTTTCGGAGGCCATGGAATGCCCAGATGGCACAACCCCCCCCCCCCCAAATGACCCCATTTTGGAAAATAGACACCCAAAGCTATTTGCTGAGAGGTATAGTGAGTATTTTGCAGACCTCACTTTTTTTCACAAAGTTTTGAAAATTGAAAAAAGAAAAAAAAAATACTTTTTTCTTGCCTTTCTTCATTTTCAAAAACAAATGAGAGCTGCAAAATACTCACCATGCCTCTCAGCAAATAGCTTGGGGTGTCTACTTTCCAAAATGGGGTCATTTGGGGGGGTTTTGTGCCATCTTGGCATTTTATGGCCTTCGAAACTGATAGGTAGTGAGAAGTGAAATCAAAAATTTATGCCCTTAGAAATCCTGAAGGCGGTGCTTGGTTTTCGGGGCCCCGTACGCGGCTAGGCTCCCAAAAAGTCCCACACATGTGGTATCCCCGTACTCAGGAGAAGCAGCAGAATATATTTTGGGGTGCAATTCCACATATGCCCAACGCATGTTTGAGGAATATATCATTTAGTGACAACTTTGTGCAAAAAAAAAAAAAAAAAATTGTCACTTTCCAGCAACTTGTGTCAAAATATAAAATATTCCATGGACTCAACATGCCTCTCAGCAAATAGCTTGGGGTGTCTACTTTCCAAAATGGGGTCATTTGGGGGGGTTTTGTGCCATCTTGGCATTTTATGGCCTTCAAAACTCTGATAGGTAGTGAGGAGTGAAATGAAAAATTTATGCCCTTAGAAATCCTAAAGGCGGTGATTGGTTTTCGGGCCCCGTACGCGGCTAGGCTCCCAAAAAGTCCCACACATGTGGTATCCCCATACTCAGGAGAAGCAGCTAAATGTATTTTGGGGTACAATTCCACATATGCCCATGGCCTGTGTGAGCAATATATCATTTAGTGACAACTTTTTGTAAATTTTTTTTTTTTTTTTGTCATTATTCAATCACCTGGGACAAAAAAAATAAATATTCAATGGGTTCAACATGCCTCTCAGCAATTTCCTTGGGGTGTCTACTTTCCAAAATGGGGTCATTTGGGGGGGTTTTGTACTGCCCTGCCATTTTAGCACCTCAAGAAATGACATAGGCAGTCATAAACTAAAAGCTGTGTAAATTCCAGAAAATGTACCCTAGTTTGTAGGCGCTATAACTTTTGCGCAAACCAATAAATATACGCTTATTGACTTTTTTTTTACCAAAGACATGTGGCCGAATACATTTTGGCCTAAATGTATGACTAAAATTGAGTTTATTGGATTTTTTTTATAACAAAAAGTAGAAAATATCATTTTTTTTTCAAAATTTTCGGTCTTTTTCCGTTTATAGCGCAAAAAATAAAAATGGCAGAGGTGATCAAATACCATCAAAAGAAAGCTCTATTTGTGGGAAGAAAAGGACGCAAATTTCGTTTGGGTACACCATTGCATGACCGCGCAATTAGCAGTTAAAGCGACGCAGTGCCAAATTGTAAAAAGTGCTCTGGTCAGGAAGGGGGTAAATCCTTCCGGGGCTGAAGTGGTTAATAAGCCCTCACTGGACCCATCCAATCTTAATCTACGCCCCCTCTCCTTTCTCCCCTTCTTATCCAAACTCCTTGAGCGTCTGGTCTAAAACCGACTGAGCATCCACCTCGCTGATAATAGCCTTCTTGATCCCTTTCAGTCTGGATTTCATCCTCAACACTCCAACAGAAACTGCTCTCCTAAAACTAACAAACAATCTACTAATGGTCAAAACAGATTGACACTATTCTGTACTCCTACTCCTGGACCTCTGCTGCCTTTGATACGGTTGACCACGTCCTCCACCAAAAAACTCAACGCCTTTGGTCTCCGTGACAGTACTCATCGCTGGTTCTCTTCTTACTTATCCAACCGCACCTTTAGCGTTTTACAACTCTACTTCCTCCCCTCCCTTTTAGTTGGTGTCCCCCAAGGTTCTGTTCTTGGACATCTCCTATTTTCAATCTATACCTCCTCCCTGGGTCAGCCTCCCATGGCTTCCAATACCACCTCTATGCTGATGACACCCAAATCTATCTACCCCTCAGCTCACTCACTCTGTCTCCTCACATATCACTAAATTTACTATCATACAATGGGGACGGAAAGTATTCAGACCCCCTAAATTTTTCACTGTTATATTGAAGCCATTTGCTAAAATCATTTAAGTTCAATATTTTTCCTCTAATGTACACAGCACCCCATATTGACAGAAAAACACAGAATTGTTGACATTTTTGCAGATTAAAAAAGTAAAACTGAAATATCACATGGGCCTATGTATTCAGACCCTTTGCTGTGACACATTTAACTCAGGTGCTGTCCATTTCTTCTGATCGTCCTTGAGATGGTTCTACACCTTCGAGTCCAGCTGTGTTTGATTATACTGATTGGACTTGATTAGGAAAGCCACACACCTGTCTATAAAAGACCTTACAGCTCACAGTGCATGTCAGAGCAAATGAGAATCATGAGGTCAAAAGGAACTGCCTGAAGAGCTCAGACAAAAAATTGTGGCACAGATTTGGCCAGGGTTTCAAAAACATTTCTGCTGCACTTAAGGCTCCTAAGAGCACAGTGGCCTCCATAATCCTTAAATGGAAGACATTTGGGACGACCAGAACCCTTCCTAGAGCTGGCCGTCCGGCCAAACTGAGCTATCGGGGGAGAAGAGCCTTGGTGAGAGAGGTAAAGAACAACCCAAAGATCACTGTGGCTGAGCTCCAGAGATGCAGTCGGGAGATGGGAGAAAATAGTAGAAAGTCAACCATCACTGAAGCCCTCCACCAGTCGGGGCTTTATGGCAGAGTGGCCCGACGGAAGCCTCTCCTCAGTGCAAGACACATGAAAGCCCGCATGAAGTTTGCTAAAAAAAAAAAAAAACACCTGAAGGACTCCAAGATGGTGAGAAATAAGATTCTCTGGTCTGAGACCAAGATAGAACTTTTTGGCCTTAATTCTAAGCAGTATGGGTGGAAAAAACCAGGCACTGCTCATCACCTGTCCAATACAGTCCCAACAGTGAAGCATGGTAGTGGCAGCATCATGCTGTGGAGGTGTTTTTCAGCTGCAGGGACAGGACGACTGGTTGCAATCGAGGGATATCCTGGACAAAAAACTTCAGAGCGCTCAGGACCTTAGACTGGGCCGAAGTTTTACCTTCCAACAAGACAATGACCCTAACCACACAGCTAAAATAACGAAGGAGTGGCTTCACAACAACTCCGTGACTGTTCTTGAATGGCCCAGCCAGAGCCTTGACTTAAACCCAATTGAGCATCTCTGGAGAGACCTAAAAATGGCTATCCACCAACGTTTACCATCCAACCTGACAGAACTAGAGAGGATCTGCAAGGAGGAATGGCAGAGGATCCCCAAAATCCAGGTGTGAAAAACTTGTTGCATCTTTCCCAAAAAGACTCATGGCTGTATTAGATCAAAAGGGTGCTTCGACTAAATACTAAGCAAAGGGTCTGAATACTTAGGACCAGGTGATATTTCAGTTTTTCTTTTTTAAATAAATCTGCAAAAATGTCAACAATTCTGTGTTTTTCTGTCAATATGGGGTGCTGTGTGTACATTGAGTAAAAAAAAAAAAAAATGAACTTATATTGCAGCCATTTGCTAAAATCATTTTAACAAAGAGTGAAAAATATAAGGGGGTAGGGCTGGGGGAAAAAAAAAAAAATTTCTTCACCAGGAGCGGCGTTGACACCGGTCCTAAGGAGCTACGGGCAGGAGTTTTTAGGCGAGGCCGTGGCTTCGGCCTAGTCCGCAAGGCCGGACGCTGCGGACTCGCCTATAAACTCCTGTGTGCAGCTCCCCAGGACCGGTGTCTTGTCGAGAAAGTTCCCCCGGCGGATAAGGACCCCCTCTACTGTGCAGGCGCAGCGCTTGCGCAGTAGGAAAAACAAGGGATCCGCAGAAAAGAGCCGAAGCTGAACACCTGAGTCAGCTGTACACGGCGCCTGCGCACTACATTCTACCCTATGTCCACGTTAAAGCCCCACCACCCAAGTGGACATAGAGTTAGAATAATATGCCAAGCGCAGCGAGCCCGCGAGGGGCCTGTTACAATCTCTTTTTTATTAAAATAGTCTTCGCACGCAGGCGCTGTGTACAGCTGACTCAGGTGTTCAGCTTCGGCTCTTTTCGGTGGCTCCCTTGTTCCTACTGCGCAGTAGAGGGGGGTCCTTATCCGCCGAGGGGAACTTTCTCGGGAAAACACCGGCACTGACACCGCAACTGTCTTCAGGAGCTGCGGGCAGGAGTTTTTAGGTAAGGCCTAGGCCACGGTGCCAGACGCCACGGACTAGGCCAAAGCCTCACCTAAAAACTCCTGCCCGCAGCGCCTCAAGACTGGCGCGATGTCCATCAAAAAAAAAAAAAACACACCACACTCGATCCGAATCTTGAATCTTTAATCTTTGTTTTTTTTTAAAAAGTCGCAGTTTTTTGTTTTTTTTTTTTGGAGAAAATCGCCCAGCTCTATAAGGGGGTCTGAATACTTTCCGTCCTCACTATATATCAGTCTGGATGTCAAATCACTTCCTCAAACTCAATCTATCCAAAACCAAACTTATAATTTTTCCTCCCCCTGATCTCTCTGTAAAAATTGATGCCACAACTATAAGCCCATCCCCACATGCCAAGGTTCTACGTGTAGCACCACGTCCAATCACTGTCTAAATCCTGCCGCCTCAACCCCCGCAACATCTCCAAAATACGCCCCTTGACACAACAAAGCTTTGAATTCACTCGCTGGTCATCTCTCGCCTCGACTACTGCAACTCCATTCTCATTGGCTTACCTCTACATAGTCTATCACCTCTTCAATCCAGACTCCTCCACCTTACCAATCGCTCTGTCTGCTACCCCTCTCTGTCAATCCCTTCACTGGCTTCCGCTCGGCCAAAGAATTGTGTGTGTGTGTGTGTGTGTGTGTGTGTGTGTGTGTGTGTGTGTGTGTGTGTGTGTGTGTGTGTGTGTGTGTGTGTGTGTGTGTAAATCCAGGAACTGAACAGGAAGCAGCTTCAGTTGCCCAGTTAAAATGGATGCAGCCAGACTTCGTGGAGGGAGATTCCTGCAGCATACTTGGCAAGTACAGAATCATAGTATATATGAAATATGCAAAGTGGTTGGAGGGAAGCTTCGGAATGGCAAAGAGGTTTTCGTTACAAATGATATGAGCAGACTGCCGTTCCTCTTTAAAGTTAACCACTTCCTGCCCGCCATATAACAGAATGACGTGTGCAAAGTGGTTAAGTTATCCTGACTGGACATCATGGCAGGAAGAGTCGTATATCGGCTTTTCCTCCACTCGCCTTGACAGACGCGAGTAGAGGAGAGCCATCAGGGATCCCACCCAGGACCAGCAGTGCACAGCAGTATTGCTTACCAATACCACCTCATTAGTGCTGCCTTATCAGTGCCCGTCAGTGCAGCCTCATCAGCATCCATCGAAGGAGAAAAAAACGTACAAAATTTTATAACAGAAAGAGAAAAAAAAGTTTACAAAATAGTCAGTTAGGCTAAACACTCGTGGTGATCAAATATCACAAAAAATAAAAAAAAATAAAAATAAAAAAGCTCTATTTGTGTGAAAAAAAAATAAAAAATGTCATATGGGTACAGTGTTGCATGACAGCGCAATTGTCATTCCAAGTGTGACAGCACTTAAAAGCTGACAAATGGTCTTGGCAGGAGGGGGGAGTGCCCAGTATTGAAGTGGTTAATGTGATTTGGGAGCCTAGAATGGATTGGAAAAAAAATATTTTTATTTCCCTTAAAATCCCTTTCTCAGAGTTCACTGACGGACACAGCATCTTCTATTCTCAACCATAGGGTTATATTGCCACCTACATGACTAGGACACAAGGCCGAAAAAAAAACAAAAAAAAAAACTCGGCACCACCTATGGGCAGTCCTAGCCGATATAACACCCCCCCCCTCGTCTTCATAGGCAATCCAGTTAGGCACACGCAGTGTCAGAGAAAACCATATAGGAGGTGGGTGCTGCATCTGTAAATTAATTAAATTAACTCAGAGAAAAAGGCTTTTTACAATGAGTAACACAAAAGAGAAAAATGTTCTTCTTTCGTTCATTGAGGGACACCGCATCTATTCGACCATAGAGACGTCCCAAAGCAATGCCAAAGTAGTGAGGGGGAAGAAGAAGCCAAGGCCAAAACATTAAAAGAGGCAAAAACAGGCTAACAGGAGCTCAAAAGGAAAATACAAGTCCAACCAGAACATACACTCAGGGGAGCGAAGCCCCAAAACAACTGCCTTCAATACTTTGCGGTCAAAACACGTTTTAAGACACCAGGACATTCACCTGTAAATTTTAGGAAAGGTGTGCACAGGCGACCAGGTAGTTTCCTTGCAGATTTGAGAGACAGACACCGGGGACAGAAGCCCCAGTAAGCACTAAGCGCCTGAGTAAAGTGCACAGTCACGGAAAAGGGAGGAACCTGACCCTTAACGGCATAAGCATGAATAACCATCTGTCAAATCCATCCAGAAATAGTGGCAGAGGACACCGCCAAACCCTTCCTTGGCCCGACGGTAATCACAAAAAAGGGAATCTGACCTCCAAAAGCACTCGGTAGCGAACACACCAAAATGTCTGCATGAGGGCATAAAGGAAGGTAGGACAATGTCCTTGATGAAATGAAAAAGGCAGAGACTGCCCTTTGGGAGCAAAGACACAGGCGGAGAACCACCTTACACTTGTGCACAACCAAATAAGGAAACCTGCAGGACATGGCTGCCAACTCTGAGATTTTGTGAGCAGAAGTGACAGCTACTAAAAAAAGGCCACCTTCTGTGACAGTGTAAGGGAATCTTCCCATATTCTCAAAAGGTCATTGAACAGTGAACCAGATTAAGATCCCAAGGTGGCAATGGAGAGCGCACAGGAGGTACCATCTGCCGAACCCCTTGAATAAAAGTACGGATCAAAGATCGCGTGACTAGGGGGAGTTGAAAGAAAAATCACCAGAGCAGAAATCTGGCCCTTGATGGTAGGCCATCCTCCTCTCAACACCCCCTTGCAGAAAAGACAAAAGCCTAGACAGAGGATCATGATATACAAGCCTTCCAGGTGCGATTGTATATCTTCTTATAAGCAGACTATCGTGCTGTCAGCAAGGTTGGAAACACCGACTCCCACAGTCCCCTAAAATTTGGCTTTTACTAGTCAAGCCAGTAAAGCTAACAACTGCAAGGAAGTTTGGCCCTCGAGACAGATCCGAGGGGCGCCAAGGGATGTCTGTGACCAACCTTACCACGTCGGCATACCAAGGGCAGCGAGACCAATCTGGAGCCACTAGAATGACTGAAAGGCCTTTGGCTACCATATTTCACAGCAGAAGCCTGAGGGGAGGGAATGCATAGAAGACGATACTGACTCCACCAAGGCATCTGTTCAAAAGAGACGTTAGTAGATCCATGCTTGGAGTGCCACATCGGAGACAAATCTGATAAAACCAGTCAGGATGCAAGGATCACTCACCTTGGTCCAACGTTTGGTGGCTGAAGTAGTCCGCCTGCCAAGTGTCCACACAGGGGATGCACATGGCAAAGAATGCCAGTATGTGACACTCCCCCGCCAGAGAACACGGAAGGCCTCCAGCGATGCTGCCACAAGCCTTGTCCCACATTTGTGATAGACATAGGCCTTGGCAGTGACTGGATTCAGACTGGGTTCCCCCCACAGATGCTTCCATCCACTGCTCTAGGCAACGCTAAATTACCCAAAGTTCCAGGATTGCTAAATGGAACTCCTGGCATCCAGCGACCCTAGGCAGATTCCCCCTCCTGAAGGACAGGACAAAGCCACTAAAGCAGAGACATCCTGGTCTGTGGACCCTAGCAAACCCGGATGTCCAAGTAGTTGGGGGACTTGGCCCACTTGGGCAAGATTTTCCTTCTGGGAGGGCCCTAGTATGGAACTGAGCGTACGGAACTGCCACAAAAAGGCAGAGACCCTTGGCCCCTGGACCTGCATGCAACAGTGAAGAAAGGACTGCCTGCGAAACCGCAGCAGCAGCAGATAGCCAGCTGAAGCTTCTGAACCTTGTTCAGCGGCATGTTAAGAGTGATAAGAAATATGTAAAGAATTACAAGTGATATCAACATTTGCCTTGTTCCTTATATGCTTTTTTTCCTAGCTAAAATGGTGCTAACTTATTGTTTATGCAATCTGCTTAGTTCCGACCAACACCTACAACAATATTTAAAGAACTAGCAAAAGTTTACCATATTAGGGCATATTGTGTAAAGGACACTGTTTTTGACAATAAAGCTGACGATAAACCATGAGTCACCAGTGTGCCTTAGCCAATGGTAGCTTGCCAAATACTGTTATAAAATGACATGTGTAAAAGGGTTCTGTATGACTCTGCACGGAACTCCTTGCTGTGAGAGTTCATCCCTATGTATATACATTTGTAATAAATCTGTCTTCTAATCAACATGACCGGAGTTGACTGATCAGTGAGAATGGAATTTTACCGACATCATGGTCCTTTCGAGGCGGAAGTAAGGATTAGGTGGTGGATCGAACGGTTCCGTCCAAAATATCGGTGAGCATCAGACTCCCTCTCGCCGAGACCTAGGTCCTCCCACTCAAGTTAAGTGGTAAAAAGAGGCTGGTCGGTTACGGGATCCACACCTGACTTCTACTCCTGGACTTCTGATCCAGTCCTCCGAGTCTGTGAAAGGTAAGACAGATTTTTTTCTTTTCTCTTCTACTTGAGGTGATTTGGGTTTTTATTAAGTATTCCGGCACTGTAAGTTGATTAAGTGACACAGGGGCCGAAGACAGAGGCACTTGGGGACGTTGCCTATGGTAAATAGACGTAGCCCGATGTCTGAGACAGATTACAAAAAATGTAAGGTACCGAAAGATGATAGATGATTGATAATTGTTGTGAATAGTGACTACACGTAATATGGATAGATTACAGTGAGTCACAGTGGCCATTTTAGGTTTTTTTCTAACTGAGTGGTGGTTGGGACAAACAGGAAGTGAATGTACGAGCAGGAATCAATCTAACGTGATCAGAAACACTTTCCCCATAGATAAAAAGTTTCTCTTTTTCTCTCGAGAGCAACATTTCCTGCACTGTTCCTTTTGCTGCATTTGTTAAATCATGAGACTAACTCTCGCTCTTTCCTCCTCATGTTTAACATTACTGCTAACTTTGTGTGGGGAGTCTTATATTTTTGCTTTTCTGTGATCCAAGGGTTGCTAGTCTGGTGGTTTACAGGTTGATAAAAAGCCTGCTTTATGATCTGTCTGGCTGCAAACTTGTGGTTAAAAAAAAAAAACTGGACTCACTCATTCTTCCCTTCCCTCCCCCCTGTTTGGAGAGTTTAGACTTTGTTTGCTGTTTTATATAGATTCTGGCAAAGTTCAAGAGCAGAATTACCAGTCTTGTATTCTAAACTCAAGGGGAAAAAAAACAGACATGGGGAATAGTTTCCCCATTAGAAGGAGATAAGAAATGTATGCATAGCAAATAACCAAAATCTGTTAAATATTGTGCTAAGTGGGAAAGGAAGTAGGGATTCAATGGTAAACTAACTGTGAAAGGGTGTCAGGAGTTGGTGGATAAGCTTAAATTGTTAGGACCCAAAGAAAAAAAAAAAAAAGGAGTAAAAGATTAGAAATGGCGGAATACTGAGTAGAAGGAAGGAGAACGAAAGAGAAATGTTAAGCCCAACTGCCCCTAGTGGACAAAGACAGACAAAACGGTCAGCCCCTAACTATGACTGTTTTTAGACCATGGACTGAGTGACCTGCAGAAGGCTACTGAGCATATTAAACATCCTAAGTTTGGGGCCCCAGAAATCATTGAAAATATGGAAGGTCTGAGGAACAGTTATAGGCTAAAACGGGGTCGAAATGGAAAGGGCTTTAAGGAGGGTTCTAGGATCAGATTGGGCATCAGTAAAGGGAAATTGGGACCCCTGTGTAGCCACAGTGCCCCCTCAACAAAGAGGGGAACCACTGGCCCTTGATAGCAAAGATTTGACAGATAGATTGACTGCCTCCTATCAGAGATGCAATCTTCGATGGGTATAACAAACTGACTGGCAAAAGATTAACATGACTGTAAAGGAAGACAAGGAAAAGTGTCAGTGATTATCTAAATAAACTACGAGAAGTTTTTAAAGTGTTCTCTGGGCTCCCCGAAGCTGAGGATGTGAATAGTGCATATCAACAACAGCTAAAGATAGCTTTTGTTAATGGATAAAAACAGGATCATAAGGATTACATTGTTAAAAACGTGGTTACTTACTGAACTGCATCCGTTTTAGATGTTTTGCAATATGTTAATCATTCTGAGAAGTATTTGAAAGTGATGGAAAAAATGTGAAAGTAAAGGTTTTTGTGCAAGGTGATGAAGGAGATACCCCCTTAAGAAGGAAGCAGAGGAGGGTATAGCCCCTGCAATAGAATGGTACAGGATTTACAAGCTGTTAACCAGGCAGTTATACCAAGGGCATAAGGTAAATAAAACTAAATTCCAGTTGTGGCAACAGCAGGTCAAATACTTAGGGTATAATATTTCAAAAGAAGGTCGACACCTGGATGAGGAGAGAATTTGAGCCCTCCACCAGGTGCCGAAGCCAGAAACAAAGAAACAAATGATGTCTTTTTTGGGCATGACAAATTTTTGTAGAGCTTGGATTTCTGGGTATTCAATACTGACCGCGCCCCGTTGGTCCATACATTTGAGCCCAGCACGACACCTTTCCTGTATGACAATACTTTTACGACAACCTCACTTAACAATATCGGAAAGTATCGTTATCTAACCCTGACATGACACTTTGTTGATGGCTCCAGTACGAAAAATCCAGATGGCACAAGTGTAACTGGATATGCAGAAGTGACACATGACAGAACAGGAAATCATAGAGATAGATCATACAGTCCTTACTGATATACAGCAGAATATATCCCCTGGGGAGAAACAATATTGGAAAACAAAAGTTTGCACAATAATAGATAACATCTACATATCACCTGAAGGAAAGCTGGTATTGTCAAAATCCTTATTTAGGTATGCAGCAGTATTGACACATGGAGTAACTCATGTGTCAAAACAGGGGGATGACAGATGTTAAATAAGGTATGTACAGCTTATGGCTTCACAAACTACAAAAAAAAAAAAAAAAAAAAACACACTTTGTTCTCAATGCATTATATGTGCAAGACACAATGCTCAGGGAGGCATAAGACCACGGAAAGTGAAGTTCCCCACACCGCAATATCCATTCCAACACATTTGCATGGATTTTATTGAATTAGACAAATGTGAAAAGGAAGAAATATTGTTTGGAAATCATTGATGCATTGACCACATGGGTAGAGATATAGTGCTGACGCCTTAACAGTATCCAAAGCCTTACTAAAAGATATTATTTCACAATTTGGGATACCAGAGAAGATTTATAGTGATAATGGTTCACATTTTGGAAATCAGATCATAAAACACCTAACAGAAGTGATGGGTATAGAAGTAAAAGAATGACTGTGCATATCACCCTCAGTCAGCAGGGCTCGTAGAAAGACATAATGGCAAATTAAAGAGCAAGCTAAAAAAGGCTATGGAAGAGACAGGGGAAAATTGGATGTACTGTCTCCCACTAGCTACTTTAAGCATGCACAACACCCTCACTAAAGAGGGGCTGAGTCCATTTCAAATGATGTATGCTAGACCTTATAAAATACCTTTATTACCAAATGAAACCCACACAGAGGAAGGGGAGAGAACCTTAGCAGAATACATGTCAAGGTTATTAAAATAGAAACAAATTAACCAAGAGTGTTCCATTCCAGAAGGAGAGCTCATAGGAGAAGACAAAGTACAAATCGGGTGCTCATCAAGGTGATTAAAAAGAAGCATTGGCACTCCAAGTGGGACGGGCCATATCGAGCACTCCTTACTACTCCCATTGCAGTAAGAATTGCTGAAAGGAATATCTGGATTCACCAATCCCACTGTAAAAAGGTAAATTTAGGCAGAGTAGGGACAGAAAGACTGAAGGAGGGGGAAAGTCCAACTACAAAGGGAGGCAGATAAAAGGTCTGCTTGTCTCAACCTTGGTGAAGAAAAGGCCCCATCTAGGCCCCCCTCACTTCAGATAGGATGGTAGGGATTTTGTTCCTCATGGGAGCATTGGTGACTCTAGGAGAGGCCTCTATACGGGGGAGGTAGGAGACACGGGAGGATAGTGGAACCAATCAATTGGGAAGAGACAGGAAGAGCATTGAACCTTACCTTTGTTGAAGGAACCACCAGTACTATACAGGTGGATTTCTGGCAGATGACAGATTGTGGAGATAAGGTAGAAGCAAGTAATCTGACCTGGGCAGATAAATACGTGTGCTACCTGGCTGGAACTACCAGGTGTACTATTTGGGATTCAGTCATGTGGACAACTGCAGCCCAGGATTGGGGATATGAGATCCCAGCAGCAGGAGATTTAAACAATAGATTAACCATAACTAAAGCGGCCCACTCTCCCTGTACAGAACCAAAGAATTGCAATATATATTGATTTCCCTGAAGGACCCAAAACTAGAAGATCAGAGGTTATACCGTGTAGGAAAATTCATATAGTGCTCATAAATGAAAATAAGTCCATGTGCAAAAAAAAACAAAAACATATGGTGGTAGTGAAAAAAATCATTTAGGTGAAACATCAATTCAGTGTCATGAAAAAGTCTGCACCACCAACAACATACAAAAAAGCATCCAAGTGAAATTGATGAAATTCTGTGACAGCAGCGAGGGGTCCACCACCAAACAATAGAAGGGGTTACTCCTTACCAGAAGGCCATGACCCCCCACCACAGAGGGTCACAGCAAGCAGGAATCTATGGGAGCCAAGAAGTGGAAAATGCCAGCGGTGTCCACCAGGGGTCATCACATCCTCAGCAACTCAAGCAACCCGGGGCATAGATACCATAAAATATAAAAGGGCTCACATAGTGTAAAACTGGTTTGATTTATTAAAAATTAAAAGATAATGCAAATGTGCACTTACAGAGTGTAAAGGTATTGTGTTTACCTGTACAAAGTGTTGTATTGAACAAAATTGTTTATGCACAAAAAAAATTTTTTTTTAAGATCGGTCATCGGTTTGTACGTGTTGCCTGGGCTATGTGGCCTCTCTTGGTCGCTCGCACTGTGGAGCGCATCCGGACGCCGGAAGTGTGCAAGTTGGTCCGGGCGGTCCATTGTGTGCAGCGATCCAGAGGCTTGGTCTTGGTTTAGCACTATTTAAGGAGGGTGACGCAGCGCGCCGCCTGTGCCCCTGGAAGACGTGATGATGTCACGAAACGCGTAGGGCGGAGCCAGACGACGCGCTGACGTCACCCCCAAGCGATTTACATTCCAGTAGGACGGGTTTGTCCGAGCTCCGGTGGCCACGGAGCCGGACTTAAGGCTGTCTTATCCATTTACACTCTGTAAGTGCGCATTTGCATTATCTTTTAATTTTTAATAAATCAAACCAGTTTTACACTATGTGAGCCCTTTTATATTTTATGGTATCTATGCCCCGGGTTGCTTGAGTTGCTGAGGATGTGATGACCCCTGGTGGACACCGCTGGCATTTTCCACTTCTTGGCTCCCATAGATTCCTGCTTGCTGTGACCCTCTGTGGTGGGGGGTCATGGCCTTCTGGTAAGGAGTAACCCCTTCTATTGTCTGGTGGTGGACCCCTCGCTGCTGTCACAGAATTTCATCAATTTCACTTGGATGCTTTTTTGTATATTGTTGGTGGTGCGGACTTTTTCATGACACTGAATTGATGTTTCACCTAAATGATTTTTTTCACTACCACCATATGTTTTTGGTTTTTTTTTTGCACATGGACTTATTTTCATTTATGAGCACTATATGAATTTTGCTTCACTGTGAATTATTTATTGTGCTTTATTAGTATAGCGCAAACCCCTTATTTTCCTTACGTTTTTCCACAATTGATGTTTTTGTGGGGATTGCTGCTTTACATATTATTTGATTCTTATTTTGTTTTTAGCGCAGTTTTTTTCACTATTTTTCATATTTGTTTATAAACATCCAATTAATTGCTGCTTTAAACTCCTTATACTATAGTAGTATAAACACATGGATATTTTTGAATTTAGGGCGCAGAGGGTGGTTGACACCACCGGGGTTTTTGATTCCAACCCCACTTCTGTAGACTCAGGAACGAGTGGTCTCTTTATTCGTTTAAAGAATTTAACCATATCTGAATTACATACACAATGGGACATAGCCTATCTTGAGACTTACATTAAGGAGGCCATGGTCCCCCGGAGTCTGAGGTGGGAAATACCCCCCCAAAAAGGAGATGTTGATCTAGAGGGGTGGTTTAAATACTTTAATGACTCCGGACTTGGCCTCCTGCGTTTCCTCGTCCAGAGGAAGACTGATAAACTAGCCCGTCTGGACGATGAGATCAAGAAGGTTAAGGAGAAGCTGACACCTTCGGTTTCTAGTGACGAATATAGGGAATGTTCCAAAACCCTTCTTAAAACATTAGAGAAGGAAGAAAGAGACCAAAAGGTTAAAAAAAAGAAAAAATATTTAAGGGACAAAGAAGACTATCAGACAGGTCTAGTTTTTGCTTGGCAGAAAAAACTCGCCGCAGAACAAGTAGAGGATACAGCTATGGACACACAACCGGCGAATGTGGGAGGTTTGATACCTATATTAAAACCCACCCCAGTTCAGAGGGAAAGGGGGTACCAACACTCTCCGATGAGGAATACCTCTAATAGGAACAGGAATAAGAGGAGTAATAAAAGCAAGGGTAAATCTCCCGCTCCTATGTACCCTTACTCAGGTGCAACATCCAACACATACAATAACCAGTATGAGAACAACTATTCTAACCAGTTCAACCGTCAGAGGGTTAATTCCCCACGCCCATGGGGCACCCCAATGGGCGGACCGAGACCAGGTGCTTTCCAACGCCAACCTGGTTCCAACTACAGCAATTATACTCACTATCCGGTTCAGAATGGGGAGTTTGGGTCCAACGTCCCCACTCAAAACCGTTTTTTTCCCCTTTCTGATACCGAAGCCCCCGGTTTTTATGACCAACAGTCCCAGGGATACACCTACAATGAAGCTGAGAGAAATAGGGGGTCATATTACCCCACCAGACATGCAGGGGATTATGATCAACCAAGACCAAACCCTGCCCCCAGACCACAGGGGGTACAGGGTAGGTCAGACTTGGGTTTTTCCAGGACCAATCAAGGCCAAAAAAGGCCAGGAGAATGAAAAGGGGAGTCAGAGGGGGGAGGCGGGCCCAACAAATCAAAAAGAAGGCGCCCCTAGGAACCGGTGTGTTTAACTTAAGTAAACAGGTACTGACAGACTCTGAGCTGCAAATATTAGATAAAGGTTTGAAATTTGCCCCGCCGAGAAACCTGAGCAAGTTCCAAACGTATATGGATATACATAAATATATACGGAAAATCAATATTAAGAGGTATATATTAAACAATCCCATTGTGAGTAATACGAGTGGTTCAAGCTCAGGTTTTAGACACTCAGGCCTTGCAAATGCCTCACTTTTCAATCCCCCAGGCTCCCTAGCCCCAGCCGTTAAAACGTTTAAGGAGGTGGTCTTGAGGGATTTGGAACGTATCAGGGTCAAGAAAACAAAAATGAGCGCAACTTTAGAAGCAGGTTTAGATTCTTTGTGTAATAATAAATCATTGGTCATCCGCCCTGCTGACAAGGGTGGGGGAATAGTCATCCTTGATCGATGCGATTATCTCAAGGAGATGCATCGTAGATGACCCAGATACGTACACCCCCCTTGTTAGGGACCCTGTGGCCAATTATAAAAAAGAACTGGAGGTATTAGTGGATAGGGGTTTTCGTCAGGGGATCCTGGATAAGAGGGAGAAACTCTTCCTGGTACCAAAGGCCCCCCGTACTCCAGTGATTTATTATCTCCCCAAAATCCACAAAAGCCTCACTTGCCCCCCGGGACGACCGATTGTCAGTGGTATCAACTCGGTCACGTCCCGGGTGGGCAAGTATATAGACCATTTTTTGCAGCCCCTTGTTCAGAAGGTTCCTTCTTTTATTAAGGATACTACACAGGTTATAAATATGCTGTCTCATATTGTGTGGAAGCCAGGTATAAGGTTGGTTACTGCCGACGTTACTTCACTCTATACCATCATACCCCATGATTTGGGGTTTGAGGCAGTGGATATGTATTTGACTCGTGACTCTGACCTCGTTCCGTCCCAAAGGAACTTTATCATGGAGTTACTCCATTACGCCGCGAGCCATAACTATTTTTGGTTCAATCATCAATTTTTTCGCCAAGATAGGGGCGTGGCTATGGGGGCTAAGTATGCCCCCAGCTTGGCCAATTTATTCATGGCCAAGTGGGAGGAGGACGTCGTCATGGCCTGGTCCAGACCGCAGGTGGTCTTGTGGGCCAGGTATATTGACGACGTCCTCCTCCCATGGGATGGCAGTGAGATTGAGCTTGAAAACTTCATGACCCTTTTGAATGATAATGATAGGGGCATTAGGTTGAACTTTGAGATAAGTACGGAGGAGATTAATTTTTCTTGATCTCAAGATCAAGGTTCAGGGGGATAAATTGGTGACGTCCACCCATTTTAAGGCAACAGACAGGAACTCCTTCATTCCTCTTGACAGTTGTCACCACGAGTCTTGGTTGAAGGCGGTCCCAATGGGGCAATATACACGCCTTCGGCGGAATTGTACAGAAATAGAGACCTTTGATAGTCAAGCAGCTACCTTAACCGAGAGATTTGTTGAGAAGGGTTATGATCAGGTCGCACTCTCGAGATCTTTGACACAAGTAAGGGACAAAGACAGATCCCTGTTATTAAATTCAGGTCAACGACGGGAGATTGAGGGTAATTTTAATTTATCCTTTATTACCACCTTCTCCACTCAACATCGCCAGATTAAAGACCTAATAAAGAGACACTGGCACATTTTAACTACAGACCCAGTTTTGAGTCCGATTCTACCTAGAAACCCCCGCATTATATTTAAGGGTGCATCCACATTGGGGAATAAAATTGCCCCAACAGTACAGGATCCACCCATTACTAATAGGTCCTTCTTCCATGATCTCACAGGGTATTACAAATGCAGGAACTGTCAAGTCTGTTCCCTTAATAGCAACAGAGGTAGAAAAATATGCCAATTTACATCAACTAGTACCTCACAGGCCTTTCATGTTAAACCCTTCATAACCTGTACGTCCGAGGGGGTCATTTATCTTATCCAGTGCCCCTGCGGATTGCAATATGTGGGCAGGACTAAGAGGGCCCTCAAAGTTAGACTGTCTGAGCATATTAACAATATCCGCAGGGGTTTCGATAAGCACCCAGTGTCGAGACATTTCGATGAGGTACATGGTAGGGACCCCTCCAATACTCTGTATGTTGGGATCGACAAATACAGACCATATTGGAGGGGGAGCTCTCTTGTCAGGGAAATCTCCAAATGCGAAATGTCTTGGATCTACAGACTCCGAACCTATACCCCCTTTGGGTTAAATGTGGATACAGACGTCAATGCGTTTATCAATAATTCTTAATGCATTCTGACGCCAGTACCTATAGGGCTACATTGTAAACCATGTACACACTACTTTTTGTTGTAGGTCATGTTTTGCTATTGGTAACCTTGACTAGCTATTTGTACATCACATAGTTCTGACTGGCTCGAATTAAGTTTTAATTTTTTATTCTTTATTTTCAACAGACACATGTTTTATATAGCTATTGGTAATCTATAATATCCACTTGGTAGGGTTTTACATCCAGTGGATATATAGTGGCACTCCTATTTAGAATACAGGTATATGTAGCGTTTTTTGACACATCCACTAGATGGTGCTACCTATCAAGTGAAGTGGGTTGGTGACCACAACCAACACAATATTCCACTTCCGGTTTTTAAACCTTGCAGTTTAAGGTAGAGAAAAAAACCGTTTACAAGGGAACCTTTTGGAATTTTTCAATACTGTTAAAGCTACTGGACGGTGGTCCCTTTGAGGACCTCTTCTGTCCCAATCTCTATCCACTTACATGGAGCCAGTTTAAGACTATTTTTTACTTACTGTTTACATTTTCATTTTATTTATTTTTTCTTTGATCATCAGGGAGTATGATACATGCCCCCCGATGAGTCTTCTGGTTTTTCCATTGGATGGCGTAGCCGTTCGCAGGAAATAGTACCAGTTCTGAGGCTACCTCTTTTTAGATGCCATTTTTGGCTTTTAGAATCTAGACCCAGATGTAGAGTTGGAGGAATAGGGTTAGCTACATCCCCTATGGGCCTTTCATTAGCCCCTTTTTTTACACAATTTTTTTATATTTTTTATGTATTTTCATTTAAACCTGTTGGTTTTTGTCCCCGATCAGTTCAGTCATCCAATCCAGATCGTTTGTGTTCGATTGGGGTTTTAGTGATGATAGGAACTGGAGGGATGGTTTATTCTGTTCTGCCCATCTTGTGCCTATCTATATACATGTATTAGGTATTGTGTTTACCTGTACAAAGTGTTGTATTGAACAAAATTGTTTATGCACAAAAAATTTTTTTTTAAGATCGGTCATCGGTTTGTACGTGTTGCCTGGGCTATGTGGCCTCTCTTGGTCGCTCGCACTGTGGAGCGCATCCGGACGCCGGAAGTGTGCAAGTTGGTCCGGGCGGTCCATTGTGTGCAGCGATCCAGAGTGAGGCTTGGTCTTGGTTTAGCACTATTTAAGGAGGGTGACGCGGCGCGCCGCCTGTGCCCCTGGAAGACGTGATGATGTCACGAAACGCGTGGGGCGGAGCCAGACGACGCGCTGACGTTACCCCCAAGCGATTTACATTCCAGTAGGACGGGTTTGTCCGAGCTCCGGTGGCCACGGAGCCGGACTTAAGGCTGTCTTATCCATTTACACTCTGTAAGTGCGCATTTGCATTATCTTTTAATTTTTAATAAATCAAACCAGTTTTACACTATGTGAGCCCTTTTATATTTTATGGTATCTATGCCCCGGGTTGCTTGAGTTGCTGAGGATGTGATGACCCCTGGTGGACACCGCTGGCATTTTCCACTTCTTGGCTCCCATAGATTCCTGCTTGCTGTGACCCTCTGTGGTGGGGGGTCATGGCCTTCTGGTAAGGAGTAACCCCTTCTATTGTTTGGTGGTGGACCCCTCGCTGCTGTCACAGAATTTCATCAATTTCACTTGGATGCTTTTTTGTATATTGTTGGTGGTGCGGACTTTTTCATGACACTGAATTGATGTTTCACCTAAATGATTTTTTTCACTACCACCATATGTTTTTGTTTTTTTTTGCACATGGACTTATTTTCATTTATGAGCACTATATGAATTTTGCTTCACTGTGATTTATTGTGCTTTATTAGTATAGCGCAAACCCCTTATTTTCCTTACGTTTTTCCACAATTGATGTTTTTGTGGGGATTGCTGCTTTACATATTATTTGATTCTTATTTTGTTTTTAGCGCAGTTTTTTTCACTATTTTTCATACCGTGTAGGAGCTTGGATATCAGGAACTGACCCTTTGGGAAAATTCTTTCTTGAAGTCAAACCAAAGAATGAGACAAACAAGAAGAAAGAATTAGATAATGAGGACCGATTTAAAAGTAGAGGTATTAGGATCCACAGTGAGATTCACCAATCTCACAGTGGAAGAAGCTATAACATTAGAAACAGGATACCAGGATAAGAATGAATGGCTTGAATGGTTAATATATACTGCTAACACCCTTAAAAAGAGGACTGCTTGGTCTGTGCAGGGGCCAGACCCCAGCTGGCTACAGTGCCTTTTCCCTTAAACAACAATACAGATCCAGATGGTTTAGAGTGTATGCTAAAGCTATATCAAAAAACATACAAACCTGACACCAACACTCCCTGTCACACATTAAGTTTATTGTTTCCCCAGGTACAGAGACCTCAGATACCCCCTGCTGTCACAGCATACCCTGGCAACTTTGCTTGCTTTGCACTTCCGGGGAATGAGAGTGGCAAAGATTTGGGGTCTTTACCGGATGACTACGGCATGGAGAGGATTAACAAAATTGCAAAGGGAGAGGGTGACAACTGGGTTGAGCACAACACCCAGAGAGCGGACGTCTGGTGGTTATGCGAAGACAAGAGGCTCAGAGCGAACATCCCAGCCAATTCCCGAGGGGATTGTGCCCTGGTACAGCTGGCAATGCCTCTGCGCTTACTGTCAGAGTCCCCTTAGAAGACGGGTCACCGGAGGAGCAGAAGGGACACCTCTCCTGCGGGGGTCTTTTGACCCCCAGATCTACATAGATGAGATTGGGGTTCTGAGTGGAGTGCCCAGCGAGTTTAAGGCTAGGAACCGAGTGGCAGCTGGATTTGAGTCTCTTCTCTGGTGGGTGACAGTAAAAAAAAAAAAGTTCACTGGATTAACACACATACATACAACAAAAGTTTGTAAACTACACCAGGGATGCAGTTAAGAGATTGACAGAGCAATTAGCCCCTACCTCTCTGACGGCATGGCAGCATTGGATATGGTCCTAGCAGAAAGAGGAGGGGTCAGTAAAATGTTTGGCGGTATGTGTTGCACCTTTATTCCTAACAATACAGCTCCCGGAGGAACCGTAACTAGAGCCCTCGAAGGATTGACAGCTTTATCAAATGAATTAGCGGAAAACTCAGGTACTGATGATCCATTCACAAATTGGCTTGAAGGTTGGTTTGGGAAATGGACTGGACTTGCCAAGGTCAAGGACTTGCTAAGGTCTGAAAACCCAGTTGTGGAACGGACCTGCATTGAAGTAATAAATTGAGGAAGCAAATATAGATATCAGAGGAGGGAATGATAAGAAATATGTAAAGAATTACAAGTGATATCAACATTTGCCTTGTTCCTTATATGCTTTTTTTCCTAGCTAAAATGGTGCTGACTTATTGTTTATGCAATCTGCTTAGTTCCGACCAACACCTACAACAATATTTAAAGAACTAGCAAAAGTTTACCATATTAGGGCATATTGTGTAAAGGACACTGTTTTTGACAATAAAGCTGACGATGCACCATGAGTCACCAGTGTGCCTTAGCCAATGGTAGCTTGCCAAATACGGTTATAAAATGACATGTGTAAAAGGGTTCTGTATGACTCTGCACGGAACTCCTTGCTGTGAGAGTTCCCCATGTATATACATTTGTAATAAATCTGTCTTCTAATCAACATGACCGGAGTTGACTGATCAGTGAGAGAATGGAATTTTACCGACAAAGAGTCAGGCCCAGATAGTTAAGCTTCCTGGTTCGGATCAGAGCGGGTATCTGAAAATTCAGAATCCACTCTAACTCCCGCAAGGTGCTGATCGTAATCATAACTTGATCCTCCAAGGCCGAGTGAGATTGTGCCCCTCAAAAGCAGGTTCGTCTGGATAACCAATCACAGTTATCCCCCATTGTATCAGCAAGGCCAGAACCTGAACCAGAATTTCAGTGAACACCTGAGGAGCAGAAGCGAGATCAAAAGGGTAGAGCCACAAATGGATAATGCCCCTTTCCCGCTGCGAAAAGCTGGTGCCCAACACAGAAGGGGGATGTGCAGGTAGGAATCTGTGATGTCTAGATGCCAAGAATCCCCTTGAAGGGAGGCGCACTTGTCGGAATCATGGAGGCTGATGGGCGAAAAAGACTCCGCACCCTGAACATGGATGGGAGTGCAACTTGACTGCCGACTTAACCAGCTTGGCAGCCCAAGAGTGTTTGGTACCCCATACACACCCCCCGCGGAATCCTTGTAGGGGGCTTCTGACCCTTGACCGCGGATCGAGCGGAATGTAACACTTTTGTTGAGCAGAAGAAGAGACACGATTCTTACCCCTCTGGATGAAGGAAGGTAGGAAGGTAGGAAGGAACTCCTCTCCCTCCACCCAGAGAGATTCTTGACATCTTCTAGAGTAGCCCCTAAAAGGCAATCATCCTGGAAAGGCAAGTAATAGTACCTTTTTGGACATCTGGTCCACCAACCAGCCTTTGAGTCCCAATTCCACATAAGCCGAGGGAACTTGCACCCCGACCATGCTGTGACATAGGAGCTTGGCCCATTCAGTAAGGGTCGGAGACACCAGGGCAGTGGCCACAAACGAGCAATAGTGAACATCGTGCAGGCTTCCAATTCTACCTTCCTGTCCGCTTGGTCTTGAAATGGGCAAAGATCCCTTCACCGGCATCCTGGGGGTCTATTAAGCCTGGAAATGGCACAGTGAGCTTCAGGAGGGATGTTTCAAACGGGACAAAAACGCATTGCAAACAGTTTCAGGACCACAAAGGTTCTCTTAGGAAGGTCCCTTCTTTGTGGACATTTAGTGAAGGGAGATGAGGGAAACAGTCACTGCATGAGGCGGCTCGTGTGTGCCAAAGGAACAGACCTATCCACAATCGCCCCAGAGAGGCATCTTCCATTGTTAGGGTGTCGCACACAAAAGGTGAAAAGTGTGTCCACCAGTGCCTTTCCATGCACAACAGCAGTAGCAGAGCACTCATCCTCATGGTCATAAGAGTCAGGGAGTAGGACCGCATCCTCAGCCGGACTCCTGATCTGACATGGCCGATGAGGCAGGAGAAGGCGGGGTCACTACCTGCTCACCTTACACCCTACGCCACCTCCACCGGTCCAGAGTAGTAACAAGAAGCACCCGCACTGAACCCCCACAGCACCTCCCCATCACCAGCCACTTACAGCACAGCTTCTATTGGAGAAGCTATGCACAATAGTGGCGGAGCTGCCATTCTCAGCAGATTGAAAAGGTGAATGTAATACCTCAACGCGCCAGTGCAGAGCAGCACCGCGTCAGTACCCAGGACCTTTTTTGTTGAGCCATCCAAGATATTTCAAATGAGGGGGGGGGGGGGAGATTAACCCCACTTATCCACCTGACCAAATAGAAGGAAATCGATGAAGAACCTCCACTGCAGGTTGCCTGAATACAATGGCAATGCCGAACTGTGACTGCATGTTATCACATGCAGTCACTGTTTAGTCTAAGTTTCTACCTGTCTCGGTTTTTTTTTTTAAATGGACTTTGTGAGGGTCACCCAAGGCTCAAATTTTGTCTGATTCAATAGGAATTGGTTGAATTTGATCATCAGAGGACCAACTTAAACCCAACAGATCCTTTTGTGCTTGTGTAGATTACAAGAAACCTATACCAACTCTATACAGCTGGTTATAAAATTTGCTAATTCCTGGAAATAGTAATTTCCTTTTTTGACACAGTGACATGCGGTTCAAGTCTGACTGTTCTTGCTCCTTATTGGTTTCAGGTCAGTGACTGGTAGTACTTAATAAAAAGTCAGGCAACTAAAATGTCAGAAGGTTCGTAATGTTAGCCTTCTTATTTCTTAGTTTTTTGGGTTTTTTTGTTTTTGTTTTTTAAAGTCACCAAACCACATCATAAAAAAATATCAATAAATGCTGTATTTCATACTCACTCTGGGATTCGTTTTCTGTATTCTGCAAAAAAACTTGGTTGATCCTGCTGCTCTGCGTTCTGTTTGTGTCCCCAATTCAGCTAGATTTTGTAGATATAGTGGCAAATGCACATGCTCAGGTTTCAGTGAGCTTCTATGCTGAGCATTTTCTCCCCATCACATCTGAGTAGCCCCCATGTAACTATAAAGTCACATGTGGGTGTATACAAAGTAGTAAATGACAGCCCACTCACCATCTAAACACAATGAAGGTAGGATATTTATTACATGTAGATTAACCACTTGACGACCGCCTCACGCCGATGTACGTCGGCAAGGTGGCACGGACAGGCAAAATCACGTACATGTACGTGATTTGCCTTCCGCGGGTGGGGGGTCCGATCGGTGTCTCCCCCCCTCCCCCCCCCGGTGCCCGAGGCGGTCGCCATTTCTTCCCAGGCGATGAGAGGTGAGGGGGAGGCCATCCATTTTTGGCCACCCCCTCCCGATCGCTCCCGGCGAATGAGAATGCTTCCTTTCCCTCTGTAATGTAAACAGAGGGAAAGGAAGTGATGTCATCCCTCCTCGAGTCGGTCTTTTCATCGCGGCGCCGAGCAGAGAAGACATCAAGTAAGTCTGCACAACACTACACTAACAGTAGAACACGCCAGGCACACTTGTCACCCCCCATCACCCCCCGATCACCCCCCTGTACCCCCTGTCATTCTGACACCAATAGCATTTTTTTTTTTTTTTTTTTTGCATTGGTGTCAGTTTGTGTCAGTTACAAGTGTTAGGGCAGTTAGGTTAGCCCCCTTTAGGTCTAGGGTACCCCCCCTTAGGTCCTAATAAAGGTTAACCCCTTGATTACCCCCCGTCACCAGTGTCGCTAAGCGATCGTTTTCCTGATCGCTGTATTAGTGACACAGGTGACGCTAGTTAGGGAGGCAAGTATATAGGTTCGCTGTCAGTGTTTTATAGCGACAGGGACCCCCATATACTACCTGCTAAAGGTTTTAACCCCCTGATTGCCCCCTAGTTAACCCTTTCACCAGCGATCACCGTATAAGTGTTACGGGTGACGCTGGTTAGCTAGTTTGTTTTTTGTAGTTTATTACAGTTTATTATAGTTTTAGGGCACCCGCCGTTTATTACCCTATAAAGGTTTAACCCCCTAATTGCCCGGCGGTGATATAAATTACATTTTTAGGGTCAGCCAAGGTCTGCGTCGCCCCAGGCAGCGTCAGGTTAGCGCCAGTACCGCTAAAACCCACGCACGCAGCATACACCTCCCTTAGTGCTATAGTATCTGAGCTGATCGATATCTGATCCGATCTATACTCCCCAGCAGTTTAGGGTTCCCTGAAACGCAGTGTTAGCGGGATCAGCCCAGATACCTGCTAGCACCTGCGTTTTGCTCCTCGGCCCAGCCCTGCCCAGCTCACCCAAGTGCAGTATCGATCATCGATCGATAACTGACACTTACAAAACACTAAGCACACATAACTGCAGCGTTCGCAGAGTCAGGCCTGATCCCTGCGATCGCTAACAGTTTTTTGGTAGCGTTTTGATACAGTCGCTGACAGTCAGGAGCTTTTTTGCCTGTGAGTCTCACTAGTGTACCCCTAAATTTAGAGCCCAAAATGGCAAATCGAAAGTACACTAGTGAAGAGGCCTACACGTTTCTGAGTATGACAGATAGTGAAGAGGAAGTCACTCATCTGTCAAGTTCAGGCTCCGAATACGAACCTGTAGACGACAGCGGCTCCATGATAGATGGCTCTGATGACAGTTGTGGTCCCTGCTAAGGTCAGGCGTACCAGACCCAAATCTTCTTCTGTCGTATGGAGCAGAGAAGTACTAGCGCCGCTATTCCTTCTGGTGAACTGGCAAGCACCAGCGGCCTAGTACACCCTGGTCGTACATCCAGCACTGCAGTATCACGTGGTGACGTGGCGAGTCCCATAAGTACAGTTCAAGCTGGTGAGGTGGCAAGCACTAGTAGTGTCCCGCTGTCACCAAGAAGACAAAGACAGGCCCGTCGTGGACATAGTGCCCTTCCTGCGGCATTGGCCAATCCGAATTGGGAACCCACCACTTCTGCAGCACCCGTACTTCCCCCTTTCACTGGCCAACCCGGAATTCAGGTGGAAACAGTTGACTTTACGCCACTGGATTTTTATTCACTGTTTTTCACCGAAGATCTCTATAGATCTATTGTGGACCAAAGCAATTTATACGCTGGTCAACACAACGCCGCTAATCCCCAGTCCTCCCTTGCCAGAGATTGGAGACCAATTACGGTCTCCGAATTTAAGACCTTTCTGGGCCTTTCCCTCCTCATGGGGTTGAATAAAATAGTAAGTTGCGGTCATATTGGTCCACTGACCCAATTTACCATTCACCCTTGTTCTCTGCTTCCATGGCCAGGGCACGATACGAGCAGATTTTGCGGTTCATGCACTTCAACGACAATAAACTGTCGTCCTCGTGGAGACCCTGCATACGATCGGCTCTACAAAATTCGGCCCCTCGTAAACCACTTCAACCAACGTTTTGCAGACTTGTTTACCCCCCCCATCAAGTTGTCTGCGTTGATGAGTCCCTGATTAAATTTTCTGGCAGCTTGTCATTCAAACAGTACCTTCCCAGCAAGCGTGCCAGATACGGGGTCAAGATGTATAAGCTCTGTGACAGGGCCACAGGCTATACATATAGTTTTATGGTTTACGAGGGCAAAGATAGTCACGTAGAGCCGACAAACTGCCCTGACTACATAGGAAGCGCTGGCAAGATAGTGTGGGACTTGGTGTCACCCTTATTCGGAAAGGGGTACCACTTGTACGTGGACATTATACGAGCGTGCCACTTTAGTCACTTGTTTGATCAGCAGATTGGAGCATGTGGCACCGTGCGACCTAATCGCCGGGGCTTTCCCCAGCGGCTTGTAGATTCCCGTCTTAGGCTGGGGGAGAGAGCCTGCTTGAAGTATAATAATTTGCTCGCTATGAAGTGGAGGGATAAGGAGAATGTTTTCGTTCTCACCTCCCTTCATGCAGACACGACGAACCAAATTCCTACGGCGACTGGTGTTGTGGAGAAACCCCTCTGTGTCCACAAATACAACCTTAATATGGGAGGGGTGGACCTCAACGACCAGTTGTTGGCGCCGTACCTAGTTGCCCGTAAGGCCAGACGCTGGTACAAAAAAAGTGTCTGTTTATTTATTTCAATTGGCTTTGCTGAACGCTCATGTGCTATACAGAGCTTCAGGACAGACTGGATCCTTCCTTAAATTCCAGGAAGAGATCGTCAGAGCCCTTCTGTTTCCAGACGGTGCTCTACCTCACCTTCCCCAACCAAATGCAGCAAGCCGGTTGCATGAGAGGCATTTTCTTTATGCCATCCCGAGTACCCCTACCCAACGAGCCCCCCAAAAAAGATGTCGTGTCTGCAGCAAGCGCGGATTTAGGCGTGACACACAGTCTTATTGTCCCTCCTGTCCTGGCAATCCTGGTCTTTGCATGGGTGAATGCTTTGAACGCCACCATACATTAGTTGAGTTCAGCACTGCACAGACTAGGCACACTAACACAGGGTCTCCCAAGATGCCATTGCATTTTGAGAGACCCAAACCTGGAACGAGTTACAAAAGTTAAAAGTTACTAAAAAAGAAGTGTAAAAAATAAAAAATAAAAAAAAATATATAAAATAAAAAAACAAAAAATAGTTGTTGTTTTATTGTTCTCTCTCTCTCTATTCTCTCTCTCTATTGTTCTGCTCTTTTTTACTCTATTCTATTCTGCAATGTTTTATTGTTATGTTTTACCATGTTTGCTTTTCAGATTTTTTATACTTTACCGTTTACTGTGTTTTGTTGGTAACCATTTTATTGTTTTCAGGTACGCCATTCAGTTGCAGCGCGGATTTACTTATCTTGACAGCAACAGCGTTTGCTCCCACGATATATAAAGCCGTGACTCCAGCGCTGTCGGAGGTGATTTCACCACCACAGTTACATACTTCAGCATATATGCCGAAGCGTGGGGGCAGCAGTGGGTGGAGGGGCAATTTGCTCCTGCCTTTTGCGGGAGGATGCCCCCATGCTTCGGCATATATAAAATGGTGCATGTATGCCCATCATTAGAAGTGGGTGGATGACGGGAGGTATTCTAATGGTGGGCATACCCACCGATCAATATCTTTTTTTCGTTCAGCCCACAGGCTGCATGAAAAAAAAAAGTTTACAATATATGCCTAACAAAGACCAGCAACGTACTGGTATGTTGCTGGACTTTGAGTGGTTATACCAGAATGATGCCTGCAGGTTTAGGTATCATCTTGGTATCATTCTTTTCAGCCAGCGGTCGGCTTTCATGTAAAAGCAATCCTAGCGGCTAATTAGCCTCTAGACTGCTTTTGCAAGCAGTGGGAGGGAATGCCCCCCCCACCGTCTTCCATGTTTTTCTCTGGCTTTCCTGTCCCAACAGGGAACCTGAAAATGCAGCCGGTGATTCAGCCAGCTGACCATAGAGCTGATCAGAGACCAGAATGGCTCCAAACATCTCTATGGCCTAAGAAACCAGAAGCTACGAGCATTTCATTACTTAGATTTCGCCGAATGTAAACATCGCCATTGAGAAATTGGGAAAGCATTTTATCACACCGATCTTGGTGTGGTCAGATGCTTTGAGGGCAGAGGAGAGATCTAGGGTCTAATAGAGCCCAATTTAAAAAAATAAATAAAAAAAAAAAAAAGGACTACCTGTCACTACCTATTGCTATCATAGGGGATATTTACATTCCCTGAGATAATAAAATTAATAAAAAAAAATAAAAATGAAAGGAACAGTTTAAAAATAAGATAAAGCAAAAAAAAATTTAAAAAAAAAAAAAAAAAAAAAAAAAAAGCACCCCTGTCCCCCCCGCAAAGGCGACCGCAAGCGTCGGTCTGGCGTCAAATGTAAACAGCAATTGCACCATGCATGTGAGGTATCACCGCGAAGGACAGAACGAGGGCAGTAATTTTAGCAGTAGACCACCTCTGTAAATCTAAAGTGGTAACCTGTAAAGGCTTTTAAAAATGTATCTATTTTGTCGCCGCTGCGCGTTTGTGCGCAATTTTAAAGCATGTCATGTTTGGAATCCATGTACTCGGCCTAAGATCATCTTTTTTATTTCATCAAATATTTGGGCAATATAGTGTGTTTTAGTGCATTCAAATTAAAAAAAAAGTGTATTTTTTCCCCAAAAAATGCGTTTGAAAAATCTCTGCGCAAATACTGTGTGAAAAAAAAAATATGAAACACCCACCATTTCAATCTGTAGGGCATTTGCTTTAAAAAAAATATATAATGTTTGGGGGTTCAAAGTAATTTTCTTGCAAAAAAAAAATATTTTTTCATGTAATCAAAGTGTCAGAAAGGGCTTTGTCTTCAAGTGGTTAGAAGAGTGGGTGATGTGTGACATAAGCTTCTAAATGTTGTGCCTAAAATGCCAGGACAGTTCAAACCCCCCCCCCCCCCCAAATGACCCCATTTTGGAAAGTAGACACCCCAAGCTATTTGCTGAGAGGCATGTCGAGTCCATGGAATATTTTATATTGTGACACAAGTTGCGGGAAAGAGAAATCTTTTTTTTTTTTTTTGCACAAAGTTGTCACTAAATGATATATTGCTCAAACATGCCATGGGAATATGTGAAATTACACCCCAAAATACATTCTGTTGCTCCTCCTAAGTATGGGGATACCATATGTGTGGGACTTTTTGGGAGCCTAGTCGCGCACGGGACCCCGAAAACCAAGCACCGCCTTCAGGCTTTCTAAGGGGCGTAAATTTTTGATTTCACTCTTCACTGCCTAGCACAGTTTCGGAGGCCATGGAATGCCCAGATGGCACAACCCCCCCCCCCCCCAAATGACCCTATTTTAGAAAATAGACACCCCAAGCTATTTGCTGAGAGGTATAGTGAGTATTTTGCAGACCTCACTTTTTGTCACAAACTTTTGAAAATTGAAAAAAAAAAATACATTTTTCTTGTCTTTCTTCATTTTCAAAAACAAATGAGAGCTGCAAAATACTCACCATGTCTCTCAGCAAATAGCTTGGGGTGTCTACTTTCCAAAATGGGGTCATTTGGGGGGGTTTTGTGCCATCTGGGCATTTTATGGCCTTCAAAACTGTGATAGGTAGTGAGGAGTGGAATCACAACTTAACGCCCTTAGAAATCCTGAAGGCGGTGCTTGGTTTTTGGGGCCCCGTACGCGGCTAGGCTCCCAAAAAGTCCTAAACATGTGGTATCCCCGTACTCAGGAGAAGCAGCAGAATGTATTTTGGGGTGTAATTCCACATATGCCCATGGCATGTTTGAGCAATATATCATTTAGTGACAACTTTGTGCAAAAAAAAAAGTATTCCATGGACTCAACATGCCTCTCAGCAAATAGCTTGGGTTGTCTACTTTCCAAAATGGGGTCATTTGGGGGGGTTTTGTGCCATCTGGGCATTTTATGGCCTTCAAAACTGATAGGTAGTGAGGAGTGAAATCAAAAATGTATGCCCTTAGAAATCCTGAAGGCGGTGCTTGGTTTTCGGGGCCCCGTATGCGGCTAGGCTCCCAAAAAGTCCCACACATGTGGTATCCCCATACTCAGAAGCAGCTGAATGTATTTTGGGGTGCAATTCCACATAGGCCCATGGCCTGTGTGAGCAATATATCATTTAGTGACAACTTTTTGTAAATTTTTTTTTTTTTTTGTCATTATTCAATCACTTGGGACAAAAAAAAATAAATATTCAATGGGTTCAACATGCCTCAGCAATTTCCTTGGGGTGTCTACTTTCCAAAATGGGGTCATTTGGGGGGGTTTGTACTGCCCTGCCATTTTAGCACCTCAAGAAATGACATAGGCAGTCATAAACTAAAAGCTGTGTAAATTCCAGAAAATGTACCCTAGTTTGTAGACGCTATAACTTTTGCGCAAACCAATAAATATACGCTTATTGACATTTTTTTTACCAAAGACATGTGGCCGAATACATTTTGGCCTAAACGTATGACTAAAATTGAGTTTATTGGATTTTTTTTATAACAAAAAGTAGAAAATATTTTTTTTCAAAATTTTCGGTCTTTTTCCGTTTATAGCGCAAATAAAAACCGCAGAGGTGATCAAATGCCATAAAAAAAAAGCTCTATTTGTGGGAAGAAAAGGACGCAAATTTCGTTTGGGTACAGCATTGCATGACCGCGCAATTAAAAGTTAAAGCGACGCAGTGCCAAATTGGTAAAAGACCTCTGGTCCTTAGGCAGCATAATGGTCCGGGGCTCAAGTGGTTAACTAGAGGAACCACCTCCCTCGTTCTAAGATATAGACTGGAGGTGTTTGACACAGGCTGTGGCTGGCAGAAATCCACCCACACCATAATTCTTTCACAAAATAATAAAGATCTGATTTTAAATATCAATCTGTTTGTTGATATGAATTTTTACTTTGTAATCCAAAAGGCTAATAATAATAACAGCAGCAACATGTGACCAGTAGCAGAGGACTAGAAGCTCCTCCTGTTTAGGATTCCTTGCAGACAGGCTGAGGGAGTTCTGGGTCATATGTTGTATATAGTTACAGTGCCATCACCCACATACAGAAATTGAAAGGACAATACAAATTAAACTGGGTGTTTTTAGTGTCACACCTTTTATGTAAATCAGGCAACAGCTGACAGTCATCACAATTTAGTATTAGATTTCATGTGAACATGCAGCCCAAAAGTATCAAAAGCAACATCTCATGACTAAACTTACTTTTGCCTGTTTTCCTTCCATAACAGCAACACATGAGTTTGTGGTACCCAGATCTATTCCGATGACTGCTCCCTTAATGGTCTCAGAACTAAAAAAAAAAAAAAAAAATTTAGGATTTATTTTTAGAAAAGCTGATTTATAGAGCAGACATTTCAATTAGTTAAATCGGAGTAACAAAATACAATAAGACAGGTTATGAAAGACAAAACCCATTTCACTAGTTAACCACTTCAGCCCCGGAAGGATTTACCCCCTTCCTGACCAGAGCGTTATTTGCGATTCGGCACTGCGTCGCTTTAACTGACAATTGCGCGGTCGTGCGACGTGGCTCCCAAACAAAATTGACGTCCTTTTTTTCCCACAAATAGAGCTTTCTTTTGGTGGTATTTGATCGCCTCTGCGATTTTTATTTTTTGAGCTATAAACAAAATAAGAGCGACAATTTTGAAAAAAACGCATTATTTTTTACATTTTGCTATATTAAATATCCCCCAAAAATATATAAAAAAAACATTTTTTTTCTTCAGTTTAGGCCGATCGTATTCTTCTACATATTTTTGGAAAAAAAAAAAAAAAAAAAAAAAAAAAAAAAAAAAAATCGCAATAAGCGTTTATTAACCACTTAAGGACCGCCTCACGCCGATGTACGTCGGCAAGACGGCACGGGCAGGCAAAATCACGTACATGTACGTGATTTGCCTCCCGCGGGAGGGGGGTTCAATCGGACCCCCCCCCGCCCGAGGCGGTCCCGTTTTGTTCCCCGGCGATCGGAGACGAGGGGGAGGCCATCCGTTCGTGCCCCCCCCCTCGCGATCGCCGCCGGCCAATGGGAACACTTCTTTGCTGCTGTATGCTAAACAGCAGCAAAGGAAGTGATGTCATCTCCCCTCGGGTCGGTAGTTTCCGTTCCGGCCCGAGGAGAGAAGACAGGTATGTGAGTGCACACACACACACACACACACACACACACACACACACACACAGTAGAACATGCCAGGCACACATTACACCCCGATCCCCCCCCCGATCGCCCCCCCCCCCCTGTCACAAACTGACACCAGCAGTTTTTTTTTTTTCTGATTACTGCTAGGTGTCAGTTTGTGACAGTTACTGTGTTAGCACAGTTACTGTTACCCACCTGTAGGTCTAGGGTACCCCCCTAACCCCCCCTAATAAAGTTTTAACCCCTTGATCACCCCCCGTCACCAGTGTCGCTAAGCGATCATTTTTCTGATCGCTGTATTAGTGTCGCTGGTGACGCTAGTTAGTGAGGTAAATATTTAGGTTCGCCATCAGCGTTTTATAGCGTCAGGGACCCCCATATACTATCTAATAAATGTTTTAACCCCTTGATTGCCCCCTAGTTAACCCTTTCACCACTGATCACCGTATAACCGTTACGGTTGACGCTGGTTAGTTTGTTTATTTTTTATAGTGTCAGGGCACCCGCCGTTTATTACCGAATAAAGGTTTAGCCCCCTAATCGCCCGGCGGTGATATGCGTCGCCCCAGGCAGCGTCAGATTAGCGCCAGTACCACTAACACCCACGCACGCAGCATGCGCCTCCCTTAGTGGTATAGTATCTGATCGGATCAATATCTGATCCGATCAGATCTATACTAGCGTCCCCAGCAGTTTAGGGTTCACAAAAACGCAGTGTTAGCGGGATCAGCCCAGATACCCGCTAGCACCTGCGTTTTGCACCTCCGCCCAGCCCACCCAAGTGCAGTATCGATCGATCACTGTCACTTACAAAACACTAAACACATAACTGCAGCGTTCGCAGAGTCAGGCCTAATCCCTGCGATTGCTAACAGTTTTTTTGGTAGCATTTTGGTGAACTGGCAAGCACCAGCCCCAGGCAGCGTCAGGTTAGCGCCAGTACCGCTAACACCCACGCACGCACCGTACACCTCCCTTAGTGGTATAGTATCTGAACGGATCAATATCTGATCCGATCAGATCTATACTAGCGTCACCAGCAGTTTAGGGTTCCCAAAAACGCAGTGTTAGCGGGATCAGCCCAGATACCTGCTAGCACCTGCGTTTTGCCCCTCCGCCCGGCCCAGCCCACCCAAGTGCAGTATCGATCGATCACTGTCACTTACAAAACTCTAAACGCATAACTGCAGCGTTTGCAGAGTCAGGCCTGATCCCTGCGATCACTAACAGTTTTTTTGGTAGCGTTTTGGGGAACTGGCAAGCACCAGCGGCGTAGTACACCCCGGTCATAGTCAAACCAGCACTGCAGTAACACTTGGTGACGTGGCAAGTCCCATAAGTGCAGTTCAAGCTTGTGAGGTGGCAAGCACAAGTAGTGTCCCGCTGCCACCAAGAAGACAAACACAGGCCCGTCGTGCCCATAATGCCCTTCCTGCTGCATTCGCCAATCCTAATTGGGAACCCACCGCTTCTGCAGCGCCCGTACTTCCCCCATTCACATCCCCAACCAAATGCAGTCGGCTGCATGAGAGGCATTTTTATGTCCTCCCGAGTACCCCTACCCAGCGAACCCCCCAAAAAAGATGTTGTGTCTGCAGCAAGTGCAGATATAGGCATGACACCCGCTATTATTGTCCCTCCTGTCCTGACAATCCTGGTCTTTGCATTGGTGAATGTTTTGAACGCTACCATTCACTAGTTGAGTATTAGCGTAGGGTACAGCATTGCACATACTAGGCACACTTTCACAGGGTCTCCCAAGATGCCATCGCATTTTGAGAGACCCGAACCTGGAACCGGTTACAGTTATAAAAGTTAGTTACAAAAAAAGTGTAAAAAAAAAAATATATATATAAAAAAAAAAAAATAGTTGTCGTTTTATTGTTCTCTCTCTCTCTATTCTCTCTCTATTGTTCTGCTCTTTTTTACTGTATTCTATTCTGCAATGTTTTATTGTTATTATGTTTTATCATGTTTGTTTTTCAGGTATGTAATTATTTATACTTTACTGTTTACTGTGCTTTGTTAACCATTTTTTTGTCTTCAGGTACGCCATTCACGACTGAGTGGTTATACCAGAATGATGCCTGCAGGTTTAGGTATCATCTTGGTATCATTCTTTTCAGCCAGCGGTCAGCTTTCATGTAAAAGCAATCCTAGCGGCTAATTAGCCTCTAGACTGCTTTTACAAGCCGTGGGAGGGAATGCCCCATGGCTCTCCTGTCTCAACAGGGAACCTGAGAATGCAGCCGGTGATTCAGCCAGCTGACCATAGAGCTGATCAGAGACCAGAGTGGCTCCAAACATCTCTATGGCCTAAGAAACCGGAAGCTACGAGCATTTCATGACTTAGATTTCGCCGGATGTAAATAGCGCCATTGGGAAATTGGGGAAGCATTTTATCACACCGATCTTGGTGTGGTCAGATGCTTTGAGGGCAGAGGAGAGATCTAGGGTCTAATAGACCCCAATTTTTTCAAAAAAGAGTACCTGTCACTACCTATTGCTATCATAGGGGGATATTTACATTCCCCGAGATAATAAAAAAAAAATATATATATATATGAAAGGAACAGTTTAAAAGTAAGATTAAAAAAGCAAAAAAAATAAAATAAAAAAAAATAAAAAAAAAAGCACCCGTCGCCCCCTGCTCTCGCGCTAAGGCGAACGCAAGCGGCGGTCTGTCGTCAAACGTAAACAGCAATTACACCATGCATGTGAGGTATCACCGCGAAGGCCAGATCGAGTGCAGTAATTTTTCCAGTAGACCTCCTCTGTAAATCTAAAGTGGTAACCTGTAAAGGCTTTTAAAGGCTTTTAAACATATATTTATTTTGTTGCCACTGCACGTTTGTGCGCAATTTTAAAGCATGTCATGTTTGGTATCCATGTACTCAGCCTAAGATCATCTTTTTTTATTTCATCAAACATTTGGGAAATAGTGTGTTTTTAGTGCATTAAAATTTAAAAAAGTGTGTTTTTTCCCCCAAAAATGCGTTTGAAAAATCGCTGCGCAATTACTGTGTGAAAAAAAAAATGAAACACCCACCATTTTAATCTGTAGGGCATTTGCTTTAAAAAAATATATAATGTTTGGGGGTTCAAAGTAATTTTTTTGCAAAAAAAAAAAAACTTTTTCATGTAAACAATAAGTGTCAGAAAGGGCTTTGTCTTCAAGTGGTTAGAAGAGTGGGTGATGTGTGACATAAGCTTCTAAATGTTGTGCATAAAATGCCAGGACAGTTCAAAACCCCCCCCAAATGACCCCATTTTGGAAAGTAGACACCCCAAGCTATTTGCTGAGAGGCATGTCCATGGAATATTTTATATTGCGACACAAGTTGCGGGAAAGACAATTTTTTTTTTTTTTTGCACAAAGTTGTCACTAAATGATATATTGCTCAAACATGCCATGGAAATATGTGAAATTACACCCCAAAATACATTCTGCTGCTTCTCCTGAGTACGGGGATACCACATGTGTGGGACTTTTTGGGAGCCTAGCCGCGTACGGGACCCCGAAAACCAAGCACCGCCTTCAGGCTTTCTAAGGGCGTGAATTTTTGATTTCACTCTTCACTGCCTATCACAGTTTCGGAGGCCATGGAATGCCCAGGTGGCACAAAACCCCCCCCAAATGACCCCATTTTGGAAAGCAGACACCCCAAGCTATTTGCTGAGAGGTATAGTGAGTATTTTGCAGACCTCACTTTTTGTCACAAAGTTTTGAAAATTGAAAAAAAAAAAAAAATGTTTTTTTCTTGTCTTTCTTCATTTTCAAAAACAAATGAGCTGCAAAATACTCACCATGCCTCTCAGCAAATAGCATGGGGTGTCTACTTTCCAAAATGGGGTCATTTGCGGGGGGGGGGGGGGGGTTGTGCCACCTGGGCATTCCATGGCCTCCGAAACTGTGATAGGCAGTAAAGAGTGAAATCAAAAATTTACACCCTTAGAAATCCTGAAGGCAGTGATTGGTTTTCGGGGTCCCGTACGCGGCTAGGCTCCCAAAAAGTCCCACACATGTGGTATCCCCATACTCAGGAGAAGCAGCTAAATGTATTTTGGGGTGCAATTCCACATATGCCCATGGCCTGTGTGAGCAATATATCATTTAGTGACAACTTTTTGTAAATTTTTTTTTTTATTTTTTTGTCATTTTTCAATCACTTGGGACAAAAAAAATAAATATTCAATGAGTTCAACATGCCTCTCAGCAATTTCCTTGGGGTGTCTACTTTCCAAAACGGGGTCATTTGGGGGGGTTTTGTACTGCCCTGCCATTTTAGCACCTCAAGAAATGACATGACATAGGCAGTCATAAACTAAAAGCTGTGTAAATTACAGAAAATGTACCCTAGTTTGTAGACGCTATAACTTTTGCGCAAACCAATATACGCTTATTGACATTTTTTTTTACCAAAGACATGTGGCCGAATACATTTTGGCCTAAATGTATGACTAAAATTTGGTTTATTGGATTTTTTTTTATAACAAAAAGTAGAAAATATTTTTTCAAAATTTTCGTTTTTTTTTCCGTTTATAGCGCAAAAAATAAAAAACGCAGGGGTGATCAAATACCATCAAAAGAAAGCTCTGTTTGTGGGAAGAAAAGGACGCAAATTTCGTTTGGGTACAGCATTGCATGACCGCGCAATTAGCAGTTAAAGCGACGCAGTGCCAAATTGGAAAAAAACCTCTGGTCCTTAGGCAGCATAATGGTCCGGGGCTCAAGTGGTTAATTGGTTTGCGCAAACGTTATAGTGTTTACTAAATAGGGGATAGTTTTATGGCATTTTTATTAATTTTTTTTTTTACTAGTAATGGCGGCGATCAGCGATTTTTATTGTGACTGCGACGTTATGGCGGACATGTCGGACATTTTTGACACATTTTTGGGACCATTTTCATTTATACAGCGATCAGTGCAATTAAAAATGCACTGATTACTGTGTAAATGACACTGGCAGTGAAGGGGTTAACCACTAGGGGCGGGGAGGGGTTAAGTGTGTCCTAGGGAGTGATTACTAACTGTAGGGGGATGGGCTGTGTGTGTGACGTCACTGATCTCTGCTCCGATGACAGGGAGCAGAGATCGAGTGACACTTGTCACTAGGCAAAACGGGGAGATGCTGTTTACAACTGCATCTCCCCGTTCATCCGCTCCGTGAGGTGATCGCGGGTCTTCCCGCGGCGATAGAGTCCGCGGGACCCGCGACCCGACTCACGGAGCTCCCGGCCGGCACGGGCACGGCGGGAAATTCAAATGGACGTACAGGTACGCCCATTTGCCCAGCCGTGCCGCTCTGCCGACGTACATCGGCGTGCGCCGGTCGGCAAGTGGTTAAAGAAGAGCCTTCGGTAACTTTACAAGTCATGTAAAATTAACAGGATCATTAAAAAAAAAAAAAAAAAAAAAAAAAGGGGGGGGGGGGTTGGTAGAGGTACCTTTATCATAAAAAAACTACCCTGGCCTCCAGTCAAGTTGATTGTCTGGACAGATGCCATTAGTCTGAGGAAACCATTTGTCTCCCCTCAACCAGTGTTTACAGTGCAATATTGTTGCTTAACCACTTCAAGACCAGGCCTGTTTTTGATTTACAAGTTAAAAACTTTTTTTTTACTATAAAATTACTTAGAACCCCTAAACAGGCGGTCGCTGCAGTATTTTATGTCACCATTTCAGCAGACTTTCAAACGCAATTTTTGGGGGAAAATAGACACTTCAATGAACTAAAAAAAGTTTTAATGAATAAAAACAGTAAAGTTAGACCAATTTTTTGGTATAATGTGAAAGATGCTACACCAAGTAAATGGATAACCTAAACACGCCACGCTTTAAAAATCGCGTAAACCCGTGGAATGGTGGTAAACTACGGTACTTAAAAACCCCCATAAAGCGATTGTGATGGAATCATCCAGCACCCAGATTATGTGCTTCCATCAGTATACCGCTTCCTCCAGTCTGGACATAGGAACCAGATATTATAGCGGACCATACAAGACTAGCCAACAATAGTTTGCATGAGAACTGGACCATTTTATTGAAAACTCACACAGAATTTATATACCATACAATCAGCTCAACGGTTAATTATATTACCCTAACAATACAAACTGAAAACAGTAAGCCAATTAAAACTAATTAAAACTAGCCACCTAAGTGACTCACCCAGACAATGGTGTGATTAATCAGAGATCCCATTACAGCTAAGACTGCCGGCAACAAGCTCAAAGTACTTTACACATTATCAGGAGTATGAACACATAACAGTCGATAACAGTCCAGTAACAGGCTGTCCAGCTCCTACATTGGAGTACATGGAACAGAGGCCATCTGACCAGCGCTTTCAATGAACATGTATAATTCTGAATCAAACAAACCAGGAATAGTCTTTAGGGCAAATAAAAGAAAAAACAGTCCCTCAAAAAAATTTTTAATGGTTGCCAGTTTAGAATTACAGAGGTGTTATGCAAGAATTATTGCTCTCGCTCTAACGATCGCAGCTATACCTCACATGTATGGTTTAAGCACGGTTTACATTTGCGGGCACGACTTTCGTATGCGTTTGCTTTGATGAACATTCTTCTGCTTAAGAAATCCGCTATCTGGTTTAGGCTGCCTTTCAGATGTACTGCTAAGGATGTCAAGTTGTCTTCTGCCCAAGTCAGAATCTGTAAGGCCAAGGTTAGTAGACACCTGCTTCTTGTGCCCAATTGCCTCAAGATGTAGACCTCCATGGTGTTGACTGATAACACCTGGATGTGTTGGCCCCTGATTAACTCTTTGAAGGCCCACAGCCCGAGGAAAATGGCCCTTAGTTCCCTCCAGTTGGAGGACCTTCTGATTTCCTCCAATGTCCAGCACCCCGAGCCATCCTGCTTTCCAGATGTGAACCCCACTTCCAGGAGCTTGCATCTGTTAAAGTTTTTGCTGCGGGAAAATTCCATAACAGACCCTTGCTCAAAATTAGTTTGCCTCCTCCACCACCATAACTTCCTCTTGACTGGAGAGGGGATCCTGATCTGTTTCTCCAAAAACTCTCCATTAGGTCCAATTCTGCAGAATCGCCTACTGGAGATCTCTCAAATGGAGACAGGCCCACTGAACAGCTGGGATTGAGGCTGTGAGAAGCCCCAGCGTGGACACGGCTGCCTGAACTGTTAACAGATAAATGATTAATTTGACTGTACTTTCTTCACTGCAGCCTGCACCTTCATCATTTTTTTCCTCTGGGAGGAAAATCTTTTCCTGTACCGAATCCATGGCATAACCCAGAAAAATGATCATCTGAGAAGGAATTAGGTTGGATTTTTCCTTGTTCAGAAGCCAGCCCAAATTTTCTAAATGGCTCTGCGTCTTTCTTAAATCCCTGCACAACAGGAGGTCGTCCAGATAAGGTACTATTGAGACCCCCTCCAGCCTGAGCGGTGACAACGCTTCTCAAATAATCTTTGTGAAAATCCTTGGGGAAGAGGAGAAACTGAACGGGAACTGAACGTGCGACACTACCTGCCCTCCCCCGCTCTGATCGCCAAACGCAGATACCTCTGCGACTATGGAGCTATGGGCACGTTTAAGTACGCATCAGATCTATAGAGGTTACAAAACACCCCGCAGGAAGCAGTGTCCTCACTGAATATATTGTGTTCATCCGAAATATTTTTGTATCGAATGGACCTGTTCAGGAACTTCAAATTCAGTATCAACAGGAACTTTTGACGGCTTTTTTACTAGGACTACATGTGCATAACACCCTAGCCCTTCCTCTTCCTGGGGCACTGGGATGATTACCTTTTGTTGAAGGAATTGCTTCAAAAGTGATGTCATCGCCAAAGATTTTTTCCTAAACTTGGGAATCTGCGTCACATAAAACCGAGCACTCCAGTGAGTAGCCCTCCAAGATGACTGAGAATGAAAGCACTGGATGTCACCTCCTCCCACTGTGGGAAAAGGGACTGTAGCCTTCCTCCCAAAGTCGGGAGACCATTACTGGGTGTCTTAGTGGGTTGGCTGGGGGGTGGTGGGTGACAAAACAACCCAGTCCTTCCTCGACCCCTCTGGGACCGCCAAGGTCTCCTCTGTCCCGTTTCGTTTGAGTCCCGGGTCTGGTGAAAAGGACGAAAATTTCTTAGCTTGTGGTGCAACCTTCTTTTTGACTGGAAATGTTTTGTTTTTTTATCTGCTGTTCTGTCCAAAACAGCATCAGGAGCCAAACACCAGATCCCCCTCAAACGTAGACCACACAGCTTCGCTTTAGAGGCTGAATCGTCTGACCAGGTCTTCCCCACAAAGCACTTCTTGCAGAATTCACCAACGCCGAGGATCTTGCGGTCATCCTTACTGATTCTGCCGAGGCATCTGCCATGTAACCTACAGCTTTCTGTAGGACTGGCAAAGTCTCTAGCAAATCCTTGCGAGAGGTCCCTGCCTCAATATGGCCCCTTAACTATTCTAACCAGTGCTCTAAATTTCTGGCTACTACGGTCGATGTTATTGCAGGTTTGAGATTGGCTAGTGTAGAATCCCAGGCCTTTAACAAGGAATCAGCTCTTTTATCCCCCATGTCCTTAAAGTCTAAATCAGTATTACGTGATACTTGCGAGAAAGCTGCATCAAGTTTAGGCCTCTTATTCCAAACTTCCGTGCTATCCGCATCAAAAGGGAATCACCTTTTAAGCGACCTGGAAAAAAAGGGGGCCCCACCTCTGGGTCCTTCCACTCCCTTTTAATAGCCTCTGTCAACACTTTGTGCACTGGGTACACCCGATGCTTGACCTCATCCATAGATACATTTTGTCATGCAGGGACAATTGGGTCTTATCCTCTTTGATGTTTAGACTAGTATGTATAGTCTTCAATAGGTCGTCTACCTCTTCTAGGGACAACTTGTAATGGGAGGAAGATACATAAGTGATCAGCGCAACTTAATATTATAAATATAGATGATTTAGCACGGTGCAATAATCTTGCAAAAATTGCTAAAAAAATGCGACTGTGCAAAAAAACGCTAAAGATGCTGTGCAAAATTGCTAGGTGCAAATATGAGCTTGTGCCCAAATAAAACAATGCCAATGATTTTTTTAGCAATTTTTGCAAAGATTGCACAGTGCCAAATCATCTATATTTACAATATTAAGTTGCGCCGATCACTTATTTTATACCAATTTAGTACACTCATACACTTTAGATCTAGCTGCAATTTTTCTTAGAGTACTATATTATACATTCAATGGGAGGAAGACACCTCCTTTTCTTCACCTTCCCCCTCCTCCGACCCTGGAGAAAAATCTCCCTCCTCCTCCGACTCCCTGACCACACTGAGTTGCAGAGGACACATGAGGGCTGGATGGAGGACCATCCGTTGATTGCGCTACCTGACGTTTGTTCAGATAGGAGCGGAAGGACTGAAGACAGCACCTCACTAGGTTGGGCAGAGAGAGCTTTAGTAGAAGGCTCCTGTGACCAAATCTGCTATGCAGGACCTGCACAAAGGCTTGGTCCAAGAATCCCTAATGGAAACGTTCTTAGTCTTTTCTTTGGCTTTAGCCTGAAAACACACTAAGCTGAAAAATATACCATGAATAAATATGTAAATTGGATCTCCTCCCCAGCAGACCCATAAACAGTGAAAAACAAACATACCCCAGAAAATAACTGCTGTAAAAACAAACTTCCCCAGTGACATCACGAGTGTGATGCAGGCTCCCTCCCCTGGGGAGGAAGAGAGTAAACAAACATAGCCCAGGTAAAGCAACAGAGGCCACTGCCTCTCCTACCCGGGCCTGGCTGATACTTGTGGCTTCTGCTCGCACCGGTTCCCCCGACTCCATTTCTCCCAGGGTCTCAGCAGACGTCTGGCAGCCATTTTAAATTTTCGCACTCCTTTTGAAACTGCAAGGACCGGAAATTTCACCTGCCGAGGCCGCCTCCCCCTCCTGCATTCCAGCAGCTGGTACCAGAAATCCCTCCTGGAAGTCCCACCCTGTCCGGCAGCGACGTCACCCACCACTCGGTACCCGGAACAAGCACAGGCTTTCAGAGACACCGCACTGATTTACAGTGCAGTCTCAGACTACGCTACCTCCGCCGGCCACTGCCCTCCCTTGGCTCGAGAAGAAAGAAGAACCTGGAGAAAGGGCCACCATGGCTGTAGGAAATACTACAACCGAGGCCATGGTGGAAGTGTCCAGGCTTTACAGCAATGACTGCGTTTCCTGGGAAGAGGGTGAAGCTGCACTCTCCAGACGCTGTCCTGAAAGGCTAGGTGATAAAAAAATTGTGATCACTTTCATTGCTGTCACAAGGAAAGTAAACATCCCTAGTTACAGTAATAGGTAGTGACAGGTACTCTATGGATTCAGGGTCTAAAAAGACCACAAACCCCTCCTCTGCACTTAAGCAGAGCTCAAAATTTCAAGCCCTGAGCTACTAGCCAGGCCTCAAGGATTACTCGCCACCAGTTGCCCAACCCCTAATTCCGCCCTCATAAAAATTATTAAGTGTCATTTCATAACTTCTGGATAAAACATAACAAATTTATCCGTGCCCGCCAATGCAGCCTGCCCATGTCCCCCAATGCAGCCAACCTGTGCAGGGGAAGAGAGGAGAGCCGCCGCCCGCATAATCAGAGCGCGGGACATTTCATTTTCATTTCAATAGCTGTGTGTTCCGTCGCGCGCTGTCAAATACAGCCCCCCCCCCCCTTGACTGGGGAACTTTGATAGACAGATCACCCGTCCCAGGATTGGACGGATGATCTGTCCATCAAAGTGCCTGGACTAAGAGGGGCTGTATGTGACGGCACGTGGCAGGGAACACACAGCTATTTAAATGAAAACCGTTATGCTCCCGGCGCTCTGATCATCCGGGCGGAGGCTCTCTTCTCCCATCGCTGGGAGAACGGCTCCCATACAGCCCGCCTGCGGTGCTCACTCCCCCCCGCCCTCAAATTCCACTCGCAAAATGCAAGTGCTTAAAGTATTAAAAAATGCCAAGATTGGATTTTTCAAAACGGTCGCCATTGGCTGCCGAGTAAACAGGAAGTGACATCGCTTCCAGGTTACATTGGAGACCCGATTAAAGCCAATTCCAGACAGACATGCCGGCTGGTGGCTTGGGTCTCCTGGAGACCCAAGAAAGCCGACCATTGGCTCCAACGGTACCGGTTTTGTACTCCAGTACAACCACTTGAGCAAAAACGACGTACAGCTACGTGATTTTCCAGCTAGTGGTTAAGAAAGGAGGAGAAACAAGGAGAAAACAAGAAGAAACCAGAACAAGAAGAAAGGAGAGAGGGGGGGGGCGCGAGAGAGAGAGAGAGAGGGGGGGCGCGCGAGAGAGAGAGAGAGGGGGGGCGCGCGAGAGAGAGAGAGAGGGGGGGCGCGCGAGAGAGAGAGGGGGCGCGAGAGAGAGAGGGGGCGCGAGAGAGAGAGAGGGGGCGCGAGAGAGAGAGAGGGGGCGCGAGAGAGAGAGAGGGGGCGCGAGAGAGAGAGAGGGGGCGCGAGAGAGAGAGAGGGGGCGCGAGAGAGAGAGGGGGCGCGAGAGAGAGAGAGGGGGCGCGAGAGAGAGAGAGGGGGCGCGAGAGAGAGAGAGAGAGAGGGGGCGCGAGAGAGAGAGAGAGAGAGGGGGCGCGAGAGAGAGAGAGAGAGGGGGCGCGAGAGAGAGAGAGAGGGCGCGAGAGAGAGAGAGAGGGCGCGAGAGAGAGAGAGAGAGGGGGCGCGAGAGAGAGAGAGAGGGGGCGCGAGAGAGAGAGAGAGGGGGCGAGAGAGAGAGAGAGGGGGCGCGAGAGAGAGAGAGAGAGAGAGGGGGCGCGAGAGAGAGAGAGAGGGGGCGCGAGAGAGAGAGAGAGAGGGGGCGCGAGAGAGAGAGAGAGAGGGGGCGCGAGAGAGAGAGAGAGAGAGGGGGCGCGAGAGAGAGAGAGAGAGGGGCGCGAGAGAGAGAGAGAGAGAGGGGGCGCGAGAGAGAGAGAGAGAGAGGGGGCGCGAGAGAGAGAGGGGGGGCGAGAGAGAGAGGGGGCGCGAGAGAGAGAGAGAGGGGGGCGCGAGAGAGAGAGAGAGGGGGCGCGAGAGAGAGAGAGAGAGGGGGCGCGAGAGAGAGAGAGAGGGGGGCGCGAGAGAGAGGGGGGCGCGAGAGAGAGAGAGAGGGGGGCGCGAGAGAGAGAGAGAGGGGGGCGCGAGAGAGAGAGAGAGAGAGGGGCGCGAGAGAGAGAGAGAGAGGGGCGCGAGAGAGAGAGAGAGAGAGGGGGGCGCGAGAGAGAGAGAGAGGGGGGCGCGAGAGAGAGAGAGAGGGGGCGCGAGAGAGAGGGGGGGCGCGAGAGAGAGGGGGGGCGCGAGAGAGAGGGGGGGCGCGAGAGAGAGGGGGGGCGCGAGAGAGAGGGGGGGCGCGAGAGAGAGGGGGGGCGCGAGAGAGAGAGAGAGGGGGGCGCGAGAGAGAGAGAGAGAGAGGGGGCGCGCGAGAGAGAGAGGGGGCGCGAGAGAGAGAGAGGGGGCGCGAGAGAGAGGGGGGGCGCGAGAGAGAGAGGGGGGGCGCGAGAGAGAGAGAGGGGGCGCGAGAGAGGGGGCGAGAGAGAGAGAGGGGGCGCGAGAGAGAGGGGGCGCGAGAGAGAGGGGGGGCGAGCGAGAGAGGGGGGGCGCGCGAGAGAGGGGGGGCGCGCGAGAGAGGGGGGGCGCGCGAGAGAGAGAGAGGGGGCGCGAGAGAGAGAGAGAGGGGGGCGCGAGAGGGGGGCGCGAGAGAGAGAGAGAGGGGGGCGCGAGAGGGGGGCGCGAGAGAGAGAGAGAGAGGGGCGCGAGAGAGAGAGAGAGGGGGCGCGAGAGAGAGAGAGAGCGAGAGAGAGAGAGAGGGCGCGAGAGAGAGAGGGGGCGCGAGAGAGAGAGGGGGCGCGAGAGAGAGAGGGGGCGCGAGAGAGAGAGGGGGCGAGAGAGAGAGAGGGGGCGAGAGAGAGAGAGGGGGCGAGAGAGAGAGAGGGGGCGAGAGAGAGAGAGGGGGCGAGAGAGAGAGAGGGCGCGAGAGAGAGAGAGGGGCGCGAGAGAGAGAGGGGGGCGCGAGAGAGAGAGAGAGGGGGCGCGAGAGAGAGAGGGGGCGCGAGAGAGAGAGGGGGCGCGAGAGAGAGAGGGGGCGCGAGAGAGAGAGGGGGCGCGAGAGAGAGAGGGGGCGCGAGAGAGAGAGGGGGCGCGAGAGATAGAGAGAGAGGGGGGGGCGCGAGAGATAGAGAGAGGGGGGGCGCGAGAGAGAGAGAGAGAGAGAGAGGGGGGGGGGCGAGAGAGAGAGAGAGAGAGAGAGAGAGAGGGCGCGAGAGAGAGAGAGAGAGAGAGAGAGGGGGGGGCGCGAGAGAGAGAGAGGGCGCGAGAGAGAGAGAGAGAGGGGGCGCGAGAGAGAGAGAGGGGGGCGCGAGAGAGAGAGAGGGGCGCGAGAGAGAGAGGGGGGCGCGAGAGAGAGAGGGGGGCGCGAGAGAGAGAGGGGGGCGCGAGAGAGAGAGGGGGCGAGAGAGAGAGAGGGGCGCGCGAGAGAGAGAGAGGGGGCGCGAGAGAGAGAGAGGGGGGCGCGAGAGAGAGAGAGGGGCGCGAGAGAGGGGGGCGAGAGAGAGAGAGGGGGCGCGAGAGAGAGAGGGGGCGAGAGAGAGAGAGAGGGGGGCGAGAGAGAGAGAGAGGGGGGCGAGAGAGAGAGAGAGAGGGGGCGAGAGAGAGAGAGAGGGGGGCGAGAGAGAGAGAGAGGGGGGCGAGAGAGAGAGAGAGGGGGCGAGAGAGAGAGAGAGGGGGGCGAGAGAGAGAGAGAGGGGGCGCGAGAGAGAGAGAGAGGGGGGCGAGAGAGAGAGAGAGAGAGGGGGCGCGAGAGAGAGAGAGAGAGAGGGGGCGCGAGAGAGAGAGAGAGAGAGGGGGCGCGAGAGAGAGAGAGAGGGGGGGCGCGAGAGAGAGAGAGGGGGCGCGAGAGAGAGAGAGAGAGGGGGCGCGAGAGAGAGAGGGGGGCGAGAGAGAGGGGGCGCGAGAGAGAGAGAGAGGGGGGCGAGAGAGAGGGGGGCGCGAGAGAGAGAGGGGGCGCGAGAGAGAGAGGGGGGCGCGAGAGAGAGAGGGGGGCGCGAGAGAGGGGGGCGCGAGAGAGAGAGAGGGGGGGCGAGAGAGAGAGAGAGGGGGGCGAGAGAGAGAGAGAGGGGGGCGAGAGAGAGAGAGAGAGGGGGGCGCGAGAGAGAGAGAGGGGGGCGCGAGAGAGAGAGAGGGGGGCGCGAGAGAGAGAGAGGGGGGCGCGAGAGAGAGAGAGAGGGGGGCGCGAGAGAGAGAGAGGGGGCGAGAGAGAGAGAGAGAGGGGGCGAGAGAGAGAGAGAGGGGGGCGCGAGAGAGAGAGAGGGGGGCGCGAGAGAGAGAGGGGGGCGCGAGAGAGAGGGGGGCGCGAGAGAGGGGGGCGAGAGAGAGGGGGGCGAGAGAGAGAGAGAGGGGGGCGAGAGAGAGAGAGAGGGGGGCGAGAGAGAGAGAGAGGGGGGCGAGAGAGAGAGAGAGAGGGGGGCGAGAGAGAGAGAGGGGGGCGCGAGAGAGAGAGAGGGGGGCGAGAGAGAGAGAGAGGGGGGCGCGAGAGAGAGAGAGGGGGGCGCGAGAGAGAGAGGGGGGCGCGAGAGAGAGAGGGGGGGCGAGAGAGAGAGGGGGGCGCGAGAGAGAGAGGGGGGGCGCGAGAGAGAGAGAGGGGGGGCGCGAGAGGAGAGAGAGGGGGGCGCGAGAGAGAGAGAGAGGGGGCGAGAGAGAGAGAGAGAGAGAGAGAGAGCGCTATTGCCAAGTGGAGGAAGCTTAGCTCCCCCCCCCCCCTTACTCCTAGCGATCAATATTTTTCTCTATATTGACCCCCCAGAATACAGGCCTTTTCCCTTGATGGTATCAATAAATATATGCCCAAACATCCTTTTCCCTTATTTAAGAAATGTTTGTTTTGGTCTGTTTTTTGTAGGATCACTTTTGGCTATTTTTCCCAGTGAAGTTTACCGAACGGCAGGGGTGCCACAGATTTTTTTTTTTCCTGGGTCCTCATAAAAAGGTGTTACTAACATCTTTCTGCACCTTCTGTGAGATACCACAGCAATATCTACAAATGTTTTTTTTCTCCTCCTCGATGAGTGATATGAAGACCACGTTCTATTTTCATAATTATTTTTCATAAATTTCTTTTTATTGTTTTTGTTTTTAAACAACACAGACAACAAAACAAAGTATATCTAACTCTGCATGTCGAGTTAGAATAGGCCAACGTGGCCAAGATACATACTGTCTGACTAACAGTATCTAGCTACCCATAGTATTGCAACAAAATTCACCCCCCCCCCTCCCTCCCGTAACCCAACCCCCATTGCCTTACCCCCCACAGTCCAAGACCAAAATTTAGAGCAAGGCCTTAGTCCTATTCAAAAGGAGTTCATATTTATCTTACTCCCATAAGTGCATTTATCCCACCGTTAGCTCAGAGTTGAACCAAGACTGCCAAACTATCAAATTTTTTTCCGCAACCTCTGGATAGATACGTCGCCTTATAATAAGGCATCATAGCATTAACCAATCTCTTCCAGAAGCACAGAGCGGGTGCCCCCGGTCTACGCCACTGCAACAGAATAGCCTTCCTTCCATAGAACAAGAGTATAGAGAGGAGGGTTCTATGCACACGTGAAGGGACCACTTCCTCAACCAAACCCAAGAGACACCTTTACTGTCATAGGGATCGGAGTCATCAAAACCTCCCAGATACAGGAAGTGACCCCAGACCAATACTGTTTGATCTGAGGGCAGCTCCAAAAAATATGGTCAGCTGCCGCTGGAGCAAAGGAGCATCTCCAACATTCCGCTTGCACCGTTGAGTAAATAGAAGCCAGCCTAGCTGGTGTATAATATATCCTGTGCAAGAATTTGAAATGAATTAATTTATCTCTAGCTGCTATTAAGTGTTGAAAAGGGTGCGACCACATATCATCCCAATCCTCACCTTGAACATCTGGTATCTCTGATTCCCAATGTTCTCTACATTTATTAATGCTTTGGTGGCAACTTAAACAACTCCTTATAAGAAGCTGTAAGCGTCTTGGGAAGGTCTTCTGTGGATAACAGGTTTTCTAAGTCTGAGGAAAATGATTCCACCGTCATTCTTAAATTGCGATTTAAACGCATGTCTTAATTGGATATACCTGAAATAGTAATTGTTAGGTAAGTCATGCCTGGCTTTTGAGCTGGTTAAACGTCAGCAATTCCCCTACCATAGTAATGTGTAAGTTTTTATACCCCTTGTTGCCCAACCCATAGGATCATGAAATGAATAAAAATGTGACAGTCTAGGGTTCATCCACAGAGGGTTGGATGGGTAGAGACCCTGGTAACTAGGACAAGCCATTCTGACTGCTTCCCCCCATGCCTTACTCGTGGCCTTCATTAAGTCTGTAAGAGGAAGATCCATTTTGGTTCCTCTATGAATGGCCATCCGCAAAGACTCATGTGCGGCTTCCAGGACTGTCTCCATCATCTGAGGTCAGCCACCTATACACAACACCACCATTTGTCCAGCTATGTAATATTTTCTCCAATCCGGGAGAGCCAAACCACCCCCACCCCATGGATTTTGTAGTACTTTCAGACCTATTCTTGGCTGTTTAGGCACCCAAAGAAAGGAACTAGTGAGACTATCCAGTTTTTTAAAAAAAGGACTTGGGGATCCAAATGGGAGCATTTCTCAAAAAATATAATATGACAGGGAGAATTTTCATTTTCAACAGGTTAATCCTGCCTATAAGAGACAAAGGGAGTCTGCCAGGCTAGAGTCTTCTGCTTAAGAAATATCAGAAGAGGTGACAGATTAAGTGACATAATACGCCACATCCGCTGTAATTTTGATCCCCAAGTATGTGAACTGAGATACCCACTTCAATGGTAAATCCGGGTCTGCCACGTCTCTCGCCCCTTTATCAATAGGTAGAATAGACGATTTAGCCCAATTAACTTTTAACCCAGAATACTGAGAAAACTCATTCATAATGGGTAGTGCAGCAACTAATGATTCCCCTGGGTCTCTCAGGAACAGCAACATATCGTCCGCCTAAAGTGCCAGACTTTCATCTATGTTGCTTACCTTGATCGCCTTAACATCCCCCGCCGCTCAATGCTATTGCTACAGGTTCCATCATGAGGGCAAACAAAAAAGGCGACAGGGGACATCCTTGCCTGGTGCCCCTGCCAATTTGGAAAAATGGGGATGCATGTGCTCCCATTCAGACTGCTGTTCTGGGATTGCTATACAGCATCCTTACCCATCCTTTAAAGGTCAGACCAAAACACATTTTCTCAAGCACCGTTAGCATATAGTGCCAGTCGATAGAGTCGAAAGCTTTTTCGATATCGATAGACACCACAACTCTAGTGGGTGTGTCAAAGCTCTGGATATGCGAGTAAATAGCCTCCTGAGGTTGGTGTCCGTCAACTTGCAGGGCATAAAACCAGTCTGGTCAATATCCACCAATGTAGAAATGATTCCCGCCAGTCTCTTTGCTAAAACCTTCATTAGGATTTTCAAATCTGTATGATGAACATTCTAAAGGGCCCTTATCAGGCTTGGGAAGTAGAATCATATACGCGTCTAACATAGACGCGGGTAATTGCTGACTTTGCTTACAATGCGCCAACAGTGCTGTAAGTCTGGGTGCTAACTGATCAGCATAAGTCTTATAAAAGTCCGCTGGAAACCCGTCCGGGCCCGGCGCTTTATTAGGGGGAAATGTAAATATCGCTGACATCACCTCTTTATTAGAGATGTCCGCCTCTAAGACTTCCTGTCAGTGTCAGATAGTCTAGGAAGAGGAAGCCCCCCAACAAGTCCTCCAAGGCATATTGTTGAATGGGAGCATATAGGGTCAAAAAATCATCCTGAAACACAGACATTATGTCCCCTGGGTCTCTGACCAAGTCCCCATCCTTATTTTTGACAACTGAGATGTTAGCTAGTTGGCGAGAGTCTGCGACCAGCCTGGCCAATAGCTTCCCATTTTTATCTCCCTCCATAAACAGTGATTCTGTCTTATGTTTTGACTCTGTATGTGACAAATCATTGAAATACAGGTTGAGCAACCTCTGAGCCTCCAACAATGGCACATATGAAGAAACCGAGGGACAGTTAGCATTGTTATCTGCACATTCTCTCTTTGTCTTGTAATAGTTTAACCTCAGCGTTTTGTTCATCTTTTTTTTTTTTTATGGCAGAAATACTATCCCCTCTGATTACCGCCTTAAATGCATCCCACACCGTTGAAGAGTCCGCAGATCCTTCATTTGATTCCCAATAACTTGTAATCGAGTCCCCAAGCAGAGTAGTGATCCGATCATTCTGTAGCCAACCTGGCGAATGTCTCCCTCCCCCTGTGGGAAGAGCCAGAGACAGAAAGTGGGTTGTGATCAGACAAACCCCCCGCAAGGTACTCAACCTCCTTCACATAAGACAGTATTACTGGACTACCAAATGCAAGGTCTATCCTTGCTGAAGAGTGGTGTGCCTGATATATGTGAGAAACACCTGACAGTGGGGTTTTTTTCCCTCCATATCTCAGTGAGACCTGCCATTGTTACCCAGGATGTAAGATCCACCGAACCAGATCTTCCCATATTCGAGGAGTCCAACGCCCCCATGAACATTGGAAGATGAGCATGAGGCGTCAATTTGACTAGCATATCATATAAACATTGTACATTGAAAGGAGGCGGCAGGTATACATTCACTAATAACACTTTACTAAAGCAAATATCTAATACTAATGCCACGTATCTTCCCCCCGGGTCTGATATCACTTGATGAACTGTGCATGGAACAGATTTACTTATAAGAATGGACACACCCCTCGCGTAGGTGGAGTATGTGGCATTGAAAGCCCGCTGAATCCATGACCTACGCAAGGCAAGTATCTTGCTTCCATCCAGGTGTGTCTCTTGCAAGAGAACAACATGTGGCCTAACCTGTTTGATATACTGGAACACCGATGCCCTCTTAAACCTACTATTCATGCCTCGGACGTTCCATGAAACCAGTTTAATAGGATTAGCCATAATCTGTCTTCAACACATTCAGCCTGTATAAACCTATCATTCCCCTCCAGCAACCATCATACGCAAATTGTGAAGCCAGGAGCCTCCTTACCACCAAACGAGAGCAGAGAACTGAGCAAACAGTAACCCCTGTATACACATTTAAACTATACCAAAACCCCCTGCCATTATACCAGAAAACAAAAACAAAGTCCGGTATGTCCCAAACTGTAACAACTTCCCAACTTAAAAAAACAGGGAAGAGTAAATTACGTTTAGAAAGTTAACCTTCTGTGAGAGTGTCCAGCAAAATTTGTATTACCTTCCGCATCTTCCGTAAAACTCCGCATCTGGAAGCATTAAAAAAGGAGCAAGAAGCTGATGCGCAACAATACATAAAAATGGACATATAAAAAAGAAAACCTATACTTTAAAGCCCCCCCCCCCCCCCAAAAAAAAAAAAAAAAAAGGCTGAAGCATACATGAGTACACACTTCTGAGCATCTGAATTTTGTACACCACAGTTATGTGGGCCCCCCAGTGGTATTCCTGTGGACACAGATCTCCTGGTCAATGTCTCAATGTTGCAGGCACAGACACCAGTATTCTATAACACTCAGATTGACTCAACTGTTATACAACACCAACTCAAGTATGAATACAGGAGAAAAAAAAAAGAAAGAAAAAAAGATAAAAAAGAAAAATCCAAGTAAAAATAAAAAGGGGAAAAAAATATGTAGGAGCTGTTCTTCCCTTCCATTCAAGTGTATACTTGCACTTTGGAATACTCAGCCATACTGCAGCAGTCCTCACAGGTTCTGATCCATCCAATCACAGGCTTCACTCGGCGTATCAAAAGAATTTAACTGCTCCATTATGTTGAATCCTCAGCTTGCTGGGATAAAGCATACTGTATTGTATATTTTTCTCTCTCAATCTCTTCCTCACATCATTAAAAGAGCGCCTTTTTCTCTGGGCCTCTGCTGAGAAATCTGGAAACAGCATCACTTTAGCATTCTCAAACTTTAATTCAGGATGTTTTCTTGAGGCAGCCAGAATTCTGTCACGATCTCTAAAGTTCAGAAACCGTACAAGAAAAGGTCTTGGTTACTCCCCTGGCGGGCGCCTGCCTGTGTACGCGTTCTACCACATATATGTTGGGGGGTAGCTCTCCAAGATCGAGCAATTGTTCAAAAAACAGTTCTGCAAAAGAAGTAGTTTGAGAGCCCTCAGCCCCTTCTGGCAGGCCTACCACCCGTATATTATTCCTCCTCTCCTCGTCTGCTCTGCTTTGCAGCGACTTCACCATTGCATGCAATTCTGTTAAGCGATTTCCCTGAAAGTGAGATAAATCCTCCACTTCAGAAATTCTATCTTCAGCCACTGTAAGCCTGCCCCTAATCTTGTCCAGGTCATGTCTTATCAAAGAGCATTCAGTAGTAAGATTATCTATGCTCACCATAACCGCCGCTTTGCTGGCTGCTATAGCTTCCAAAATAGGTCTGGTAATGGCCTCCAGTGTCTCTGGGACCGGAGAAGCCGCCTGAAAATCATCAGATCCGGATTTCTTAGCCACGGCTGCTGAAGACGCCATCCTCCTGGCTTGCACACACTCCTGTTTAGTACAGCAAGGAGAGGGCAAGATGGCGGCGGCGGGACTCGTGTCAGGGCCTTATGCAGCGCGGGTCCAACGTTGGCACTTCTGAGCCTGCTTCCCAGCCTTTGCAGCTCCTTTTTTCATGACCAGGATGTGGTCCACACTGTCCGATACCCAAGTACCGAAAACCGGGCTATTTACTCCAGAAAATCGGATGTATTAGCAGTAGAGATGCGGAGCTCACCGGGAACACGTCCTGCTTCTTTCACATCCGGTCATGCCCCCTTTCATAAGTATTTTTGAGGTAAATCAGTGGTTATAGTGTTTAATTTGTAGTAGTTTTAGTCCATTCTGCGCCTCCCTGCAATCCGGGTTCTCATCTAGGAACTAACATTCATTATCTGGTCAAATACAAGCATCTGGTAGGCATGCATTCTCAGCTCCTTATTAAAGAATGTTATGGAAAATATATTTATATAATTTTTCATGTTATAGTATGCAACTATACAATTTATTAGTTCAATTGTCTAACAACCTTAAGATTGTTTTTTGTAGTATTTAAAAAAAAAACTTCATGCAACACTTTCAGAAGCTCTTTGAGCGAAACATTTAGATTAAGAAGTGGTTGCACATGATACTCACATGATATGCTTTATTTGAACCTATATGGTCATTTTAAAGAAACTTTGTCAATAACATTTATATTTTTATAGTTTAAAAAAAATCTTTGCATACTTTTTTGGTACCTCAAAAGTCCCATCCTTCTAATTGATTCTATTTTTGATTCTATTTTGCATGGGATGTGGTACAGACTAATGAACTTTCATTACCCACCTTAAAAAATTCCTTGTGACAAAGCATTTGAGATATTGTTGTCACATGCACACAATGACCAATGTGTCATAAATTCCTGAAACTGCTTCAGAGTTTCTGTAGGCCTTTTTGGTAGCCTCTGACCAGGTGCCTCCTGGCTTTTTTATCCAGTTTGGAGCGACATCCCGACCCAGGGAGGGTTAGTGTTGTACCAAATACCTTCCACTTCTTAATAGACTTCTAGTGCTTCTGGGCATTGATAAAGTCTTTGAATTTTTTCTCTATCCATCTTGGAAAGTAGACACCCTAAGCTATTTGCCAAGAGGCATGTTGAGCATTTTGAGGATCTAACTTTGTCAAAGTTTTGAAAATTGAAAAAAAAAAAAAAAAAAACGGAGTTACTTACCGGTAACATCCTTTTCCAGGAATCTTTCAGGACAGCACCATAGAGAGACACTGGCTCCTCCAATATTAGGAAACACCGCCTTCCAATTCAATATTTAAATCTCATCCTCCCACCGGCCCCTCAGTTCTTCAAGAGTTCCTCCGGCCAGCTGGGGAGACACAAGAATACGTCATACAAATCTTTATCTTACCTGACGCTCTCATGTGATGAGTTCTCATTGATAGTCGATAACCTGGGTGGGTACTAGTGCTGTCCTGAAAGATTCCTGGAAAAGGATGTTACCGGTAAGTAACTCAGTTTTTCCCCATTTATCTTTCAGGACAGCACCATAGAGAGGATAAGCGAGCACCTTACCTTAGGGAGGGACTATTGCCTGCAGCACCTTACGCCCAAAAGCTTGGTCTTTGGCTACAGCAGGTCCAATCTGTAATGCTTCACAAATGTGGAAAAACTGGACCACGTTGCTGCTCTACAGATCTGCTCCGGAGAAGCACCAGCCCACTCTGCTTGAGAAGTTGCCACTGCCCTTGTGGAATGTGCTTTAATACCCTCCGGGGGTTCCAAACCCCCGATTACATAGGCCTGGCTAATGGCCAACCTTAACCATCTGGCTATTGATCGTTTAGAGGCTTTGAACCCTTTCCTAGCCCCTGAAAATACAAAAAAAAGAATCGGATTTCCTAAACTGTTTTGTACTAAGTACTGAAGGACGCACCTTCTAACGTCCAGTTTGTGAAAAACATGCTCCTGTTCCCTCACAGCTCTGAAGAAGCTTGGCAACAAGCGAAAGCGCTCAGCATTTGACCCATGTGCAGGTGGCACACAGACTCTCACACTCTAACTACAAATCCTCCCAAATTGGATGTGAACATCCCTAACGATCCTGATCGGATCAATCAAGATTTGGGATATCAGGTGAAACCTCTGCGGTGAACACGGACGCCGAGTGTCTCTCCGGATTGTTTATACCATTGGATGAGACACTAACAAGCTTGATCCTTGTGACTCACCTTACCTTCTGCCGGAGGACACCCGGAAGTAATCCGCTCATGCCCATAACAAGCTAATATTGCATGAACGTGTTTTCAAATCCACACGAATGCGGCCATCAGCAACTCCTTTGGGATCTACTCCTTCTTCATTGAAGACGTCAGACGGTGAGCTAAAATGTACCCTCACATTCATGAGGCATTTTGTTTATGGCCATTTTCCGTCCATCCTTAAAAAGCCCTCTTTGTGAGGTTGCTTGAGTTGCTATTGTTCACCACACAATCAGGACACCGTTTCCTTCCTTGGCTCTGGTTGAATGACACATACATATGTCTAACCAGCCATTGGTTCACATCCGAGGGGACTTTTGTTGTGTATTAGCACTTGCACTTTACCTACAAGGACCTAGTCTACCCACTCATGTAGCCAATCCAGCTCTGGAATTCCAGTGAAATTGTATAGACCCGGGTCTCTAGTGACTTTAATTGATGAGTGTGAGTGCATGAATGCATGAGATATATGTGTAATGTCTGTGGTGGCCACCAGCACACAATAGGACTTTTATCTGCCCTATTTTATAAACACACATGGTTGTTGGATTATGTTTCTACATATTGTGACACAATAAAGTTTTTGTAGGTTCAACTGTTTGTTCTTGAGCGGACCATATTTTTTTGGGGGGGGGATCTCCTCTTGACCCCTTCCTTCCCTTTCTTATGTTCCCTCACAGGATTCGAACAGAAGGTAGGTAAAATAATTTCTTGCCCCCTATGAAAACTAGAGGCCACTTTTGGCAAAAAGGCCGGATCCGTTTTAAAAATCAAACTGTCCGGAAAAACCTGAAAAAAAGGTGCCCTAATAGAAAGGGCTTCGAGTTCACTTACTCCCCTTGCTGTGGTGATCGCCACCAAAAACACCGTTTTGAGGGTGATCAACTTCAAGGTACAGGATTCCAATGGCTCAAAAGGATCCCCTGTAAGTCTGTAGAACTAAAGAAAGATCCCACACTGGGAATGGGGAAATCTTAACTGGCCTTTGTCTGCCTAAAGCTCTAAAAAACCTAGCTACCCAAGGATCTATAGCTAGCGGCTTCTCCAGGAATACGCTTAGTGCCGACACCTGACCTTTCAAGGTGCTAAGGGCTAATCCTTTGTCCGCTCCTGCCTGCAGAAATTCTAATACTGCTACAGAACTTCGCACATCGAAGGAGCTTTCTGTGCACCATTAAAGCGTTTCCACACCTTTTAGGTAAATGGCTTGTGTCTCTCTTTTCCTGCAGTTTAGGAGAGTTGTCACTAGCCGATCCAAGAAACCTTTGCCCTTCAGCAATTCTTCCTCAGTAGCCACGCTGCGAGGTTCCATCGCTCCACCTGAGGGCAACAGATTGGACCCTGAGAAAGAAGATCCTCCTGGATAGGCAGAATCCAGGGAGGTTCCACTGTCAGACTCTTCAAGAGAGAACCACGGCCTCCTTGGCCAGTGTGGTGCTATCAGAATGAGGGTTGTGTCTGACCGAAATTTTCTCAGAACTGCTGGAATCATTACGGGAGGGGGGGGGGAAGGCATAACACTTTGAGAAACGCCAGCTCTGAGCCAGTGCATCCACCCCGGCTGCTCCGTCCCATCTGTTTAGGGAAAAGAACCAACGAGCTTTTGTATTTGCCTTTGAGGCGAAGAGATCCACAGAAGGGACCCCCCACTTCCGAGTAATCAGCTTGAAGATGTCCTGGTTCAAGACCCAGTCGCCTTCCTTCAGCATTTTTCTGCTCAGAAAATCTGCCACTTGGTTCTGCTCCCCCTTCAAATGTATTGCAGAAAGAGAGAATGCTCCCTTCGGCCCACCTGAGGATGGATTCTGCCAGACCCCACAAGGATCTGCTCCTGGTTCCCCCTTGCCTGTTGATGTAGGCCACTGCTGATGAGTTGTCCGAATAGAGCCTCACATGCTGCCCCAGGAGTTCTCTCTGAAAGGCCCTGAGAGCCAACTCTATTGCTCTCAGTTCCCTCCAGTTTGAGGACTTCTTTGAGTCTTTTTCCCAGGTGCCTTGCATCATCTTGGAATCTAGGTGCGCTCCCCACCCTGTGCCGCTCGCATCGGTCGTAACCGTTCTGGACACTGGAAGGACCCACTCCAGGCCTTGTGAGAGATTGGACCCTTTCCTCCACCACCAGAGGGACCTCTTGACCTGACTTGGCACAGATATAAGGGAGTCCAGAGACGCTGGACTGTGGTCCCAGACACTCAGAATAAACAGCTGTAGGGGGCGAAAGTGCAGCCCTGCCCACTGAACTGCCGGAAGCGTGGAAGTCAGTAAGCCCAATGCTGACATTGCCTTTCTTACTGAGATCTGACTGCTGCCTTGGAGCAGTAATATTGCTCCGTCCACCTTCTGGATTTTTTCTACTGGAAGGAACACTTTGTTTTGTCGAATCCAATACGTATCCCAGGAAGGTGACCTTTTGGGCCGGAACCAAACTGGATTTTTCCAGGTTCAAGAGCCACCTCAAAAGTTTTCTAAGCTGTCTCTTGCTACCTGAAGATCCTGGGACAACTGCTCCGGGGAAGGAGCAAAACAGGAGTAGGTCGTCTAGGTATGAGACTACAGAGATGCCTCTGAGCCGCAAAAAAGCCAGGACCTCCACCATCACTTTGGTGAAGATGCGGGGGGGGGGGGGGGGGGAGAGGATAGTCCAAAGGGGAGTGCTTTGAACTGTAGATGAAACGTTCCTTCCTCGGTTTTCACCGCTAGCCTGAGAAACCTCTGGTAACTTTCTGCGATTGGAATGTGCAGATAAGCGTCCTTTAAGTCTATTGACGCCATGAAGCAATTTGGGGGAAGAAGCGCTTTCACCGGATAGAATCCATCCGGAATTTCCTGTAGGTAATCGAGACATTCAGAGACTTCAGGTTCATAAGCCTGAATTTTCCCGAAGGTTTGCGGACCACAAAGATGTGGGAGTAAAAGCCTCTGCCTGTCTCCTCTACAGGAACCCTCACTATCACCTCTTGTTCCTCTAACTCCTGTAGGGAGGATAGAAGAGCTGACGATTTCTCTGCACACTTTGGTAGCTCGGTGACCAGAAGTCTGTGTTGAGGAGGTTCCGAGAACTCTAGCTGGTAACCTCTTCTTATGATCCCTAAAAACTGGTTGGAGGTGATCATCTCCCACTGTGGGAGGAAGGCCCCCAATCTTCCTCCCACCGTGGTTACCTCGTCATTGGGTCTTCTTGGGCTGTTCAGGAGGGCGAAAAATCGCCCCTCCCCGCGCCCTTCTGCCCCCAAGCTTTTTTCTGCCGCTCTCCTTTTGGGGCTTCGAATTTTCTCTGGGGACGAAACTTTAGCCTGCTCCCCAAAGGAAAAGGCCTTTTTCTTATCGGCCGTCCGATCCAAAACGGCCTCTAACCCTGGGCCAAACAAGAGATCCCCTGTGAGTGGGATTCCACAGAGTTTAACTTTAGAAGCGCTGTCTCCTTGCCACGTCTTAAGCCATAATGCCCTTCGAGCTGAATTAGTGAGGGCTGAAGACCTTGCGGACATGCGCACTGATTCAGCGGAAGCGTCCGCAATATACGCTACACCCTTAAGTAGCATGGGGAAGGAAGCCAAAATAGTCTCTTTTGGCGTTCCTGCCTCAATGTGTGCTTTTATTTGAGTAAGCCAATATTCCATGTTGCGAGCCACTACTGTGACCGCCATGGCAGGCTTAAGGTTTCCCTGTGATAAATCCCAGGACTTCTTCAAGAGAGAGTCCATCCTTCTGTCTATGGGGTCTGCAAGAACCCCCATGTCCTTGAAGGCCAGATCTGTTTGCCTGGAAACTTGAGAAAAAGCAGCATCCAGCCTAGGAGTCTTATTCCAGACTAGAGACTCCCCTTCTGCAAAAGGAAACCTTCGCTTCAAAGCCCTTGAAAAAGAAAAGGTTTTCTCTCAGGATCTTTCCATTCATTCTTTATGGCCTCAACCAATACATCATGGACTGAGAAATCCTTCCTTTTTTGTTCCCCAAGACCTTTGTACATTTGGTCATGGAGCGATAACACCTTCTTTTCTTCCTGAATTCCCAAAGTGGTGTGAATAGCTCCCAAGAGCTCCTCCACTTCGTCCAGGGAAAGCTTATAGCGAGAGGTTTTTGTGGATTCCCCATCCACCTCCTCCACATCCAATTCCCTTTGAGAATCCGAAGCGGTGCTATCTGGCTCTTCCTCAATTTCCACTCTGGAGCCCTCTGGTCTCTCTCCACTAACAGAGGGAGTATCCACTGGGCTAGGTGCAACACTCTGCTGCACTGGTAAAGGACTGCTTTGGGCTTGCGGCAACTGGAAGCTAGAAAAGAGTGCTTTAAAAGGACTGAAAAGGTGCTAGAAAGCTCCTTGACGGATGCAGCAAGATCTGTACCCTGTTCTGCTGCCTGTTCCCTGACTAATCCATCAATGCACTCCTTGCAAAGTGCCTTGGTCCAGGATTCCCCCATACTAACTCTACAAGAGGGGCATTTTTTCTTTGAACCATGAGGCGACTTGCTTTTCTCTGTGGCTTTCTGAAAAAGAAAGAGAGAGTCGCCATAAATGCCCAATCCTACCAGTGCTTAACAGAGGACCACCAGGAGTGCCCCCCCCAGGACCAACCACCACCAGGGTCCCAGACACACTCCTCTTCCCCCCGACCACCAGTGAGGGGAGAACACCCGTGAAGCTAATGGGATTAGGTAAGGGAACACCACCCCAGGGTTCCACTTACCTTAGCATGGCTGGTGCTACTGTCTCCTGGAGCAGTTCTAGAGACCTCTGTCTCCGACATGTCCGCTGAGGATCGTGGTCGATCGCTTCAGACAGCTGACTCTACAGCAAACAAGAGGGTCGCACCAGCCGAGCGCTCGGTCCGTTTTCTTTCACCGCGTCCGGAACCAGAAGACGCGGAATCGTCGTAAGTGCCCGCCCTCGCTGGAACTGACGTCACACGTCATCCGACCCGGCCATAGAGCTTCAAACGCTGGCTGCCTAGGCAGGAGAGACTCAGGCACTTCCCACAGCGTCCCCCTGGGCAGAAGAAACGCGGACTTCCTCAGCTGTCTTTCCCCAAGAGAGGCTGAGGCGTGCAAATTCAGTTTTTAAAACAGGTAAGCATGGCTTCCCCAGCCTTTACCTGACTGAATAAAAAACAGTGGAGGGAAAGAGCTAGAGAGACCCGACTCCCCCTCTTCCTCAGAAATATTCTTTGGCTTCAGCCTCCCTGACTGATCCGCCACGGCTCCCAAGCAGTGTCTCCCCACCGGAGGAAACACCTGAACTGAGGGGCCGGTGGGAGGATGAGATTTAAATATTGAATTGGAAGGCGGTGTTTCCCAAGAGGGGAGGAGCCGGTGTCTCTCTATGGTGCTGTCCTGAAAGATGAATGGGGAAAATATAAATGTTCCCTTTCCAAAACAAATGAGAGCTGTACAATCTTCACCATGCCTCTTAGAAAATACCTTGGGGCATTTACTTTCCGAAAAGAGGTCATTTGAGGGTGTTTTTGGCCATCTTGGCATTTCATGGCCTTTGAAACCGATAGGTAGTGAGAAGTGAAATCAACAATTTTACGCCCCTACAAAGCCTGAAGGCGGTGATTGGTTTTGGGGTCCTGTACGCAGCTAGACTGCCAATAAGTCTCACATGTGGTATCGCCATACACAGAAGCAGCAGAATGTATTTTCAGGTGTAACTTCACATATACTCATGGCATTTGAGCAATATATCATGTGACAACTGGGGGGGGGGGGGGGGGGAGACCACACAACCTTAGATTTACCGGTGATGGTATTTCTAGAAGTCTTTCAGGACAGCACCTGGAGAGAGCGTAGCTCCACCCAACTTCCCAGGAAACACTGCAAATAATTCCTTTTAAAGACAGCCCCCTCCAGCCATGCTGAAAACAGAATTTTAAAACAAAATACACATTATATAACAGTGCAAGTCATATTGGAAACCACTAGGGAGGGTAATAGCTGCTGTCCTGAAAGACTTCTAGAAATACCATCACCAGTAGGTCCAACTAAGGTTCTCTCAAAGCCTCTTTCAGGACAGCACCTGGAGAGGATAAGCAAGAAACTTACTCTAGGGTGGGACCAGCGCTCGACAGCAGAGGCTGACAGCAGATCCACGCTATAATGCCGGACGGACTTAGTGAAACTGATGTTGCCACTGTCCTGGTTGAGTGGGCCCGGATACCCTCTGGCGGTATCCACCCGACACTTTGTAGGCTTCCTCAATGGCTGTTCTGAGCAATCTTCCCATTGAGCTTTTGGAAACATGCTGGCCCTTATGCGCCCGAGAACAGCACAAAAAGGAATTTGACTTCCTAAATTGCTTAGTCAATTCCAGATAATGAACTAGGCATCTCTTTACATCCAGCGTGTGGAACTCTTTAGAATTGGCTGGGGATACACAGAAAGTTGGCAGCATCACCTCCTGAGAACGGCGGGAGGAGACCTTAGGAAGAAAGCCCAGGTCCACCTTCAGGATTATGCAATCTGGAAAGACTGTTAGGAAAGGTTCTATTATGGAAAAAGCTTGCAGCTCACTGACTCTCCTGGTAGAGGTTACTGCTACTAAATAAGGCAGTTTTTAGAGTCCAATTTTTTACTGTCGTCTCTTCTAGAGGTTTGAAAGGATTCCCAGTTAGCACTTGCAGGATCACTGACAAGTTCCAACTTGGGAAAATTTTTTATAGGCGCTGGTCTTGACCTAGCCATTGCTTTAAAGAACCTATTAAGTAATGGATCTCTTGATAACTGTACTTCCAAAAAAAAAAACTGATAATGCGGCCACCTGTGTCTTCAAGGTGCTAACCGCTAATCCCTTCTCCATTCTATCATGAAGAAATTCCAGGATGGAATTTGACTCCTGCGGCAAATCCATTTGTCCCGCACCAGGAGTTGTAGCATTTCCAAACCTTGAAATAAATCTTGAGACTTTTTCCTGCTGTTTAACAGCATAGAAACAAATTTGTCTGACAGACCCCTTTTCTTTAGGATCTACTCCTCAAACCAGACTGCCAACTTGAGCTGGCTTACGTCTGGATGCCAGATGGGCCCCTGGCTCAAATCGTCCAGCAGAGGCAACATCCAATGGGGTTCTGTAGTGTTGAGAACCAAATCCTCTTGGGCCAATAGGGAGCCACCAGTATTAGATTTGTGGACGCTTCCTGAAATTTTTTGAGGGCTAACTGTATTAACTGGAATGGGGGAAAGCATAACACAAATGGAAGTCTCACAGCTGAGCCAGAGCATCCAAATCTCTTGCCTGATCCCTTCTGCTCAGGGAAAAGCAAGTTGGGAGTTTTGCGTTTGAGTGGGTCGCAAAGTGCGACTGCCGTGGCATTGTCACTTTTTGCATCTGAACCTGTCAGGATTCCCCTGGGCAAAAAGATTTTCCAGATGTGCCCCCCACCCCCAGGAGCTTGCATCTGTCGTTAATCTTTTTGAAGTAGGGAATACCCAAAGTAGGCCCTCTTAGGTTCAACTGGTTCCTCCACCACCATAACTTTCTCCTCACTTGCGCCAGAATTACAAATCTCTTTTCTAAGGGTTCTTCGTGCCTCCAATTTTGGAGAATCACTTGCTACTGATCCCTTCAGTGAAGACGGGTCCATTGAACAGCCAATATGGAGGCTGTTAGAAGACCCAAAAGTCGACATTGCTGACCGTACTGTTATTGGCAAACTTGTCTGCATCCATTTTATTGCCCCCAGGAGCTTTTCCTTTTTCTCTTCCGGCAAGAAGATCCTTTGTTGAATAGTCGATGCTGTACCCCAAAAACGTTATCACTTGGGAATGGACTAAGTTTGACTTCTCCTCGTTCAGGATCCAACCTAGGTCTTGCAAGTGGAATTTTGTTCTGTTCAGAATTGCCAGCAGCTGATCTTTTGAGCTGGCGAATAGAAGCAGATCTTCCAGATATGGAACCATCATGATTTCCTGGATCCTTAGAGGCACCAAGGCTTTCGCCATGAACTTGGTAAAGATCCTGAGAGCCAAAGACAGACCAAAAGGCAGGGCTCTGAACTGCAGATGGGCTACCCTGCCCTCTGAGCTGATTGCCAGACGCAAAAATCTCTGGGGTGCTACCGCTATTGAAATGGGCAGGTAAGCATCCTTGAGGTCGATGGAAGCCATAAAACACCCCCCTGGTAAGCAGTTTCCTTAAGGACTAGATCGTACCCATGTGGAACTTTTTGCAATGAATGGATCGATTCAGGAGTTTTAGGTTGAAAATTAAGCAAAACTGTTGGGGGTTTTTGTTTTTTTTTTATATTTAAAAAAAAAAAAAAAAAAATGTAAGAATAAAACCCTAGACCTTCCTCCTCCTGAGGTACTGGAATAATTACTCCCTGATGCCTCAAATCTTCTAAAAAGGGATATCAGTGCTATATCAGAACAGCCCCCCTACCTCTTTTCCCCTCTGGGTGCCTCAGGGCTTCTTAAAACCAGTTTCCTTGGGGGCCTGGGTTTGCTGAAGGACAAAAATTTATTTATTTTTTGATTAAAAAAGGAGTCTTTTTGCCGGAAAAGCCTTTTTCTTGTCTGCGGTCCTATCTAAAATGGCCTCCAAGTCGGGGCCAAAAAGTAGATCCCCATTAAAAAAAAGGGGAGACCACAGAGCTTCACTTTAGAAGTGGAGTCTCTGCACCAAGTTTTTAACCAGAGCGCCCTTCGCGATGAATTTACCAGTGCTGAAGTCCTAGCGGACATTCTTATTGGCTCCGCCGAGGCATGCGCTAAATATCCTACTGTCTTAGACTGTACTAGGATGGTATCCAACAGATCCTCTCAGGAGGTACCTCCCTCAATGTGCTGCTTCAACTGTTCTGGCCAGTGCTCCAAGTTTCAGGCAATCACGGTTGAAGCCATGGCCAGTTTAAGATTTGCCACAGACGAGTCCCATGTTTTTTTTTTTAGAAGGGAATTGGCACATTTATCCATGGCATCCTTCAGGATGCCTATGTCCTTGAATGCCAAGTCAGTATTGTGAGAAGCCTGTGAAAATTATGCATCTGTCTTTTGTTCCATACATGCGATTAGTCTTCCTCAAAAGGAAACATACGCTTAAGAGATTAAGAAAAACTGAGCCCTTTCTGGTTCCTTCCATTCTCGCCTGACAGCCTCTGAGAGGACTTTGTGTACTGGAAAATTCAAGCTAGTCTTACTGGTAACTTGTTTTCCAGAAGTCTTTCAGGACAGACAGACACTCCTCCCACCGGAAACACATTCTTCCTCCAGAACTTTAAAAAGAGAGGCACCTCCCTACCACCTCAGTTGTAGAAGAGAACCTCCGGCCCCGGCTGGAACAAATCAGTACATGCGTTAGTCACAGCATAGTACATCAAATACTGTGAGTCGTTTGAAAACAAGTTACAGGTAAGACTAACTTGAATTTTTCCCAAGGCGACTTTCAGGACAGCACCTGAGAGGATGACAGACTTGCCCCCCTTAGGGTGGGACAACAGCCTGTAGACCTTCCTGCCAAACGCCTGACCGCTGGCAGATGTGAGATCCAGTCTAATGTTGCACAAAAGGTGTGGAAACTTGACCACGTTGCCGCCGCAAATTTGTTCAGGGGTGGCACCAGCTCTTTCTGCCCAAGTGGCCACAAGCACTCTGGTTGAGTGTGCATGAATTCCACCTGGTGGAAACAACCCTCCATGCAAGTATGCTTCCAGGATGGATAATTTCAGCCATCTGGCTAATGAACCTTTAGAAGCTTGGCAACCATTCTTGTTGCCCAAAAAGGACAAATAATGAGTCTGTACGTCTAAAGTTCTTTGTAATTTCTAGAGAGCGTAACAAAATCCTTTTGACATCTAACATGAAAAAAAGGTCCCCTCCCCGATGGGTTAGCACAGGTGGTTTGGAGTACAAGGTCTTGTGAGCGATTATGTATTGAAGCTACGTTTGGTAAGAACTTTGGGTCTGTCCTAAAGATAACCATCTAGAAACACGGACAGGTAAGGTTCCCCAATTGACAGAGCATGTAGCTCACTGATCCTGGGTGCTGAGGTAATGGCGATTAGGAACAGCTTTAAGAGTGAAGCATTTGAGTGATGCTTCTTCCAGAGGTTCAAATAGACTCCTTGCTAGGGATTGCAGGACTACCGGCAAATCCCACTTAGGGAAATTCTTGACCAGTGCTGGCCTTGATCTTGCAAGCGCTCAAAAAAAAAAAAAAAAATCTGACTACCAGCGGTTCAGAGGGCAGATTCTTCTAAGAACACTGCTAGCGCAGCAACCTGTACTTTCAAGATACTGACTGCTAGTCCCTTATCAGCCCCATCTTGCAAGAACTCCAAAATGGAAACAAGGCTCCTTGGGTCTTGGGCAGATGAATTGCACCATGAATTATAGACCTTTCAGACTTTACTAAAGATGGCCCTTGTTACCCTTTACCTACTTGATAGTAATGTTGTAATCAGACAGTCCGAAAACCCCTTGCTCCTTAGGAGCTGCTCCTCAGATACCAGGCTGCGAGAGACAGGCTGGCCACTTCTGGATGATTTACTGGACCCTAGATTAGCAGATCTTGCCTGAGAGGTAGCTGTGGCATTGTCGGATTGGATCCCGACAGGACAATCCTGTAACCTGAAAGTCCAAGCGCTCAGAGCCAGATGCACTGCCTGAATCTCTAGGATATTGATGGGCAAGGTTCTTTCGGCTCTTGACCACTGTCCCTGGACAGTTGTCTTTTCTAGTACTGCTCCCCAGCCTGAAAGGCTGGCATATGTCGTTACCACTTTCCAGATAACTGGTCTTAAGGACTTTTCTTTCAGCAGATTCTGGGTTAGTAACCAACGGAGGCTTTGGGACACTATTGGGGACAGCAGCATTGGCAAGTCTAAAGCTTGAATCGTTTTGTTCTAAGTAGACAGGATACTGTTTTGCAACAGTCTTGAATGGAAATGGGCATAGGGAACCACTTCGAATGAAGCCATGTTTCCTAGCAACCTCATTCAAAGGCGAATGGAGGGATCGACTTTTGACCTGACCAGCTCTCTTATGGAGTTGAACTTTGCCTGAGGCAAGAACACCTTTTCCTGGGCTGTGTCTATGATCAGACCCAAGTACTCCAGCCTTTTTAGTGGTATTAAGGAAGATTTCTCTAGGTTGAGAATCCAACCCAAACCTTTCAGGTAACTGGTTGTAATGCGTACGCGTTGCTCCAAACGAACCAACTAGTCTATTACCAATAGATAGTCTAGGTACGCTAAGACTGTTATGCCTTGTGCCCTTAACCTGGCTAGAGGTGGGGCCAGGACTTTTGTAAACACCCGGGGTGCTGTAGCTAGCCCGAAGGGCAGGGCTACAAACTAGAAATGCTGCTGTTCTAACTCAAACCACAGAAACCTTTGGTGAGCGGGAAATATAAGAACATGTAGATATGCATCCCTGATGTTGATAGATGCCAGAAGGTCTCCTCCTAGAAGGATAGAAACTACTGACCTGTCTCCATGCGAAAGCAGCGGATCTTCAGGAACAGATTTAGATTTTTTTAGAATGGGTCTGACATCTCCATTTGATTTTGGTACCATAAAAAGATTTGAATAAAATCCCAAACCTTGCTCTTTTGTGGGGGATCTGTATGATCACCCCGAGATATTAAATGGGCTAGTGCCCGAAACAGAGATAGACTTTTCTCTGGATCTTTGGGAACGCTTGACCTCAGGAAACGAGATGGTGGAAAGTCCTGAAATTTCAGCTTGTACCCCAGCGTTACCGTGGATATGACCCATCTGTCCTGAATTTCCTCATGCCAGACTTCTGAAAACTGCAGAAGTCTTCCCCCCACCTTGGTGAGGGGAGTTGCCTCTTCATGATGAGGCTTTAGGATTCTGCTTTGCAGGTTTCCGGCCCCAGGACTTCATTTGAGCTTGGGCCTGACCCTGAGGTTTTCTAGAGTCCGACGGCGAAGGCAGTCGCCACTGCCTAGAGGCGGAAGCCCCTGGCGCAGGAGAAAAAGCCTGTTTAAATGAAGGGTGTTTATACTTTATGGCTGGCAAGAGTACTTTCCCCACTAGAAATAGTTTGGATATGACTGTGAACCTTTGCCCCTAATTTCGCTCCCATTATACTACGTACCCGTCACAATACTCTTACCGGCAACCCCCAGCGAGTTCTAGAAGAATTTCGGTATCGCCTTACTAAATTGTATTCTGAACCCGATCATTCTTCATCTCAGGGCCTTGACGCCTTTTTGACAAACCTATCTCTACCTTCCCTGTCTGAATCCCACACATCTCTGATGGATCGAGACATACAAGTCTCGGAAGTCCTGCAGTATATTAAGGAAGGTAAGGTAAAAGACCCGGCCCAGATGGCTTTACGGCATTTTATTATCGGAAAATAGCAGATGTTATGGCTCCTCATTTAACAAATGTATAATTCAGTTAAGGATGGTCGCTTATTTACACCCAATTTGCTGACTGCCGTTATGATCCCTAAACCCGACAGGGATTATTCATCGTGGGCTAACTTCAGGCCAATCTCACTAATTAACATCGACATGAAAATGTTAACCAAAATCCTGGCCAATCGTCTCAATTCCTTCTTAACACGTTTAATAAAAAAAGATCAAGTGGGCTTTGTCCCAAGACGACAGGCAGGGGACGCTATAAGACGCCTCCTCCAAATACAGCATATTGTCCATAACAGGTCCCTAGAAACAATGTTTTTGTCATTAGATATAAACAAAGCTTTTGACAAATTGTCGTGGTCCTACTTGACACAGGTACTTAAAGGTTATGGATTCGGTGCCTCCTTTATGCGGTGGGTTTCTGATATTCATGACTCCCCTCAAGCCAAAGTGAAATATTACGGGTTTGAGTCTACTATCTTCCCCATTAAACGGGGTACCCGACAAGGCTGCCCACTTTCCCCACTTTTAATTATTCTGGCACTGGAACCCTTGGCGGAGGCCATCCGATCCCATCCGGATATAGCGGGAGTAGAGGTAATAACTTCGCAAAAGTTATTATTCGCGGATGATATCCTGCTGACCATCACAAAACCGATAATCTGTCTCCTGAATTTGCTCTCACTTTTAGATACTTTTGCCACCTTCTCGGGCTTATGCCACCTTCTCGCATACGTCAACGCCACCAAATCTAGAGCAAAGTTAATCAACCTCTACTCCTCAGAGTTGGGGGCTCTTCAATCCGCATTTCCCTTCCAATGGTTGGAAGCATTACCCTACCTAGGGCTTCGGCTCACTCCAAAATACTCTGGCCTATACCAAGCCAATTACCCTTTATTGTTTCGTAAACTGACGGCTATGCTCTATTCTTGGTCCACCCTTCCATTGTCTTGGTTCGGAAGGATTGCAACCATCCGTATGACATATCTCCCAAAGTTGCAATATTATTTTCGGGTCTTACCGGTCCAGGTCCCTTCATATGTTCTTCGCATACATCCACGCAAAATTATGCAATTTGGGGCTCCATAAAATCCAGGATTAAAAAGGCAGGTGTTGTATGCTCGTAGGATCAACGGTGGCCTCTCGGTACCCCAGTGGTGGCCACTATTGATATGGTGGACGCGCATCAGATACCATTAGCCCCCCTCCCTTGCCTCCCTCAAGCCCATCGCCCAACCACTATTGGTCCATGTGTGGCCCACTTTCTCCGCTTATGGGATTCAGTTAAATATTCGGCGGGCTTACTCTCCTCACCTGCCTCTTTTGCGCCTTCTTCAATGTCCACCATTTCCTCCTGGGCGCGATAATCCATTGCAATTTACGTGGTGGACTGAAAACTGCTTTATCGATGTCCACTATGTTCACCCCTACTAAGATCATCCCGTTTGCAGCCTTACGTTCCTCCAATATCCCCCTTAGGGAGAACTACAGCTATATACAAATCTGTCACTCCCTCCAAAGCCTCACAAAATCTCAACCAACCCCTTATACGTTAACTCCCTTTGAAAGCCTTTGTAGATCACGACCCCAGTCCTCGGGTTTGATTTCTTTAATATATACAGCTATAATAAGCTCCAAAAGACCACCCCTGAAGCCATATCACCTTCAGTGGGAGGCAGAACTGGGGAGGAAATTGGGCCCAGAGGATTGGCAGGTTATGACCATCACACTGTCCAAATGTTCCAAAAATGTACTTTTTTTGGAAAATGCTATAAAGTACTGTAGAGATGGTATTACACCCCAGCCAGATTAGCTAGTTTCATCCCAACATATTCCCCTTTGTGCTTTCGTGGGTGTTGTCGGGAGGGCACAATGGCACATATCTGGTGGCAGTGCCCCAAGGCTTGTAGATTATGGGTCAGGGTCTATGCATTGCTTCGCAACCTCTTCCATGCCAATATAAAAAAAGATCCTTTTGAAGCAATCTTGGGGAAACCGATCATAGAATTATTAAGACCAGAACGTCATTTGGCATCACATATTTTTACTGCAACTAAATTAACCATAGCAAAGGCCTGGAAAACCCCGGCTCTCAGCTTCGAGGCAGTTAAAAACCGCATAAAACTATATCATGGTTAATGAAAAGCTGACGGCCGTGGTATCAGACACGCATGATAAATTTCTCCGGATCTGGCAACCGTGGGTAGTGTATTCCCACCCACCCCCCCGGTTTGATTCCACACTACTCTCTCTAGTAGGTCTCCTTCCTCTCCACCCCATGGACTTCCCCTTCTCTTCATTTTCCTTTTCCTGTTACTTTCCCCTTTTCTATATCCTATACCCTCATCTCACCCTCTTTCGGGTCCTCTCCCCTATTATTCCTTCTTATTAACTTCTCCTTTTTAAGTCTTTATTGCCCACAGGATATCCACTGTCGGGCCCAGACACATATTGTGAACCACCATGCGAGTATTTGTTACTTTTATTTCCGCATTAATGAGTCATATCTTACATTTCTTTTGTTCTGTGTTCATACCATAAATGTTACACTAAGTTCTACAACTATATTTGCAGAGTGGCGGAACCCATTGTCACGTCATGATTACCAGTGTATGCTAAGTTTATATGAACCCAAATGTAACTTGGTGATCTGTTACAGTCTAGCATTCTAGATCATTATAACTGTCAGTTTATAATTTACCGGAACATGTACACATAATGTGTCTTTCATTGTCTATTTGTACTATGTGGATTTATTTGATCAATAAAATCCTTTGTACAAGAAATTGTTTGGATGGAGATATAGATATATATATATAGATATATAGATATATAGATATATAGATATATAGATATATATATATCTATCTATATGAGGAAGAGAGAGAAGAGAGAGAAGAGAGAGAAGAGAGAGAAGAGAGAGAAAGAGAGAAAGAGAGAGAAAGAGAGAAAGAGAGAAAGAGAGAAAGAGAGAAAGAGAGAAAGAGAGAAAAAGAGAGAAAGAGAGAAAGAGAGAGAGAATTTGTCCAAATCTTCCCCAAAATAGCTGCTCCCCATGAAAAGGGAACCCAGTTAGGTTTTTACATGGCGCTTCAGCTGACCAATTTTTTAACCACAGGATTCTACGCATATGTACGAGCATAAGCTTAAGGTGGGACGCCTGGTGAATAGAATCTTTCATGGCATCTATGGCAAAGCATAATGCTTTTGGTAGTTCAGCCAATTCCCAGGCTTGTTGTGCAGAAACCTTTTTAAGGGCCTGTCTAAATTGATCCTTTAGGGATCATCTGCCAAAGAAAAAGATGGAACAGGAATTCCAACCTTTTATCTGTTGGATCCTTAAGCATTTTTGCATTGTCTACTGGACAAGTTAGACTTTTATTCACACTGGAAATCGCAGGGTCAACTGCTGGTACTTTCCATTTTTTGGTGAATTTCTCCTCCATGGGATAGAGAACTGAAAATCTTTGGAGGAAGAAAATGCTTATCCGGGTGATCCCATTCAGCAAAAATAAGTTTAGTTATGCATTGACAGGAAACGCATGCAAAGGCTGTGAAGGTTTTACGGAACCCAAGGAAGAAACCGAACTTTCTAGGGACTCCATTAGGGGTAGCATGAAAGTAGAACGAACCATCCCTGTAAGAGATTGCATCAGCAATTTCTCAAATTGTGAGGCTGAAAAAGGTTCATCTACCGTTGTTTCCTCCACAGAGGAATCATCGGTTTGTTTTTCCTCCTGACCACCTGAGGGTAACACCTCATCCTGTGCCCACTGTTCCCCTTGCAAAGGGTCTAAAGTGGGGGAGGGAGATCTAGCACGCTTCCTACCTATTTGAATGGAGGATGCAATTAAAGCTTCCAATCTTCCTTCCAGACCCTGCAGGGTCTTCAGTCTTCAGTCACGTATACAGGGGCTGAGATGCGAGAAGCAGTTGCACCAATTTATTCTAATGGCTTACCCTGGCTTGCCATAAGTGGTAATTCAGGCGAGGATGACCGTGTGGAGATGCAACTGGAGATCCTAGCACCCGGGGGTGAAACCTTTGATACCTTTTTGGTCTTTGCCGTGTATTTTAGTACGCAATGTCCTAAGCACAAAAACAGAGGCACTATTAAATTGCACTTAATCGCTGAATATAGTCATGACAGTAAAGCCGCTATTAAGTTCAGCCTAGTGCTGGGAAAAAAGTCCTTCCTGTATCAGGAATGCCACCCTTCCGTGCCCCACCACTCCTGTGTCCCAGTGTAGGCTGCTTGCTTCCTCCTCGCTGCTGAGAAGACACTGATCCTTTAAGCATCAGTGCATCCTCGTGGACGTTGCACGGCGCCGCGCCTAGGCCCCGCCCCCTTTGTAAACCATCCCCCTCCTTTTCTTTTGAAAAGAAAACACGAGGGGGAGGAGGGGCACAGCACATTACACAGCAGGCAGAGGAAACAACTTTCAATGCAGAAAAACACAGGACCCCAGGACCCCCCCGCGGAGGGGGGGGGGTGATTACAAGAGGGGTATAATCACAGCCGTCTCCCTAACCCTTCTGGGGGGAGAAAAGTATTCGGCAGATCTTACCTTAAAAAGGAATCCCCCTGCACAAGCTGCTACAGCCACACACAGACTGATATTGAGCTGAAGTGAAGACAACAGATTTGATAGCCTAGAAAGCAAATCTCCTGTGACGGATTTAGGGAGGATTTCTGAAGATTTAGAATCCATCCTAGAGATTCCAGATGGTTGCGCGCTTTGGTTAAGTTGTCCTGCAACCTCTACCCTGAGGGGGCAAAGAATAGTAGGTCATCTAAATGGGGAATCACTGCAATTCCCTGAAAACAAAGCGGGGCTAGAGCTTCCGCCATCACCTTGGTAAAGATCCGAGGTGAGGATGACAGCCCGAATGGCAAGGCCCTGAACTGCAGATGAATCACGCCTTCCCTCTTTACCGCCAACCTGAGATACTTCTGGGACTGGAGTGAGATTGGGATACGCAGGTATGCATCCCTTAAATCTATTGACGCCATGTAACATTCTGGGGTCAGCAGATTTCTGCTGGGGGAAGAAAAAAAAAAAAAAAAAAAAAAAAAAAATCGAATCCATCTTGAATTTTCTGTACTTGACGGATTTGGTCAGAGGTTTTAGATTAAGAATCAATCGGAATTTTCCTGTTGGCTTTCTTACCAAAAAAAAAAAAAACCAGTTACACTTACCGGTAACGGTGTTTCTGGGAAGTCTTCCAGGACGGCACCCTGAGAGATGACTGGTCCACCTGACAGGAAACACAATCAATCCATAAAGAGGTTAAAGGCCCCCGCCCCTCCCGATGCTCCTCAGTTGTGACAAAGTATTGACCCACACCAGTGCACGAGAGTGAAAAACATAACCACCACCACACTCTAAACATTACAGGTTTCCTAAATAGAACGGGTGGGAAGTAGGCCTGCCGTCCTGGAAGACTTCCCAGAAACACCGTTACCGGTAAGTGTAACTGGTTCTTTTCTCAAGTCGTCTTACAGGACTGCACCCTGAGAGAAGAGCAAGTAGCTCAGGCCTACCTTTAGGGCGGGACCACCGCTTGCAGGACTTTCCTGCCAAATGCCAGGTCCTGAGGAGATAGTAACTCCACTCTATAATGCCTCAGGAACGTGTTCTGGCTTGACCATGTAGCGGCTCTACATATCTGCTCCACCGAAGCCCTTTCCGCCCAGGAGGTTGCCAGAGATCGCGTGGAATGCGCTCTAATATTTCTAGGAGCTGCTTTACCTGACTGCTCATAGGGTAACGAAATGGTATGTTTAATCCATCTAGCTATAGAAGCCTTGGATGCCTGTTGGCCCTTATTTTGGCCAGAAAAATTAAAATAAAAGATGGCTGGACCTTCTGAATTCCTTAACTCTTTCTAGGTAGGATAATAAACAGCGTCTGACGTCCAGACAATGAAAAGAAACTTCCCCTTCACTTTTGGGGTTACTACAAAAGGAAGGTAGCACCACTTCTTGAGTCCTATGGAACTTTGATGCTACCTTAGGGAGGTACAGGGGGTCCTGCCCAAGTATAACCCTGTACTCGAATAAAGAAAAAAATGGTTCTTTAATAGAAAAAGCCTGAATGTCACCCACTCTCCTAGCTGAGGTGATTGCTAGTAAAAAGGCTAATTTAAAAGGTCAGGATCCTAAGGGGGATCTGATCTATCGGTTCAAATGGGGCCTTTGTTAACCCCTCCAGTACTAGTGTAAGGTCCCAAGGAGGACACCTGGACATTTGAACAGGGGACAACCTCTCCCTGACCAAGAGAAATCTCTTGATCAAGGGGTGTAATGCCAAACGTTTCTCAAGGAAACAGGACAGGCCTGAAACCTGCGCCTTAAGAGTCTTGGTTGCCAAACCTAGATCTGCTCCATCCTGGAGAAATTCTAAGATAGCAGGGATCTCTTTGAGAAGTCCCTCTCCCCTGGCACCAGCAAGAGAAAATCGCCCAGGTCTTGGCGTAAATACGCCTTGTGACTGGCTTCCTACTAAGGAGCAGTGTATCCACTACTCTGTCCGACAGCCCCTTCTCCCGCAGGTTCTGCCTTTCAAGAGCCAGGCCGTCAGCTTGAAAAAGCTGTGGTCTGGGTGGCGGACAGGACCCTGAAGGAGAAGATCGCCCCGGACCGGGACGTGAAGCGGTGGGGCTATGGACCAACCCTGCAGGGTTGGAAACCAGGCTCTCTTGGGCCACCAAGGGGCTATTAGAATCAATTTGCTTTCCGAGAGGAACAGTTTTTGAAGGACCCTCGGAATTAGTCCCAGAGGGGGAAAGGCATAGGCCAGTCGGAAGTCCCAGACCTGTGCCAACGCGTCTATCCCCTCTGAGCCTCTCTCTCGAGCAAGGGAAAAGAATCTCTTTACACTTCTGCTCTTCCTGCGGGCAAAGAGATCTATCTCTGGAACGCCGAATTGCCGACTTACCAGGGAAAAGAGCTCTGGATTCAGTTCCCATTCCCCCTGCAGAATCGGCTGCCGACTGAGGTAGTCTGCCTCTACATTTAATGTCCCCTTTATGTGGACTGCGGAGATGGAAGGAACCTGACTTTCCGCCCAGGACAGGATCTCTGCAGATAGGGATAGGAGTGCTGTAGATCTGGTACCCCCCTGATGATTCAGGAACGCCACTGCCGTGGCATTGTCTGACAAGACCTGCAGCTCCTGGCCCCTGATCCTTCCCTCGAAAGCCTTTGGTGCTTCTCCTATGGCCAACAGCTCTCGAAAGTTGGAGGAGGCCCTTCTGTTCTGAATTCCAGGACCCCTGAGCTATTAGTTCCTCTAGGTGGTCTCCCCACCCCCAGGAACTTGCGTCTGTAGTTAACCTGAGAGGCTGAAGTTGGCTCCAGAGGAGGCCCCCTTGAAGCCTCTGAGGAAGGAGCCACCAGTGAAGGGAGTTCTTTACTTCGACCAGAATGGCTCTCTCTATGTCCAGAGAGTCTTCTTCTGTCCCAAGAGGATAAAAGGAAGTGCTGGAGGGGCCTGGAGTGTAGCTGTGCCCAAGAAACTGCTGGGATAGCTGACGTCATTAGACCCAGAACTCTCATGATACCTCTGTAGGAGATGGTGCTTGCCTGTAACAGCGACCTGACCGCTGATATGAGGCCCTCTACCTTGCCCTGAGGTAGAATTAACTTTTGTTCTGAGGAGTCCACAAGGAAACCTAGATACAACTTTGTCTGAGCAGGAGTCAGTGAGGACTTTTCCCTGCTGACAATCCATCCCAGGTCTTCCAAGGTCTGCATTACTCTGGATAGATCCAGAAGTAGTTGATCCCGACTTAGACTGTAAATCAAAATGTCGTCCAGGTAGGGAACCAATGCCACTCCCTGGAGGTGCAAAAAAGCCACCACCTCGGCCATGACCTTTGTGAAGACTCTCGGACTAGATGCCAGTCCAAAGGGGGGGGCTGTGAACTGCCAGTGTTGCACTCCCTCTGGAGAGGCGATCACAAATCTCAGGAAGCTTTGATGGCCCTGAAAAATGGGGACATGAAGGTAGGCGTCTTAAATCCAAGGTCACCATAAACACTTCTTTGAGGAGATGTCTCCTGAGGGAATAGACACTCTCCATGCGGAACTTCTTGTAACGAAGAAAAACATTGAGGTTCCTTAGATTTATAATAAGACGATACCTTCCTGAGGGTTTTGGTATCACGAAAATGTGGGAATAAAACCACTTACCCTGCTGGTCCACTGGAACAGGTATTATAACCTCCTGACTGGCCAGCTCTCTTGTATTCTGAAGGATTCCTACCACCTTGCAGGGATCCCTGGGAAGGTAGGTCAAGAGAAACTTGGGGGGTGGAGGGGAGAGAAACTCCAATCTGTAACCCTCTCATGATCCGAAGTACATAGGGGCTTTGGGTGATCCTTTCCCACTGAGAGGCAAAGTGGGAAAGTCTGCCCCCTACCGGAAAGTCATTTGGGGGTCTTGTCAACTGACTTCTGGCTGGAAAAGAGAACGCCAGTTTTTTGTTTGTCTTTTCCTGCGCCCCAACGTCTATTAGGGGAGACCTTTTTCTCGGAGAAGCGATTCCTTGCCTGGGGGCCACGAAAAAAACGCTTCCTCTCTCTCCTAGGTTTGGTAGGAAATTTTTTCCCCTTCTCGATAGATCTGGCTAGAGCCTGATCTAGGCCAGCACCAAAAAGGAGCGTCCCTTCAAAAGGGAGACCACATAGATGGGTCTTGGATGAGCTATCCCCATCCCAGGTTTTAACCCAGAGGGCTCGCCTGGCTGAGTTTAGTAAGGCACCTGTCTTAGCGGTTGTACGCACTGTCTCAACTGCAGCATCTGCTAAATATGCGACAGCATTACCCATGACCTCCAGAGAATCCAGGACCTCCTTAGATTTGGAGGTTCGGGATACGTGGTCCATTAATTTACAGACCCACGTGTCGGCATTCCTTGCGATGCAAGCTGAGGCCAATGCAGGGCTCATAGCCGCAGCGTTAGCTTCCCAGGCTCTGCGTAAAATGGTTTCAGCCCTGCGATCCATTTGATCCTTTAAGTTACCGGTATCTTCAAAGAAAAGATCTGACTGCTCAGAGACCTGTGATAAGGAGGCGTCTAGTCTAGGAGTTTTGAAAAACGTTTCCTCATTCTCCTCAGAGAAGGGGCATCTACGCTTCCAGGTTTTATATTGCAGAAGCCTTCTTTCTGGTTCTTTCCATTCCCTTAAGATGACTTCCTTAAGGGCGGAATGTACCGAAAGGACCCTGGCCTGAGGTTTAATCAAGCCTCTATACATCCTATCCTGAGCGGACACCTGTGCAGCAGGCTCCTGAATCTCTTCTGAGGCATAAATAGCTTTCAGAAGATCTTCCATGTCGTCGGCAGAAAATATATGTCTGCTAGACCTGGATTCCTCCCTCCCATTCTCCTCTTGGCTGTCCACCACCCCTTCATCAGAAAACTCCTGATTAGGAACTTCTAAATCACACTCTTCCTCTGAATCGTGGGGGAGTGGATACTTCAGTACCTCCGCCCGATACCTCCTAGAGGAGGCGGAGCTCTCCTGGGAAGAGGCATCCTTACTAGAGTGAGCCTCTAAATCTCTAGGCTTAAGGGTGGCCTGAAAAGACTTTAAGGTGGACAGCATCTCAGTTTGCACAGTAAGGAATTCCTTCACTATCTGAGATGTCTCCTTCCCTGTCAACTTCTGTATGCATTTAAAACAGAAGGGCTTTGGATGTTCTGGGGGTAGCCTGTCATTACAGTTCCCACATCGTTTAGAGTGGGTGCAGGATTTCACAGGACGGCTGGCAACCTCACGGGCAATAGCGTCGTCCCCTGAAAAAAACACACAGGCACACACTGTGAGAGTCGGAGGAGAAGAGTTGGGGTACCCTCCCCCTCTAAACCTCCGAAGGCCGGTCAGACTCACCCCCTGTGGTCTCTTCCATGGCCGCAGACCCTGCAGGTCTCTCCTTCTCATGTTTCATGCTACTTCCAATCTCTCCCTGGAGGTGCTGCATACAGGATCGCAGAGGAGACATGGGCGCCTGTTCCCTGTGGCTTTTTATATCCTCTGTATGCTTGCTGCAACTTGCCACCGCCATCTTGCCGAAGACAGGAAGTGATACTGGACCTGAGGTCACTTCCTGCTGCAGCCCTTCCCACTCCCTCCTCTTAGAGGAGGAAGTGATGTCATTTCCTGATCTTCAGGAAAATGGTGCTGAGCTACACTTAGCAAGGTCCCTGGAAGAAAAGCTCTCCATGTAGAGCTTCTTGCCGCGCGACCTCCCGTGAACGGTCGTTCCGGTCGGTGGACAGGCGGATGAATGGCAGCCCTGGCCAGACCCCAGAACGGGTCCCAGACTCACATCTTGTAGCCAGTAGAAGGAAAACCACCAACTCCTGCAACTGCGCGGCCACCGCACAGGTAAGGGCAACAGGAAATTTGGCCCCTGAAGTTCTGGGTACACCACCGCACCCAGGGTTCTTCAGCACTCGGGGGGGTCTCTTCCATGGAAAGCACGGTCTGCTGCCTCTCCCCCCCCCCCAGGAAATCCCCCAGGAAGGATGAGAACCATCCGACCGGACCCAGAGGCTTCCCAGGCATTTGGTCCGGCTCCCAGGGGGAGACCACCAGCCCCAGGCTTTTAGGTCAACAGAAAAATAACAAACGGTTTCGCTGTGGGGAAACACAATCAAAAACTGAGGAGCATCGGGAGGGGCGGGGGCCTTTAACCTCTTGATTGATTGTGTTTCCTGTCAGGTGGACCAGTCATCTCTCAGGGTGCCGTCCTGGAAGACAACTTGAGAAAAATGATTGAGAATAAAAACCCTGTTACCGCTCTTCTGGGTGCATAGGATCACTACACCCTGCTGCATCAGTTCTCTTAATGAGGATTTCATGGCCATGGCTTTTACTGGATCCTTTGGGGTATTTGTCACAAGAAATCTTCGGGGGGGGGGGGTTCCGTAAACTCTATTGTGTAGCCCTGAGAAATGTATCCAGTAGACCTCTTCACTAGTATACCTTTCATTTGACATTTTGGCCACTAAATTTACTACAGCTAGTGTGACTCACAGGTGGGAAAAAAAAAAAAAAAGCACCTGGTTGCCAGACTGCTTGAATCACTACAAAAAATATATAAAATTAAAAAAATTAACTGTTAGTGCCAGCAGGGATCAGGTATGATTCTGCTAACACTGCAGTTTTGTGTGTTGTGTTTTGTAAACGGACAGTGATCTATTGATCCAGGTGTCTGGGCAGATCCTGCTAAGCGTTTTTTGAGAACATTATACTACTGGGGACGCTAGTATAGCTCTGATCAGATCAAAGATATTAAACCAACGGTTTGCAGAGGGCAGTGTGAACAAGGGTGTGTGCAAGGGAGATGCGATGTGGGAACCCGCACTGGAATCGTGCTGGTTCCCACATTGCAATAGTGTGAACCGGGGCTTACTGTGATCAGCTGTGTCCAAAGGGCGCTGCAGCCATCTTTCGGCTAAAGGACGGACAGGAACCAATTAAATGAACAGCAAATGATCTAATACACAGCACAATTGCACCGCTTCCTGTTAATTTTGATCTTGCAACAGTTTTTCAGGAGTTTTGCAAAGCTTGCCTAACACAAGTTAGATGCATACTAAAAATGTGTTCTAAACGCTCCTAAAGGCATTTAGCAAACATTTGCAGGGTGCTTCAGCAGAACCTTTTTTCCTGCTCACCCCCCCCTCCCCCCAATCATTTACATCTCAATTTAGCCTCCATTTACACGTTTGCTCATGGTGCAAACTTTATTTAGCTGGAAGTAAACCTGTAATGAGAGAAATAAATATTGTGTTGTCCTTCCCAAAAAAAAAAAAAATGCATCTTCCAGGATTTTTCACTGACCAACTGGCTTAAAAAGGTAAGCAAATCATAAAAAAAAAAAAAAAAAAAAAAAAAAAGCCTGTTCTCAACCACATGTTGACGCTAGGGTGTGGACTCAAGATTTTAAAGCAAAATGGCCAGCATAAGGCCCAGCTTTAAAAATATTCACACCGAGAAGTCAGCAGCAAGTCTACATTTTTGTTTCTCATGACAGATGAGCTTTGAAGTTTTGAAAATCAAAGTGTAAATCCTCTAAAGGAATATGATTAGTAAGGTTTTTATAATGCAAGTAATAAGCACAACACTTACGCGTAGTTTCGTTTATATACTCCTTTTAAAACCTCTTGGCTGAGACCATCAAAGCAGCCCTAAAGAGCAGAAAAAAAAAAATAGTGGATATATTAGAAAGCCATTTTTTTCTAGATAAAAAAAAACAAAGGATTAATATTAAAATATTTTCTACAATTGCAGACAGACACACAATCATCATCCAGGTACAAAAAAAACTTCAGCTTTCAAGTATTAAAGTCAGAAACAAAAAGTGTGAGAAAATTGTAAATTGGCTTAATAGGCCAGAAGTTACCAGAGCTCAAGATTATTTTTTTTAGTTCCAATTTTGATGAAAGAACCTTCCTAAAGTTCTTATAGATGTCCCTGTGGCCTAACTGGGTATTTTACATTAACTTCTCATGAAGGAGAGTAAAACATCATGAACACCATTTCCCCAATTCATCTTCCAGGACCGCTCCGCCTACCTACCTAAAACAGGAAACAATCAAATAAAAAAGGAGCAGTTACCTTGTGTCCTCAGCAATTGTGTTTACTGTCTAAAGCTTCATACACACGATCGAACTTTGTACAAACTTTCCAGTGGATTTTTGTACAAAGGGCATTGGCCGTAAACTAATTAAGCATACACACGGCAGGACTTTCAGCCAACTTTCACCAAAACAAGTGCTTTTTCAGCTCTTTACCCCCACCCTTTGGTCAACTTCTGTATTGTTGTCTGATCTTTTGCATTGGTTCTGAGCATGCGTGTTTGTACTTTGGACTAAAGTGCTATGGACTTGTGTACACACGATAGGATTTTGCACCATATGACTTTTGTTGCCGGAAAGTTTGTCTGTTTCCACAGCCAACATTTGTCGATGAAAACCGAAAAGTTTTTCCGATGGAGCTTACACACGGTAGGATGTTGCCTTAAAACAGCTAATTTGCATGTTTGTTGTCAAAAAGTCCTATCGTGTGTATGGGTCTTAACAGGAACATTGAAATGGTTTGTTCTTTCCTCAGGCCTTCATGCTAGTGGCCTACTATATGGTTCTCCATAATTCCAGGGACAGGAGGACTTGGAGCTGTTCCTTCCCTCATCCAATCACCTTCTTGGTTTTCCCCAAGGATCCCTTTCTGCCATAGGAGAAGCAACTATGCTGTGGGCGCTGAGGAGTGGAGCTAGAGCTGCAAGATTCTGGCTAAAATGAGAATCATATTATTGCTTAGATGATCACTATTCAGTCAGGATTCTCATGGCGCAACACCTTTCACATAAAAAAAAAAATTGGGCCAACTATTTTTTTTATTATTCATTAAAGTGTATTTTTTTCCAAAAAACTGAGTTACTTACCGGTAACATCCTTTTCCAGGAGTCTTTCAGGACAGCACCATAGAGAGACCTTGGCTCCTCCCATCTCAGAAAACACCGCCTCATATTTCAAGATTTAAGCCTCACTGTCCTGCCAGCCCATCAGTTCTTCAAAAGTACCTCAGGCCAGCTGGGGAGACACGAACACTTTATACTAAAAATTATATATATATATATATATATATATATATATCTCTTACCTGACTGTCTCATGCGGTGAGCTCTTCAGGAGTATCCAACAATTCAGGTGGGTACCAGTGCTGTCCTGAAAGACTCCTGGAAAAGGAAGTTACTGGTAAGTAACTCCATTTTTCCCAGTTTCGTCTTTCAGGACAGCACCATAGAGAGGATAAGCGAGCACCTTACCTTAGGGTGGGACTACTGCCTGCAGTACTTTACGCCCAAAAGCCTGGTCTTTTGCTGACAGCAGGTCCCATCTGTAATTCTTCACGAACATGTCAAAACTGGACCACGTTGCAGCCCTACAGATCTGCTCTGGAGAAGCACCAGCCAGCTCTGCTTGAGAACTCACCAATGCCCTGGTGGAATGTGCCTTAATACTTTCCGGGTATTAACCCCCCGACTACATAAGCCTTAATAATGGCTAACCTTAACCATCTGGCTATTGTACGCCTAGAGGCTTTGAATCCTTAGCCCCTAAAAATAACATAAAAAAGGAATAAGACTTCCTAGACTGTTTTGTACTATCCAAGTACTGAAGGACGCATCTTCTAACATCCAATTTATGAAAAATGGGTTCCTGTTCCCTCACAGGGTTCGAACAGAAGGTAGGGAAAAATTATTTCTTGGCCTCTATGAAAACTAGGGGCCACCTTTGGCAAAAAGGCCAGATCGGAGGAAAAAAAATAAAAAAATCACACGGTCCGGAAACACCTGCAAAAAAGGTGCCCTAATAGGGAGGCCTTAGAGTTCACTCACTCTCCTTGTCGTAGTGATCACCACCAAAAATACCATTTTGAGGGTGGTCAATTTTAACGTACAGGTCTCCAATGGCTCAAATGGTTCCCCCATGAAGGCCTGTAAAACTAAAGATCGATCTTACACTGGGAAGGGAGAGATTGACTGGTCTCTGCCTGCTTAAGGCTTTAAAAAAACCTGGCTATCCATGGATCTGTTGCTAGCTGTTTTTCCAGAAAAACGCTCAAAGCGGATACCTGTTCTTTCAGAGTGCTAAGGGCTAACCCTTTGACTACCTCGAAGACGTCCCGATTCAAAACCGTCGCCTTCTCTCAGCATTTTCCTGCTGAGGAAATCTGCTACCTGGTTTTGTTCCCCCTCCAAATGTACCGCCAAAAAGGGACAGAATATTTGCTTCGGCCCACCTGAGAATGGTTTCCGCCAGGACCCACAGGGATCTGCTTTTGGTACCTCCCTGGCGGTATGATTATTTCTGATTTTAGGTGCTGAAAGCGGTACAATTATTTTGCACAGAAATTTGGCGTTTTATATTGTAGGCCTGTAATTCTTAGGAATAGTTCACTTAAATCTGTCCAAACAAGAGTCTAGTAGACATCCCGGGTATGATAAAGTTTGAAAAACAAAATAAAAAATTATAATATAATAACTATAAATAATTATAACAAATAATAAAATAATAATAACAATTATATAATAATGTAATCAAATCAAAAACACTGAAATTTGCTCAGTTGCAGAATTGTCGCTTTTGTTACTTTAATGTTTGGTGACGGATTTCCCCACAAATCACTATCGATCAATTCTGCGAGTGATTCTAATTTATTATCGCTTTTTTCTAGCTGGTCTAAAAGCACTTTTGATGTAAAGAGACAGTTTTGGTTGCTATGGACAATCTCCAGTTTCCTGGCAGAAAGAACAGTTTTATATATATAAAACTGCATGCAGGACACTGGGCAGACCACTAGGGACCAAGGGGGATGTGTAGTTATTTGATACAGTACTGTAATCTGTAAGATTACAGTATGCTGTATCTATACTATGTTTCACTTTTGAATTTACCGCCGAACTCCGTCCCCGTGCGTCGCAACGCTCGCAGGGAACGGAGCTCGGCACTGTGAATCGAGTGAGACACAGCGGCTCGCCGATCACAGCGGGGAGACATCGCAGGATCCAGGGGACAAGGTAAGTATGCTCTTCCTGGATCCTGCGATGCAAGCCCGAGTCTGGCTCGGGGTTACCGCTTTTGGTATGAAAAATCAAACCCGAGCCAGACTCGGGAATACCGCCAGGGAGGTTAATATAGGCTACCGCTGAGGAGTTGTCCGATCGAACTCACACGTGCTGTCCCTGGAGTTCCCTCTGAAAGGCTCTGAGTGCCAAGGCTATAGCTCTCAGTTCCCTCCAGTTCAAGGACTTCTTTGCGTCCCTTCTCAGCCAGGTACCTTGAACCATCCGGGAATGTAGATGTGCTCCCCAACCTGTGCCGCTCGCATCAGTCGTGATAGTCCTGGAAACTGGTAGGACCCAATCCAGACCTTGTGAAAGATTGGCCCCTATTCACCACCAGAGGGATCTCTTGACTTGACTCGGCACCGTTATCAGGGAGTCCAAAGACCCCTGACTGTTGTCCCAAACACTCAGGATGAACAGTTGTAAAGGGCGAAAATGCAGCCCTACCCACGGTACTGCTGGGAGCGAGGATGTCAGTAAGCCCAAAGCTGACATAGCTTTTCTTACAGAGATCTGATGGCTGCCCTGGAGTAACATTGCCCTGTCCACCTTCTGGATCTTTTCTAAGGGAAGGAAGACTTTCTGCATTGTTGAATCAAACATGTAGCCCAGCAAAATGACCCTTGGTGACGGAACCAAGCTGGATTTCTCCAGGTTCAAGAGCCACCCTAGATTTTCCAGGATGTCTCTTGCTAGCTGTAGATCCCGAGACAACTGTTCCGGGGAAGAGGCAAACAGGAGAAGATCATTTAAGTATGCGACTACTGAGGTACCTCCGAGTCGCAGAAAAGCCAGGACCTCCACCATGACCTTGGTGAAGATGCAAGAGGAAGAGAATAGCTTACAGGGGAGGGCCCTGAACTGTCCCTTCACTGGTATTTACCACCAACCTGAGGAACTTCTGGTATCCTTCTGCGATGGGAATGTGCAGATAGGCATCTTTCAAATCTATCGATGCCATGAAGCAGTTCAGGGGAAGAAGTGCTTTCGCCGAGTAGATAAGAGTCCATTCGGAAACCTCTTGTAGGTGACAGACATTCAGAGGCTTCAGTTTCAGGATGAACCTGAACTTTCCCGACGGTTTGCGGACCACAAAGATGTGGGAATAGAAGTCTCTGCAGGTCTCTCCTGTTGGGACTCGTACTACCACTTCTTGTTCCTCCAACTCCTGTAGGGAGGAAAGAAGGGCTGATGACCTTTGTGCATTTTGGCAGCTCTGTGACAAGGAGTCTGAGTGGTGGAGGTTTTGAAAACTCCAACCGGTATCCTCTTATGATCCCCATTATAAACTGGTTGGGGTGATCATTTCCCACTGTGGGAGAGAGGACCCCAATCTTCCACTGTGGTTCCATCATTTGGTCATTTTGGGCTGTTCAGGAGGGCGAAAAATCGCCCCCCCCCTCCACGCCCTTTGCCCCCCAAACGTTCTTCTGTTCAGTTTTTGGGGGTATAAACCTCCGAGGGCGAGACTTTTAGTCTCTGCAAATTTACTTTTAATAGGAAAGGCCTTTTTCTTGTCGGCCATCTGATTCAAGACGACCGCCAAATCAGGTCCAAACAACAAGTCCCCTTGTGAGAGGGATTCCACAGAGCTTGACCGTAGACGCGTCCCCTGCCACGTCTTAAGGCCATAAGGCCCTCCTTGCTGAATTGGATAAGGCTGCAGATCTTGCGGACATACGCACCAATTCTGCCGAGGTGTCCGGAAGATAAGCCACCCCTTTAAAGGAGCATGGGAAAAGAAGACAGGATCGTTTTAGACGTTCCTCCTTCGTTGTGCGCTTTAAATTTGTGTCAGCCAATATACCATGTTCCGCGCCACCACTGTGGGCGCCATGGCGGGCCTGAGGTTACCCAGGGATGAATACCATGATTTTTTCAAGAGTGAGTCCATCCTCTTGTCCATGGGATCTGGGAGCGCCCCCATGTCCTCAAAGGCCAGGTAAGTATGCCTGGAGACCTGTGAAAAGGCTGTGTCTAGTTTAGGATTTATTCCATACTAGCGCCTCCAATTCTGCAAAGGGAAACCTTTGTTTCAAAGTTCTTGAAAAGAAAGGTTTCCTTTCAGGGTCATGCCACTCCTTTTTGATGGCATTGACCAAGACATCATGGACCGGAAACACCCTCTTTAGGTTCCCCTAAGCCCTTATACATCTGGTCATGGAGCGACAACTTCTTCCTTTCCTCCTGGATTCCTAGAGTGGTATGGATATAGCTCCTAAGAGCTCCTCCACTTCCTCTAGAGAAAGTTTGTAGCGAGAGGCTCTTGTGGATTCCCCATCCATTTTCTCTCCCTCCGACTCCCCTTGGTAATCTGAAGAAACGCTATCTGGCTCCTCCTCAATTTGCTCTCTGAAACCTCCTGGATTTTCTCCGCTCCCAGAGGGAGCATCCATTAAGCTTGGTGCTATGCTCTGCTGGTGGAGGGTTAACCTGGGGCTGTGGCACCTAGAAACTAGAGAAAATAGGATTTTTGTACTCACCGTAACATCCTTTTCTCTGAAGTTCATTGAGAACTGATGTGCAAGAGCGATCAGGCTATGTCTCCTCACATGGTCAATGAGGCTACGAGGGCGTCCCATCTGGATCCAGGCAGACAACGCCACGGCGGTGGCATATGTCAACTATCAAGGAGGAACAAGGAGCTCAGCTGCAGCACAAGAGGTCGCTCACATCCTCCGGTGGGCAGAGCGACACGTACCGGCCCTGTAGGCCATATACATCCCGGGAGTAGAAAACTGGCAGGCGGACTACTTGAGTCGCCAGATGCTGGACCCAGGAGAGTGGTCGTTGCATCCGGGAGGTATTCAGGCTTCTTTGCCTGCGGTGGGGCACACCAGATGTGGATCTCCTGGCCTCTCAGCTCAATCGAAAGGTGCAGAGGTTCGTGTCCAGGACCAGAGATCCTTGGGCGGACGCGTCAGACACGTTAGTGGCTCCATGGGAGCAGTACCAGCTGGTTTACGCTTTCCCACCACTCAAACTGTTGCCTCGTCTGCTTCGCAGAGTGGAGACCGAGGGGATTCCAGTGATACTGATCACCCCAGATTGGCCTCGGCGTCCTTGGTAGCCTGGTGGCGGATGCTCCTTGATGGTTGCCAATACGAGAAGACCTTCTATCGCAAGGTCCGATACTCCATCATGCTTTACAGTCCCTGGTTTTAACGAGGAGGTGGCCCTCCATTCCCTGGACGTGGTCCGGGCCCTAAGCCCCGGTTCACACAGGGGTGGCACGACTTGCAGGTCGCCTCACAGAGGCGACCTGCACACGACTTCCACGGCGACTTGCAAAACAAGTTCTGTATAGAAGAATATGCAAGTCGCCTCAAGTCGCCCCCAAACTAGTACAGGAACCTTTTTCTAAGTTGGAGCGACTTGCGTCGCTCCTATTAGAACGGTTCCATAGTACAGAACGGGAGGCGACTTGTTAGGTGGCTAGGTCGCCTGACAAGTCGCCCCAGTGTGAACCGGCACTAAGGGTATATCTGTCTGCCACGGCTCCCTTCCGGAAGTCAGACTGTTCGTTTTGGTGGCTGGTCTGAAAAAGGGGCTGGCGGTCTCGTCGACCACCATTTCACGGTGGATCAGACAGATCATGGTCCAGGCTTACGCCTTGAAGGGGCAGGTGCCCCCTTTCCTGTCACAGACCATTCCACCAGGGCAATTGGGACCTCCTGGGCTTTCCGACATAAAGCGTCAGTCTCCCAGGTGTGTAAGGCGGCGACTTTGTCGTCCAATCACATTTTCACAAAGCTCTACAAAGTTGATGTGAGCGCATCTTCAGATGCTTGCTTTGGCCGCAAAGTTTTACAGGTGGCTGTGTAAGAGTTGCAATTTGCACCCTCTTGTGAGAAGTTACTTTTTGGTTGTAATTTTTTTGATGCATATGTTGGCGGCAAGTTCTGATGCAACCGGTTCAGATGGCAACTTCTCCGTTGAGGAACGCCTCTGGCTGTGGGTGAAGTTATGTTTTGTTGTTTCCACCCCTCGTTTTGTCACTGCTTGGGGACGTCCCTATGGTCTAGAGCTGTGTCCATCAATGAACGAAAGAGAAAATAGGATTTTTGTACTCACCGTAAAATCCTTTTCTCTGAAGTTCATTGACGGACACAGCACCCACCCCTCCTATTTTACGTTATACTGCTTGTTGACGTACTGAGCTGCAGGAAGCAGGCTGAGGGGTTATTGCCAGAGGGACCGCCCCCCTGGGCGGAACTATACAGTTCTGTTTTCACATGTATTACATGTTTTGCCTAGTCCTCTCCTGAAGGTGGCGTGATAACCCTACAGTCAAGATTTTTTTTTTTTTAATCCAACAAGGTTTTATTGAGTTTGCAGGGAAATCATTACAAGCATTGTAGCCAGGTTTACACATCACCTCTTGTGCTACACATAATCCAATAGTGGAGTAACAATCTCCATATAACATTGTTAAAAGGTTATTCTAGTCACAGTCAACCTCTATCCAGGTCTCACCCGGCATTATTACCTAACAACCTGTCATATACCAGTTCCATAGGTGCCAATCCCGGTACATCTAACCATGGACCCCATATTTTTTCAAATTTTTGCATGCTACCTCTATGTTGGTAAATCAATTTTTCCATTTTTAGAGTTGTGTTAATACTTTCAGTCCACTCCTTAACAGTCGGTGACCTATCGGACTTCCAGTGAGTCGTAATCAGCCTTCTGGCCTGAAAGAGTACTCTATGCACAGCTTCTCTGTTGTGACCTTCCCATTCGTATTCCTCCAGAGCACCCAAGAGGCACGCTCTAGGGTCCTGTGGAAGACCCACATTAAAGATTGAGTTAATAGTTTGAACCACTCCTGCCCAGTACGTATGCAACTTGGGGCATCTCCACAGCATATGAATCAGATCTCCATGTTCCCGTTTACACCTAGTACATGTTGGTTCCGTCAGCCTGTTCATTAAATGTAATCTGTGCGGAGTATAATATGTTCTCAATAGGATATATAGTTGGGTGAGTTTTTGTGACACATTAAGTGAACATTAGTTCACTGCCTGAAAGATCTCCTCCCACTGATCCTCGTCTAGCTGTCCCACCTCTGCCTCCCACCTCTCTCTCACCCTCAAGGGATGACGTCTCATCACGGATTGCAACAGGATGGCATAGCATTGAGAGATAAATCCTTTAGATGAGCCAGCATCCTCCAGAAGGTTGAAAACCTGGGTCGGGGACAAGTGCCACTCCGAGGAGCGGCCCTGTATCTGTACTGCGTGTCTAAGTTGCATATAATAGAATAACATTGATGCTGGCAGGTTATACGCTTCTTTTAGATCAGCAAATGTTCGCAACACACCTTCCCTGAATATATGCTTGATATGAGTGATTCCAAACCGCTTCCAGCGAGTTCCGCATTGTAATTTAGCTAGTTCCCCATATGTGTCATTGTGCCAAATGGGACTATATTCCGTATATCCATCTACATTTTGGAGATGTTTGGTCTTATTCCACACCTTTTGAATTAGGCTAAACGTTGGGTATTTTTTATGTGGTTTAGTGAAGGCCAATGCCTCTAAAGCCATGTGTATCGGTCCCTTACCTACTGTATGGATCATTAGCCTGTGGGATGAGTTTTGTGACGGGACGAATGTACCAATCAGATGCTGCAGTTGGGAGGCCAGGTAGTACAGCCATGGATTGGGCAATGCCAATCCACCGCAGTCCTTGGGTCTCTGTAGGTGTTCTAATTTGATCCGGGCGGGACCATTTTTCCAAATAAGGGTTCGGAAAATGGCATTGACTATGTGAAATATTTTTAAGGGAATAACCATAGGGGTATTGTGTAGAAAATAAAGTAACTGGGGCATGAGAATCATTTTCACTAAATTTACTCTACCTGCTACTGACATTAAAAGAGAGTTCCATGTCTTAATTTTGTCTCTAAAACGCTGTAGGAGTGGAAATATATTTAGATGTATAAAGTCTCGGGGCTGGGATGTAATTTGAATCCCCAAATATTTGAAAGTAGTGGCAATCGGGATGGGGCAAGTGGCGCAGACCTCCTGTGAATCATCTCCATCCAATAAGAGAAGGGCAGACTTTGACCAATTTATGTGAAGGCCAGAGAACTTCCCAAATTTAGATATGGTCGACATGGCCTCTTGAAGGGAGGGGCCAGTGTCACCGAGTAGGAGCATGGTGTCATCAGCATACAACATAATTTTTTCCTGCATGTCACCGTAGCAGAAGCCCGTAATGCCCAGATTTGCCCTGATCCCGATCGCCAAAGGCTCAATAGCCAGTGCAAAGAGGGGAGACAGGGGGCATCCCTGCCTTGTACCCCTCCTCAACACAAAACTTGGGGATAGGTAGCCTGCAACCCTCACAGCGGCCTCCGGCTGGCTATAAAGGAGCCTAACCCAAGAGACATACCGGGGGCCGAATCCGAAACTCCGCAAGACCGACCACAGATAATTCCAGTCTATGCTGTCAAATGCCTTAGTGGCATCCAATGACAGCAAGGCCCTGGAACCCATATTGTCTGCTTTGGATTGCATGTTAAGGAATAGCCTTCTCAAATTGACTGCCGTCGATTTGTTGGGCATAAAACCAGCTTGGTCTCCATGGACAATCGAAGTAATAACTCCATTTAGTCTAATGGCCAGAGCTTTCGCTAATATTTTCACGTCACTCTGTAGCAAAGAAATCGGGCGATACGCCCCGGGATCTACTGGATCCTTACCAGGCTTGAGCAGCAAAACAATATTGGCCTTTGACTTTGATGTTGGTAGACGGCCTTCCTCCCGGGCTCTATTAAAGACTTTAAGCAACTGGGGCAATAATTCAGTAGGATACTGTTTGTATATTTCTATGGGGATTCCGTCTTCCCCGGGCGCTTTGCAGTTAGGAAAAGATCCAACAGCATCCTGTAGTTCTTCCACTGTAAGAGGATTCTCCAAGAGCCCTCTCTGATCTTCGTTTAATCTAGGGAAATCTATCTGATCTAAGTATTGTTCTAACTCCTCAGATGTATAAGATGTACCCGGCTTATACAAATCTTCATAAAAAGTGTTTAGTTCCTGCATCACTTTCTCATACAGTCAAGATTTAATGGAGCCGTGTCCGTCAATGAACGAAAGAGAAAAAAGGGTTTTAAATGACTGCACAGTGCTAGAAAACTCCTTGACGGATGCTGCTAGATCCGTACATTATTGCGCTGACCAAGGGAGATAAACACCTGTGGAGCTTACGGGAAAGGGGTAAGGGAACACCCCCCCAGGGTTCCTCTTACCTTTGAGTGGCTGGTGCTGGATTCTCCAGGAGCAGTTCGTGACGCCTCCGCTTCCGACATTTCCCGCTGAGGATCGGTGGTCTCCTTTGCCTCCGTGCGCTGTCCCTACAGCAGAAATGAGGCAGCACCAGCCCGAAGCATGGCCCGCTTTCAAACCCTGCGGCCAGGACCCGCAGGTCAGACGGAAGTACTGACCCCCACCAGATCTGGCGTCAACCACCATCCGACCCAGCGCACCGAGCTCCATCGCTGGCTGCACAGTGCAGCCTCAATGTACTTCCGCCAGACCTTGGTGTTCCCCCCACGCAGGAAATGATCGGCTTAGCCTCCCCGGCTGTTTAGCCCTTAGCGGTGTCTCCCCACCGGAGGAAACACCAGAACTGAGGGGCCAGCAGGACGGTGAGGCTTAAATCTTGAAATGTAAGGCGTGTTCCCTGAGATGGGAGGAGCCAAGGTCTCTATAGTGCTGTCCTGAAAGACGAAATGGGGAAAACACTGCGCTTGAAAGACCACTGCGCAAATACAGTGTGACATAAAATATTGATTTTATTCTCTAGGGTCTCTGCAAAAAAAATAAATAAATAAATTTAAGCCAAAAGTTAGCCCAATTTTTTTTTTTTTGAAAGAGAAATGTTACACCGAGTAAATACCCAACATGTCATCCTTCAAAATTGCACCAGCTCGTGGAATGGCGACAAACTTACCCTTAAAAATCTCCATAGGCGATGTATTAAAAATTCTACAGGTTGCATGTTTTAAGTTGCAGAGGAGGTCTAGGGCTAAAATTATTGCACTCGCTCTACCGATCACAGCGATACCTCATGTGTGAACACAGTTTTCATATGCGGGCGCTACTTACGTATCCGTAGGCTTCTGCATGCAAGCTCAGCACTCTTAAAAATCTTATTTATTTTTTATTTTATTTTTTTTACACTGTTCTTTTAAAAAAATAAAATAAAAAAAATAAAAAAAAAATTAAAAAAAAAGTGGTGTCACTGTAAACGTAAAAATACCTTGTAATAGAAAAAAGCATGACAGGACCTTTTAAATATGAGATCTGGGGTCAAAAAGACCTCAGATCTCATATTAACACTATGATAAAAAAAAAAAAAAAAAAAAAAAAAAATTTAAAAAAATTGTCATTTGGGGAAAAAAAAAAAAAAAAAATGGCCCCTTAAAAGTTATGGGCTTCTGCCCTGCAATGGTATGGAGACAGGTGGGGTCATCTTCCCCTCACTCGTCTCGTCTCCATGCCCCTGACGTGAGAGGATCCGATCACCTCCACCGGTAAGCAGCAGAGCGCAGCGGGATGGGGCCCTCTCAGGCTGCTGATAGAGACCACTATTATCAGGAACCGGACCGTCGACCAAAGGAGAGGATACCAGGGTTATGGCAGCTGGCTGTTGCCATAACAAAGATATCCCTCTTCAAAGTTAGGACGTATATAGGCATGTGGCAGTGCGAAAGTGGTTAACTTAAGCAACAAGCGTCAGAAAACAGTTTAGATCTTTAAAGTGGTTGTAAACCTAGTTATGCCACTTTTACCTACAGGTAAGCCTACAACGCTCACCTGTAGGTACTGGAAATCTCTCCTAAACCTGCACGGTTTAGGAGATATTTACCATATACACTTGCGCTGAAATCATCGGCACATGCCATTTCTAAAGGGCCGTGCCGTTACCGGCAGCTCCTGCACGCAATTACCGTTATTCGACTCTGGCCAGTCACGGAAGAAAGAGGGGTGAAGATGGATGCAACCACCAGCGGGACATAGCAATGCATACTAGCCCATTATGCTTTTAACTTTGCGGGGGGGGGGGGGGGCGGGGGGAGTAAAACCCATCAGGGTTTACTTCTTTAGGTGGCTAAACTGCCCTTATCTACAGACAGAAGTTCATTCCTTTGATCTAAATGAATGTGTTATAATGGTTTCTCTTTATCTCGCCTGAGCGATGTTGTGATAAACTTGGCAAGCTGATTGTAAACAGTGGTAGGGGGCACTAGTGATAAAGTGCTATAAACATAATCTGTAAACAATTTTTAACATGTGAAGAGACTAAATGTTCAACTTAATCATTTTCAAAGTGCACCATGCTCAGTAAATTGTGAATAGAATAGCAATAACAATCCATCAAAAGTCCATAAACTCTTCAGTGGTATATTGCCAAATCAGAACACCATCACCATAAAAGGCAGTAGTCTCTGCAAATTACCCCCGATGTGTCCGATTAAGATTTCCTACTCACCATAAGTATATGACCTCTTTAGTTAAAGGTCGGACAAGCTTGGTTTGTGGGTCTTTGGACTTGCTTGGATATCAATAGAGCTGTAACAGGAAATCTTTAGGTATACAACCTCCTCTCCAACATAGTTACCCATTAAAGATAAAATAGTTACCATAACGTAAAATTGTTAATAAAAAATGCCTTAAAAACAAGTTACAAAGTGCCTGCTTATATTCAGTCCCTTCTCCTGGCACTGAGGATAACCACATATGACACTAGGCAGGAACCGTCGCACAGCCTGCGCTCGTGGGTCAGCACTATTTCCACGGCCGTATGGAGATAAACCGAAGTTCAGGACCTGGAAGTGACGTGACCGGAATGTACCTTGACGTACATCTCATTTTACGTCATCAGGAAGCTTCCCATTTTATCATCTTTAATGGGTTACCATGGTGGAGAGGTGGTTATATACCTAACGACTTTCTGTTACCGCTCTACTGATATCCAAGCAAGTCCTACGAGCAACAAACCAAGCTTGTCCGACCTTAACTGTGTGGTGCACTTTGAAAATGTTTATTAAAGTTAAACATTTTCTTTTCACACGTTAAAAATTGTTTATAGATTATGTTTATAGCACTTCACTAGCGCCCCCTACCACTGTTTACAATCACTCAAGATAGCGTGGTCTATACTTCAAGGGGAGCAACTGTAATTTTGCACAGTCTATAGCGCAAGGTTTTCACACATTTTAAACTTGGCAGGCTGCCTGTGTTTTTTCGGGGGTTTTTTGGACAGCTGTTGGCTTGAGCAAAGAACTCAAGCCGGAACACACACACACACACACACACACACACACACACACACACACACACACCTGGCCATGGAACAGCTGAGTAGCCAATTGTCCCATTACTTTAGGTCCCTTAAAAAAATGGAAGGAACATATACAAACTGTTGTAATTCCTACACCATTCCCCCGATTTTGATGTAAATACCCTCAAATTAAAGCCGAAAGTCTGCAGTTAAAGCATATCTTGTTCGTTTCATTTCAAATCTATTGTGGTGGTGTATAGAGCCAAAGAGATTAGAATTGTGTCGATGCCCCAATATTCAAAGACAAACAGTCAGCGCAAAAACCATCAAAAAGCAAAGCAGCTGGACACTAAAAGCAAATATAAGTCCTTTCATGTAATTCAATAAAAAAATAGTGCAGCGCTGAAAATACTAATTATCATAAATGTCCATAAATGAAAAATCAGACGGTGTCAACGGTGATGCAGGGTGCTTCATGCAAATCCAAGCTCCCCCCTCTTGCCAGTCAAACCGCTCACCTTGTTATAGGGACCCCTGAACTAACAGGAAGGTCTCATAAGCATTCACCACTTAATAGTGGTCGGGGTGGTATCTTGACTGGAAAGCGGGAAACCTCTTCCTTAATATGGCTTAAAAGTTTTCATCCATATATGCATGAAATAAATAAAGAAAATATATAGTGCTCTCTGTATAACTAGAAAACGATTCCTTTTATTAAAAGACAGGTACTCACATATATAGCGCTATAACCAGTGCTAGGAAATAAGGTGCATGTAATTTACAGGTGACAGTGAATGATAAGGCGGCTGCAGCGACGTCTAAACGGGATAAAACCAATCCGCACGATTATCGTCCAGCGGGACTTCCTCAGCGGTCTTGGGGTCCCTTACGTCTAGTCAGTGATTTATATAAAGCCCCCTAATTCACTCGTCTGTTGCAAATCAATTCCAGAGCGGTGACCGTCCAATCAGAACGCACCGCTTGGGAATAGGAAGTATGGAAAGCCAAGTGTTTATCCAGGTTGCCATAGTGATCGGCGTCATGATGACACGATGTCGGATCACTTGACTTCCTGCATCGTATAGCACCTCCTTCCTGAGTGTACAGGCAGGGCATCAAGCCGCTGCAATAGGCTGACACTCAGGTTTGGGGAGTGACTCAATATAGATCTTAGACATGGTCCCGTCGTCACGATGACGCGGCGTCGGGTCATGTGACTGACTACGTCAGTGGGTGCCTCCTTCCCTAAACAAAGATGGAGCTAGATTAGCTGTGATAGGGCGACGCTGGGTCACATGATCCTACCAGCCTCGCATCATCTGTATACAGTGTAAGCAGAGGAGGAAGGCAATAAACACAAACCCTCTGTATAGCCCTGGATACACAGAGAAAGGACGTTAATAGGGCTGACACCACAGTACTTTATTAGTATGCTTGCTGAGAGAGATTAGTTAAGTACTGTGGTGTCAGCCCTATTAACGTCCTTTCTCTGTGTATCCAGGGCTATACAGAGGGTTTGTGTTTATTGCCTTCCTCCTCTGCTTACACTGTATACAGATGATGCGAGGCTGGTAGGATCATGTGACCCAGCGTCACCCTATCACAGCTAATCTAGCTCCATCTTTGTGTAGGGAAGGAGGCACCCACTGACGTAGCCAGTCACATGACCCGACGCCGCGTCATCGTGACGACGGGACCATGTCTAAAATCTATATTGAGTCACTCCCCAAACCTGAGTGTCAGCCTATTGCAGCGGCTTGATGCCCTGCCTGTACACTCAGGAGGGAGGTGCTATACGATGCAGGAAGTCAGGTGATCCGACGTCGTGTCATCATTGACGCCGATCACTATGGCAACCTGGATAAACACTTAGCTTTCCATACTTCCTATTCCCAAGCGGTGCATTCTGATTGGACGGTCACCGCTCCGGAATTGATTTGCAACAGACGAGTGAATTAGGGGGCTTTATATAAATCACTAACTAGACGTAAGGGACCCCAAAACCGCTGAGGAAGTCCCGCTGGACGATAATCGTGCGGATTGGTTTTATCCCGTTTAGACGTCGCTGCAGCCGCCTTATCATTCACTGTCACCTGTAAATTACATGCGCCTTATTTCCTAGCACTGGTTATAGCGCTATATATGCGAGTACCTGTCTTTTAATAAAAGGAATCGTTTTCTAGTTATACAGAGAGCACCATATATTTTCTTTATTTATTTCATGCATATATGGATAAAAACTTTTAAGCCATATTAAGGAAGAGGTTTCCCGCTTTCCAGTCAAGATACCACCCCGACCACTATTAAGTGGTGAATGCTTATGAGACCTTCCTGTTAGTTCAGGGGTCCCTATAACAAGGTGAGCGGTTTGACTGGCAAGAGGGGGGAGCACGGAATTAAGAGCACTTTGGATTTGCATGAAGCACCCTGCATCACCGTTGACACCCTCTGATTTTTCATTTATGGACATTTATAATTGATTAGTATTTTCAGCGCTGCACTATATTTTTATTGGATGCCCCAATATTTATGGACCCGACTGTAAATCATTTTAAAGATGTTCTACCTAGCAGTGTCAGGGGTAGATTGTTCCATGTTTTCAGTGTGTGTCTCAATCTGCCGATAAAAGGATCCAAATGAATCTTAGCATAAGAGGAGATGGGATGTTGTATCAAAACCCCTAGGTATCGGAAAGTGTTCTGTCGTGGGCACAAAAGGAGGTAACACTATCGATGCCTCCTGATCCATTATGAATAAAAAGGGATTTGTCCCAGTTGACCTGAAACCCTGAGAAATGCCCAAACCGCCGGATAATATCTAGCAGGGCAGGGAGAGACGACTGGGTGTCTACCAAGTAGATCAGCATATCGTCCGCATACAGGGATACCTTTTCCTTCAGACCCCCAATAGTCAGTCCCTTAAATTTCCCCGCTGGATCGTATCAGTGCCGCAAGGGCTTCTATCGCCAGAGCGAACAGCAGCGGCGACAGAGGACACCCTTGTCTGGTGCCCCTCTATCAAAAAAGGGATCGATATGGATGAATTTACTCTTAGTCTAGCATAGGTTTAACCACTGGGCACTTAAACCCCCTTAATAACCAGACCAATTTTCAGCTTTCGGTGCTCTCACATTTTGAATGACAATTACTCAGTCATGCAACACTGTACCTATATGAAATGTTTGTCCTTTTTTTCACACAAATAGAGCTTTCTTTTGGTGGTATTTAATCAACGCTGGGTTTTTTTATTTTTTGCGCAAAGAGACTGAAAATTTGGTAAAAAAAAAAAAAAAAATTGTTTCGGTTATAAAATTTAGCAAATTAGTAATTTTTCTTCATAAATTTTGGCCAAAATTTATACTGCTACACATCTTTGGTAAAAATAAGTACAAATTGGTGTATAATATTTGGGCTTTGTGAAAGTTAGAGTCCAAAAGCTATGGTGCCAATATTTGAAAATTGATCACACCTGAATTACTGACGGCCCATCTAATTTCTTGAGACCTTAACATGCCAGATAAGTACAAATACCCCCCAAATGACCCCTTTTTGGAAAGAAGACATCCCAAGGTATTTAGAAAGATGCATGATGAGTTTTTTGAAGTTGTAATTTTTTCACACAATTCTTTGCAAAATCAAGATTTAATATTTTTATTTTTTCCACAAAATTGTCATATTAGCAGGTTATTTCTCACACACTGCATATGCATACCACAAATTACACCCCAAAACACATTCTGCTATTACTCCAGAGTACGGCGATATCACGTGTGAGACTTTTACACAGCGTGGCCACATACAGAGAGCAAACATGCAGGGAGCACCTTCAGGAGTTCTGGAGCACCTAGGCCAATTCTGACATTTCTCTCCTACATGTAAAAATCATCATTTATTTGCTAGAAAATTACATAGAACCCCAAAACATTATATATGTTTTTTTTAGCAAAGACCCTAGAGCAGGGGTCTCCAACTCAAATTGGCAGAGGGCCACATGACAAGTTTTCATATCCCATGGGGGCCGCATGCAAACTTTCAAAACACAAACTATATCAGCAATATTATACTATACCCAGCACTGATGTTAGCAAACACATTATTAACCCCCAACACTGATGTCAGCAATCGCATTATTAACCCCCAACACTGATGTCAGCAAACGCATTATTAACCCCCAACACTGATGTCAGCAAACGCATTATTAACCCCCAACACTGGTGTCAGCAAACGCATTATTAACCCCCAGCATTAACCCCCACACTGCACAAATCCCCCCACACTCCACCAAAAAAAAACCCCCACACTGCACACATTTCTACCCCAGTCACCCCACTAAGGACTTTGCCTCAGTGTGATGGCTCACGCACCTCTCCTGGCAGTCAGGACCATCCACCTCCCGAGTCCTCTCCTCCTGGCTTCCACACATGCCTAGTAACAGGGGACCCAGAGAACACAATCTCCCGCCCTGAGGTCAGTGCCTAGGTGGGCGGGGCGATGGGCGGATCCTTCCTCCGCTCTGTTCTCTCTGGGCTGTAGCAGCGTGCAGCGGAGAGGACAGAGCAGACTCTTCGGCGCCTCCCCCTCTATCAGCGCAAAAAGACGTCCTGGATCGTCCCTGCCTGCGGGCCATTTTTAGCCGGTCCGCGGGCTGGTACTTTGAGACCCCTGCCCTAGAGAATACAATGGCGGTCGTTGCAACTTTATCTCGCATGGTATTTGCGCAGCAATTTTTCGACCGCTTTTTTTATTTATTTTTTTTTTTTTTCAAAAGCACAAAACAGTAAAGTTAGCCCAATGGTTTTTTGCATAATGTGAAAGATGAAGTTATGCCGAGTAAATAGATACCCAACAGGTCACCCTTCAAAATTGCACACGCTTGTGGAATGGCGCCAAACTTCACTACTAAAAAATCCCCATAGGCGACGCTTTAAAAAATTTTACTGGTTACAGATTTTGAGTTACAGAGGAGGTTTAGGGCCAAAATTATTGCTCTCGCTCTACCGATCGCAGCCATACCTCACATGTGTGGTTTGAACACAGTTTTCATATGTGGGCGGGACTTGCGTATGCGTTCGCTTCTGCATGCGAGCACACGGGGACAGGGGCGCTTTAAAAAAAAAAAAAAAAAATTTATTGTTCATTTTAACTTTTTTAGTTTGACTCTTTTCCAAAAAAATTGTTTTTTGATCACTTTTATTCCTATTACAAGGAATGTAAACATCCCTTGTAATAGGAATATGGCATGACAGGTGCCCTTTACAGTGAGATATGGGGTCAATAAGACCCCACATCTCACCTCTAGGCTGGGAAGCCTAAAATTTAAAAAAAAATTAAATGATCCTGGCTTCGATCAGAGCAGCGAGTCGGTATTAGCACTGGAGGGTGGCGGAACAGCTGCTATGATCGTTCTTATGGTGTGGGGAATCACCATCTGAAAAAGCTGATATCTGAATGATGCCTGTAGCTGTAGGCATCAGATATCCCTGCACAAAGTCAAGAACGTCGTATGACGGCGGGTGGGAAGCTGGTTAACCACTTCAGCCCCAGACCATTATGCTGCCCAAGGACCAGAGGACTTTTTCCAATTTGGCACTGCGTCGCTTTAACTGCTAATTGCGCGGTCATGCAATGCTGTACCCAAACGAAATTTGCGTCCTTTTCTTCCCACAAATAGAGCTTTCTTTTGATGGTATTTGATCACCTCTGCCGTTTTTATTTTTTGCGCTATAAACAGAAAAAGAGCGAAAATTTAGAAAAATTATATTTTCTACTTTTTGTTATAAAAAAATCCAATAAACTCAATTTTAGTCATACATTTAGGCCAAAATGTATTCAGCCACATGTCTTTGGAAAAAAAAAAAAAAAAGTCAATAAGCATATATTTATTGGTTTGCGCAAAAGTTATAGCATCTACAAACTAGGGTACATTTTCTGGAATTTACACAGCATTTAGTTTATGACTGCCTATGTCATTTCTTGAGGTGCTAAAATGGCAGGGCAGTACAACCCCCCCCCAAATGACCCCATTTTGGAAAGTAGACAGCCCAAGGAAATTGCTGAGAGGCATGTTGAGCCCATTGATTATTCATTTTTTGTCCCAAGTGATTAAATAATGACAAAAAAAAAAAAAAAATTTACAAAAAGTTGTCACTAAATTATATATTGCTCACACAGGCCATGGGCATATGTGGAATTGCACCCCAAAATACATTCAGCTGCTTCTCCCGAGTACGGGGATACCACATGTGTGGGACTTTTTGGGAGCCTAGCGGCGTACGGGGCCCCGAAAACCAATCACTGCCTTCAGGATTTCTAAGGGCGTAAATTTTTGATTTCACTCCTTACTACCTATCACAGTTTTGAAGGCCATAAAATGCCCAGATGGCACAAAACCCCCCCAAATGACCCCATTTTGGAAAGTAGATACCCCAAGCTATTTGCTGAGAGGCATGTTGAGTCCATGGAATATTTTATATTTTGACACAAGTTGCGGGAAAGTGATACTTTTTTTTTTTGCACAAAGTTGTCACTAAATGATACATTGCTCACACAGGCCATGGGCATATGTGGAATTGCACCCCAAAATACATTTAGCTGCTTCTCCTGAGTATGGGGATACCACATGTGTGGGACTTTTTGGGAGCCTAGCTGCGTACGGGGCCCCGAAAACCAATCACCGCCTTTAGGATTTCTAAGGGTGTAAATTTTTGATTTCACTCTTCACTGCCTATCACAGTTTCGGAGGCCATGGAATGCCCAAGTGGCATAACCCCCCCCCCCCCAATGACCCCATTTTGGAAAGTAGACACCCCAAGCTATTTGCTGAGAGGCATGGTGAGTATTTTGCAGCTCTCATTTGTTAATAAAAATGAAGACAGACAAGAAAACATTTTTTTTTTCTTTTTTCAATTTTCAAAACTTTGTGACAAAAAGTGAGGTCTGCAAAATACTCACTATACCTCTCAGCAAATAGCTTGGGGTGTCTACTTTCCAAAATGGGGTCATTTGGGGGGGTTGTGCCACCTGGGCATTCCATGGCCTCCGAAACTGTGACAGGCAGTGAAGAGTGAAATCAAAAATTTACGCCCTTAGAAAGCCTGAAGGCAGTGCTTGGTTTTCGGGGTCCCGTACACGGCTAGGCTCCCAAAAAGTCTCACACATGTGGTATCCCCGTACTCAGGAGAAGCAACAGAATGTATTTTGGGGTGTAATTTCACATATTTCCATGGCATGTTTGAGCAATATATCATTTAGTGACAACTTTGTGCAAAAAAAAAAAAAAATTTGTCTCTTTCCCACAACTTGTGTCACAATATAAAATATTCCATGGACTCGACATGACTCTCAGCCAATAGCTTGGGGTGTCTACTTTCCATAATGGGGTCATTTGGGGGGGTTTTGAACTGTCCTGGCATTTTATGCACAACATTTAGAAGCTTATGTCACACATCACCCACTCTTCTAACCACTTGAAGACAAAGCCCTTTGACACTTTTACATGAAAAAAATATTTTTTTTTGCAAGAAAATTACTTTGAACCCCCAAACATATTTTTTTAAAGCAAATGCCATACAGATTAAAATGGTGGGCGTTTATTTTTTTCACACAATATTTGCGCAGCGATTTTTCAAACATTTTTTGGGGGAAAAAAAAAAAACCCACACACTTTAAATTTTAATGCACTAAAAACACTATATTGCCCAAATGTTTGATTAAATAAAAATGATCTTAGGCAGAGTACATGGATACCAAACATGACATGCTTTGCAGGGGTTTTTTTTTTTTTTTGGCTTTTTTATCTTATTTTTAAACTGTTCCTTTCATTTTTTTCTTTTTTAATTATTTTTATTGTTATCTCAGGGAATGTAAATATCCCCTATGATAGCAATAGGTAGTGACAGGTACTCTTTTGAAAAAATTGGGGTCTATTAGACCCTAGATCTCTCCTCTGCCCTCAAAGCATCTGACCACACCAAGATCGGTGTGATAAAATGCTTTCCCAATGGCGCCGTTTACATCCGGCGAAATCTAAGTCATGAAATGCTCGTAGCTTCCAGTTTTAGGCCATAGATATGTTTGGAGCCACTCTGGTCTCTGATCAGCTGGCTGAATCACCAGCTGCATTCTCAGATTCCCTGTTGAGACAGGAGAGCCAGAGAAAAACACGGAAGACGGTGGGGTGGGGCATTCCCTCCCACTGCTTGTAAAAGCAGTCTAGAGGCCAATTCGCCACTAGGATTGCTTTTACATGAAAGCCGACCGCTGGCTGAAAAGAATGATACCAAGATGATACCTAAACCTGCAGGCATCATTCTGGTATAACCACTCAAAGTCGTGAATGGCGTACCTGAAGACAAAAAAATGGTTAACAATAAAAACACACAGTAAACGGTAAAGTATAAAAAATTGCATACCTGAAAAGCAAACATGGTAAAACATAACAAAACATTGCAGAATAGAATACAGTAAAAAAAGAGCAGAATAGAGAGATTATAGGGAGAGAGTATATATATATATATATATATATATATATATATATATATATATATATATATATATATATATATATATATATATATATATATATATATATATATATATATATATATATATATATATATATATAGAAACAATAAAACGACAACTATTTTTTTATTTTATTTTTTATTTTTTTTATTTTTTTACACTTTTTTTGTAACTAAACTTTTATAACTGTAACCGGTTCCAGGTTCGGGTCTCAAAATGCGATGGCATCTTGGGAGACCCTGTGAAAGTGTGTCCTAGTCTGTGCAATGCTGAACCCTACGCTAATACTCAACTAGTGAATGGTAGCGTTCAAAACATTCACCAATGCAAAGACCAGGATTGTCAGGACAGGAGGGACAATAATAGCGGGTGTCACGCTTATATCCGCGCTTGCTGCAGACACAACCTCTTTTTTGGGGGGGTTCGCTGGTTAGGGGTACTCGGGAGGACAAAGAAAATGCCTCTCATGCAGCCGACTGCATTTGGTTGGGGATGTGAATAGGGGAATTACGGGTGCTGCAGAAGTGGTGGGTTCCCAATTAGGATTGGCGAATGCAGCAGGAAGGGCACTATGGGCATGACAGGCCTGTTTGTCTTCTTCTTGGTGGCAGCGGGACACTACTTGTGCTTGCCACCTCACCAGCTTGAACTGCACTTATGGGACTCGCCACGTCACCAAGTGTTACTGCAGTGCTGGTTTGACTACGACCGGGGTGTACTAGGCCGCTGGTGCTTGCCAGTTCACCAAAACGCTACCAAAAAAAACTTAGCGATCGCAGGGATCAGGCCTGACTCTGCGAACGCTGCAGTTATGCGTTTAGTGTTTTGTAAGTGACAGTGATCGATCGATACTGCACTTCGGTGGGCTGGGCCGGGGGAAGGGGCAAAACGCAGGTGCTAGCAGGTATCTGGGCTGAACACTGCGTTTTTGGGAACCCTAAACTGCTGGGGACGCTAGTATAGATCTGATCGGATCAGATATTGATCCGTTCAGATACTATACCACTAAGGGAGGCATATGCTGCGTGCGTGGGTGTTAGCGGTACTGGCGCTAATCTGACGCCGCCTGGGGCGACGCATATCACCGCCGGGCGATCAGGGGGCTAAACCTTTATTCGGTAATAAACGGCGGGTGCCCTGACACTATAAACGAACTAACCAGCGTCACCCGTAACGGTTATACGGTGATCAGTGGTGAAAGGGTTAACTAGGGGGCAATCAAGGGGTTAAAACATTAGATAGTATATGGGGGTCCCTGTCGCTATAAAACGCTGACGGCGAACCTAAGTATTTACGTCTCTAACTAGCGTCACCAGTGACACTAATACAGCGATCAGAAAAACGATCGCTTAGTGACACTGGCGACAGGGGGTGATCAAGGGGTTAAAAAACTTTATTAGTGGGGCTAACACTCACTGCCCTAACACGCTGTCACAAACTGACACCAATGCAGTAATCCGAAAAGAAAAAAAAAAAAAAACTGCTTGATGTCAGTGTGACAGGGGGGGGGTGATTGGGGGGGATGGGGGGTGTAATGTGTGCCTGGCATGTTCTACGTGTGTGTGTTTTGCACTCACATTGATGTCTCCTCTCCTCGGCGCCGGAAACTGCCGAGCCGAGGAGAGATAACATCACATCCTCTGCCTCTGTGTACTACACAGAGGCAGGGCAAGAATCTCATTGGCTGGAAGCGATCGCGAAGGGGGGCCATGATCGTATTTTTTTTTTTTTTTTTAAACACAAAGTTGTCCATTTATACAATATTTCTAACACATAGCATGTACATACTAGAGGTCGACCGATATAGGTTTTTCTCTGGCCGATGCCGATATTTAGAAATCGCGGGAGCTATGGGACATAATGCAAATTTAGGGGGACGGAGATGAGGACGTGACGCAGGACGTCCGTGTAGGGGGAGGGGCCGAAGGGCAGCGCCGAGGTGAGGGTATGATGCGAGCCGCCACGGGAAGGTGAACGACAGGAGCGGGGTGAGAGACCGCAGAGTGCCGGATCTAGAGCCGAGACTCAGTATCTCCCGTGAGGCGGCACCCACCTCCCGCGCCCCGCAGCCATAAGCAGCTACAATCGGCAGCTGGTGACAAGTACTGCCCCGGCCCTAGTCGGCTCAGAGCCAGAACGCCATCAGACCAGCAGTTCAGAGTTGTCAAGCCGACAAACTAAGAAGAGCGGAGCCGCAGTAACGGAGGTGGTGAGGAGTGAGGAGTTGGAGTCCAGAGCGGAGAAAAGGCTCCATCTAGCAGCCCTGAGTTTGCTGAACAGCCCTGGTTTGTCGCTTCTCTCACCGGTCCCACCAGCCTGTCCTCTACCCTCCTCTCTCTGCACCAGTATTGTTAATCATGGACATGGATTGGGGATGGAAAACAAGGTAACAGGAGAGGTGCAGTTTTGCAGGATGGAAAGCCAGCAGAAGCATAGGTATGAGAATTTCCTTCCCTAAACATAAAGCTGTATAAGGACTGACAGTGTGCCTTGGTGGATAGCCTCCAAAAAAAAAAAAAAAAAAAAAAAAAAAAAAGGGGGGTTTAGCGAGATTATTTCTCCCTTTGGTCTGGTCCGCTTCCACTGACGTGGGGTACTGCGAGAGACTATTAAGATAAACAAGCGGGACCTTAGCGGCTTGGCTGTATATGCGCAAAATAACAAATCACAAGAGCTCAAAGCTTAAAGTCGAAACATAAATAAAGGTGCGCAACAAAGGCAGTAAGTGTCGAGGAGGGTGAGGAGGTTACACGCATGGACTTTTTTGCATTATACACACAGAGGTGACGCATCAGAGTGCGGGGGCATGCAATATAGGCAGAGGCGGAGGTGAAGCGCAGACAACTGTAAAGTCCTGTCTGCAGGTACTGCTGGCAGAAGCGGAACTATGAGAGGGCGGTCCCAAAGAACCACAGAGACTAAAAATTCAAGGGAGAGTCTCAATTCTAGCTCTATTCAAAGGTACCTTAAAGAAGCAAATTTAAAAAGTCCTGGTCTGGAAATGAAACAAGCAGGAACAAAGGAAAAAAAAAAAGATCAGCAGAAACAGAAGGGGGGACAAGGTGACAGGAACAATGAGGAATTAGACCTAGAAGGAGCTGGAGTGGGCTGCACCCCGGAAGAGCAAAGAAATATGGAACCCGGCCTGAATAGATTGGAAATGTTCGCAAAACTCGAAAATGTTATAAAATCTGAAATCATGAACGTGCGCACAGATATGGCCCAGTTACTGCACAGAGTAGAAGAGGTGGAGGAAGTGTCAGTAAAACATGCTAAAGAGATATCGGATCTTAAAGAGCAAATAAGCAAGATGCAAATTGAAAATCGCATGATGGAATTTAAAATAGAAGAGCAGGAGAACCAGAGCAGGCGACAAAACCTGCGCATTAGATCCATTCCGGAACACTTAAATGAGGACCTGGGGGATATAATGAGAAAAATATTCAACCCTATTCTAGGCAGAAGGGAGGAGGAGGAGCTGAGAATAGATCGGGTCCATAGGGTGAGGAAACCCCCTAATTTAAACCATGATATCCCCAGAGATGTAATCGTGAAGTTCCATTCCTACACGGATAAAGAAAAAATATGGAGGAATCTTAGGGGGGCACCCCCAGTCTGTTTTGAAAATAAAAACTTACAGATATTCGCAGACATATCAGCGGGTACACTGGCGAGGAGAAGACGGTTGAGACCACTGCTGGACCAACTTCGGGGGGCCAACCTGAAGTATAGTTGGGGGTTTCCAGCATCACTGATAGTCGTTAAAGAGGGGAGACCTCACAGGATGAGATTCCCAGAAGAGATGCGAGACTTTTGTGCTGGCCTGGGGATTCCGATGCCAGAAGGATAGAGAAGGGTTCGGCACTGAACTTTAAATTACATCCCGTCAGAGCGTGAGGCGAACCCTGGTCACCTGGGGGGGGGGGGGGGGGGAGAGGGGTTTTTTTTTTTTTTTTTTTTTTTCTCTCTCTCCTCCCCACTTCCAGGTGGTTACGTGGGGCTAACAGGAAAGCGCGATTCTAGCTGCTGGACATTGGGAACATTACATAAATAGGAGGCTGCGGGTGGGTGGGGGGATTCCCCTGGGTTGAGGTGCGGCTGGTATCTTGCCCTCATAGATCTCCTCTGAGGGGGGGTTTTTTTTTTTTTTTTTTCTCTCGGAGGGGGTTCTCAAGTGCTGCCATTGGAGCTCCACCCCTGGAATGGTAGCGCGCAGTATGGGAACTGGAGTATCCCCTACATGCGGGCTCTGGGCTGGGATACAGCCATGGGGGTGGGTGGGGGGAGGGGGTGAGGAGGGGCGGGATGGGTGGGGGAGAGTAGGGGGGAGCGGGTGGGGGGAGGGGGGTGGGGGGGAGGGTGTTCCTGCGGGGGGGCTCGGGGGAGTGCAGTGGGAAGGTGAGAAGGGTTAGATCTTGAGCAATGATTGACCTTAAGTTTTTAACATACAATGTAAAAGGTCTCAACTCACCCACCAAAAGACACAAAATATTGAAGGAGCTCCAACACTATGGTGCTGATATTGTCTTCCTACAGGAGACCCACCTGGTGTTGGAGTCCAGGATCAGACTCTTCTCCCCAGGTCTGCCGCATTGGTACTATGGTGACTCCCCGATTAGGAGAGCCAAGGGTGTGGCAATAGGCTTTTCGAAGAATCTAAACTTCTCCCTGATAGACAGAATGTCAGATCCAGAGGGACGGTATATGTTTCTTAAGGGCAATATTGGAAATAGAGCATTTACTTTTGCTAATGTTTATTGCCCAAATAAAAACCCAATACTCTTTCTCGGGCAAGTACTGAGTAAGTTGACGAAATTCAAGGAGGGGGAGGTGGTGTTGGCAGGAGATCTTAATTTCTGTTTCGACCCTGCACTCGATAGTACGTCCCGGGCAGGGGGGGCAGGGAGGGTCTCTACAGGTGCAATCGGGCGGCGACTTTTTAACTGCCGCCTGGTTGACGCATGGCGGTTGCAACATGCCAAGGATAGAGATTTTACCTTCTTCTCCCCGGTGCACGGGACATATTCGCGATTAGACCACATTTTGGTAGATCATAGTCTCTTGGAATGGGTGGAGGAGACTAGAATAGAAATCGCTACTCTCTCAGACCACTCTCCGGTTACTATGAGGATGAGGCTCCCCGACAGGGTGGAGAGGACTTTTTCTTGGAAGCTGGACGAATTTCTCCTGAAGGACGCAAAAGTATTGGAAAAGATACAGGAGGAGGTTGATTTTTACTTCAAGGTCAATGACACAGGAGAAGTCCTCCCCTCCACGCTATGGGAAGCGCATAAGGCGTACATTAGAGGGGTTTTCATCTCAATAGGAGCGGGAATTAAAAAGAAGAGAAAGGAAGTAAGGGAGAGGTTGATAGAGGAAATCTTTGTTTTGGAACAGACCCATAAAAAGCAGAGGGGGGCAAGTCAGGAGGTATTCCATCAACTGGTATTAAAAAGAGAGGAGTTAAAGGACATTATGGATCAGGACTGTAAGCGTACTTTAAATAGGATAACAAAGGATAACTACCTGTTGGCAAACAAGTCAAGCAAACACCTGGCCAGAATATTAAGAAAGAAAAGAGATAGGAATTATATCGAGAAAATACATAACAAAAATGGTGAAGTAATAGGGACCAGTAAAGGTATAGCAAACGAGTTTAAAAAGTTTTACGAGGCGCTGTACTCTATTGGGCAAAATGGAAGGGGTAACAAAGCGCATTCAGAGTTGGTCGAGGAATTCCTAAGAGGGGCAGGGGTTCCAGTTCTCACAGAGGAAGAGAGAACGGCCCTTGATAGACCGATAGGGGAGGAAGAGGTTCTGACAGCTCTGAAAGCGACTCCAAAGGGCAAGAGCCCTGGACCTGATGGGCTTACTACGCTTTACCTGGATAAATTAAAACATATCCTAGTGCCTAGACTCTGTCATTTCTGGAACGAGCTGGGCCCTAATTGTGAAATAGGCAAAGAGGCGTTGACAGCGTCAATCACATTAATATTAAAAGAAGGGAAAAATGACAAGCTATGTTCCAGTTATAGGCCCATCTCGCTGCTGAATGCAGATGTCAAACTATACTCAAAAGTGTTGGCGAGCAGGTTAAAGGACAAAATGATATCTCTTGTACATTCAGATCAGGCAGGGTTTGTGCCCGGGAGACAAACTAGAGATAATGGGGTACGAGCAGCGCTTTTGTTGGAATTAAACGGGAGGGACCCCCTGCGCTATTCCTGTCGGTAGACGCCGAAAAAGCGTTCGACAGGGTAGACTGGGGGTTCATGATGAAAACACTGGGGCTGGGCCCCAGGTATATTTCGTGGGTTAAGGCCCTTTACAGTAACCCTATGGCTTCAGTTAGGGTAAATGGGGTCCTATCAAAATCTTTTAAGATGGAAAACGGTACCAGGCAGGGGTGCCCCCTATCTCCTCTTTTGTTCGTACTGTCCCTAGAACCTCTGCTGGCCACTATTCGTAACAATCCAGATTGCAATGGGGTGAAGGTAGGAAGAGACGAACACAAGCTTGTAGCATTTGCTGATGATGTAATTTTTTTTATTACCAATCCTCGAATCACCCTTCCGAATATACTCCGAATCCTTAGAACATATGGCGAAATATCAAACTTCAAAATAAATTTGAAGAAGTCGGAGATCTTGAATATTAGTGTAGGAAAACATGAGGTAGCCCATTTATCACAGGTCTTCCCATTTCCTTGGAGAAACGAAATTAAATATTTGGGCATTAAACTATCCAATACACTTAAAGAATTATACCTTAAGAATTATATACCGATGCTGGACGAGATCAGGCAAGAAACTAGAAGATTATCTTCGAGACCGCTTTCATGGTTTGGTCGGGTGAACGCGGTCAAGATGATACTGACTCCAAAGATATTATTTATATTTCAGATGCTACCTATACCACTCCCTCAATACTACCTTAGAGCTCTAAGGAGTTTGATAGTAAAATTTGTCTGGGGGGGCAAAAAACCACGTATCTCCTATGCAGTCCTGAGTAGGGGGAAAAAAACAGGGGGGCTAGCATTACCCGACTTTAGGAGGTACTACCTAGCAGTTATATTATCTAGGGTTATTGAATGGTCCAGGAGGGACTCGGAGAAGAGGTGGGTGAGCGTAGAACACTATATGAGCAACACTGAGCTGGGAAGGATTATTTGGAACCCCGCCAAGTATAGAGCACTGAGCACAAACACAGCAGTTTTGACACTTAACACCCTAAAACACTGGGATTTGTTACACATTCAGAATAAGTGGACACACAATTCACCTTTGATTTATATGAAAGATAATCTGTTTTTCGAGCCGGGGAGGAGGGAGGTGGGAGGGAATTGGGTAAAAGGGGAGGAAATTCAATTAAAACATTTTTTACACAAGGGGAGATTACGCACATTATCAGATTTAAGGTCAGAACCGGGGTTAGGGTATATAGACGAGTGGAGGTATCTCCAGCTCTCGCACTTTATAGACAAACTACCAAGACCACTCAGAAGTGAGGAGGAATATAGACCATTCGAGCGGCTATGTGTGAAGGAACAATCAAAAGGTGTTATATCACAGATATACAGGGTTCTGGGGGAGAGTCTGGAGCTGGAGGTGCCCCCATACGTTAAAAAGTGGGAAGGGGAGTTGGGATCACAGTGTAGCAAGTTCACGTTGGAGAAGATATTGAATTTGGTACACTCGGTTGCACTAGATACCAGGAGAGTCGAATGCCACTTCAAATGCTTATCTAGATGGTACGCCACCCCAGACAAATTAAGCAAAATAGATAATACCAAATCTAATCTATGCTGGAGGGGGTGTGGTAGCGTGGGCACAATGGCCCACATATGGTGGGAGTGCCCCGGTATTAAACCTTTCTGGGGAAAAATCATATTATTGTCCAGAGAAATATCAGGAGAAGATATTGTTGTAGATCCATGGGTGTGTCTCTTCCACGGTACAGTAAAGATGAAGAAGAGCTACCTATCTTCTATCGTCCCCATATTGTTGGAGGCAGCTAAGAAGCAAATAGCTTTAAAATGGACAGATCCAGCCAGCCCAAGTATACGGGACTGGCTCCTTAGCATAAATGAGACATACAATATAGAAAGTCTGGATAGTAGGGGCATCTCACCAGATGAGGGGGTGGTACAGGAGGGCAAATGGGGAGGTTGGCAAAAATATAAAATGACTTGGAGTTTTGTGGAGGAGGTAATTAACACCACATAAAGGGTGGATGGGACGGAAACTGTTAGATACACATGGAGGCATTAATAGTTTCCTTGGGATCCTTCTGCGGGAACAGGGGGGGGGGGGGGCTGGGGAGGGGGGGATGGTTTGTTGCATGAGGTGACTACTGATGTAATTTGTATTTACCTGTGCATTGAGGGGTTCGGTTTTGTATGTGAAAAATTTCAAATAAATAAAGTATTTAAAAAAAAAAAAAAAAGAAATCGCGGTGGCCGATGGCAGATGTGTGATGCCGATTTTTTTGGGCCGATATATTAGGCAGATTTTTTTTTTTCCCCTTCATCTCATAAAATCTAACAGTTAGACCCCTTTCACACTGGGGCGTTTTTCAGGCGCTTTTGGGCTAAAAATAGCACCTGTAAAATGGCTCCCCTGCAGTCTCAGTGTGATATCCCGAGTGCTTTCACACTGAGGTGATGCACTGGCAGGATGTTAAAAAAAAGTCCTGCAAGCGGCATCTTTGGAGCGGTGTATACCGCTCCTCCACCGCTCCTGCCCATTGAAATATATGCGCACCGCTGCCGAAGCGCCTGCAAAGCGTTTCGGCAGCAGCGCATTTAACCCCTTCCTCAGCTGCTAGCTGGGTTATAAGCACCCTGCTAGCAGCCGAATAGCGCCGCTAAAATGACGGTAAAGCGCCGCTAAAACTAGCAGCGTTTTACCGTCAACGCATGCCTGCACTAGTGTGCAAGCAACCTTAAGTGATACAGAAAATTTTTTACATTTAAACATTTAACAAAACAAACCTCCAATCAGTTCACGTGTATGTAGAATTTAGAAGAAAAAAAAAAAAAAAAAAAAAAAAAAAAAACCTATCTTAAATATTAAATACACAAAAACAGGTAATCAAAACTTTTGGATGAAATAAAATGGGCTAACTTTACTGCTTAGTTTTTTTCTTCATTTTAGTGTATTTTTTCAAAAAATATTGCGTTTGAAAGACCGCTGCGCAAATACCGTGTGACAAAATATTGCAACAACCGCTATTTTCCCTAGGGTCTCTGCTAAAAAAAAAAAAAAAAAAATCTAATCTAAGTGATTTTCTAGCAGAAAATACAGGATTTTTACTTGTAAGCAACAAGTGTCAGAAAAGATTTAGTCTTTAACCACTTCAATACCCGGCTATTGTAATATGACGTCCACAGATGGGATCTCCCATCCTGGGTGGACGTCATATGACGGCCTTGGGTTCCCGGCCGCCTGGGGGGGGGGGGGGGGTGCCGCGGGTGCGTGTGCCCGGCGGCCACGATGTCCACCGGGCACCCGCGATTGCCCGTTAACCGGGCCGGACCGTAGATCCACATCCTGTCAGTTATGAGGAGAGCGATCTGTGTTCCCAGAACAGCAGAACACTGATCGGTCTCCTCCCCTTGTACGTCCCCGCCCCCTACAGTTAGAAACACTCCCTTAGGAAACATTAACTCCTTCACTGCCTGTCACATTTACACAGTAATCAATGCAATTTATAGCATTGATCGCTGTATAAATGTGAATGGTCCCAAAAATGTGTCAAAAGTGTCCGATGTGTCCGCCATAATGTCGCAGTACGTATCGGCTGAAACTGAGGAAAAAAAATTTTTTTTTTAAATTGGGATATTTATTATTATAGCAAAAAGTAAAAAATAGTGTTTTTTTTCAAAATTGTCGCTCTTCTTCTGTTTATAGCGCAAAAAATAAAAACCGCAGAGGTGATCAAATACCACCAAAAGAAAGCTCTATTTGTGAGGAAAAAGGGACAATTTTTTTGGGGTACGTCGCACGACCGCGCAATTGTCGTTTAAAGTGCGACAGCGCTGAAAACTAAAAATTGGCCTGGGAAGGAAGGGGGTGAAAATGCCCTGTATTGAACCGGTTAAAGAGGAGTTCCACCCAAGGTCCATTAAAAAAAAAAAAAAAAAAAATTTTAAAAGTCAGCAGCTACAAATACTGCAGCTGCTGACTTTTAATTGGACACTTACCTGTCCCAGGGTCCAGCGATGCGGGGGACCGAAGCCCCGCTCCTCTCCCCCTCCGTTCAGCGGCTCCGGCATTGCAACTGTGGGCGCCGGGCTGTGGCTTCACAGCCTGGCACCCACGAGCGGCGCCATGATTGGCCGCTCAGTCCCCTGGGACCTTTAATGGGTCCCAGATGATTGACAGGAGGGAGGGAGCAGAGCTGAGCCCTTCCTGTGCCGAGGGGGAAGTGATGTCACCAGCCCAGACACTGGAAGAGGCAGACTACAAGGGACCACCTAGCAACAGGCATTTAGAGGGAAATAGAGATATAGATATATATAGAAAAAAAATTTTGTATTTTATTTTTTTTTGGGTGAAACCCCACTTTAAATGGTTAAACTGAGAGCTTCTACACATGGAGCTCAGTTCATTCATAAGTGTAAACATTGTATCCTTCAGGTTCTTTTTATCAGATTTGGCAGGCTGCCCAGAGGAGGAAAGAAGTGCTTTACAGAAGTTTTCAGGTAACTTGTATTGACTTCTATTACAGAAGTCATTTGCAAGTCCGCTGATTTTGGCCTTTATCAGCACAATCCGCAGATGCCGATTAAGTAAAAAACGCCAAATATCGGCCGATATATCGGTCGACCTCTAGTACATACCAAAAATGACACCCCAAAATAGATTCTCCTACTCCTGAGTACGGCGATACCACATGTGAGGGCGTCACTGTACGCCCTCCCAAAGTTAAGAAACCGCCCTGTAGCCGTCATTCGGCTATGGGCCGGTTGTTCAGTGGTTAAGGTACAGTAATTGTACCCATTTGATAAAGGTGGTGCCAAATCCAAACTTGGCCAGGACTTCTAAAAGTTAGGGCCATTCGACCAAGTCAAAGGCCTTGTGAGCGTCTAGGGCCAAGATGGCCCGAGAGCCAACCGTGTCATGAACCGCCTGCATATTGGTAAAAAAAAAGTCTGCGCAAGTTAATAGAGGTTGATTGCCCAGGGATGAATGCAGTCTGATCTGCACTAATGATAGTAGTAATGACTGTATTCAATCGTCGGGCCAGCACCTTGGCCAGAATCTTTACATCTGAATTAATGAGCGAGATCGGTCAATTATGGGGTTTAGGAATGAGGACAATCAGCGCCTCAGACATAGAAGGCAGTAACTGTCCCGTCTTTAACCTGTTATCAGCCGCACTATAACTGAATGATGCCTACAGTGCGGCTCGATAACTCTGGGAGGGTGTAAATTGACGTCCTCCAAGAATCGCACTCCCGCCCACCCCCCTGGGACCCGGGACCCACGCAACACAGATCGCGGTAAAAGGGCCAATGGCAGCGGCCCTTTACCACTTAATCGCTCCGTCCAATGACGGAGCGATCACAAAATGTAAACACTAGAGGGTCAGAGGTTCAACGCTCACCTCTCCTCACACTGATAAAAGTGAGCGGAGAGCGATGGAGTGTCCAACTAAGTTTTTACAGTTATAACTGTGCCCAAAAGTGCCACACCAGTTCCCATCTGTAACAGTGCACATCGATGCCATCTGTGCCACCACAGTACAATCAGTGCCACTACCGTGCCCATCTGTGCAACTCAATAGTGTACATCAGCAAACAGTGCAACAGTCACCAGTATGATAAAAATCCTATTTTTTGCAACAGCTCACCTGTAAAATCCTTTTCTTGGAGTACATCATGGGACACAGAGGCATAGTATTAAGTTAATGGGTATATAGGCACCTTCAGCTGATACCCAATACAGGAAGTTCACTTTTTATATAACCCCTCCTATCAGGAGTACCTCAGTTTTTGTAGCAAAGTAATATACTTAAACCCCAAAAAGGAAGTACCTCTGTGTCCCATGATGTACTCCAAGAAAAGGATTTTACAGGTAAGCCGTTATAAAAATCCTATTTTCTTTATCGTACATCATGGAACACAGAGCCATAGTATTAACTTAATGGGATGTCCCATAGCAATGCTATTTGAGGGGGAGGGAGACCACCCGTAGGGTACCCCCAGACTTAAGGACCTATACTGCTGCCTGCAGCATACTGCACCTAAAAGGCAATATCCTCATACCTCCACTTTATAAAACTTGGTGAATGCATGTACTGAAGACCAAGTTGCGGCCTTACAGATCTGAGCCATAGAGGCCTGGTGACGCACTGCCCAAGAAGCACCAACCGCTCTGGTAGAGTGCGCTTTAACTTGAAAGGGGGGAATCTTTCCCTTTAAAATCATAAGTTTGAATTATAACTTGCCAAATCCACTTAGTGACAGTGGATTTCGATGCGGCCTGTCCTCTTAGGACCCTCTGGCAGAATAAATAAGACATCAGTCTCCCGAAACCAAGCAGTCTTTAAATAGACTTTGACCACTCTCACCACATCAAGACAATGTAGTGACTTCTCCCTGGAACACTGTTTTGGAAAAAACTATGGCAGGACAATATCTTGGTTCAGGTGAAAACCCAAGACCACTTTTGGCAAAAAATCTGGAGGGCGCAACACCACTCTGTCCTCATGAATAATCAAGTATGGCTCTTTAAAAAAGAGCAGCCGATTCCAAAACCCTCCTTGCTGAGGATATAGCAGCCAAGAACACCAGCTTCCTTGTCAGAAGGACTAAGGAAATATGCTGTATCAGTTCAAATGGCTGTTTTTGTAACACTGACAAAAGTTCAAGTCCCAAAGGTAATTTAACTGGCGGATTAATCCGCATCACCCCTTGCATAAAACCCAAGACTAAAGAATGTGATGCAAGCGGTCTTTGAAATAAGACCAATAAAGCTGAGACGTGGCCCTTAATACTCAAGGCCAACTTCATCTCTACCCCTAATTGTAGAAAGGCAAGAATTCTGCCTATGATATACCTCTGAGGGTGCCAACCCTTGGATTCGCACCAGGAAACATAAGCCCTCCAGTCTAATGTATAGTTCTGGAAGCTGGCTTCCTTGCATTAATCAAAGTGGAGACAACCGACACGGAAAGCCCGTTTCTGCAGAATGTGGGTTTCAATATCCAAGCCGTTAAATTTAGTGTTCGTAAGGTAGGATGGAAGATCAGCCCCTGTGAGAGTAGGTCTGGCCGTAGTGGAAGGGATCATGGATCCTCCACTGCCATCTTTACGATTTCTGCATACCATGACCTTCTGGGCCATGCTGGTGCTACCAGAATTACCAGCTTTCTTTCTAGCTTGATCCTGCAAAGAAGCCGAGGCAGCAATTGAATATTGGGAAATGCATAGATCAGTGAGAACTGATCACCAACGCATCTGTTCCGCATGCGAATGGATCCCTTGTCCTGGACACAAATGACTTCTTTTGAGCCTGGGCCTGACCCTGAGGTTTTCCTCTATAGTCTGATGGTGGAGGCCGTCACCACTGCCAAGAAGCAGATGCCCCTGGCGTAGGAGAAAGAGCCCTTTTAAATGAAGGGCGTTTATAATCTTCTTTTGACTGGAAAGAGAATTTTTACCACTGGAAATAGTTTCGATGTATTTGTCCAAATCAACCCCAAATAGCCGATCCCCATGAAAAGGGAACCCAGTCAGGAGTTTTTTGCATGGCGTTTCAGTTGACCAACTTTTCAACCACAGGACTCTACGCATGTATACTAGCACAAGCGCAAGGCGAGACACCTGGTGATTAGAATCTTTAATGGCGTCTATAACAAAACAATGCTCTTGGTAGTTCATCCAAATCCCAGGCTTGTTGTGCAGGAACCTCTTTAAGGGCCTGTCTAAATTGGTCTTTTAGGGATTGACAGATGCCTATTGCAGCAACTGCAGACTGAGTAACGGCACCTGCCAAAGAAAAAAAATTAAAAAAATAAAAGGAGGACTTTAACAGGAATTCCAACCTTTTACCTGTTGGATCCTTAAGCATTTGTGCATTGTCTACTGGGCAAGTGACTTTTATTCACACAAAATCGCAGCCTCAACTGCTGGTACTTTCCATTTCTTGCTGAATTTCTCCTCCATGGGATAGAGAACTGAGAATCTTAGGAGGGAGAAAATGCTTATCCGGGTGATCCCAATCAGCATAAATAAGCTTTTCTAGTAATGCATGGACAGGTAGAGCATGCAAAAGGCTGTGAGCAGCAGAGTCCATTAAAGGTGAACGAACCATCTACATAAGAGTCTGTATCAGCAACTTCTCAGATTGTGAGGCTGAAAAAGGTTCATCTACCGTTCTGCAGAGGAATCGGTTTGTCTTTCCTCCTGATTGCCTGAGGGCAACACGTCACCCTGTACCCACTGTTCCCTTGATAAAGGGTCTAAAGTGGGGGAGGGGGATCTGACACGCTTTCTATCCCGTTGGATGGAGGATGCAATTAAAGCCGCTAATCTTCCTTCCAGGTCCTGCAGGGTGAAGGAAAAGGACATCTTCAGTCACGTATACGGGGGCCGAGATGTGAGAAGCAGCTACACCACCAATTTGTTCCAACGGCTCAGCCTGGATTGCCATATTTGGTATTTCAGGCGAGAATGACAGTGTGGAGGTATGACTGGAGTGCTTAGCGCCTGGGGGTGAAGCCTTTGGTACCTTTTTGGTCTTTGTGGTGTCTTTTTTGGTACACATAGTGCTAAGCACAAAAGCAGGAGGCACTATTAAATTGCACTAATTGCTGAACATAGTCTGACAGAATGATGCCGCTATACAAGTTCAGCCTAGTGCTGGGAAAAATGTCCTTCCCGTATGAGGAATGCCACTTGCAGCCCTTACGTGCCCCACCACTCCTGTGTCCCAGGTGTAGGCTGCTTGCTTCCTTAAAAAACCCTCCTAAACTTGGGGTGCGTGTTATACGCCGATAAATATGGTAATTTTTTTCGTTTTCTCATTCCTCTATTAGGGTCTGGAGACCTCAAAGAGATTTAGGTGGGAGAAACCTCTACCTAGGGCTGGGAAAAAAATCGATTCAAATCTTGAATCGAGTTGAGAGGTCAAATCGATTCAAAATTTAAGCAAATTAATTTTTTTTAGATTTTTTTTTTTTTCACCGCGCCGGTCCCGAGGCGCTGTGGGCATGAGTTTTTAGGTGAGGCCGCGGCTTCGGCCTAGTCCACGAGGCCGGACGCCGCGGACTAGGCCGAAGCCGCGGCCCCGCCTAAAAGCTCATGCCCGCAGCGCCTCAGGACTGGCGCGGTTTCAAATAAAAAAAAAAAAACACACCTCGATTCGAATCGTGAATCGAGTTTAAGGAAAATCGAAGATTTTTTTTTTTTTTTAAAGAAAATCTCCCAGCCCTACCTCTACCCCGTCCCCATTCTTTCCTGGCCTGCAACTTGGACCATGTTCCTGCTTACTACCAGGACCAATATTTTGGCACTGCTGGCAATGTCTACTTGCACTGACCCTGCACTGTATATGGGCAGTATCCCTGCCTGTACCGACTATGGACAATATTCCTGCCTGCTGCCTTTTCCATTCACTGTTGCTGACCACGTTCCTGCCTGAATCAGGTCTCTCCTCCTGTGGATAACTGCACTACTAAAACCACAGGTAATCTTTTGTTTACCCTTTGCTCAGCAGAATATATTTTAGGGTGTAATTCTTGGTATGTTCATGCTATGTGTTACAAAAATGAAGGGAATGGAAAAATGTAGAATCGCGCTAAACATTACATATGATTGCACACACTAACCCAATATTGATAATATGTCCATGTGTGTATAACCATATGATGGACAAAAATATTGAATAGCCTGACACCAAAAACAAAAATGAAACAATGGTGAGTTCAATGAGTGATTAAATGAATAAAAACATATGAAGTGTCCAAAAACCTAGGATGAGCATATAACCCGTGAACTAAAACAAATAAATTATAAAGTGATAAAAAAAGTCCAGAGAGTGTATAATCTTTGATGTTGTAGGGAGAACTTGTGCCTAAGGCTCGGTTCACACTGGGGCGACATGTCAGGCGACCTAGTCGCCTGACAAGTCGCCTCCCGTTCTGTGCTATGGAACCGTTCTAATCGGAGCGACGCAAGTCGCTCCGACTTAGAAAAAGGTTCCTGTATTACTTTGGGGGCGACTTGCATAGACTTCTATGCAGAAGTCGTCTCGCAAGTCGCCCCGGCAGTCGTTTGCAGGTCGCCTCGCTGAGGCGACCTGCAAGTCGTGCCGCCCATGTGTGAACCGGGCTTAATCCACCACCAAAAATTAGAGTGTTGCCGCTTACCAGAAACCCATGATCCCCCCACTACAGAGGATCAGGGAAAGCCTGTAATAGGAAATGCCCTCCAGGGCATACCAGATGCAGCCAAAATCTGGATTTGTTGGTGGTAATGATATGGTGTCCAGGAACGCCAAACGGAGCTAATTATACTTCAGATCTCATCATGACATTCCCAGCTCGTATGGCATGTAAAGAGGCTCCGATAGTGTAAAACCTTTGAAGAGACAAAGGTTTATTTTTTACCAAAGATATGTAGCAGTATAAATTATGGGCAAAATTTATGAAGAAAAATTACTTATTTGCAAAATTTTATAATAGAAATTAAGAAAAATGCATTTTTTCATCTTTTTTACGAAATTTTCAATCTTTTTTTACCATTTATAGCACAGAAAATAAACCCAGAGTGGGGATGCAGCAGGATACAACCCTTTTGGTCTCAAGTTTTTACTGTATATAATACGATATACAATGCTTCCCTATTGCCTTCACCTGAAGTGGCACTGCAATCTGTACTCCCTGGCTCAATTGCCTCACAAGAGTCTGCTTAGTTTCTTCCTTTCAGCCACAAGATAATCGATTCTCTATTTTGGAAGAAAGACGTGCCTCCTTTGGCTCTGTGGGTCTTCATGGTGAGCGATATGATGCGGATGGAGGAGATGCTGGCAATGGATGACTCATTTGAGAAGTTCAACGCTTTGTGGTATATCTGGATTGATTTTTCCACTTCCGACGTCCTTAAAGCTCTGTTATTAATTATAAAAGGTTCTTTTTTCAGCCCCCTAGCACAAATGTACACCTGCATGGCCACGAGAGACACTCAAGACTCCTTTCTCTCCTTTTCTCTAGTCTTTCCCCAGACTCATTTCAGGGACGCTCATCTCTTTCCCTACCCCTTTCCTCCCTGCTAATTTACTAACACATGACTACCATTTGCTTTATTTTTCCTCTTTCAACCCTCTTATTTGACAAGCCTACATACTGACTTACTTCAAACTATGCTTGTTTATAGTTTGATTATAGGACCGCATATCCTAGCCCTAATCAGTTTTGGGGTCAACATATTTATGTCATAACTCTGAACCACAAATGTACACCTTGTACTGTTTACCATTTATTTATTTTATGTGAAATAAAAATAGACATTTACCTCTAAAGACGCCTGACTGCGGTCCCATACCTTCAAGATGAAGCTCTGCAGGGGATGAAAATGCAGCCCCGCCCACTGTACCGCTGGGATAGCGGAGGTAAACAGTCCCAGAGACTACATTGCCCTCCTCACCAAGACCTGCTCTGAAGTAATCTCCTCTGTCTATTTTCTGCACCTTTTCCTGTGGCAGAAACACATTCTGCTGTATGGAATCCCACAGATATCCCAGGTAAGTAACGCGCTGGGAGGGCACCAAGTTGGACATATCCAGGTTCAACTGCAACCCTATAGGCCTTCCAGAAAGTCCTTCGTCTATTCCAGATCTCGAGTCAACTATTCTGGGGAAGCCGCAAAAAGGAGCAAGTTGTCTAGGTAGGCGAATAGTGAGACGCCTCTGAGACAAAGAAGTGCCAGGACCTCGGTCATGACCTTGGTAAAGATGCAGGGTGAGGATAGGCCGATTAAAAGAGCCTGAAACTGCAAGTGGATTTTTCTTCCCAGGTCCTTACTGCCAGTCGGAGAAACTTCTGACAAGCTTCTGCGATAGGAATATGCAGGTAGGCATATCTGAAGTCTATGGATGCCAAGTAGCAATTTGGAGGCAGTAGTGCTCTGACTGAGAAAATAAGAGTTCATGCGGAATCTTTTCCGGTCGTACGTCATCACGTACGAATCCGCCGGACTTTGGTTGATCGTGTGTAGGAAAGTCTGTCGTAAAGTCCGTCGAAAAGTCCGCCGGGCAAAGTATGCCGTAAAGTCCGGTCGTGTGTACGCGGCATTAGCTGTAGAATGTGTTTTTCAGCAGCACTTAAGCTTTTCTTTAGCAATACTAAACTCCCACAAAAGCTTATGGCTTATAACACTGAATAGCTGCGTTTTTCAGCTTTTAACAATCAAAAAAAAAAAAAAACACACCACACACACTTCTGTTGTGAATAGGGCGCAAACTATAGCGTACAATGCCCATGACGCATTAAAAATCTGAAATTGAAGCCTGAAACTGCACAACGTAATCAAAAATTGTATTTAAAAATTAAAACATTACGATTCTGACACCTCATTTATCATTTTCTTATACAGCATTAGAAAAAAAAAAAAAAAACAACGTTTAACCACTTGCCGACCGCATTTCACTGGGAGCGTTGGGGGGCCACGATCGGATGGGAGACCATCCGATCGTGGCCCCCCCTCGCGATCGCTCCCAGCCAATGGGAATCCTCCTCTGCCTGTGTGTAGTTTCACACAGGCAGAGGATGTGATTTCATCTCTCCTCGGCTTTGGCAGTTTCCGTTCCAGCGCCGAGGAGATAAGACATGTAAGTGCACACAACACACACACACACACACACACACACACACACACACACACACACACACACACAGTAGAACATGCCAGGCATACTTTACACCCCCGATCCCCCCCCAATCACCCCCCCTGTCACAAACTGACACCAAGCAGTATTTTTTTTTTTTCTGATTACTGCATGGTGTCAGTTTGTGACAGTTACAGTGTTAGGGCAGTGAGTGTTACCCCCCTTTAGGTCTAGGGTACCCCCCTAACCCCCCCTAAGTTTTAACCCCTTGATCACCCCGTCACCAGTGTCACTAAGCGATAATTTTTCTGATCGCTGTATTAGTGTCGCTGGTGACGCTAGTTAGGGAGGTAAATATTTAGGTTCGCTGTCAGCGTTTTATAGCATCAGGGACCCCCCATATACTACCTAATAAATGTTTGAACCCCTTGATTGCCCCCTAGTTAACCCTTTCACCACTGATCACCGTATAAGTGTTACGGGTGACGCTGGTTAGTTCGTTTATTTTTTATAGTGTCAGGGCACCCGCCGTTTATTACCGAATAAAGGTTTAGCCCCCTGATCGCCCGGCGGTGATATGCGTCGCCCCAGGCAGCGTCAGATTAGCGCCAGTACCGCTAACACCCACGCACGCAGCATACGCCTCCCTTAGTGGTATAGTATCTGAACGGATCAATATCTGATCAGATCTATACTAGCGTCCCCAGCAGTTTAGGGTTCCCAAAAACGCAGTGTTAGCGGGATCAGCACAGATACCTGCTAGTACCTGCGTTTTGCCCCTCCGCCCGGCCCAGCCCACCCAAGTGCAGTATCGATCGATCACTGTCACTTACAAAACACTAAACGCATAACTGCAGCGTTCGCAGAGTCAGGCCTGATCCCTGCGATCGCTAACAGTTTTTTTTTGTAGCGTTTTGGTGAACTGGCAAGCACCAGCGGCCTAGTACACCCCGGTCGTAGTCAAACCAGCACTGCAGTAACACTTGGTGACGTGGCGAGTCCCATAAGTGCAGTTCAAGCTGGTGAGGTGGCAAGCACAAGTAGTGTCCCGCTGCCACCAAGAAGACAAACAGGCCCTTCGTGCCCTTCCTGCTGCATTCGCCAATCCTAATTGAGAACCCACCACTTCTGCAGCGCCCGTACTTCCCCCATTCACATCCCCAACCAAATGCAGTCGGCTGCATGAGAGGCATTTTTATGTCCTCCCGAGTACCCCTACCCAACGAACCCCCCCAAAAAAGATGTCGTGTCTGCAGCAAGCGCGGATATAGGCGTGACACCCGCTATTATTGTCCCTCCTGTCCTGACAATCCTGGTTTTTGCATTGGTGAATGTTTTGAACGCTACCATTCACTAGTTGAGTATTAGCGTAGGGTACAGCATTCCACAGACTAGGACACACTTTCACAGGGTCTCCCAAGATGCCATCGCATTTTGAGAGACCCGAACCTGGAACCGGTTAGTTATAAAAGTTAGTTACAAAAAAAAGTGTAAAAAAAAAAAATAAATAAATAAAAACACATACAAAAATATAAAATAAAAAAAATAGTTGTCGTTTTATTGTTCTCTCTCTCTATTGTTCTGCTCTTTTTTACTGTATTCTATTCTGCAATGTTTTATTGTTATTATGTTTTATCATGTTTGCTTTTCAGGTATGCAATTTTTTATACTTTACCATTTACTGTGCTTTGTTAACCATTTTTTTGTCTTCAGGTACGCCATTCACGACTTTGAGTGGTTATACCAGAATGATGCCTGCAGGTTTAGGCATCATCTTGGTATCATTCTTTTCAGCCAGCGGTCGGCTTTCATGTAAAAGCAATCCTAGCGGCTAATTAGCCTCTAGACTGCTTTTACAGTCAAGCAGTGGGAGGGAATGCCCCCCCCCCCAAACGTCTTCTGTGTTTTTCTCTGGCTCTCCCGTCTCAACAGGGAACCTGAAAATGCAGCCGGTGATTCAGCCAGCTGACCATAGAGCTGATCAGAGACCAGAGTGGCTCCAAACATCTCTATGGCCTAAGAAACCGGAAGCTACAAGCATTTTATGACTTAGATTTCGCCGGATGTAAACAGCGCCATTGGGAAATTGGGAAAGCATTTTATCACACCGATCTTGGTGTGGTCAGATGCTTTGAGGGCAGAGGAGAAATCTAGGGTCTAATAGACCCCAATTTTTTCAAAAAAAGAGTACCTGTCACTACCTATTGCTATGATAGGGGATATTTACATTCCCTGAGATAATAAAAAAATGAAAGGAACAGTTTAAAAATAAGATTTAAAAAAAAAAAAAAAAAAAAAAAAGCATCCCTGTCCCCCCTGCTCTCGCGCTAAGGCGAACGCAAGCGTCGGTCTGGCGTCAAATGTAAACAGCAATTGCACCATGCATGTGAGGTATCAACGAACGTCAGATCGAGGGCAGTAATTTTAGCAGTAGACCTCCTCTGTAAATCTAAAGTGGTAACCTGTAAAGGCTTTTAAAAATGTATTTAGTTTGTCGCCACTGCACGTTTGTGCGCAATTTTAAAGCATGTCATGTTTGGTATCCATGTACTCGGCCTAAGATCATCTTTTTTATTTCATCAAACATTTGGGCAATATAGTGTGTTTTAGTGCATTAAAATTTTAAAAAGTGTGTTTTTTCCCCAAAAAATGCGTTTGAAAAATCGCTGCGCAAATACTGTGTGAAAAAAAAAATGAAACACCCACCATTTTAATCTGTAGGGCATTTGCTTTAAAAAAAATATATAATGTTTGGGGGTTCAAAGTAATTTTCTTGCAAAAAAAAATTATTTTTTTATGTAATCAAAAAGTGTCAGAAAGGGCTTTGTCTTCAAGTGGTTAGAAGAGTGGGTGATGTGTGACATAAGCTTCTAAATATTGTGCATAAAATGCCAGGACAGTTCAAAACCCCCCCAAATGACCCCATTTTGGAAAGTAGACACCCCAAGCTATTTGCTGAGAGGCATGTCGAGTCCATGGAATATGCGGGAAAGAGACGATTTTTTATTTTTTTTTGCGCAAAGTTGTCACTAAATGATATATTGTTCAAACATGCCATGGGGATATGTGAAATTACACCCCAAAATCCATTGTTGCTTCTCCTGAGTACGGGGATACCACGTGTGAAACTTTTTGGGAGCCTAGCCGCGTACGGGACCCCGAAAACCAAGCACCGCCTTCAGGCTTTCTAAGGCCGTAAATTTTTGATTTCACTCTTCACTGCCTATCACAGTTTCAGAGGCCATGGAATGCCCAGGTGGCAAAACCCCCCCCCCCCAAATGACCCCATTTTGGAAACTAGACACCCCAAGCTATTTGATGAGAGGTATAGTGAGTATTTTGCAGACCTCACTTTTTTTGAAGAAATTAAAAAAAGAAAAAAAAAAAAACCAAGTTAGACTTACCGGTAACTTGTTTTCCAGAAGTCTTTCAGGACAGCACCTGAGAGATAGCGACTCCACCCACCGGAAACAGGAAACACCTTCTTCCTCCAAACTTTAAAAGGGAGGCGCCTCCCTACCATACCTCAGTTGTAGTAGAGAAGACCTCCGGCCCCGGCTGGAACACATAAACACATACGTTAGTCACAACATAGTATATACAATACAATAGGGCGGGATGTTGCTGTCCTGAAAGACTTCTGGAAAACAAGTTACCGGTAAGTCTAACTTGGTTTTTCCCAAGGCGTCTTTCAGGACAGCACCTGAGAGGATAACAGAGACTTACCCCCTTAGGGCGGGACAACAGCTTGCAGGACCTTTCTGCCAAACGCCTGATCATTAGCAGATGTGAGGTCCAGCCTGTAATGTTTCACGAATGTGTGAAAACTTGACCAAGTTGCCGCCTTGCAGATTTGTTCAGGGGTGGCACCAGCTCTCTCTGCCCAAGTGGCCGCTAATGCTCTTGTTGAGTGTGCAGAAATTCCTGCAGGAGGAGACACACCTGCATGCGAATAAGCCTCTGAAATGGCTAGCTTCAGCCACCTTGCTAAAGAGATTTTAGAAGCCTGGCAACCCTTCCTGTTGCCTGAAAATAACACAAACAGAGAATCTGAACGTCTAAAGAGCTTTGTCCTTTCCAAGTAACATAACAAAACTCTTCTAACATCCAACATGTGAAAAACAAGTCTCCTTCTCCCCTACTGGGTTGGGGCAGAAGGTCGGAAGTACAATGTCCTGAACACGATTTTGTACTGAAGCTACCTTTGGTAAGAATTTCTGATCTGTTCCAAGTATAACCCTATCTGGGAAGATAGATAAATAGGGTTCCTTAACTGATAAAGCATTAAGCTCACTGATCCTGCGTGCAGAGACCATGGCAATCAGAAACACAGACTTAAAAGTGAGATATCTGAGTGGCGCTTCTTCCAAAGGTTCAAAGGGACTCTTTGTTAGAGCCTGGAGGACTATCGACAGATCCCATTTGGGAAACAACTTAAGTGGTGCTGGTCTAGATCTCGTAAGGGATCTGAAAAATCTGGTTACCAATGGATCTGAGGCCACAGATCTTTCTAGGAACACTGCTAGCGCAGCCACCTGTACCTTCAAGGTACTAACTGCTAGTCCCTTGTCAGCACCAACCTGTAAAAATTCCAGAATGGTAACAAGACTCCCTGGGTCCTGGTCAGATGAATTACACCACGTATTGTAAACCTTCCAGACCTTGGAATAGATATTTCTAGTCACCCTTTTCCTACTGGATAATAGCGTTGAGATTAACCGGTTGGAAAAACCTTTGCTCCTTAAGAGCTGCTCTTCAGATACCAAGCAGTGAGCGCCAAAGTGGCTACCTCTGGGTGATTTACTGGTCCCTGAAATAGTAAATCGTGCCTGAGGGGCAGATGCCAATATGGTCTGACCGCCATTTTCAGAACGGTTGAAAACCAAGCCCTTCTTGGCCAAAAGGGCGTGATTAGGACAACCGGTACCGTTTCCCTTTGAATTTTTCTTAATACTAAGGGAATTAACTGGAATGGGGGGAAAGCGTAGCAGAGATGGAATCTCCATGGATACGCCAAGGCATCTGTTCCTAGTGACCCGTCGTGATTGCTTAGGGAAAAAAATTGCGGAACCAAGGCATTCTCCTTTGAGGCGAACAGGTCCACCTCTGGCAGCCCCCACTTCTCGACAATCATGGCGAAAACCTCTGGGTTCAGCGACCATTCTGCTTCCCGAATGGGGTTTCTGCTCAGGAAATCCGCCACTCCATTCAGTTCCCTTTAGATGGACTGCTGATAAAGACAGCAAGTGTCCTTCTGCCCAACGGAGAATGCTCATGGCTAGTACTTGCAGCGATTTGCTCCTTATACCTCCCTGCCTGTTTATGTAAGCCACGGCCGTGGCATTGTCTGTTAGTATTTGAACATGTTGGGCCTGAAGCCCCTGAGCAAATGACTTCAGAGCCAAGTCGATCGCCTTGAGCTCTCTCCAGTTTGAGGACTTGGTCGCCTCTTTCCTGGACCAGTTTCCCTGAGTGAAACCTTTTCTAGGTGGGCTCCCTAACCCCAGGAACTGGCATCGGTTGTCAGCCTTTTTTCGATTGGAAGGCCCAGACTAACCCCTCCGATAGGATATCCTGCCTTTTCCACCACCATAGTGACCTCTTCACTTGGGTTGGAACTCTTACCTCTGAGTCTAGGGATTCTAAATTGTGATCCCAAGATCTCAGAAGAAAAGCCTGCAGATGTCTGAAGTGTAGTCTTGCCCACTGAACAGCTGGCATTGACGAAGTCAGAACCCCCAGGGCTGGCATGACCAATCTTACCGTCAGCTGCTGATTGGTCTGCAAAAAAGACACTGTATCCTGGATTTTTCCTTTCTTCTCTGAAGAAAAATTTTTTGGCTTACCGAATTTATTATATACCCTAGAAACCGAATCTCCTGAGATGGTTCCAGGGAAGATTTTTGGAGATTTAGGATCCAACCTAGAGACTCCAAATGGCTGCATGCTCTGCTTAAATTGCTCCTCAACTCCTCTCTTGAGGGGGCGAAAAATAGCAGATCGTCTAAGTAAGGAATTACTGCGATTCCCTGAAGACGCAGCGGAGCTAGGGCCTCTGCCATTACTTTGGTAAAAATTCGGGGTGCGGATGATAGCCCGAAGGGTAGGGCTCTGAATTGCAGATGCTGAATTCTGCCTTCCAACCTTACCGCCAACCTGAGAAACCTCTGGGACTGGGATGAGATTGGAATATGCAGGTATGCATCTTTTAGATCCACTGACGCCATGAAACAACCTGGAGTCAGAATATTTCTGGCGGTGAAAATTGAGTCCATCTTGAACCTTCTGTATTTGATGGCTCTGTTTAGTGGCTTTAAATTTAGAATTAAACGAAATCTTCCTGTTGGTTTTTTTTACCAGGAAGACATGTGAATAGAAGCCCTCGTGCCATTCCTCTGGTGGCACTGGGATTACTACACCCTGTTGCATTAGTTCCTCCAGAGAGTATTTCATGGCCAGGGCCCTTATTGGATCTCGAGGAGCATTTGTTACCAGAAACCTTCTTGGGGGGCTTCTGGAGAACTCGAGAGTATAACCCTGCGAGAGAGTGGTCAGAATAAACTGATTTGTAGTTATCACTGACCACTGCGGAAGAAACTCTCGTAATCTTCCGCCGACCCGCAGAGATGAGTCATTGTGAGTTTTCGGCCTGTGAAGGTGGACGGAAGAGAATTCCACCTTTGCCCTTCGCCTTTTGCGCAGACCAATTTTTCCTCCTGCCCTGAAACTTACTTTCCTGGTGTTGCTGTTGAGTTTTTTGAGGTCGAAAAAGACGTTTTGGGGTCTGCTTTTTCTTTTTGACCGGAAAGGACTTCTTATCGGCAGTTCTGTCTAGGATATTATCTAGATCTGGGCCAAAAAGAAGGTCACCTGAAAAGGGGATACCACAAAGTTTACTCTTTGAAGCTGTATCACCTGGCCAGGTTTTTAGCCATAAAGCTCTTCTCGCAGCATTTGCTAAAGCTGCAGACCTAGCTGACATTTTGATAGCTTCAGCCGAAGCATCAGCAATATAAGCAACCGCAGAAATCAGGGTAGGAAAGGAATCTAAGATCTCCTGCTTGGGGGAATCTGCCACTATATGAGATCTAAGTTGGTTCACCCAGTATTCCAGATTCCTGGCTACACAGGTTGTGGCCATTGCTGGTTTTAAATTGCTCATGATTGATTGCCATGATCTTTTGAGCAAAAGATCCATGCGTTTGTCCATTGGATCCCTTAGAACACCCATGTCTTCAAAAGACAGGTCTGTGGATCTTGAGACCTGTGAAAAGGCTGCATCCAACCTGGGCACCTTATTCCACACCGCAGAAGGGTCCTCCTCAAAAGGGAAGCGCCTTTTGTGGGCTCTGGAAAAAAAGGGCTTTTTCTCTGGATCTTGCCATTCTTTAGTAATGGCGTCAGAAATGACCGAATGAACTGGAAATGTTCGCCCCTTAGGCTCATTTAACCCTGCATACATGCGGTCATGAAGAGATAACTCCTTCTTTTCCTCACTTAAGCCAAGTGTAACATGAATAGCCTTAAGGAGTCCGTCTACCTCCTCTAGGGAAAGCTTAAATTTGGAAGGAGCCACCTCCGCTTCCTCACCCTCCTCCTCCGAATCTTTAACGGAAGGAGTAGGGGACTGCTCTTCCCTGATAGAGGGGCCTTCAGGTAAAACTTCTACCATGGGGAAAGAAATAGAACCCTGGGAAGCCTCAGAAGTGGATGGCTGACTAGCAGCTGGATTAACTAAAGAGTCACGAAAAGTCTGAATCGTGGCGTATAGTTCCTTCTTTACAGAGGCAACCAGATCATCACAAACCGAAGCTGATTCCTCCTTAACTAAAGAAGTGATGCATGTACTGCATAAGACTTTTTTCCAATTTTCTCCCATTTTGGCCCTGCAAGAAGGACATCTCTTTTTTGGGTCAGAGCTTTTAGCCTGTGAGAGAAAAAACAAAAAAGGGAAAAAAACCAGGGGACCTTTTAGTGAGACCCGGTCTCAGCTACACAAGAATCACCCACAGGTGCACTAAGAAGAAACCAGTCAGCCTCCAGTGCCCAGACAGGCCCCTTGCCACTAGGGGGGTAAGAAAAAAGAAAATAGACCAAACCCAGGAAAAGGAAGAAAGGCAGACTTAAACTGCTGCTCCTACCTGAGCTTTACTGGCGCCTGTGCCTGTCCCCACCGCTGCAGACGCTGAGAGCATCTGAGAGACCTTGACTCCCCTTCAAAAAGATGTTCCCTCCGGGCCGGAGGAAACACAAAAACTGAGGTATGGTAGGGAGGCGCCTCCCTTTACAGTTGAGGAAGAAGGTGTTTCCTGTTTCCGGTGGGTGGAGTCGCTATCTCTCAGGTGCTGTCCTGAAAGACGCCTTGGGAAAAAAAAAAATTTTCTCGTCTTTCTTTATTTTCAAAAACAAATGAGAGCTGCAAAATACTCACCATGCCTCTCAGCAAATAGCTTGGGGTGTCTACTTTCCAAAATGGGGTCATTTGGGGGGGGGGGGGCTTGTGCCACCTGGGCATTCCATGGCCTCCGAAACTGTGATAGGCAGTGAAGAGTGAAATCAAAAATTTACACCCTTAGAAATCCTGAAGGCGGTGATTGGTTTTCGGGGCCCCGTACGCGGCTAGGCTCCCAAAAAGTCCCACACGTGTGGTATCCCCATACTCAGGAGAAGCAGCTAAATGTATTTTGGGGTGCAATTCCACATATGCCCATGGCCTGTGTGAGCAATATATCATTTAGTGACAACTTTTTGTATTTTTTTTTTTTTTTGTCATTATTCAATCACTTGGGACAAAAAAAATGAATATTCAATGGGCTCAACATGCCTCTCAGCAATTTCCTTGGGGTGTCTACTTTCCAAAATGGGGTCATTTGTGGGGGTTTTGTACTGCCCTGCCATTTTAGCACCTCAAGAAACGACATAGGCAGTCATAAATTAAAGGCTGTGTAAATTCCAGAAAATGTACCCTAGTTTGTAGGCGCTATAACTTTTGCGCAAAACAACAAATATACACTTGACATTTTTTTTTTACCAAAGACATGTGGCCGAATACATTTTGGCCTAAATGTATGACTAAAATTGAGTTTATTGGATTTTTTTTTTTTAGAACAAAGTAGAAAATATCATTTTTTTTTCAAAATTTTTGGTCTTTTTCCGTGTATAGCGCAAAAAATAAACGGCAGAGGTGATCAAATACCATCAAAAGAAAGCTCTATTTGTGGGAAGAAAAGGACGCAAATTTTGTTTGGGTACAGCATTGCATGACCGCGCAATTAGCAGTTAAAGCGACGCAGTGCCGAATTGTAAAAAGTGCTCTGGTCAGGAAGGGGGTAAAACCTTCCGGGGCTGAAGTGGTTAACAATAAGGTCGTGAAAATTAAAGTGATATTAACCACTTCAGCCCCGGAAGGATTTACCCCCTTCCTGACCAGAGCACTTTTTACAATTTGGCACTGCGTCGCTTTAACTGCTAATTGCGTGGTTGTGTCTTTAATAGAAAAAGCCTGAATGTCACCTACTCTCCTAGCTGAGGTGATTGAAAAGGCTAATTTAAAGGTCAGGATCCTAAGGGGGATCTGATCTATCGGTTCAAATGGGGCCTTTGTTAACCCCTCCAGTACTAGTGTAAGGTCCCAAGGAGGACACCTGGACATTTGAACAGGGCACAACCTCTCCCTGACCAAGAGAAATCTCTTGATCAGGGGGTGTAATGCCAAACGTTTCTCAAGGAAACAGGACAGGGCTGAAACCTGCGCCTTAAGGGTCTTGGTTGCCAAACCTAGATCTGCTCCATCCTGGAGAAATTCTAAGATAGCAGGGATCTCTCTTTGAGAAGTCCCTCTCTCCTGGCACCAGCGAGACAAAATCGCCCAGGTCTTGGCATAAATACGCCTTGTGACTGGCTTCCTACTAAGGAGCAGTGTATCCCCTACTCTGTCCGACAGCCCCTTCTGCTGCAGGTTGTGCCTTTCAAGAGCCAGGCCGTCAGCTTGAAGAAGCTGGGGTCTGGGTGGCAGACGTGACCCTGAAGAAGGTCGCCCCGGACAGGGAGGTGAAGTGGTGGGGCTACCAACCCTGCAGGATTGGAAACCAGGCAAACCATCTTGGGCCACCAAGGGGCTATTAGAATCAATTTGCTTTCCGAGAGGAACAGTTTTTGAAGAACCCTCGGAATTAGTCCCAGAGGGGGAAAGGCATAGGCCAGTCGGAAGTCCCAGACCTGTGCCAACGCGTCTATCCCCTCTGAGCCTCTCTCTCGAGCAAGGGAAAAGAATATCTTTACCCTTCTGCTCTTCCTGCGGGCAAAGAGATCTATCTCTGGAATGCCGAATTGCCGACTTACCAGGGAAAAGACCTCTGGATTCAGTTCCCATTCCCCCTGCAGAATCGGCTGCCGACTGAGTTGGTCTGCCTCTACATTTAATGTCCCCTTTATGTGGACTGCGGAGATGGAAAGAACCCGACTTTCCGCCTAGGACAGGATCTCTGCAGATAGGGATAGGAGTGCTGTAGATCTGGTACCCCCCTGATGATTCAGGAACACCACTGCCGTGGCATTGTCTGACAAGACCTGCAGCTCCTGGCCCCTGATCCTTCCCTCGAAAGCCTTTAGTGCTTCTCCTATGGCCAACAGCTCTCGAAAGTTGGAGGAGGCCCTTCTCTGTTCTGAATTCCAGGACCCCTGAGCTATTAGTTCCTCTAGGTGGGCTCCCCACCCCCAGGAACTTGCGTCTGTAGTTAACCTGAGAGGCTGAAGTTGGCTCCAAAGGAGGCCCCCTTGAAGACTCTGAGGAAGGAGTCACCAGTGAAGGGAGTCCTTTACTTCGACCGGAATGGCTATCTCTATGTCCAGAGAGTCTCTTCTGTCCCAAGAGGATAGAAGGAAGTGCTGGAGGGGCCTGGAGTGTAGCTGTGCCCAAGGAACTGCTGGGATAGCTGACGTCATTAGACCCAGAACTCTCATGATAACTCTGTAGGAGATGGTGCTTGCCTGTAACAGCGACCTGACTGCTGATATGAGGCCCTCTACCTTGCCCTGAGGTAGAATTAACTTTTGTTCTGAGGAGTCCACCAGGAACCCTAGATACAACTTTGTCTGAGCAGGAGTCAGTGAGGACTTTTCCCTGCTGACAATCCATCCCAGGTCTTCTAAGGTCTGCATTACTCTGGATAGATCCAGAAGTAGTTGATCCCGACTTAGAGACTGTAAATCAAAATGTCATCCAGGTAGGGAATCAATGCCATTCCCTGGAGGTGCAAAAAAGCCACCACCTCGGCCATGACCTTTGTGAAGACTCTCGGACTGGATGCCAGTCCAAAGGGGAGGGCTGTGAACTGCCAGTGTTGCACTCCCTCTGGAGAGGCGATCGCAAATCTCAGGAAGCTTTGATGGCCCTGAAAAATGGGGACATAAAAGGTAGGAGTCTTTTAAATCCAAGGTCACCATAAACACTTCTTTGAGGAGATGTCTCCTGAGGGAATAGACACTCTCCATGCGGAACTTCTTGCAACGAAGAAAAACATTGAGGTTCCTTAGATTTATAAGAAGACGATACCTTCCTGAGGGTTTTGGCATCACGAAAATGTGGGAATAAAACCCGACCCTGCTGGTCCACTGGAACAGGTATTATAACCTCCTGACTGGCCAGCTCTTATATTCTGAAGGTTTCCTAACACCTTGCAGGGATCCCTGGGAAGGTAGGTCAAGAGAAACTTGGGGGGTGGAGGGGAGAGAAACTCCAATCTGTAACCCTCTCTTATGATCCGAAGTACATAGGGGCTTTGGGTGATCCTTTCCCACTGAGAGGCAAAGTGGGAAAGTCTGCCCCCTACCGGAAAGTCATTTGGGGGTCTTGTCAATTGACTTCTGGCTGGAAAAGAGAACGCCAGTTTTTTGTTTGTCTTTTCCTGCGCCCCAACGTCTATTAGGGGAGACCTTTTTCTTGGAGAAGCGATTCCTTGCCTGGGGGCCACGAAAAAAACGCTTCCTCTCTCTCCTCGGTTTGGTAGGAAATTTTTTCCCCTTCTCGGTAGATCTGGCTAGAGCCTGATCTAGGCCAGCACCAAAAAGCAGCGTCCCTTCAAAAGGGAGACCACATAGATGGATCATCTTGGATGAGCTATCCCCATCCCAGGTTTTAACCCAGAGGGCTCGCCTGGCTGAGTTTAGTAAGGCACCTGTCTTAGCGGTTGTACGCACTGTCTCAACTGCAGCATCTGCTAAATATGCGACAGCATTCCCTATGACCTCCAGAGAATCCAGGACCTCCTTGGATTTGGAGGTTCGGGATACGTGGTCCATTAATTTACAGACTCATGTGTCAGCATTCCTTGCGATGCAAGCTGAGGCCAATGCAGGGCTCATAGCCGCAGCGTTAGCTTCCCAGGCTCTGCGTAAAATGGTTTCAGCCCTGCGATCCATTTGATCCTTTAAGTTACCGGTATCTTCAAAGGAAAGATCCGACTGCTTAGAGACCTGTGCTAAGGAGGCGTCTAGTCTAGGAGTTTTGAAAAACTTTTCCTCATTCTCCTCCGAGAAGGGGCATCTACGCTTCCAGGTTTTATATTTCAGAAGCCTTCTTTCTGGTTCTTTCCATTCCCTTAAGATGACTTCCTTAAGGGCGGAATGTACCGGAAGGACCCTGGCCTGAGGTTTAATCAAGCCTCTATACAACCTATCCTGAGCGGACACCTGTGCAGCAGGCTCCTGAATCTCTTCTGAGGCATAAATAGCTTTCAGAAGATCTTCCATGTCGTCGGCAGAAAATATATGTCTGCTAGACCTGGATTCCTCCCTCCCATCCTCCTCTTGGCTGTCCACCACCCCTTCATCAGAAAACTCCCGATTAGGAACTTCTAAATCACACTCTTCCTCTGAATCGTGGGGGAGTGGATACTTCAGTACCTCCGCCCGATACCTCCTAGAGGAGGCAGAGCTCTCCTGGGAAGAGGCATCCTTACTAGTGAGCCTCTGAATCCCTAGGCTTAAGGGTGGCCTGAAAAGACTTTAAGGTGGACAGCATCTCAGTTTGCACAGTAAGGAATTCCTTCATTATCTGAGATGTCTCCTTCCCTGTCAACTTCTGTATGCATTTAAAACAGAAGGGCTTTGGATGTTCTGGGGGTAGCCTGTCATTACAGATCCACATCGTTTAGAGCGGTTGGAGGATTTCACAGGACGGCTGGCAACCTCACGGGCAATAGCGTCGTCCCCTTAAAAAAAAAAAAAAAAAAAAAAAAAAAAAAAACCAGGCATACACTGAGAGACGGAGGAGAATTGTTGGGGTACTCTCCCCCTCTAAACCTCCGAAGGCCGGTCAGACTCACCCCCTGTGGTCTCTTCCATGGCCGCAGACCCTGCAGGTCTCTCCTTCTCATGTTCCATGCTACTTCCAATCTCTCCCTGGAGGTGCTGCATACAGGAACGCAGAGGAGACATGGGCGCCTGTTCCCTGTGGCTTTTTATATCCTCTGTATGCTGGCTGCAACTCGCCACCACCATCTTGCCAAAGACAGGAAGTAATACTGGACCTGAGGTCACTTCCTGCTGCAGCCCTTCCCACTCCCTCCTCTTAGGAGGAGGAAGTGATGTAATTTCCTGATCTTCAGGAAAATGGTGCTGAGCTACACTCAGCAAGGTCCCTGGAAGAAAAGCTCTCCATGTAGAGCTTCTTGCCGCGCGACCTCCCGTGAACGGTCGTTCCAGTTGGTGGACAGGCGGACGGCCAAGCGGATGAACGGCAGCCCTGGCCAGACCCCAGAACGGGTCCCAGACTCACCTCCTGTGGTCTTGTAGCCAGTAGAAGGAAAACCACCAACTCCTGCAACTGCGCGGCCACCGCACAGGTAAGGAAGGGCAACAGGAAATTTGACCCCTGAAGTTCTGGGTACACCACTGCACCCAGGGTTCTTCAGCACTCAGGGGGGGGGCTCTTCCATGGAAAGAAGCACGGTTCTGCTGCCTCTCCCCCCCCCCCCCCCCCGAGACACGGATTGGGAAACCCCCCAGGAAGGATGAGAACCATCCGGCCGGACCCAGAGGCTTCCCAGGCATACATGCCATGGAAATTACACCCCAAAATACATTCTGTTGTTTCTCCTGAGTACGGGAATACCATGTGTGAGACTTTTTGGGAGCCTAGCCGCGTACAGGACCACGAAAACCAAGCACCGCCTTCAGGCTTTCTAAGGGCGTAAATTTTTTATTTCACTCTTCACTGCCTATCACAGTTTCGGAGGCCATGGAATGCCCAGGTGGCACAAACCCCCCCCCCCCCCCCAAAATGACCCTATTTTGGAAAGTAGACACCCCAAGCTATTTCCTGAGGGGTATAGTGAGTATTTTGCAGACCTCACTTTTTGTCACAAAGTTTTGAAAATTGAAAAAAAAATAAATAAATAAATTCTCTTGTCTTTCTTCATTTTCAAAAACAAATGAGAGCTGCAAAATACTCACCATGCCTCTCAGCAAATAGCTTGGGGTGTCTACTTTCCAAACTGGGGTCATTTGGGGGGGGGGGGGGTTTGCTATCTTGGCATTTTATGGCCTTCAAAACTGATAGGTAGTGAGGAGTGAAATCAAAAATGTACGCCCCTAGAAATCCTGAAGGCGGTGATTGATTTTCTGGTATCCCCATATACTCAGGAGAAGAAGCTAAATGTATTTTGGGGTGCAATTCCACATATGCCCATGGCCTGTGTGAGCATTTAGTGACAACTTTTTGTACATTTTTTTTGTCATTATTCAATCAATTGGGACAAAAAAATTAATATTCAATGGGCTCAACATGCCTCTCAGCAATTTTCGTTGGGTTGTCTACTTTCCAAAATGGGGTCATTTGGGGGGGGGGGGGGGTTGTACTGCCCTGCCATTTTAGCACCTCAAGAAATGACATAGGCAGTCATAAACTAAAAGCTGGCCGAATACATTTTGGTCTAATTGTATGACTAAAATTGAGTTTATTGGATTTTTTATAACAAAAAGTAGAAAAAAAAAATTTCAAAATTTTCGGTCATTTTCCGTTTATACCGCAAAAAATAGAAACCGCAGAGGTGATCAAATACCATCAAAAGAAAGCTCTATTTCTGGGAAGAAAAGGACGCAATTAGCAGTTAAAGCGACGCAGTGCCAAATTGTAAAAAGTGCTCTGGTCAAGAAGGGGGTAAATCCTTCCGGGGCTGAAGTGGTTAAAGAGGTTGTAAACCTGCAAGACAAAAAAGGCATAATAAGCTAGTATGCATCACATACTAGCTCATTATAAAATGCTTACCTTAGAACCAAGCCTTCCAGCAGCGCCCTCATACCGCTAAGACAGCTGACATTTTCCCTGGAGTTTCTTCTGGGTTTGCAGGCTCTGGCTGTGATTGGCCAGAGCTGCAATGACTCCACTTGTGCGCATGCGTGCGGGAGCCACCCTTCTTGGCACAAGGCTGGGAAGGAATAGCATCCGTTCCTTCAGGGCGCATGCGCCAGTGATGTCACTGGCTGTAATGTAAATATCTCCTAAACAGTGCATGTTTAGGAGATATTTACACTACCTATAGGTAAGCCTTATCTATAGGCAAATGTCTGCAGGGGAAGTTTACTTCCTCTTTAATGTATAGAATGCATTAAGATAAAAAAAAACTTCTGACTTTACAACCCCTTTAAGCAGAACGTAGATGAATCACTTTGTTCAACCACTGGGATGAATAGAAAAAAAAAAAAAAAGTGACTATTCCCCCATCCACACACTATGTGGATGGAGGGATCATTCCCACTGAGGTATTGTATTCTGACGGGGAGCCTTTCCTGCTGTCAGAATACACTGATCAGCACTGCCAGCAGTGAAAAGAGGCAGAACGGGGAACTGACCCTGGGAACTGTAAACAAGGAGATTCCCAGTTGTGTCAGACAAGACAGATCTACTGTTCCCAGTGATCGGGAACAGCGATCTCCATCATGTCCCTCCCAGCTCATCCCACCCAGAGGGAACACACCCAACCCCTTCCCTTCCCTGCCAGTGTCATTTTTACATTGATCAGTGCATTTTTATAGCACTGATCAATATAAATGTCACTGGTCAACAAAAAGTGTAATTTGGGGTCAGATTTGTCCGCCGCAAATGTCGCAGTCCCGCTAAATATATAGATCCCATAGTTTGTAGACGCGATAAGTTTTGCGCAAACCAATCAATATACACCTATTGCGATTTTTTTTTTTTTACCAAAAATATGAATATCGGCCTAAACTAATGAATACATTTTTTTTTTAGGGGGGGGGGGGTATTATAGCAAAAATAAATATTTAAAAAAAATAAATAAAAAAGAAATTCTTAAAAATTGTCGCACTATGTTTCTAGCACAAAAAATACAAACTACAGAGCAAAGGTCATCAAATACCACAAAAAGAAAGCACTATTTGTGGGGGAAAAAAAAAAAAAAAAAAAGCCTGTCAATTTTGTTTGGGTGCAGCGAACGACCGCTCAATTGTCCGTTAAAGTGATGCAGTGCCGTATCGCAAAAAATGGCCTGGTCATTAAAGTGGTGTTCCGCCCAAAAAATAAAAGCCAGCAGCTACACATACTGCAGCTGCTGGCTTTTAATAGGACACTTACCTGTCCTGGAGTCCCGTGATGTCGGCACTGCAGCTGTTTCCATCAGCTGTCAGGTGCTGCCGCCGCCATTCACCCGCATGCGCGAGGCCACGCTTCTCTCCTACTGGTCCGGCGACAGGGTGAGGAGGAGGGAGCCCCGCGATGATGTCATGGGCCGCCCGGACTTCTGGAAGTGGGAACAGGTATCCCGACATCCCCGACCCGAAAGGTGCCAATTGGGGCACCGGAGGGGGCGGAGGAGACAAAATTAGTGGAAGTTACACTTTTGGGTGGAACTCTGCTTTAACCACTTGCCGCCCGCCATATAGCAGAATGACGGCGGCAAAGTGGTTTTAATATCCTGACTGGGCGTCATATGACGTCCGCAGGATATTGAGCTGCTGCGGGTCCCCGGGGGCGCACATCCCGGCAGTCGTTGTTGCGGGGTGTCAGTCTGACACCCCTCAACACAGATCTAGGTAAAGAGTCTGACGGAGACTGTTTACCACGTGATCAGCCATGTCCAAACACGGCTGATCACGGTGTAACTAGGAAGAGCCGGTGATCAGCTTCTCCTCACTCGCGTCTGACAGACGCGAGTAGAGGAGAGCCGATCGGCTGCTCTCCTGACAGGGGGGTCTGTGCTGATTGTTTATCAGCACAGTCCCCCCTCGGATCCCACCCAGGACCACCAGGGAAGCCGCCCAGGACCACCACCAGGTATGCCCCCTAGACCCCCAGGGAAATACAAATCTGTGCCCAGGCAGCTGCCAGTGCCCACTCACAATGCCTACCACTGCCAGTGCCACCAGGGATGCCTATCAGTGCCACCCATAAGAACCCATCTTTGTAGCCTTTCAGTGCCGCCTACCAGTGCCCACTCATTGGTGCCACCTTATCAGTGCCCATCAGTGAAAGAGAAAACTTACTTATTTACAAAACATTTTTAACAGAAACAAAAGCAAAACTTATTTTTTTTCAAAATGTTCGGTTTTTTCATTTGTTTAGCAAAGAATAAAAACTGCAGAGGTGATCAAATACCACCAAAAGAAAGCTCTATTTGTGGGAACAAAATGATAAAAATTTAGTTTGGGTACAGTGTTGGATGACCGCGCAATTGTCATTCAAACTGCGACAGCTCTGAAAGCTGAAAATTGGTCTGGGCAGGAAGGTGTATAAGTGCCCTGTATTGAAGTGGTTAAGGAGGCAAGTCCTTCCGGGGCTGAAGTGGTTAATACAGTATTCTATTACACAATGCGATTTCTAAAAATCATTGGTAGATCTAAAAAAATTTCAGGGGTTCCTCCAGATCTCAAACTTTACCAAGGGTTCGTTACAGGGTAAAAAAAAAAAAAAAAAATACAGATAAAAGGGGGGACCCTGGTATTAGTGTATGGACAGTATAACGGTAGTGTAAAACGACCTCAAACTGCTCAGCTTGTCGTCATCCTCCATATTGGAGGATGGTGCAATCCTATGACGTTTACTGTAACCTTGCCGGCTACAAAGCACGTGACCCATTCATACACTGATCACTCAACTTTTCTTACCTTACCCTAGATAGCATATAAGTATAAATCCGTGCCTCATTTATTTGGCATACATTTCACCTAAACATGACAGCTATGCGCACAAGGAATTAAACTAGAATGCTGGGGACACTGAATGAAGCAAAATTCAAGGTTGTCGAAACCATCCTTCCAATGTCACACAGGCCTCGCTGCAGAGATAGTGAAAGGCAGTGTAATAACGTATCGCATTCACATACACTGTACGCTAAATCAAAGAAAAATACTTTACCGTGTAGGCTCCGCTTCGTGGTAAGCATGCCACCAGGCGGCAAACAGTTCTACTCGCATTCAGCATGGCGGCTTAGAAGGATAACGAATGGCTGAAGAATGTGACCCACAGAACATACAGCAATACAGATGAAAACTCACGCTGCGCCACTTCTAGAAGTATCTAGACCACGTGGGCGTGACTACAAAGTTCATGGCTGGGAGGGATAGCTCTCATTCTCCGCCCTGTGAATCCTTAGTGCTGCCTGTTTTTTTAACATGTCACATGTAACAAAGATATCCAGCAGACCCAAGTTTCTTGGGGGGTTGGGTGATTTATTAAGTATCTTTATAGTTAGAAAAGTGGTTATAAAAGTAACTATTACCCCCGCGGCTTTAGTTATAATCATAATGACTTTTACAGGCATTCGTAGGACAAGGGTTTTTCGGTCTTTCCTGTGCCCTCGGCTTCAAGGTCACCAGGGACAGGAAGTGTAAAGAATCCAGCGTGTTTGCGGGTTGCTTCTCGTTGCTAGTATTGCTCCTTCCCGTTAGATGAAAAGCGATTGCTGCTTTGAGAGGGAGGTGTTTTTCTTCTTTAATGGGTGCGCACCGTTTGCTGCTAGAATCAGGTCTAATACTGGAAAAGAACATAAAGCATATTTTCAGCCCAGCATCACATAAAAAAAACTAAAAATAAACTTGTAGCTATGGTCAAAATGTAAAACCATATATTCATTTCTCTTCCACCTTGCATTTTAATTATTTCTAGCCTACTTCTGTTACTGCGGATTATCCTGAAGTAAACTTGCTTTCCTGGCACCAAATAGATTGACACCAAGAAAGGAAAATTACAGTAAGTATTTAATATAATTTTCTGGCAGCAGGAAAACAGTATGCTGCCATGGATTGGCGCCAGGAAAGGAAAATTACAATAAGTATTTTATACATTTTTATTTTGGGTGGAACTCTGCTTTAACCACTTGGCGCCCGCCATATAGCAGAATGATGGCGGCAAAGTGGTTTTAATATCCTGACTGGGCGTCATATGACGTCCGCAGGATATTGAGCTGCTGCGGGTCCCCGGGGGCGCACATCGCGGCGATCGTTGTTGCGGGGTGTCAGTCTGACACCCCTCAACACCGATCTAGGTAAAGAGTCTGACGGAGACTCTTTACTACGTGATCAGCCATGTCTGATCACGGTGTATATAGGAAGAGTCGGTGATCGGCTTTTCCTCACTCGCGTCTGACAGACGCGAGTAGAGGAGAGCCGATCGGCTGCTCTCCTGACAGGGGGGGTCTGTGCTGATTGTTTATCAGCACAGTCCCCCCTCGGATCCCACCCAGGACCACCAGGGAAGCCGCACAGGACCACCAGGGAAGCCGCCCAGGACCACCAGGGAAGCCATCCACACTGGACCACCAGATATGCCCCCTAGACCCCCAGGGAAATACAAATCTGTGCCCAGGCAGCTGCCAGTGCCCACTCACAATACCTGCCAGTGCCACCAGGGGCACTGCTAAAAAGTCTTCTATCATGCAAAATGAACCCGATGAAAGACATCGGAAAAGAGTTACTTAAGGCTACACACAAGTCAATCATATTAGAGTAAAAAATGTATTGTGTTATATAAGACAGATTTGGCGTAATCAAAGGCCAATATCAAGAAAAACAGTTTCACAAAAATTAGCCAACAAGTCACAGTAATAAATATCTCATCAAATATACACACAGACACAATACATTACATAAAACAATTAAAAAAGTCCGGATGTTGTTAAGTAACACATTGGTAGGTTGTCAGATGAAAAGTCATCATATTGTAGTTATAAGAAAAAAGCAACAATGGCTATATCGATCAATGACAACCTGACCAGTGTGTGGCTCCACGGAGGGATAAATAGGAGGAGAGATGGTACAGATGATGAAAACTAGCGTGGATAAGAGGTGCTATGATCCATTTCACTTTTCACATTATCAGGGAAATAATCACCATGGCGTCACCCTGGAGGTTAGAAAAGATATCTGTACATATCCTTTCCGAAAGGGAGTCCAATAAGGTAGCAACATTTTTTGCATGTGAAAAGTCCAGGTAGCAATAGCAGGTTACGAGGATATGGGTCCTTACGTGGATAGCTGTATATTCCTCAAATTGTATAGATCTTAATCAGTATAAGATATTTGACTCAGGTGCCATCAGGGGAATGCAGCAAGAGTGGTATCAACAAAGTCACTATTTATCTGGGGATAGAGGACTAGGTATACACCGTTATTCAGTTTAAAATGTCCTAGTATGGGCTTATTAGAATCACCTTATAGTGAAGGTATTAAGCCTTCCGGTGCAAATAACATTTGTGTTACCTTCATCCTCCGTAGTCCTTACCGTGTGTGTTTATTGATATATCCTTTACTCACGTATCCCGGTGCCTGGCTATCTATATGCTGTCCAGTGCAGTCGGCTGATGCTGTGCACAGTTACAGTGGGGACGGAAAGTATTCAGACCCCCTTAAATTTTTCACTCTTTGTTATATTGCAGCCATTTGCTAAAATCATTTAAGTTCATTTTTTTCCTCATTAATGTACACACAGCACCCCATATTGACAGAAAAACACAGAATTGTTGACATTTTTGCAGATTTATTAAAAAAGAAAAACTGAAATATCGGATGGTCCTTAAGTATTCAGACCCTTTGCTCAGTATTTAGTAGAAGCACCCTTTTGATCTAATACAGCTATGAGTCTTTTTGATGCAACAAGTTTTTCACACCTGGATTTGGGTATCCTCTGCCATTCCTCCTTGCAGCTCCTCTCCAGTTCTGTCAGGTTGGATGGTAAACGTTGGTGGACAGCCATTTTTAGGTCTCTCCAGAGATGCTCAATTGGGTTTAAGTCAGGGCTCTGGCTGGGCCATTCAAGAACAGTCATGGAGTTGTTGTGAAGCCACTCCTTCGTTATTTTAGCTGTGTGCTTAGGGTCATTGTCTTGTTGGAAGGTAAACCTTCGGCCCAGTCTGAGGTCCTGAGCACTCTGGAGAAGGTTTTCGTCCAGGATATCCCTGTACTTGGCCGCATTCATCTGTCCCTGCAGCTGAAAAACACCCCCCACAGCATGATGCTTCCACCACCATGCTTCACTGTTGGGACTTAATTGGACAGGTGATGAGCAGTGCCTGGTTTTCTCCACACATACCGGTTAGAATTAAGGCCAAAAAGTTCTATATTGGTCTCATCAGACCAGAGAATCTTATTTCTCACCATCTTGGAGTCCTTCAGGTGGACCCATGCGGGCTTTCATGTGTCTTGCACTGAGGAGAGGCTTCCGTTGGGCCACTCTGCCATAAAGCCCCGACTGGTGGAGGGCTGCAGTGACAGTTGACTTTCTACAACTTTCTCCCATCTCCCGACAGCATCTCTGGAGCTCAGCCATAGTGATCTTTGGGTTCTTCTTTACCTCTCTCACCAAGGCTATTCTCCCCCGATAGCTCAGTTTGGCCGGACGGCCAGCTCTAGGAAGGGTTCTGGTGGTCCCAAACGTCTTCTATTTAAGGATTATGGAGGCCACTGTGCTCTTAGGAACCTTAAGTGCAGCAGAAATTTTTTTGTAACCTTGTGCCTTCTGTGCCTTGCCACAATTCTGTCTCTGAGCTCTTCAGGCAGTTCCTTTGACCTCATGATTCTCATTTGCTCTGACATGCACTGTGAGCTGTAAGGTCTTATATAGACAGGTGTGTGGCTTTCCTAATCAAGTCCAATCAGTATAATCAAACACAGCTAGACTCAAATGAAGGTGTAGAACCATCGCAAGGATGATCAGAAGAAATGGACAGCACCTGAGTTAAATATATGAGTGTCACAGCAAAGGTTCTGAATACTTAGGACCATGTGATATTTCAGTTTTTCTTTTTTAATAAATATGCAAAAATGTCAACAATTCTGTGTTTTTCTGTCAATATGGGGTTCTGTGTGTACATTAATGAGGAAAAAAATGAACTTAAATGATTTTAGAAAATGGCTGCAATATAACAAAGAGTGAAAAATTTAAGGGGGTCTGAATACTTTCTGTCCCCACTGTACGTATCACCCCACCACTGCTAGCGTCCTTGGCTCGTGGAGCTCCGTAGAAGCGGCGTCATGTGACGGAACGGTTGTGACGTCAACACGTTTCGCTATTGAGATAACGTAGCTTCATCTGGACGATGATTGGACAGCAATCCACAATCCCTTTTATTGAAATTTATTCGCAAGTGCGCCGCCCATCAGTACATTTTAAAGGGACAAGTGTAATGTTTACAAAGTGACGTTTGATGACATTCAGAAAGTAGACATTAGTCACCGAAAAGTTGAAGGTCTGCCTTAGATCATTATCTATTGGCTTCACTAATACAAACCATCGGCTTTTAGGGTAATTAACAGTAAAAGAAAAATAACAAAAAGGATATAAGGGGGGAGGGGGTTAAATAGAAAAAAGGAAAAGTGTTATGCCGCGTACACGCGATCCGATTTTCCGCCGGGAAATGTTGGATGTGAGCTTGTTGGCAGAAAGTCCGACCGTGTGTATGCTCCATCAGACATTTGTTGTCGGATTTTCCACCAACAAATGTTGGCTAGCATGTTCTCAAATTTTCCGCCAACAAATGTTTGTTGTCGGACTTTCCAATTGTGTGTACACAAGTCCGTCGGACAAAAGTCCAAAGTACAAACACGCATGTTCGGAAGCAAGGATGAGCCGGAAGCACTTGGTCTTGTAAAACTAGCGTTCGTAATGGAGATATCATATTCGTGATGCGGCAAATTATGAAATCTCTCAATGCAAGGCATTCTCTTCTTCTTTATAATAGGATAATAATGAAGCTGCTTTGCTGCTGATCAACGTATTTTTTTTTCTAGTGATCTCCAGAATAATTTTTTTTTTTTGGTGTTTTTTTCTAGTGATCTCCAGAATAATTTTTTTGTTTTTTTTGTTTTGTGTGTCAAGTTACCACAACACCATTATTACCTTGTATTTTTTAACCTCAAAGATACAAAGATGTTGGTGTCCTTTGTTAATTTGACATTGTATTTTTGAAATGTACCTGCCTGCTCACAAACAAACTGTCCTTTTTGAAGTAAAACACATAGCCAAGAATTTGTCAAACCAAAAATTTTAAATTGAATAGGGAGCACAAGGTCATATCAAAATAAAGAGGGAGGCAACGATGGAGGAACAGTTGGAATTGGTGAAGCCTTTGTACCCCAGGGCAGACATCAATTATTTGACTGTCAAAATTGGTAACCTGAGGAGTCCATTTAATAGGGAGCACAATACGGTCCAGGACTCCAAGAGATCGGGAGCAGCAGCAGATGACATATATGTCACGAGGCTGTGGTCTTTAAACAGCCTGCGCTTTTTGCCATACCACACCAAACCCAGGCCATAACTCTCAACACTTCCTTCCAGACTTCCTTCCATGCTGCTGTGGTGGGTGGGGTGGCTGTGTTGTTGGTGAAGGTGGTGGAGGAACATGGTCCAAATCACAGATGTGTGTTTGATGGGTGAGTTTGCCCCTTGTTCCCTTGTTTAGGGCCTGCAGAATTATCTCCTGCCATATAGTGGACTGGGCCTACTCCTTCTGTTTTAATTTATGTGCTGTGACGCATCCAAACACCTCCTGGCTATCAGGGACTGTGCTAATTGCCTCAGTAGCATGTTTTAGGAAAGCTGCCGTGGCCTCCTCCAGGTTCCTTGCCTTCCTGGCCCTTTTAGTTGGAGGGCAAAGGGGAGGAACCTGGGATTCGGTAAGGCTGCTTGCCTCGGTGTCAGACTTCCCACTTACCAGACCGGTGAGTCCGCTTAGGCAGAGGGTAGGCTCCCTTACGTATCCGACTTGCGGCCCCTGGTAGAGCAGACAGGAGGCACGAGAGTGTGGAGTGGTATGAGAGCCTAGTGCAGTAGTCCAGGTGCCGGAAGAAAGGTGATCCTCAAGCAGCAGGTAGTAATCAGGAGCACAGGCAACAGATGCTGAGCAGGAGCAAGGCAGGCAGGTCACAACACAGGCAAGGTTCGGCAACAGGCGGGCAGCAGAGGTACAAAAGGAGCAGGCAGAAGCGGAGTCAATCAGGCCAGGGTCAAGTACAGGCAGAAGTCAGGGGAATCCAATAGGCAAGTCGGGTCGTCAGGAGATCAGAACACAGGAACACGGAAAAGGCAACGGGAACTATGGCACAGGAGCCGTTGATCAGGCAGCAGCGAGCAGAGTGTGCAGCAGGCTTAAGTAGACTGATTGGCACCAAACGCCGTGCACGTGCGCGCACCAATGCGCACAGGCGCGCGCCCCCGGACACCGACGCGCACACCAGCACCCCCAGGTGCATGCAGACCAGCGCCCACAGGCGGACGCGCGCCAACGCTCACGCGAACGCCCGGGCACCACCGCGCACACCAGGGACAGCCGAACCATGCACACCAGTGCTCACAGAAGCGCGTCCAACCAGGTAACCTCTCTGACAGTGCCCCTTTCTCAAGGGCAGACTCCGGATGCCCAGTTGGGCTAACTTGGAGGCATGCGAGTCCTTGAATGCTTGCAAGAGTTCTCTGGCATGTAGGTTGCTTTCGGGCTCCCACGAGTTGTCTTCAGGACCATACCCTTTCCACTTAATGAGGTTTTGGGTTTGATTGCATCTCCTCCTGCAATCTAGAATTGCTTCCACTTCGAATTCCTCCTCGTTGTTAACTAGAATAGGCTTGGGTGGGCCGATACAACGGCCAACAAAGGAATTGGGAGTAACAGGTTTCAGGAGAGACACGTGAAAGACTGGATGCACCTTCAGAGAGTTAGGCAGGTCAAGTTCGTAAGCGACGTCGTTAATTTTTCTTTTCACCAAGAAAGTACCCAAAAACTTAGGGCCTAGTTTTTTAGAAGGACAGGCCAATTTCAGATTGGCGGTAGATAACCACACTTGGTTGCCAGGTTCCAAAACAAGTTCCCCGCGCCTCTTCCTATCGAACATCTTTTTATAGTATTCCTGAGCCTTGGCCATGGTGTCCTGTAGTAATTTATTGTTGACTGAAAAGAAATCCAAGGTTTCGGAGACTGCAGGAACGGTACATTCGGGTATTGATCCAGGCAGAAAGGACGGATGGAAGCCATAGTTGGCGTAAAATGGTGTCTGATTGGTAGCTGAATGTAGAGAATTGTTATATGAAAACCCCGCAACAGGGAGTAAGGAGGCCCAATCATCCTGAGAAAAAGCAGAAAAACAGCGGAGATATTGCTCCAGAGTTTGATTGGTCCTCTCAATTTGCCCATTCGACTGGGGATGATAAGCTGAGGAAAATGCCAATTCAATTTCCAGGGAGCCACAGAGGGCTTTCCAGAACCTAGAGGTAAACTGGACACCTCGGTCAGATACTATATTCGTTGGAACTCCATGCAATCTTATGATTTCTTTAATGAAGATACTAGCTGTCTCCATAGCCGAAGGAGTGCCCTTCATGGGAAGAAAATGGGCCATCTTAGACAGCCTATCTACCACAACAAAGATGAGGAAAAGCCTTCTGATGGAGGGAGTTCAACGATAAAGTCCATCGAGATCATACCCCACGGTCTCCCTGGGACCGGTAGGGGTTTTAATAGGCCCCAAGCTCTTGCCCGGCTGTTCTTGCTTCTGGAGCAAGTATTACATCAGTCAACATACTCCTTACAGTCCTTAATGAGGTGAGGCCACCAGAAGGTACGTTGTACCAGGTCAGTTGTTTTCCGTGCACCAAAATGTCCGGCCAACTTATGGTCATGGCAAAGTTCCAACACATGCATCCTTAGGTCCTCGGGGACCACGATCTTGCCTTCGTGCCAGAACAGGCCGTCCTTAGCACAAGCCTCAGCAGGTGGGGTCATCCCCATAAAGGCCCGTCTAATTCAAGAGACAAGACCCTCTTGAAGAAGCAGGAAGATCCCGGAAGGAAGAATGGTGTCTGGAAGTAGGGTTTTCTCCGAGTCATGAAACATATGGGAGAGCGCGTCAGGCTTGACATTTTTGGATCCTGGTCTGTAGGTGATGTGGAACTGGAATCGGGAGAAAAAGAGTGCCCATTTGGCCTGCCGAGGTCTTAGTCTCTTAGTTGTTCTCAGGTACTCTAAGTTCTTATGGTCCGTATAGACCAGAATGGGATGTGCAGCACCCTCCAGTAGATAACGCCATTCCTCCAAAGCCGCTTTAATGGCCAGAAGTTCCCGATCCCCCACATCATAATTCCTTTCTGATGACGAAAGTTTGCGTGAGAAAAACCCCACAGGGTACAGGAGGGCTTTGGCACCTTTCCGTTGAGAGAGCACTGCTCCTACCGCAATTTCAGATGTGTCAACCTCCAACAAGAAAGGTAGAGCTGGATTAGGATGTTTAAGGATAGTGGCTGAAGTGAACAGTGCTTTGAGTTCTTCGAAGGCCAACTGTGCCTTAGGAGTCCAGCAGAATCGGGTCCCTTGTCTGGTAAGCTCGGTGATAGGAGCGATTATCGAAGAGAACCCTCTGATGAATTTCCTGTAGAAATTGGCGAAACCAATAAAGCGCTGTACCCCTTTCCTATCTGCAGGTGCAGGCCAGTCCAGGATAGCAGATACTTTTTTTTTTCCAATATAAGTTTTATTATTTCCAAAGAATGAAATAAAACAACAAAAAGTATACAAAAATATACAAAGACAAAGAATACAGACCGGAGAGATAAAGCAAAATTCAAATAAATAAGCGGTTGGAAGCAACAGATACTGCTGTACATTGTCATTTTTAACAACTGGTGTTCACAGTTGGTAAGATGCGACAGTGGTAATCCTAATATCTGTACCAGTTATAATCAAAAATAGGACTGACGTCTTCCATATTTTCCATCTACAAGATAGAACGATGTACAGTAGATCTCACCACGGCCTTGCAGTTGCACATCTGTCTCTACTGCCCATTCCCTGAGTGACCATAGGACATATAATCATAGGTGCGAATTGTGTTAAGAGAGAGGCGAGGCAAGTTAAAGTATGGTGGTTAAAGTGGAAAAGAAAAGAGTGTAGAGATTCCAGTGAGATAGTATCGAAGAAAGGGAAGGGGGGAAAGGGGAGTCAGAGAGGAGGTAAGGGGAAGGGTTAGGTAGGGAGGGGGAGGAGGAAGTTTTGGACCCGGGCGACATGGCCCACCATCTTCAGATCTATAGGGTTTTATTATTCATGTGGTAAGTAGCGCCATCCCCTCATCAGAGAATATAAACATCATCCACAGCCTCCATGTCTTGGAATGTTGTTCTTGTTTGTTATGTGCCGTCAGGACTAAGTCCTCCAACCTCCTGATCTCCTCCACTCTGCGTAGCCATAACCCAATGGTCGGCGGCGTGGATTTCTTCCACAGAAGAGGGATGCAATATTTAGCTGCGTCCAGTAGGTGTCTGATTATGGACTTTTTGTATCTCCGTGCGGGTATTGAGGTGGCATGGAGCAGAATGAAAGCTGGGTCGTCGCTTATCACATGGTCAGTAAATTTTTGGGTGATCGTCCGAACTGTTGTCCAGAAATGTTGAAGCAGAGGGCAGGACCAGAAGATGTGGAGGAGCGTCCCGATGTCAGTCTGACATCTCCAACATCTGTCTGTAGTATTAGGGAAGTACGTGTGTAGCCTTTGGGGTGTGTAGTACCATCTGGTCAGGATTTTATAATTGAGTTCTTGTATTTTTGTACAGATAGATGTTTTAAGGGAGAATCTAATAATCGTTTGAATTTGTGTGTTAGTAAACTTGCATTTTAAATCTGTTTCCCATTGCTGTATAAATGCCAGGTCAGGTTGTTCAGTAGGGGAATTGAGCAATTCATATGTTTTAGATAATACCCGTGGCAGTGTTCCCTCGTCTGCGCAGTACTCTTCATATGTTGTTAAATCTCGGTTAAATTGTGCTGGGTTAGGGATCGAGTGTAGGAAGTGGTGTATTCTAATTGCTTTCCAGAACGGTAGTTGGAATTGTCCCTCCACATCAGTTAGGTTTGAGATAGAGGGCCATTTGTTTTCAACTAGAAAATGTGACGCTCGGTCCCTACCGGACATGGCGAGTGTCCTGTACCCTGATTGTTCTAGACCAGGAGGGAAAGACGGATTTCCCAATATCGGGTAGAGAGGGGAGTCTCTAGAGGAGATGGAGGTAGTAGAAATAATATATGTGCCTATTTTGAGGGTTGTGCCTATTACCGGGTGCGCTTTCAAGTCTGATGGGAGCTGGTCAAAGCACCATATCGCACCCTTTAAGGGGACTGTGGACTGAGCCTGTTCTAATTGCGTCCAAAGTTTGTTTTGGCCATGTCTGTTCCAGTCTATTGTTCTACCTAGGTGAACTGCCCGGTAGTAGTTCCGCAAGTCTGGGAGAGCTAGTCCACCGAATTGTTTGGGTAATGTCAGGTAACTCCTGCGTAGCCTAGGTTTTGAGTTCGCCCAGACAAATTTAATAAAAAGGGAGTGTATTTGCTTAAAGTATTGGGGTGGGATCCTGACCGGTAGTGCCTGTAATAAGTATAAAAATTTCGGCAGTATAGACATTTTTAGCAAGTTACACCTGCCAAACCAGGAGTGTAGGCCCTTGCTCCATTCTTCCAGAAGCACGCGAGTCTTTGTTAGTAATGGTGGGAAGTTGAGTCCGAAGGTGTGTTTGAGATCGTTAGGGATCTGGGTTCCTAAATATTTGAGGGAGGTATCGGACCATTTAAATCTAAACTGTGATTTTAGAGAGCTTAATCTAGACGATGTGATATTAATCCCCATGGCCTCTGACTTATCAAAATTGATTTTTAGGTTGGCTAAACTTCCATATCTATCAAATTCCCTGAGTAGGTTTGGTAGGGACACTACTGGGTTGGTTAGGGAAAACAGCAGATCATCAGCGTATGCTGAGATCTTATATTGGGAATCCCCCACTGTCACGCCCGAGATATCCGGATTAGCTCGGATAGTGCACAGAAAGGGTTCTAGAGCCAGGGCAAACAGGAGAGGGGAGAGCGGGCAGCCCTGTCTGGTACCATTTGATATAGGGAGAGGGTCTGAGAGTATTCCATTGGCTTTGACCTGGGCGGTGGGGTTAGAATATAGGGTGCGGATCCATTGTAGCATCTTACGCCCCAGGCCGATCTTTTTGAGAACTGAAGACATAAAAGCCCAACTAACCCGGTCAAACGCCTTCTCCGCGTCTGTACTAAGGAAGACGCATGGGGTTTTAGTAGTCGAGGCTATATGGATGAGATTGAGTACTTTAGTAGTGTTGTCCCTCGCCTCTCGGCCAGGGACAAACCCCACTTGATCTGCATGAATTAATTCCGGTATGTGTGGGGTCAGTCTATTGGCCAGAATCTTTGTGAAGAGTTTAAGATCTACGTTCAACAGGGATATAGGTCTATAGCTTCCACATGCTGACGCATCTTTACCTTCTTTTGGTATAAGGGAGATGTGTGCCCTCAGAGTGTCCCTGGGTAGGGGGGTTCCCTCTCCCAGACAGTTAAACATCCGCACCATATGAGGAGCCAGAAGCGGCAGGAGGGTTTGGTAATATTGTAGGGTGAACCCATCAGGGCCCAGGGCTTTGCCGGGTTTCATCCCACCCACCGCTCGCTGTAATTCCTCCACGGTAATGGGATCTTCTAAGTCTGTACTTACTGTCGTCGATATGTGGGGCATTTGCGCTGTCGATATGTAGTCATCTATCGTCGTGTTGTTCGGGGGTCGAACTGGAAGATTGTATAGGGATGAGTAGTAGTCCCTGAATTCCTTTGCTATCTGAGTTGGAGTGGTCTTTTTCTGTCCCGATGGGGCTGTGATATGGGGGATATATGTGGTTAATTTATGATTTCTAACTGCTTTGGCCAGTAATTTCCCGCACTTGTTCCCGGATTCGTAGGAGAGTTTTTGACATTTTTGTAATGCCGCTTTAGCTCTATAGTGTAGTAGGTCTACTGTCTGTCTTCTGAGGGAGAGTAGTTCTGCTTCTAATGAAGGAACTGGAGTCTGTTTGTGTTGTAATTCAATTACATGAATTTTACGAAGGAGTAGAAGTAGTTGTTGTTCCCTTTCTCTTTTAATGCGGGCGCCGTGTTTAATTAATACTCCCCTCATCACAGTTTTATGGGCCTCCCATAGAATACCAGGATTGCAGTCTTCGGTGTCGTTAGTTTGAAAGTAACATTTCAATTCATTTGTGACGTCTGTCATTACCTCTGGTGTCTGGAGTAAGCTTTCATTTAGTCTCCAAAATTTGGATCTAATGTTCAGAGTAGATGTCAGGTTATAACGCAGAGTGATAGGCGCGTGATCTGACCATGTTATGTTGCCTATTTCTACACTGTGGACAGCTTCTAATTGGCTGTGGGGGATAAAGAAGTAGTCTATTCTCGAGTACACTTTGTGTGGGGACGAGTAGAAAGTGTAGTCTCTGTCACCTGAGTGGTGTAATCTCCAGACGTCCAATAGTTGGGCATCGTGTAGATCTCGGATTATGCGTTTGTGTGTGCTCTTGCGTACGGATGAGGCGCCCGAGGAAGTGTCTACCGTGGGGGCCAGGGGTATGTTAAGGTCACCCCCCAAGATTAGTTGACCCTCTCTAAATTCTGCCAGCAACTCTAGTGTACGGTGTAGGAAGGTATCCTGTTTGTCGTTAGGGGCGTATATATTGGCCAGCGTGACCTTTCTGTCACCTATCCAGCCCTTAATGAACATGTAGCGGCCGTCAGCGTCCGCCAAAGTGCCACCACATGTCCATGGCATCGCTCCCGATAGTAGTATGGATACTCCTTTAGATTTGGCTGCTACATTGGTGGCATGATAGCAATGTGGGAAGTACCTGTTTTTAAGGCAGGGTGGGTTACCAGTCTTAAAGTGCGTTTCCTGGAGAAACGCTATGTCTGCGTGTGCTCTTTTAAGATAGCAGATACTTTTTGAGGGTCTATCTTAATGCCCTCGGCAGAGATGACCAGGCACAGAAACTGAACACATTGAAGCTCAAACTCGCATTTCTAGAGTTTTTGCGTAAAGCCCATGTTGCCTAAGTCGAGTGAGTACATTCCGGACGTGCCTGCAGTGGTCGATCAGAGACAATCAGGATGTCATCCAAATAGACTATGACATACAAATCCAGGTAATCACGGAAGACGTCATTAACCAAGTGCTGGAAGGTCGCTGGTGCATTGCACAGACCGAAGGGCATGACGAGGTACTCGAAGTGCCCGAATCGAGTACGAAAGGCCGTCTTCCACTCATCCCCTTTTCTGATGCAAATTAAATTGTAAGCTCAGAGTCTTCTCTATGTGAGTGTGAGAGCGCCGGGCTAGTCTACTACCCCATCCATCCATCCCAGCCTGACATCATGGATGTGAGCCCTGATCACTGCCAGTCCAAGGAGCCCGTGTCCTGGGTGACAACCGGATCACCCCCCCAGGAGACACTACACTCTGCTTGATTGCTAAAAGCTTGGATTAAATAGCAGTTTGGGATACAAGAAATCTCTGGATTATTGTCATCTACTTCTACAAGTTTTCACTACAAGATGCCTATCCTTAAGCAGTCCAGCTCCCACTCAAAAAAGCGAACCCGAATAGATCGAGAGATGACCAGTGCCCCTTTAGGGGATTTCAGACACACTATGCATGTTGGTAGAGGTGGGGATGTGTTTGGAGATACATCTTTCCTCAGTAACCACAGCCCTGCCTCTCCTCCAGCTGCGGAAATACCAACCTCCAAGAAGAACGGTGTTGTGAAACTAGCTGGAGAACACGATGATAATAAAACGGCCGACTCACTAAGTCAACTTTCTCAGTCCTCGGGAATCGGCTCCGGTGCAGGAAGCATTTCTTCTAGCCCCGTTAATCATGCACCAGCTAAAGACGACAGCGTATGGAATAGCAGTAATTCTGGAGGTCGCGCAGATCGAGTAGATTGGCTTCCACTGGATTGTGGGCTAAAACATGCCGAGTCCATTTTGTCCTTCCATCTTGATCTTGGCCCATCCATTTTGGATGATGTTTTGGGTGTAAATGGACAGAGATGCTCCCACTGATGACTGGAACAGTCCAGGTGACCAATGTGATTACAAATTTTCTGCAGAAAGCAGTAAGCTTACACAGCTGTCTTCCATCACAGAGTCCCAAGGAAGCCATTACAGTCTCTCCACCACGCTGCCTATTACAAACCCTAGCTTGGATTATAATTCAAGTGTCCTCTCTAAAAACCTGGAAGGAAACCGATTAGCTTATGAAGGGGATAGTGAAGAAGAAAAACGTTCTATCTATGAAGGGATTCCTGACAGTCCAGCACAAAAAGAGAACAGTTTTCACACTAGTCACTGTGAAGAGCTTGATGATGAGGAGGATGAGGATGAGGATGAAGTTGGTCAAGGATATACATTTGAAGAAGATCTTGATGATGAGATTGGGGTATAGGAATACAAACTATAATACATAAAGTCTATGGACTTACTCACATGTTTCTTTGATGAACATGGTGGGGCACAGACCAACAGTTTCATATGGTATAGATGTTAAACATTGGACTTTATACAGAAAATTTGACTTTTTAAAAAAAAAAACTGCCTATTCTAAAAGAATATACTTTGTACAGAGGCAATTTTCATTTTACTTGTTCCTCTTCTGAGAATTTAAGACTGTAACTTTTCACAACAGTAAGACAGAGATATTCATATATGTTAGCAGAAAAAAAATAGATCTCAGTTCCCACTGGTTGAAGGAATTTAAATTTTTAGGATTTCTTGTTATATAATATAAAATTTAATTTATCTTAATGTTTCATGAATACAGAAGTGTTTTCCTTGTAAAATGTTCTTTGTTGAAAAATGTTCTCTTCAGTTATTGGTGCATATGTCTCAAAAGATTGTTGAAAAATGTGATTTTTAATCTCAAAATACCAGTGCATAGCCTATGTTTTTGGGCTCCAGTATAGGCCACCTTTTAAAAAAATAAAATGAAAAAAAAGTTGCACAAATCCTAAGAAATTATTATATTTTGCAGCTATGACTATTTGACACCTGTACATTGTAAATGAGGTTATGAGGGTACCAGTAGAGCAAAGTAAGAGCTTGGACTTTTACAACAGTTGGCACAAGATTTTTTTTTATTTTTTTAACTTGAAGGGGAGCAGGTTTGATTTAACACTTTTTTTTTCTTTTTTTTCTTTTACTTGGATTTAATCATTTGTTGGACTACTGCTTTTTGCCACCTTGTGTGTTTTTGTTTGTTTGTTTTTTTATGCTTCAAACACAATTTTTAGGAGACACTTAGTAACCCAAGTAGAGTAAAATGAAAATTTATGTTCCTGTTCATGGATTCCTCTTCCTAATTTATCAAGCTCTTTACCTAGCAACAGAAGAGCCAAAAACACCAATTTGATTATTTCATGCAATTTTAGGCCAATTCAAGCATTGCTTTCAGCAATTAAGTTGCAAATCATTGTGCAAGTGGTAACAAGTTTATGCCAGCATCATTGGTGCTACTTTCTTACAGAGAATTTTCAATATGTTGGGAGAGCTCTGCAATTTTCGATTAGACTTTTTACCTTTTATCCCAAGAAGTGGAAGTGATCTTTTCACTACACATGCATCAGAGTTTCGATCAATGCTAAAGTTACTGTGTGTTCTGTAACGAGGTGGTCACAAGTACATCCCCCATCTTTATTAATAACAGATATCTACAATCTAAGGATGACTGTTTATGTCTAAAGCTTGGTACATACTAATAGCTAAAACTGACAGCTGCGGTCTGAGCCGCTGTACTAACCATCCGACATTAGTACAGCGATCTCCCCCACTGAGCTGTTGTGTTCTGACAGGGGGATGGCCCCTCCACCAGAACACTCCGATCAGACAGAAGCCGGCCAAACTGCTGGCTTCTGACGGACAGACCGACATACACACAGGCCGGTTTTCTTTTGAACTGACAAATGTCTCCTGACATTCGGTCCATGTGTACCCGGCTTTAAGAAGTGCACACAACAGATTTCAACATGAATTCCAATCCTTGAGTTGCTCAGAAGTGGGTTTTTTTAGGAGCCCCTCTGATTGTTGAAGGCAAACCTTGTTAAACATTATTACACAAGAGATTTTTTTTTTTTTTTTAACATAAAGTTTATTTATTTATCACAAACAAACTAAACACAGATCAAGTTACATTAGCTCAAGACAGATATTGTACAATGATTGTCCATATCAAATCAAGACAGTAGGTACAGTGCAGAAAATATAGTACAACCGCATAGCTAAGGGCAAAAGTAGAGTTATAAAACTTCTAACCCAAGTCACTGTAGGAGTCCACGTGAGGGGGGTGGGTGGGTAGGGTGGGAGGTGGGGAAGGCCCGGGTAGGGAGGCCCAGCAGGGAGGCCCAGCAAGGGTCCTCCAAGCTTAGCTATACGTTTACCGTGTATCGGGGAAGCCTTGTCCGGGGCAGAATTACCTAAGTCGGGGATAATTGGACAGCTAGAAGCGTAAGCTCTAGTACTAAGTTTATCTATGGAATAGTCAGGTGTTTGGCCTCCACCCAATCCGCCCATACTCTATCAAACTTTTTTGGGCAGTTCCTTCCCATATATGTTAATTTATAGAGGGGCAGGGCTGCATTGATGAGAGAGAGCCATAGTTGTTTAGTAGGTGGTTGAGGCTGATTCCAGTTAAGGAGAATCGCCTTTCTGGCATACATCGCAGTGTAAAAAACAAACAATTTTTTCCTTCTGGGGGCCTCCAGAGAGCCACACATGCCTAGCAGGAGGGGAAGAGGACTGTAGGGGACCCTGATTCTGCCCACCGAGTTGATATCATCCAGGACTAACTTCCAAAAAACCACTATCCGTGGACATGACCACACAGTATGATAAAAATCTGCATCGTCTGAGCCACATCTGGGACAGGTGGCTGTTCTATCTGTATAAATTTTTGCGAGCGGCGATGGGGAGTAATAGGCCCGGTGTAGAAATTTTAATTGGCTAAATCTATCTTTAGAGGAGATGGTCAGTGTTAGGTATTGCTGCACCCCATCCTCCCAGTCATCTTCAGTCAAGTCAGGTATGTCATGCTGCCAGGTTGTTAGCAATTGCGAGACTCTAGACGTGTCCAGAAGGGCAAGTTTATTATAAATAAGCGAGAGTAGTTTAGTGCCTTCAGGTGCACAAAGTTCAGTTTCCAAATCTGACATCTGTAGAGTTATCGGGTTGGGAAACTGGGAGCGAAATGCATGTCTCAACTGTAGAAATCTAAAAAACATCCGGTTTGGGAGGCCTTTTCTACTTTTCAGATCATCGAACGTTATTAGCTGTCCCTGCGATACAATATCACCAAGGGCAACTATTCCATATCTAGCCCATATGACAGGATCTGGGATCGACCGAAAATGACTCAACCGCGGGTTACCCCAAAGTGGTGTCACAGGGGACCACGCATTTTGTGTCCCCAGTTTCGCGTTCACCGTATCCCACACCTTAATGGTCGTTTTCATGGGCACAGATATTTTGGGATTGGAGCGGGGCCCTCTATGTATGAGATTTCGTAGTTCCGAGTAGGAACCAAGTAACGCGGCCTCCACATCGGATGCTGGATTAGAGGGCTCCTCCGCGAGCCACCACTTTAATGTCACCAGGACTGCCGCCCAATAGTATTTCAGGAAACATGGGAGTGCTAGGCCACCCATCGTAACCGGTAGTTGTAATGTTGTTTTTGCGATTCTAGGGGCCTTTCCATTCCATACGAAGGAGATGACCAAACTGTCCAACTTGGTAAAGAAGGAGAGAGGTATGGGTACAGGAGTTTGTCTGAATAAATAGGTGAATTTGGGCAGGATGGACATCTTAACTAAATTTACGCGGCCCACTGGACTAAGGGGAAGAGTTTTCCATGACGAGAATTGGTGGGTCACTCGAGACAACACCGGGGTCAGATTCAGACCAATGAACTGCCGAAGGTCTCTATGTATCTCCACGCCAAGGTATCTGAACTGTGATACCCGGCAAAGTTGTGCATCCAAATGCAAAGGAGCAACCCCAGAGTGCAATGGGAACAATACTGATTTACCCCAGTTAATACGTATTCCTGAGTACCGCCCACACCTATCTATAACCTGAAGTGCTTGTGTCAGTGATTGTCCGTCGTCTTTAAGATATAACAAGGTGTCATCCGCGTACAATGACACCTTTTCCTGTATGGGGCCTATAGTAATACCCTGTATTTGTGGGGTGGACCTGATAAGGATAGCCATGGGCTCTATCGCCAGCGCAAAGAGCCCCGGGGATAACGGGCATCCTTGTCTCGTTCCCCTACGAAGGGGAAAAGACGGAGAGAGGACCGCTCCAGTTCGTACCCTGGCCTGGGGATCTGTACACTGCCTCAACCCAGGAGATGAAGACGGGACCAAATCCGAATCTGCGGAGGACCTCCCATAGATATTTCCATTCCACAGAATCGAAAGCTTTTTCTGCATCCAGGGAGGCCACTACCGCTTGGTCAACGTCTCCAATCCCCGAGGCCAAGACCGCATACAGTCTCCGGAGGTTAATGTCTGTGCCCTTGCCCGGCATGAACCCCGATTGATCTTCATGCACTAATGACAGTATTACCTCATTAAGACGTCTGGCAAGTATTTTAGTTAAGATTTTTGCGTCAGAATTCAACAGGGAGATGGGCATATAGGATGAACACAGTTGGGGATCTTTCCCTGATTTGGGCACTACGACTATTATCGCTTGTGCCATAGAAGGGGGGAGGGTTCCCTCCCTTAGCGTCTTAACCAACATATTGTGTATTCTTGGAGCCATTTCCTCAGTATATTGCTGATAGAACTCAGGAGGGAATCCATCCGCCCCAGGAGTCTTACCCGGTTGTAGAGAGCCCAAGGCTAATTGGACCTCTTCTATTGTGATTGGACTATCCAGTGATTGTCTGTCCTCCGTGGTCAGAGTAGGGAATTCCACTTCATCTAAGAACCCAGATAGCTCTTCTTCAGGGTATCCTGCTCTTGATGAGTACAGATTGGAGTAGAATTCCATAAAGCATGTGTTTATATCTGCTGGGTCTGTCTTTATTGTTCCGTCAGTCGCCGCAATTCTCGCTATAGTGGGGGTCATGGATTGTTCTTTGGCAAGCCAGACTAACAGTCTCCCCGTCTTCTCCCCCTGTTCAAATATTTTTTTGTGATTGAACTAACTGTCTTTTATTGACTTTGGCCACTCTAAGAAGTAGAACCTCCCTGTATGCTGCTTTCATGTCCTGTCCTGTGATGGGGTTAGCCGTGAGGGCAAAGTCAGATTCCAAAGTCTGAGCCTTGGCCTCTGCCTCCTCAAGTGTAATCTGGTTATTTTTACGTTCCGTAGCTATAGAAGACATATAGCATCCTCTGATATAGGCCTTAAATGCATCCCAGTCATTACCCGGTGAAGTTGAGCCAGCATTTATCAACCAGTATTGTCTAATCAAGGTGGCCATCTCAAACTCTATAGTCGGGTGTTTTATCCAAAATCTAGATAGACGCCATATTCTGTCAGCAGGGGGTGTTGTCGCCTGTATAACACAGAACATTGGTGAATGATCCGATATTCCTCTGGGGAGGATCTTGATCTCTCTAATCTTAGGCAAAAAATTGCCACTGGCATAGATGAGATCAATGCGGGAGAGCGTATTGTGTGAAAGGGAGCAGCATGTGTATGAGCGTTCATTAGGGTATTTCCATCTCCACACGTCCTCAAACCCAAAGACACCTGCCCATCTGGATAAGGAAGAGTCCGTGGCTGGGTCAGGGGTGAGTCTATCGCGGGACGGATCCGTCGCTATATTGAAATCCCCTGCCAGAAGGACATTATCTGTGGGATATTGAGCTAGAAGGGGGATAAGGTTATGGATTAGGGATATGTCAGCCGGGGGTGGTAAGTAAATGCCCACCAGTACCATCTCAACCGTATCAATAATTGCATGAATTAGTACGTACCTACCCCCAGGGTCCAGCTTAACATCCAACAACTCAAATTGAAGGGACTTATGAATCAAAATACTGACTCCCCGTGAGTAGCCAGAGTGGGTGGCATGGAAATGTCGCCCTACCCAGGGGCGTTTGAGATTCATTATCTTACTCCCCACTAGATGCGTTTCCTGCAATATGCAGATGTGGGGGTTGTATTTCTTAATATAATCAAACACTAGGGAGCGTTTTATTTTATCAGCTAGTCCCCGGACATTCCAAGAAAGAACTCTCAGGGGGGCCATAGCATGGAAGAATATAGATATACAAGGATTAAGTTGCTGTCAGCCGGACCCTGGGAGGTCGGCACCATCCCCATTACCCTGTACCTATGGGTCCGCCACGGATCCGGGCAGAGCAGTGGCAGGGCCCAAATCCATAGCCCCCCCACATAACATACATTGTCACTCATCTGTCTTATATAGTACAAATTAACACTATAAAACAAGAAAAAACAAAAACCCAAGCCCTTCCCACCCCGCACAACCTTTGTGGAACTCGGCGTGCCTAAACCCCAAACAAAACCCATTAGGTTCTAGGAAAGTCTCCTACAAAACAGAGAGACAACCCCAAGAACGGCACCGATCAACACAGGGGCGGTCAGAGTTCGGTGCAGTCCAGAGACATCCGTCCATATCCTGAGGATAAAAGGAGCGTAATAGGAATCCATATAGCTTATAAACTAAAAGAGAAAACGTAATAAGAAAAAAGAAAAAAGAAAAGCACCTAGCTGCAGCCAGGGGCACACACTTTGGTCAGACCTGTAACTTAAAGCCCCCATAAACCTTCAAAAGAGGCCCTGGGAGATATTGCTCTCCTCCATCGGACTCCGTTTCCTTCAGTCAACCACATATGGTATATCTGTGCTGTCATAGTGTCCACTTATATAAAGGTGGTTGAGGATAAAGCCGCCATGTAAAGAGCAATGATGTGTTTAACGGGAAAAACAGCAAGGAAGCCATCCACCACTCCAGCCCCTCCCTCTTCAATAGGCACCATTTAGTGGACCCGAATCAAAAACAAGGGGGGGAGAGGGGTGGCAATAGAGCTGTGTGAGCAGTAGTAGGAACAGAAATCGTCATCTAGGTAAGTAGTGAGGGTGACTGGCATACTTTACCAATAAAGTTCCTTCTAAGGCAAAGGGTCTCAACATTAGAGATTTACACAAGCATTTCTGTGCGGGCTACTCCTGTCCTCTTCGAACTTGGGGTAGGGTATCCAGCCAACGGGAAGCCTCCTCTGGCGAGGTGAAGTATCGAGAGGATTCTCCATCAATCACTCTAAGTCGAGCCGGGAACAACATGCTGTACTTTAGTCCTTTCAGGCGTAGCTGTGCCTTGACGTGGTCGAAGGTTCTGCGGAGCCGCTGGGTGTCGACAGAGTAGTCTGGGAACATCATGATCTTGGTGTTTTCGAAGCGAAGCTCCGGAATCTTTCGGGCCTCCCGGAGAGCCAAATCTCTGTCGCGGACATTTAGCAGCCGAAAGATGAAGGTACGCGGTGGGGCCCCAGGTGGGCCTCGCACAGGAGGCATTCTGTGCGCTCGCTCCACCACGAAATGCGGGGAGAATGGGGCCTGTGGGAGTAGGGCGCGGAGGAGAGTCTCCCTAAAAGCCGTAGGATCTCGACCTTCAGCACCCTCTGGGAGGCCCACCAGCCGCAAATTGTTTCTGCGGCTTCGGTTTTCACTGTCCTCAGCCCGCGATTCGAGGATCTTTACCTTAGCTTGTAGGGTATGGATAGAGCCCCGGTTGTCGTGAATGGCATCCTCCGAGTCATCCTCCGATACGTCTCTCCGCTTCAGTCATGCGATCCCGCATCTTGTCCATATCTCTGCGCAGAAGCCCAAATTCCATTTGCAGGGTGTCAATTTTGGCCGTTAAGGTGTTCTGGCAGCCCGATATAGCCAGCATTAGAGCTTGAAAGCGGTCCTCTTCCGAACCCGGATCCGCAGGGACGGTCTGAGACGTGTAGCCGGTCAAGTTCGCTGGGGCCTGTGACTTCCGCTGTGAGGAAGCTTTAGGGGTATGCCCTCCTGACTTCGCGGAGCCAGACCTGCCTCTTCTCATGCCCAGGTGCCCTCCACTGCTGGATGGGATAAACTGTGATGTTGAGCAGCACTCTGCAAGGGTTCAGGCTGTTAAGTCCACAGCTATGCAACTCCCTAAAAGTCTGGTATCTGATTGTATGTGTTGCAGGTTGTCCTTTAGGCCGTAGATAAGTTATAGACCTCTGCTGCGGCTCCTCGTATTGTCTGTGGTTGCAGTCCCTTCTGAAACACTGTACTAGTCCCAGGCCGGGTTACAGCTCCCCTTCTGCTGACTGCAGCACCTGAGTGCAGGGATTGGTGCTTTTATTATTGAAGGCCTCAAGATGGCGGCCGGCGGCCTTTATGTGCAGCCAGCCCAGCATCTCTGCAGCGTTATTTCAGGTCCCCACTGGTCTCCCCCGGTCCCCTCCGCCACTCACCGCTGGCCCGTACTGCTGTGGGGTGTGCAGTGGCCCTTCTCCCGCCGATAGCGGCACCCGAGGCCGGGGATCGCGGAGGCCTCGTAGGCCTTAAGATGGCGGTTCCCCTCCAGAGTATGGAGCCAGCCGAGGGCCGCTGGGGTGGCGTGGATGTCCCCGCTCGTCTCCTCCGGGTCGCCCCCCGTCTCCCAGACGGATGGCTGCAGTGGATGGTGTGTTGCGGCCCTCCTCCGGCCGATCCCATCACCCGAGGCCGGGGATCGCGAGGGCTGCGTAGGCCGCGTAGGCCGCAAGATGGCGGATTGCCTCCGGGACGTGGAGCCGGCCGAGGGCCTATAGCAGCTCCATCAGTCGGCCGGCCTCCTCAATAACCCACGGCTCTGCTGCTGGTGATGGCTGAGAGCACTAAGAAGTCAGTTTTTAGGGAAATCCCGGATTTTTAAAGCAGGATTCCTGCGGATTCAGTAAGGACCGGCGGAGCTCCTCTGGATCACGTCTGCTCCCCACTACATCCGGACACGCCCCCCACAAGAGATTTTCTACATTGTTGAAGATCACGTTATCAATAAGTGGACGTTCCATTTTTTGTGGAGAACCAAGCTTTTTTTTTTTTGCTTCAAAATGTGCCAGATTATGGTATGTGCAAGCTGTAGACATTTTTTTTTGTTTTCAAAAGATTTTATTAGAAGTAAAAAAGAAAAGTACATATACATATGAAGCAAAAAAACCATATCCTTCAGAGTAATAGAAAAGTCATGGAGATCAATGTAAAAAGTGTACATTCATGTTAATATATAAGAACATTTTGTCAACATAGTGGCCCCTTGAATTACACTAAGTACTAGAAAGGTGCCATAACTCAGAAGGGTGGTTGTACTAGAAAAATAAAACAGGAAAGAAGAGCAAGAAACAGAAAATAAAAGGTAAAAAAAAAAAACACAGCATTATTAAATCTGAACAGAAAACGGTCAGTCTTAAAGCCTGAATAGGAACCACGGATCCCATTTGGCATCAAATGCAGGGATAGAATCATGTAGGTTATGAAATATTTTCTCGGTTACCATCATACAGTCAATGCGTGAGATAATTTGTGCGAACGGGATCACAGAGGATTTCCAGTGAAGAGCAATGCCCCAAAGCATAGCCACACAGATTGAGTGGATTAACCTCATCAGGGGTTTGGTAATATCAGGGATATCTTGAAATAGAATGCAATGATGGAAAGTGAGGTTGATAGGATTTCCTACTAGTTTGTCAATCAATTTTAGTAACTCCTTCCAGGTGGGTTGTAGTTTCTCACATTCCCAGAATATGTGTATGTATGAGCCCGAGTGGGTGCAACCTCTGAAGCACCTGGGAGAAGCCTGCGGATAAATCTTGTGAATACGGGCAGGGGTATAATAAGCTGTAGAAATTTGGGCAGATGTCTCACCACCAGGCATCCTTAATGAGACATCTTGCCATCTGTGGCCATTTTAAACTGGAGGAAGGTCAAAGACACCCCTGATGCCAGGCTTGGTAGGGAAATGAAAACAATAGGCTAAAGTAATCGAAACCTAGTCAATTTAACTAGTTATTCCAAGAACAGTTGGAAAGAGGCATCTGCTGATGTTGTCTGGCCAGACCAGACAACAAAAATCACAGGTTCCTTGTAGTGAATCAATGATCTAACCATGCAGGGTAAAGTTAACAGGATCTCTTAAATGCTGGGCCTTTTTGCTTATTGTACTTCTCTTCCCCACTGCAATGTTTTTTTGCTTTTGGCCCTGTTCAAGTTGGAGCTTGCACTAGTGGAAATGAACAGATAGCTTGGGAATCGGTCTCTGTCATGTGACAGTGCTGGGTCTAGCAGTTGGCCACCCAGACACTCAGTGGTGCATGTTCCGCATACAGAGAAGTCTTTGCCCCAGGCTGCAGTCAGGTGACAATTAGAAGGTGAGTATATGCAGGGAAATGGAAGAATTAAAGTGTACTCGTTTTTTGTATATGGGCAAAGCACAGGTTCACTTTGAAGAGAATTACTGCTAAGAAGCATTTTACAAAATGGAAAATGGTTTTCTTTGGGGCAGCTCATCCCAGCAAGATGAATGGACTATCTGTTGTAGATGTTTTTCTTTAAAAATATGTTTGCATTGACTTTTTTGTTGTAGCATTAAATGCCCAGCTATTTGCTTTGCATCACAATATAGCTTTATCTTCTGTGCATTTGTGTGTATGACAAAGTGTTAAAATAGGAGAACACTTATGCCGCGTACACACGGTCGTACTTTTCGGCTACAAAAGTCCGACAGCCCGTCCGACAGACTTTCGACTGACTTTTGGCGGACTTTTGGCGGACTTGCGGCAGACTTTCTAACGAACGGACTTGCCTACATACGATCACACAAAAATCCGACGGATTCGTACGTGATGACGTACACCAGACTAAAATAAGGAAGTTGATAGCCAGTAGCCAATAGCTGCCCTAGCGTGGGTTTTTGTCCGTCGGACTAGCATACAGACGAGCGGATTTCTGGGTCTGGCATAGTTACGATGTAAAGATTTGAAGCATGTTTCAAATCTAAAGTCCGTCAGATTTGCGGCTGGAAAAGTCAGCTGAAAGTCCGGGGAAGCCCACACGCGATCGGATTGTCAGCCGGCTTTAGTCCGTCGGCGTCCGTCGGACTTTTGTAGACGAAAAGTCCGACCGTGTGTACGCGGCATAAAGATAATGGTGAACCAGCAGCTTGTGGCAATCCTAAGTAGTTCAGCTGGCGGTATATAGAGGAGTTTCCATTCCATGCTATAATCAATATTACTTTGCATACTACAGGTGTTTTTTTTTTGTTTTTGTTTTTTTTACAATGCGCACTCTTTCCCAATCATACTTGTATCTTAATAGCCAAGGATCCTGTTATCCTTTCTGAAGTCTGCCTTAATGATATTTCTAACCGAGCAGTTACATTAGTCAGTATGATCAACTGCTAATTGTGGAGTAATGTTTTGTAATGCATTTTTATAAATATTCTCTTTTAAACCCTCTGTATAAGAAAAAAAATGCTTCACAAATGTGTTTCTTATAGTATATTCTTTTTTAATAAAATATTTCTACTGAAAATAAATAAACAAATAAATAAATTGTAAGCTCCTCGGAGGTCCAACTTGGTGAAGACTGTTGCGGTTCCCAGCCTTTGAAACAGTTCTATGGGACAGTCGTGAGGCCTGTGTACTGGGAGAGTCTCTGCTCCCTTCTTGCTGAATACATCCAGAAAATCCCGGTAGGGTTCAGGAAGGGACTGGCGTAACTCAGTGTCAGAGTCCAAGCAAAGAAGCTGGGATGATGTTGCAGGTGTTCCATGTAAGCAGTGTTGCCGGCAGTATTCGGAGAGTAATTGAATCTCCCCCGTAGACCAGTTAATGCTGGGGTTGTGTGCCTGCAGCCAGGGCATTCCTAGGATGATTGGAAAGAGAGGAGAGGATATGACATCCAAGCATAGGAGTTCCTGGTGATCCGGGCCTATAGTGGCCAGTAAAGGTATGGTCTCCTGGGTGACTGGACCGGAACTGAGGGTGGAGCCATCTGCTAGAAATACTGCAAGTCCCTGGGCCTTGGGCTGGAGAGGAATGCCATGGTTGTTAGTGAAGGCTTGATCAATGAAGCCACTACATGCTCCAGAATCAGTAATGACTGATACTGGGATATTCCTTCCGGGAAGCTGTAACGTAACAGAAAGAGTCAGGTGATTACCAGATTTAGGCAAGACAGGTGCACATACAGAAAGCACTTACTGTGACAGACTCACCCGGGATAGAGGCTTTTGGAGGGGACAGAATGTGAGCCTCTTGCCAACAGATTATGGGCCCTGGCATTTGGGGTACTCTTGAGGTGTTGTTACTTTGGCTTCGGGTCCTTGTCCCCCAGGACACATTTGCCATAGTAGCAATAGTGACTGAGTCATACTGTTGGGACTCATACTGTGAGAAGATGCTAATGTCATCAACTCCACTCACCTGTCTGATGTCAGCTATAATGTGTTTAATGTAAATGAGTTTAGTCTGGCTTACCACAGGGTCTAAGGGTATTCAACTCATTGTTGTTTGTTCTAATTAACCCTGTGTTGATGTTTATGGTAATGTGTGTTGAATAGTCAACGAGCTAGGAGACGTAGTCACTTAGTCTGGGTAAAAGGATTAGTTAATTAGCTCATGTTATTTGGTTACATTTGTATTGTTAGAGTAATATGAGCAGGAGGGGGAACCTCATCTTCTCCTGTATATAAGACTGTATTTTGATTCTAAATAAAGTCAGTCTATGTTAGCAACAAGCAAGTGTCGCCTTGTTTTGTGCTCAGAGAGGTTGGAATATCTGATATCTGTATCCAGACTACAAGGAAGTGGTATACTGACGGAAGCACTCAAGCCGAGTGTGGGACGTTCCGTGACATTGGTGGCAAGCAAAGCTTCCTGCAGTCTGGGAAATCTAAACCTCCACCTGGATCCAAGATCAGGATAGCAGACTTCAGTCACCCCAGCAGAGATATGGACCTGGCATCAGAGTTCCCGGGGCTGCTGCGGCTCATCCTTTCAACATACACCAGGACTGTGTCTGAAGATGAATACCTGGAGCTCAGGCAGCAAATTTGGGTGGAGCTCTGGATTGGAGCCCTCCAGCTCGCTGGTATAAAACAGGGCAAGTGCTTTTCAACCCAAGAGCAACGGGCCAGTGAGCAACGGGCATTGCGGATGGCATTCCTGGGAGAGCGGCCCCAGGAGCAATGGGTGACTGAGTTGGACAGGCTGGTCCAGCAGGAGATAGAGCTGGACAATCATTATCGGGCTCTGCAATGGCACGCAGAGGAGGGATATTTAGGGGAGACAACAGAATGCTCTCCGGAGGGATATGACTTTGGAGGCCCTGGATTGCTGTGGGAGAGCGTTACAGATCATTTTGTGTTTGGCGATGAAGGGGAACCTGACCTTGAGGACCTGCGAGAATATAGAGAGGCTTTGCTCGGTCTTGCAGGGGTCTCAAAGCTCAAACCTGATCTGGACCATTTGCTAAGGAAGGAACAGCATCTGGAAAGGGCATACAGGAAACTGCTAGAACACATTCAGCAGCATGCCAGAGAATCGGCAGTGGAAAATCCGGAGATTGCTGTCCCCAAACCTGAAGTGCTGACAACAGGGCAGAGTTCTGCTAACCTCTGCCCAGCAATGATAGCATCTTCTGGGTTCCATGGACAGGAGAGGGTGAAGCTATATCCCCAGACATCAGTTGCAGAGACTGGGGATTTAATAGACATTTCTGTAGAGGAGGAACCACCTAGCAAACCCTCAGCAGAAGTGCTGGCAACCAGACAGAGGGTCCAAGACCTCTGCCCCACACCTGTGGCAGTTTCGGAGGCTCAGCGTGAGAAGGTGGCAATCACTTCCCAGCAGCAGATACAGGGGGAGAAGGGAGAGGAGGTGTGTGTTGTCCCTCCCCAACAGTTGGCCAGGGTAGAGGAAGCGGACTTTTCTCCCCAGCAAAGATCTGTGCACCTGGGAGACAGTACCATAGACATGTCGTCCCAGCAGCCAGATGAGGGAATGGAAAAGGAAGCAACCGGCTCACCTCCCCAATGGCAGCTACACAGTTTGGGAGTGGAGGAAGCCAGCCTCCTGCCCCAACGATTAGCCGGAGCGGAGGATGCGGAGTCCCCAGCAGAAGTGCTGGCAACAGGGCAGAGTGCTGCCAACCTCTGCCCAGCACCGGCAATAACTGTGGAGTCCCAGGGAGCCAGGGCAGTCGGCCCCTCTCTCCAGCGACAAGCTGATGTAGTGGAGATGCTACTCCCAACTGAATCGCTGGCAACAGGGCAGAGCACTGCTGGCCTCTGCCTAGCATCTACAGTTTCTTCTCAGCTTCAGGGAACTGGGACAGTGGGCCCCTCTGCCCAGCAACAGGCCAAGCCATGGAATGGTAAACACCACCCAGATGAAGCGCTGACAGACAGACAGAGAGTCAATGACCTCTGCCTCACACCTACTGAGGTCGACTATTCCTTGCAACCAAGAAAGGAGATCATGCGGACAGACTTTGTGAGTTCACTCTGCCTGACTAACGCATGTCCAGACCAGGTGGAGGTCTGGGACCTTGTTAGTCAATTTTTGATGGGGGAGAAATGTGACAGACTCACCTGGGATAGAGGCTTTTGGAGGGGACTGAATGTGAGCCTCTTGCCTACAGATTATGGGCCCTGGCATTTGGGGTACCCTTGAGGTGTTGTTACTTTGGCTTTGGGTCCTTGTCTCCCAGGACACACAGACTCTGGGGACCCTGTATTTGCCATAGTAGCAATAGTGACTGAGTCATACTGTTGGGACTCATACTGTGAGAAGATGCTAATGTCATCAACTCCACTCACCTGTCTGATGTCAGCTATAATGTGTTTAATGTAAATGAGTTTAGTCTGGCTTACCACAGGTTCTAAGGGTATTCAACTCATTGTTGTTTGTTCTAATTAACCCTGTTACAAAAAACAAAAAATGTTCAACGCTCTGGTTTGTAAAAAATCAAACTGTAGCAGTCCAGAATAAAAACTGAATAGTTTAATGAATCCAATAGTGATTTATAAATTGTAAATTGTAAAAACAAGTTATAAAACAAGTATTAAAATTAGACCCACAGTAACACAGTACTATATTGCACTTGAATTGAAAACATATTGATGTGCACTTAAAATAAAAACATATATAAAAGACAGTTAGTCCTTAAGCAACAGAAAACCAACACGGGAGATACATCCAGATGCATACCCCAACTAAAGTCAATGGGAAAAGGTAGTGGGAACGGAGAGGGGCGCCCAGATCAAAGAATCAAGGGGACTCACAGATTCCCCGCTGGCTTGGGGTCTGGTACCAAGAGGGACGACTCACCGGCTCCAGAGGGCTGTGTGGATGGTATGGCGTGAAGGGAGCTGATGCTCCGCCGTGAGGAGAGAAGCCTCGCCGAGGCTCCGTGGCAGTGGTTGATGACGACAGCACAGCTGAGAAAGGAGGGCGCGGCTTCTCCCAGGAGAGCCGCCGGAGTGTCAGCTGGTGAACGTTGAACTGCTGACTCTCCGGTCTGTGTCTCCTCGAGCATGAAAAGCCTCAATAGTGGATGGTGTCACTTCAGGGGATCCAGTGATAAACCTGGGAGGCCGACCAGGAGAGAAATAATTGAGCCAGCAGTGCTGGTGGAAATCACATCTGCCTCATCGGTCTGTGACCCTTCAAGATGGAAATGCCTCAATGATAGATGGTGTCACACAGGGGGTCCGGTGGTAAAAAGAAAATGTCAAACCAGAAGGGGAATGGTGGAACTAGCGATGCTAAGGGAAGACACCGCTGTTGGCCGATGTGGAGCTTACAGAAGTGGATGGATGGATGATTACTGTGACATGGTTCTGGATAGGACCACTGTCGTAAGGTTGCCTTGAGAACGCGTTTTGCGCATGAGCACTTTTTCGTAGTCAAGGAAAGAGGCAACTCGCAAAGTTTAAATACACAAATGTAAATTGGGGGGAGGAAGCGATGGGAGGGACAAAAAAAAAGGTAATTAACCCATTGTGAGGAGAGGGGGGAGGATTATGTCTCTAGTGTTAACCCCCTGTTGCTCAAAGGACCCACAATGGAATATCACAATAAAACATACATTAAAGGTACAGATCATTAAGAACACATAGTTAAAATTAAAATTAAACAATTCAAAACAAAACATTTTTATTGTAAAAAGTTTTTAAAATCTCTTTTCAAAAACTTATTTTATTATTATAAAGATCACCCAGCATGAGCCAAACTCTACACAAAACTACATGTCTCCAGTTCCTCATTTAACCCCTTGGGGGCAAGCGAGTCAAACATATAAATCCAGAAAACCTCACGCTTGTATAACAAGGAGAATCTCTCATTATTGGTTAATGTACCCTTGGGGATAGTTTCGATCACAAAGACCTCTAAATGTCTAATGTCCTTGTTGTGGAAATGTAAAAAGTGTCGAGGAACACTGTGTTCATCGCTCCCTTTGGAAATAAGTCTACGGTGGTCACCCACTCTAGCCCGTAATGCCCGAATGGTCCGACCAACGTAGAAAAGCCCACACGGACACCGCAAAACATAGATAACGAAGTCTGTAGAGCAAGAAATAAATTGCCTAATCTCATATTTTTTGCCTGTGTTAGTTGTAATGATTTTAGTGCCATGGACAATAACTAGCACCTAGTAAAATAGTAAACAAATCATCCAAATCCCCCCTTGACATTAGATCATATTTTCACGACAGAAAGGGTATATTTCAGTGTAAGAAGAGGGATTGTCTTACGTGTCAATTTATTGTCCATGGCACTAACATCATTACAACTAACACAGGCAAAAAATATGAGATTAGGCAATTTATTACTTGCTCTACAGACTTCGTTATCTACGATTTGCAGTGTCCGTATGGGCTTTTCTTCGTTGGTCGGACCATTCGGGCATTACGGGCTAGAGTGGGTGACCACTGTAGACTTATTTCCAAAGGGAACGATGAACACAGAGTTCCTCGACACTTTTTACGTTTCCACAACAAGGACATTAGACATTTAGAGGTCTTTGTGATCGAAACTATCCCCAAGGGTACATTAACCAATAATGAGAGATTCTCCTTGTTATACAAGCGTGAGGTTTTCTGGATTTATATGTTTGACTCACTTGCCCCCAAGGGGTTAAATGAGGAACTGGAGGCATGTAGTTTTGTGTAGAGTTTGGCTCATGCTGGGTGATCTTTATAATAATAAAATACGTTTTTGAAAAGAGATTGAAAAGAGATTTTAAAAACTTTTTACAATAAAAATGTTTTGTTTTGAATTGTTTAATTTTAATTTTAACTATGTGTTCTTAATGATCTGTACCTTTAATGTATGTTTTAGTACCGGTTCACACTACCGCGACTTGGGATCCGACTTGTCAGACCTCAAGTCACCCCAAGTCGCTTGACATCAGAAATTCCATGCAAGTGAATGAGAGTCTTAATGTACGCTACTGAAGTCGCTCTGACTTCAGAAAAGGTCCCTGTACTACTTCAAGGTGACTTGTAGGCGACTTGTACCCATAGATTTCAATGGAAGTCGCCTACAAGTCGGATCGTGGTCTATAGTGAAGCGACTTCACAGGAAGAAGAAAAGATTTTACCCAGCACTCCCCACTGCAGGCAGCCCCGTCCCTCTCACAGAGTACTTCCTGGATGCCATGATCTCTGTGTATACTAGGGTGAACAACCTGTATGCACCATGTCAACCAGAGCCCACAGGGAAGTCCATCACAGAGAGGCAGTTGACAATGAGTCCTTAATAAGACACGTGAGGCAGGATCCCTGTATCTATGCCAGGACTGATCCTAACTACAAGGATCAAAATAAGAGGGATAGTGCCTGGCTGGAGATCTGTCGACGTACTATCGATAATTGGGACACATTGCTGACGACTGAACGTAGTGACAAATGTAAGTTTTACCTTTTTAATTTATGTCTGTTATCCATGTGTTGTGCAAGGCACTGACATACTTGACTAGGCATGATGGGAAGTGTAGTTCTGGAACAACTGGAGGACCAGAGTAAGGGCCCTTTCAAACTGAGGCAGGGGCGGCGTTGGCGGTAAAACGCTGCTATTATTAGCGGGGTTTTACCGTCGGTATTCAGCCGAGAAAGGGTTAAAAGCACCGCAAAGCGCCTCTGCAGAGGCGCTTTGCTGGTGGTCTAGCCACGCCGTCCCATTGATCTCAATGGGCAGGAGCGGTGAAGGAGCGGTATACACTCTGCTCCTTCACCGCTCCGAAGATGCTACTAGCAGGACTTTTTTTCCCGTGCTGCTAGCGTACCGCTCCAGTGTGAAAGCTATCAGGGCTTTCACACTGGAATTAAAGCAGCGGCACTTTTGGTTGCGCTAAAAATAGCGACTGCAAACCGACCTTGAAACTGCCGCTGCTGTGTCTCCAGTGTGAAAGCCCTCGGTGCACTGGAAGGAGTGAAAAAAAAACTCCTGAAAGCAGCAGCTTTGGAGCCGTAAAGAAGCGGTGTATACACCGGTCCTTCACCGCTCCTGCCCATTGAAATCAATGGGGCAGCACGGCTATACCGCCGGCATAGCGCCGCTGAAGCGGCGCTTTGTGGTCGGTTTTAACCCTTTATTGGCCGCTAGCGGGGGTTTAAAACCGCCCCGCTAGTGGCCGAATAATGCTGCTAAAACGACGGTAAAGCGCCGGTAAAAATAGTGGCGTTTTTCCGCCGATGCCCCCACCGCCCGTGTTAAAGGGGCCTATGGAGAACCCTGGTGCAGTATTTCAATGATGTATACTTCTATTGGTAATAAATGTAGACAATGAATGATCAATATCAGCCAAAATAATGATTGCTTTATTATCACAGTATATGTCAAATGTTAAAAAAAAATAGTATTTAAAACATTAACGACAGTACCATAGCCTGACAAAATTAGAAACTCAATAAACTGCAGGCTCTAAAACTTTATAGAAAAGGCAACAGCAGCAAAATATATATTTAATCAATGCAGTTATGAAATGGCATCCATTTGCCATTCTAATTCACCAGCCGGTGAAAGAAAGAAAGAAGCAAATTGCTCTCGAACAGTGGCACCATCGCTGGATCCCCTTGTAGCACTGAGGTGTGCACTTTCCATATCGTGCATAAGGGAATCCTCGAAACGGTACCCGTCACGTATCCGGACAAAATTGTGCAGCACGCAAGCTGCTTTAACAGCAGTAATTGCATTTTCAATGTTTAATGCAATTGGCGTATGTAACAAACCATTTATTTGCAAGAATACCAAAGCTGCATTCAACCACCCTTCTTGCCCTTGTTAGGCGATAGTTGAACACTTTCTTAGGGGTAGACAGGTTCCTATTGGAATAAGGCCTCATTAAGTGTTCCCCCAATGCAAATGCCTCATCTGCGATGAACACATATGGTATTGGGGGTTCATTTGTGCCAGGAAGAGGACAGTTCTCAGGAATATCCAACCGATTATCCCGTAGCATTTCACCAAAAGAGGAATTACCAAAAATCCACGAATCGCAGCTACTATCGTAGGATCCTATGTCTATATAGGTGAAACAATAGTTTGCATCGGCCACGGCCAGCAGTACAAAAGAACAGAATTTTTTGTAATTGAAGTACATGCTTCCACTACCAACAGGCTTTATAACACGCACATGCTTCCCATCTATAGCACCAATGGCAATTAGGGAAATTGCACCGACTCCAAAATAGGTTTGCAATGTCCCGCCAATTCTCTGGTGTAGGTCACTTCATGACTATAGTGTTAAGCACATCCCATACGATTTGGCAGGTTTCTTTGATGATGCCGCTGATTGTCGACCTGCCCACCATGAACTCATAATGTAGGCTAATTAGGGAATGACCGGTTGCCAGGTATCTGAAAGACAAAATACATAATCATTATGTTCCTATTTATGTTTTGCAGTATCGATATTACAAATCAGATGGAAAGGATTGCGTGACTGCTTTAAGAGGTACCTCAGAAAAATCAATGATGCCAGGAGTGGATCTGCAACTAAAAGGGTGGTACCCTACATACACGCAGACGAACTGGAGTTTCTGAGACCTTTTATGGATCTGAGAGAGTGAGATAACATCTTTCATATTTGTAAAGTGATACTATACAATTATATAAATAAGGGTGTGCCTAACTGTATTCTATGTTTAATGCAGAACTCAATCCAGTTGGGAAGTGCGTGAGGAAGGGCAGGAGGAATCACAAGCCACTGCAACTGAAGAAGCAGCTTTCCAAGAAGCAGGAGGGTCGCTGTCGCTGGATCCTTCTCTTTTTGATGATTCAGAAGCAGCACAGGAGAGCAACCGAGTAGAGGCTTCATCAAGCATACAGCAGCCGCCTCAGCCTATCCGGCTCAGAAGCCAGCGTAGGAGCAGACCACCAAGGGGAGGGCACACAAAAAATATGGACAGATTTGCATTACTTGTCGAAAGAATGAACCAAAAATTAGAGGAGCTAAACTCTGAAGATCATGGCTTTGGTTTAATGGTCGCAGGAATGCTTCAGAAAATTCCCCAGGAGCGCAAGCATACTGTGAAGAAGGCAGTGATGGACCTCCTTGAAGCAAGTATACGCGATGAGCCATCCATTCCCACCTCACCAATGTTTGGACAACCACCACCATCTGGTCCCTACTATACATACCACCCTCCACCGCCCAGAGCCCACCCCTACTATCCCCCTCGTTTCCGTCCATACTCTGATGAGTATGGCAATGCCATGAATCCTGCCCATCCACCAATCCCCTATCCATCTCCATCCCCAATTCCATCAACTATTGGCGCACCAGGGTACCAACAATTCAGACAGAATTCCAACGATTTCCCACCAACACCATCCCCAAGGCCTTCAACCAGATCTGTAACCTCTGGCTACGAACCGGTTTATGAACAATTGTAAATAAATAAGACGAAAAAGTTTATGTTTTAGATATGTGTCTTATATATTTTTCTTATATATATATATGTATACACTACAGTATTAAAAGATGTTTGTTATTCTAAAATTAATGGATGTTTGTGTGGTAAATTTTACAAAATTTATTCAACAGTATTTTTTTTGTTGGAATAATCATACTTACCTAGGTGGATGTAGCTTCTCACCAATGCTGCAATTGTCCACTGCCACTTCTTCACACGGAACAGAGTCAACAAACATCGTCGATGGCTTGGTTCTCTCCCCCCGAGCTGAGAGCTTCTGACTGTCAGTCAGCTCCTCTCCTGCTCTGTTCCTCCACGCTCATTGTAGAGGTGAGATGTGGAGGGGCGAAGAGCAGCCTGCTGAGTGGCTGGCACTGCCATCAGTCCAGGTAGCTGGTGGATAAAGAACTTTGGAAGTGAAGTTGATGCGCTGCCTCAACTGATCTTGGTGACGTCTGCACAAAGCGGACTTCTGATTATTCTCCACTGCAAAGGGGGTGCAGGAGTGCAAAAGAATTGCACTCACGTGACCCGTTGGAGAAGCCCAGACAAATGAGCCCAGGCTGGACCTTACTATAATGTTGCAAATATAATACTAATGTTCATCAAAAATTAGATAGTTTACCTTAGTGTAATAATTAGTCTTTCCGTTGGTGAGCCACTCCTCCTATATGATGTATTCTGTCGCTACACATAGATGTAAACCAGACTAAGCAATTCATCGAAACTGTATGAATTGGAATAATCATACTTACCTGTTGGAATAATCATACTTACCTAGGTGGATGTAGCTTCTCACCAATGCTGCAATTGTCCACTGCCGCTTCTTCACACGGAACAGAGTCAACAAACATCGTCGATGGCTTGGTTCTCTCCCCCCGAGCTGAGAGCTTCTGACTGTCAGTCAGCTCCTCTCCTGCTCTGCTCCTCCACGCTCATTATAGAGGTGAGATGTGGAGGGGCGCAGAGCAGCCTGCTGAGTGGCTGGCACTGCCATCAGTCCAGGCAGCTGGTGGATAAAGAAATTTGGAAGTGAAGTTGATGCGCTGCCTCAACTGATCTTGGTGACGTCTGCACAAAGCGGACTTCTGATCACTCTCCACTGCAAAGGGGGTGCAGGAGTGCAAAAGAATTGCACTCACGTTACCCGTTGGAGAAGCCCAGACAAATGAGCTCAGGCTGGACCTTACTATAATGTTGCAAATATAATACTAATGTTCATCAAAAATTAGATAGTTTACCTTAGTGTAATAATTAGTCTTTCCGTTGGTGAGCCACTCCTCCTATATGATGTATTCTGTCGCTCCAAATAGATGTAAACCAGACTAAGCAATTCATCGAAACTGTAAAATGAATAGCTAATTACTATATTGAAAATAAGACCTATCAGCCATTTGGAGCTACACCCACACATTACCGCGATACAAGTGATAATCTCACGTGGAGGAAGAACGGTGAGATGCTAATGTAAACTAGCATCTCCCCGTTCTGCCTAGTGACAGTGTCACTGATCTCTGCTGTGATCAGAGCCAAGATCAGTGACGTGTCACACACAGCCACGTCATCCCCAAACACACTTAGAAACACGGCCCCAGGACACACTTAACCCCTACACTGACACCTAGTGGTTAACCCCTTCACTGCCAGTGTTATTTACATAGGAATCAGTGCATTTGTATAGCACTGATTGCTGTATAAATGACAATGCAAACAAAAAGTGTCAAAATTGGCCGATGTGTCCACCATAATGTCGCAGTCACAATATAAACTGCCGATCGACGCCATTATTATTTAAAAATGTATTAATAAATATGCCATAAAACTATCCTCTATTTTGTAAACGTTATAACTTTGGCACAAAACAATCAATAAACGATTATTGTGATTTTATTTTAACAAAAATATGTAGAAGAAGAGGTATCGGCATAAACTGAGAAAAAAAAAATGTTATTATATATTTTTGGGGGATATTTATTATAGCAAAAAGTAAAACAAATTGCGTTTTTTTTCAAAATTGTTACTCTATGTTTGTTTATAGCGCAAAAAATAAAAACCGCAGAGATGATACCACCAAAAGAAAGCTCTATTTGTGGGGAAAAAGGACGTCAATGTTTTTTTTGAGCAACGTCGCACGACTGCGCAATTACATAGTTACATAGTAGGTGAGGTTGAAAAAAGACACAAGTCCATCAAGTCCAACCTATGTAAATTGTCAGTTAAAGCGATGCAGTGCCGAATCGCAAAGAGTGCTCTGGTCTTTGATCAGCAAAATGGGACGGGGCTTAAGTGGTTAAACAAAATATATGTGACAAATAGGCTAGTTCAAATGTGTAGATCCACATATAGCATATGTACTTGCCTTGCAATCGACATCCTGGTATAGTTGAAAAACTTGTCCTCAAACACACGCAAATTCTCATACATGGCCCAGAACTGGCCTCTGTTATCACTATTAGCAATAATAGGATGGATCCAATAGTGACGTCTTCTTCTCATCCTCATCCTTCGCTTCCTCTCTTCCTCTTCTTCTTCCATCATTACTGTCACACCAGCTGTTACGACAGCTGTCATTAAATAGCGCAAAATGTACATTTTGGTCACAGAACACAGGGAACAGGGAACCAGGAAGAGAACAGGAACAAGAATGATGTCACAGGAGATGCTTAGCTATGGTTGGCCACAGGCAAAGTCGCCTGTCATGGAGGCGACTTTAAGTCGCGTTGTAAGTCGCTCAAAGTTGCGCTGAAGTCGCGATGGAGTCGCGTTAAGTCGCCTCCAAGTCGCCTTGCTAAGTCGCGCTGTAAGTCGTGTCGCCCCCTTTGTGAACCGACGCTTATTGTGATATTCCATTGTGGGTCTTTTGAGCAACAGGGGGTTAACACTAGAGACATAATCCTCCCCCCTCTCCTCACAATGGGTTAATTACCTTTTTTTTTTTGTCCCTCCCATCGCTTCCTCCCCCCAATTTACATTTGTGTATTTAAACTTTGCGAGTTGCCTCTTTCCCTGACTATGACAAAGCGCTCATGCGCGAAACACGTCGTCAAGGCAACCTTACGACAGTGGTCCTATCCAGAACCATGTCACGGTGATCATCCATCCATCCATCCATCCACTTCTGTGAGCTCCACATCGGTCAACAGCGGTGTCTTCCCTTAGCATCGCTAGTTCCACCATTCCCCTTCTGCTTTGACATTTTCTTTTTACCACCGGACCCCCTGTGTGACACCATCTATCATTGAGGCATTTCATCTGGAAGGGTCACAGACCGATGAGGCAGATGTGATTTCCACCAGCACTGCTGGCTCAATTATTTCTCTCCTGGTCGGCCTCCCAGGTTTATCACTGGATCCCCTGAAGTGACACCATCCACTATTGAGGCTTTTCATACTCGAGGAGACACAGGCCGGAGAGTCAGCAGTTCAACGTTCACCAGCTGACACTCCGGCGGCTCTCCTGGGAGAAGCCGCGCCCTCCTTTCCCAGCTGTGCTGACGTCATCATCCACTGCCACGGAGCCTCGGCGAGGCTTCTCTCCTCACAGCGGAGCATCGGCTCTGGAGCCGGTGAGTCATCCCTCTTGGTACCAGACCCCACAGCCAGCGGGGAATCTGTGAGTCCCCTTCATTCTTTGATCTGGGCGCCCCTCTCCGTTCCCACTACCTTTTCCTATTGACTTTAGTTGGGGTATGCATCTGGATGGATCTACCGTGTTGGTTTTCTGTTGCTTAAGGACTAACTGTCTTTTATATATGTTTTTATTTTAAGTGCACATCAATATGTTTTCAATTCAAGTGCAATATAGTACTGTGTTACTGTGGGTCTAATTTTAATACTTGTCTTATAACTTGTTTTTACAATTTATAAATCACTACTGGATTCATTAAACTATTCAGTTTTTATTCTGGACTGCTACAGTTTGAATTTGTGAAATCCAGAGCCCTTGACATTTTTTGTTTTTTGTTCTGATCTGTATCTATCAGTTACGGTTGGTCCAGCTGCACTGGTTTTCCTTCCACTCCCCACCCCCCTCGATTTCAAGTCATGTTAATTGTACATAATATGTTATATTACATGGTGTGGTAACTGTACAACATATGTTACACACCTCATGTCTTGATTGAGCTCTTTAGTGCCGATTCACACAGGGGCGACTTATCAGGCGACCTAGTCGCCTGACAAGTCGCCTCCCGTTCTGTACAATGGAACCGTTCTAATAGGAGCGACGCAAGTCGCTCCGACTTAGAAAAATGTTCCTGTACTTCTTTTGGGGCGACTTGAGGCGACTTGCATAGACTTCTATACAGAAGTCGTTTTGCAAGTCGCCGTGGATGTCGTGTGCAGGTCGCCTCGGTGAGGCGACCTGCAAGTCGTGCCGCCCCTAGTGTGAACCGAGCCTTAGGTGTTTATTCACTGGTGCTGGGTTATTGTTGTTGTTCTAATTAACCCTGTGTTGATGTTTATGGTAATGTGTGTTGAATAGTCAATGAGCTAGGAGACATAGTCACTTAGTCTGGGTAAAAGGATTAGTTAATTAGCTCAGATTAATTAGGTTAATTAGGTTACATTTGTATTGTTAGAGTAATATGAGCAGGAGGGGGGAACCTCATCTTCTCCTGTATATAAGACTGTATTTTGATTCTAAATAAAGTCAGTCCATGTTAGCAACAAGCAAGTGTCGCCTTGTTTTGTGCTCAGAGAGGTTGGAATATCTGATATCTGTATCCAGACTACAAGGAAGTGGTATACTGACGGAAGCACTTAAGCAGAGTGTGGGATGTTCCGTGACACTTACGTATCTTGTTGGGGCAGACCCTCACAAAATGTCCATGTTCTCCGCAGTACAGACATAAGTTGTGGGTGAGTCTGCGCAACTTTTCTTCCGGAGTAAGGGATGGACGGTGCAGACTGAGTTGCATGGGTTCTGGAGCTTCTGCAGCCGGAGCAGAGGAGGCAGGAGGAAATTGGCTGGGGGAACTGGGAACTTTAGGAAGCATCCAGATAGGACGAGGGTGACTAGTAGACCTCTCAGAACATCTCTCTCTCAAGCGGCGGTCAATTTGGATGGACAAGTTGATGAGTTCATCCAGGGTCTGAGGTATTCCGACGCGTGCCAACTCATCTTTAAGAGGGTCAGATAACCCCATCTGAAATTGATGACGCAGGGCAGCGTTGTTCCACTCTGTATCAGAGCTCCAGCGTCTGAACTCAACTGCGTAATCTTCGGCCGCTCTGCGACCTTGTTGCAGGGAATGCAAAGCGGCTTCAGCAGTAGCCGTTAGTTGGGGGTCCTCATATAATTGTGACATGGCTAGGAAGAAGGCATCCAGGGAATAAAGGGACCTAGATTTCTGCTCCAGCAGGCAGTGGGCCCAGGTTTCAGGCTCGCCGGCCAGTAGTGAGATGACGAAACCCACCTTCGTGGCTTCCAGGGAAAATGTGCGGGGTTGCAAAGCAAAATAGAGCTTGCAGGAATGGCGGAAGGCCCGATACTTGCAACGTTCTCCAGTGAACCTTTCGGGCGTGGGCACCCTGGGCTCAGGATGGAGCATTTCTACAGAGGGTGTTTGGGAAAGTCCGGCAGACGATGCTCCCTGAGGGTGAGGAGATGCAGAGAGGGCTTGGACTTGTCCCTCTAATCTGGAGTAGCTTTCTTGTAGACTTTTTACTGCTTGGGTAAGGCCCGCTAGGTGCTTACAAAGTTCATCCATGGGGGAGGCCCCCTGCCCGGACTCGGTCATGGCTGCCTGATACTGTCAGACTTCCCACTTACCAGACCGGTGTGTCCACTTGGGCAGAGGGTAGGCTCCCTTATGTATCTAACTCCCGGCCCCTGGTAGAGCAGACAGGAGGCACGAGAGTGCGGAGTGGTATGAGAGCCTAGTGCAGTAGTCTAGGTGCCGGAAGAAAGGTGATCCTCAAGCAGCAGGTAGTAATCAGGAGCATAGGCAACAGATGCTGAGCAGGAGCAAGGCAGGCAGGCCACAACACAGGCAGGGTTCGGCAACAGGCGGGCAGCAGAGGTACAAAAGGAGGAGGCAGAAGCGGAGTCAATCAAGCCGGGGTCAGGTACAGGCAGAAGTCAGGGGAATCCAATAGGCAAGCCGGGTCATCAGGAGATCAGAACACAGGAACACGGAAAAGGCAACGGGAACTATGGCACAGGAGCTGTTGATCAGACAGCACCGAGCAGAGTGTGCAGCAGGCCTAAGTAGACTAATTGGCGCCAAACGCCGCGAACGTGCGCGCCCCGATGCGCACAGCCGCGTGCGCCCTGGGACACACCAGCACCCCCAGGTGCATGCAGACCAGCGCCCACAGGCGGACGCGTGCCAACGCTCACACTCGCGCGCGTCCGGGCACCACCACGCACACCAGGGACAGCTGGACCATGCACACCAGTGCCCACAGAAGCGCGCGCACTAGCGCGCACAGGAACGCGTGCACCAACGCGCACCGGCACCCAACCAGGTAACCTCTCTGACACTCGGCCTCCTTCTGGCTGAGACTTTTCTGTGTATGTGTCAGGGCTGGCTCAGCCCTTCCTTCTCTGAGCTGGCCACTCAGCTGTCGGCTAATTGCCAGCTCTCTTCTCTCTCCACAGTTAACCAGCTGTTGTGGATCTGCTCGTCAGTCCCGCCTACTTAAAGACGTCCATTTCCCTTGTTTCCTGCCTTCGCCTTGGTCACATCACAAGAAACCATCTCCTGCGTTCCTGTTTAAAGACTGGCTTGCTGACCCCTTCTGGCTCCTTATCCTGCTTGCTTTTCCTTCACTTGGATCCCTGACTTCTGGCCTGGCTGATTACCTAATCTGGTTACTGAATTTTTGCTTGGCTGACTACCCGATCCGGTTACTGAACTCTGGCTATGCTTTGACTATGCTTACTCTATTTACCTTTTTATTTTAATTAATAAACAAGTGTGATTTAACTGTACTTCTGTCTCGGTTTGGTTTATGGTTTCTGACAGTAGGCGAAGGCCATGGATTCAGAAGATAAAGTCAATCCACTTCTTGGTAATATTTTTTCCAGATTGGATGAGCAAGATCACCGCATGGATCAGTTTGCCATTGCGTTACAAATGCTCCTGAATCGCACGGCTCACCTGGAATCCCCCACTGTGGCTGTGTTGCAGGCTGTCCCTGCTGCTGCGCCTGTCTCTGTGCAGACACCCGCCTTGAGTATTACCTCTATTAGAGGTATGTCTGGTTCCGCCCCGCTTCCCCAGTGATTTGGGGGCGATCCAGTTCAATGCAGAGGGTTTCTCAACCAAGTTGAGATATACTTTGAGATCCTGCCCCAGGCGTTTCCCACGGACAGAAGCAAAGTAGGGTTCATGATATCTTTGCTTTCTGAGAGAGCCTTGGCCTGGGCTAACTCTCTATGGGAGACGCAAAAACCTGTTGTCTTAAGTTACCCCGAGTTTGTGGCCTCCTTTAAAAGGGTATTTTATGTTCCCGCACGCTCCGCTTCTGCTGCCAAGTGCCTCATATCCATCAAACAGAGTACGAGAACTGTTGCCGACTACGCCATTGAGTTCCGTATTCTGGCAGCAGTGGTTGCTTGGAACAATGAGGCCCTCGTGGCTGCTTTTTCTCATGGTCTCTCGGATTCCATCAAGAATGAGATAGCAGCCCAAGTGTCATGAAAAACATCCTGTTAGCACAATTGTCAGAGCCGGTGGACGTGTGCGGGGGCGCGTTAGCGCGAACAAACGCATGCGGAGGCACGCTAGCACGAACGAGTGTACGCGGGTCTGTGGGGGTACGAGCGGGCACGTACGATCGGTACTCAGGTGCGCGGAGGTACGCGCGGGAGCGTGCGGAGGTACGATGTGACAGTGTTTGGCGCCAATGGACTTATTTAAAGGAGCCTGTGAGCATGCTTTCTTGCTGTCCATTCTGCAGCGTTTCCTGTGACCCTAAGCTATCAGTATACCTGTCTACCTAATTCCTGTTACCCGGCTTGTTCCTGACTTCTCCTGTTTGCTGCCAGTCCCCGATCTCGGCTTGTCTGACTATTCTCCTGCCTCATTCTACGGTTGTTATCTGCCTGTCTGTTGCCGATCCGGTACGTGCCCCGACTACTCTTCTGCTTCCGTTTGGTACCTGCTCTGCCCGCCAGTGTTGACCCGGCCTGTCTGACCTCGTTAGTGCTTCAAGTTGTACTACAGAACACCTCCCTGCTGCCTGTTGTTCCTGAGTTCCTGCCAGCTACAGTACTTCTCTGCTCAGTCAGCGGTTCCAGTGTTCCTGCCAGAGTTCCGGTTCATCTTCCTACTACCAGTTGTTAATGGTGCTCCAGTTGAACTACAGAACACCTCCCTGCTGCCTGTTGTTCCTGAGTTCCTGCCAGCTACAGTACTTCTCTGCTCAGTCAGCGGTTCCAGTGTTCCTGTCAGTCCTCCTTCTGCTGCACCAGAGGTCCGGATCAGCTCTACACCTGCCACTTACCCTCTGTGCTCTTGAGTCCCTGTTTTCTCTATCAGGGGTTCTCGAGCCAGAGGCACACGAGAGGCTGCTTCCTGCATTCTGGGCTCAGCCACCAGGTACGTGACACCAAGATACACCCACTGAGCTGGAGAGCTTGATTTCGTTTGCCATCCTCATTGACTCCAGACTCAGAGAAAGACTTTCTTTTAAGGAGCGCTTGCAGAAGCCTCCAAGCTTTGCAGTCCCACCCGTGCCTCCCTCACCTCCAATGCCTCCTGGTACCGAGTCAGTCAGTGAAGATGAACCCATGCACTTGGGCTACACGCGTCTCTCTGTGGATGAGAGAGCCTTTAGGAGGAGAGAGAGAGATTGTGCCTTTATTGTGGCAGGTCACCTTTTGAAGTCTTGTCCTACCCGTCCTAGGAACACCCGAACCTTGAGGTCCTGTCATGAACAGACCTTAGGTGGTGTTGTGTCATCCCCAGTTATCCAGAAGGATAAGCCCCTGGTTTCAGTCACCCTTTCTTGGGCTAAGTCATCTATCGAGATACAGGCTCTAATCGACTCTGGGGCCTGTTCATTGATGCTGCCTTTGTATCAAAGCACTTGATTCCACTGCAGCTGCGTGACACTCCACTTGCCATTGAGGCTCTTGACGGGAGACCTCTACTGCCTGCCCATGTGACTCATGAGACGGTTCCGTTGTCCATGGCCGTAGGGGCTCTTCACCATGAAATAATCCAATTCCAAGTGATTTCCTCTCCTAAGTTTCCGCTAGTTATTGGTTATCCTTGGTTACAGAGGCACAACCCCTCTTTTGATTGGCTCCATGCTGAGGTCTTCTCCTGGTCACCACAATGCAGTGAAACATGCTTCCAGAAGGTAGCCAAGGTGGCCAAGATGGCGCTGTGAGCGGACGCATGTCTGAGAGCTCTTCTGTGATCCGGGACTGTCTGCCTCTTTAAAGCAGCTATACAGAGACTGTGAGCAGGCAAAAGACCTCTACATGCACCGCCGATCGTCCCGGCCAGCTAGCGGAAGGGGTAAGAAATTAAAATCCCCCCTGCCGGAGAATACAGGGGAGGCCTATACCGACCGCGTGGGGACCGGAAGGCACTCTGTCAGCAACATGGCTTCCCAAACGGAGCAGCCAGAGCAATCCTCCTCCACACAGCCCGGCCTGGCTGATTTATTAGCTGCTATAGGCAACTGCCAGACCTCCCTTACCGCCCTTACCACCAAGATGGATGCAGTGCAATTAGATGTAGGTCTGATAAGCCTTGATATGGACAAAATCCGTGGTAGATTGTCTGCTGCTGAATAGCGCCTGGGGCACGTGGAGGACACTGTAGAGAATCATGGAGCTGATCTCCAGGCCCTACATACCAAAATAAGAGCCCTGGAATACAAATCCGAAGATGCGGAGAACCGCAACAGGAGAAACAATCTCTGTATTGTAGGATTGGCGGAAGGGGCTGAGGGACAACGACCGACTGAATTTATTGAGGGTAGGGTTGCCACCTGTCCGGGATTCACCCGGACAGTACGTGTTTAGACTAATTTTGAATCATGTGTCCGGGGCTCCTGCCGCCTGGAACCCGGACACATGATCTAGACCGCACTGTGGCTCAGAGCTCCATCTGTTCAGCTGGGGGCCGGGCAGGAACATTACTAGTGTTTCAGGTATAGGTTGTTATCCTAATACAGCCGTTTGGACAATCAGTCCTGAACCCCCGCTTCTATAGTATCCGCCGGGGAAGGTAATTGCCGGGAAGCGCAGCTTACATGACTTCAGGAGGAGAAGAGGTGCCGGCAGACACTGAGGGCACTCGAACCCTGGACAACTTTACTGAGGGCGAGCTGAGACCGCTATAGAAGAAAGAGTCTGGCCAGCAGTGCCCTGTCAGTGATCGGGTGTCAGTGGAGAATTGGAGGACAGCGCGTGTGTAGTTTATCACACAGACAGCTGAGCAGGAACGGACCGTGCAGGAGACCAGCCGCAGAATAAGCTACATTCACAATACTTGGCTGGGTAAGAAAAACACTGATCTGAGGAGGGAGGGGGGAGAGGGGGGAATTCTTAGGATTCTTTGCTACCACCTCTGTGTTGTATGTGATTATTGGGAGTCAGGGCCGGTGCCATCATACTACAGTGTCCTGTCACTCTGCCCCCTCTCTGTCACTCTGCCCCCTCTCTGTCACTCTGCCCCCTCAATGTCACTCTGCCCCCTCCCTGTCACTCTGCCCCCTCCCTGTCACTCTGCCCCCTCCCTGTCACTCTGCCCTCTTCCTGTCACTCTGCCCCCTCCATGTCACTCTGCCTGGCCCCCTCCCTGTTCCCATCCCTCTCACTGTCTGCCCCCTCCATGTCACTCTGCCCCCTCCATGTCACTCTGCCCCCTCCCTGTCACTCTGCCCCCTCAATGTCACTCTGCCCCCTCAATGTCACTCTGCCCCCTCAATGTCACTCTGCCCCCTCAATGTCACTCTGCCCCCTCCCTGTCACTCTGCGCCCTCCCTGTCACTCTGCCCCCTCCATGTCACTCTGCCACCTCCATGTCACTCTGCCCCCTCCATCTGCCCCCTCTCTGTCACTCTGCCCCCTCCCTGTCACTCTGCCCCCTCCATGTCACTCTGCCCCCTCCATGTCACTCTGCCCCATCCATGTCACTCTGCCCCATCCATGTCACTCTGCCCCTTCTCTGTCACTCTGGCCCCTCTATGTCACTCTGGCCCCTCCATGTTACTCTGCCCCCTCCCTGTCACTCTGCCCCCTCCCTGTCACTCTGCCCCCTCCATGTCACTCTGCCCCCTCTCTGTCACTCTGCCCCCTCTCTGTCACTCTGCCCCCTCCATGTCACTGTGCCCCCTCCCTGTCAGTCGTGCCCCCTCCCTGTCAATCGTGCCCCCTCCCTGTTTCCATCCCTCTCACTCTGCCTGGCCCCCTCCTTGTTCCCCTCCTTGTCACGCTGTCTGCCCCTCTCTGTCACTCTGCCCCTTCCTGACACTCTGCCCCCTTCTAGTTTACACATGTGGTTCCCTCTGAAGAGCAATCCACATTTGTATTGTTCTTCAGAGGGCATTTTACAGGCAGGGAGGAGGTGTTGTATCACCTCCTCACCACCTGTTTAAACCTCACAGCATTGCTCCGCAATTTAATGCTTTGCACATGGATACGGGAAGCCCCCATTCATTTGCATGATCCACATTTGGCAGGCAACACTGCTCACTGAACCCAACAGTGCAGACATGTTTTGCCACACTGTCATGCAGAACATTTTGACTGTGGCAAGTGTCCATCCCCCTTTGCTGCCTTTTCAGCTTAAGGGGAATGGTTGGGTAGCTGTTAAAACACAGCTCAACCTCAAATTTTTACTGTCCTCCAACCACAAGTGTAAACGGAGTCGCAGGGCACTCTGCAGGGTGATCCATAGTGGATCATGTTTTGAAGGTATTTGACAGGTGGTGAAGAAGAGTTATGTTGCCTCTTCACCACCTGTTTTAAATCCCTAAAAACCCATAACACTGCTGTAGCCATGTGCATTGCACACAGTTGTAGCGCAGCCCCATTCAGGTGAATGGGTTGAGTTAAGCAAGTGCAGCGCCGTGCACAACTAAAATGTTCGGGTTTGGCTTGAAGAAAAGGTGGCAACCCTAATTGAGGGCCTGTTCCGCTCCCTCCTCCCTGCGCCTCAATTTTCCCCATTTTATGCAGTGGAGCGAGCTCACCGGATCCCCCCCAAGCCAGGCCCTCCCGGAGCACCACCACGCACATTTATTTTAAAGTTCCTTAATTTCCGGGACAGGGATGAAGTCCTCAGGGCTGCCAGAGTGCAGGGAGAGTTGAATCACCAAAACAGCAAACTACTTATCTTTCCTGACTACTCTGTAGAAACTTAAAAGCTCAGACGCTCGTTTGACCAGGTGAAGGCAGCCATGCGTCTCAAGGGCATTCGCTACAGTATTCTTTTCCCAGCACGTCTGAGGGTTCAGGATGGGGAGACTGACAGGTTTTTTACATCCCCCAGGGATGCTAATGCATGGCTGGAATCGTTGCCCCCACATCGCTGACTGCTGCTCTGGTTATCCTGTTACATCCCTGTACTGCATAATGACTGATGAACATTGCCATTAACAAGTGAGTTAACCTTGCACCTGTTGTGCCTTTTGTAATGACTGCCGGTTTAAGTCTTAAGTACTGTGCCCCTGGTTATGACAGGTGATATATCTCTCTAAGCCTGCCACTTCAAGAATCTGTGGTCTAACTTATTGCCATACACTTAAGATATTTAGGATGGAGAAGATGGAGGATTGTTTGCCGGTTACTGGCCCACAGCAGCAATGACAATGTGTGCTCTTCTAGGAACAGAACATTCCATGGACTGCATGATTCTGGAGGATGGTCACTGGCGGACTCTAGTGGCCATTTCAGCTAGTGCAGGCTCATCTCTCCTATACTTCCTACTTGCACGAAGCGCATATTTACATGCTTACTTCTCTGGGCACCTTACTCATCATGAGACTTGATCTTTCTACAGATGCCCTGGGATACAAACAGTGCCTCTTATACCTAAGAGAGATCATACTCTGTCATCCTATCCAATTAGATGCTGGAGCATCCTGTTTTTGAACAAAAAGAGGGACTTCCTCACTTCTTCCCCAATTTTGTCTTGGATTTTTTAGTTTATATTTTTCTCCTTTTTTCTATTTGACCGCAAGAGGATAAGATATGAGACGGTCCGAAAACCTTTTCTTGTTGGAACTTTTTCCTATTGGCGGCGGAGCCTCTTGTAACCTTCGGGGGACAATTGCTTCCACTAAGTGACTACACCCACTGGTCCACGCTCCCTGACCTTGGGTTTTTTTTTATGTTTGGGGAACAAGGCATTCCTAGGTTGGGGTGGGGTATGCGGGGTGGGGGTGGGGGATTACTATTGGGATTGTTTTTGTTAATTGTTTTTTATTATTTCAGGTGCTTTAATTTGTCTACACTTTTGGAAGGCTCTAATGACATAGTGCTGTACATGATGTTGTGTGTGTGGTTGACCTTGGATGTTGCCCTCTTAGCATGGTGCATAACTACATTCCCTTCATACTCCACATTTAATGGCTGAGTTTAGGGTGATTTCATGGAACGTACGGGGTCTTAACTCAGCTGTTAAGCGCTCCCTAGTGTTTCGTTTTCTACGTACCCATAATCCGCAGATCTGTATCCTTCAGGAGACGCATCTGCAAAACAATAAGATGATTTGTCTTAGGAAGGCTTGGATTGGCCTAAATTACCATTCCGCTTTTTCCACGTATGGCCGAGGGGTCAGCATCCTGGTTCACAAGACACTACCATTTAGGCTTATAGAGGTTAGAACTGACAAGGAGGGGAGATTTGTTATTGTACATGCCAATATATATGATAAAAATGTAGTTCTAGTTGGAATTTATATTCCCCCGCCAGCTTCTGGCAAAATCCTCCATGAGATTATGCAAATAGTGGTGCAATTTGACACCGCTTTGGTCTACCTCATGGGGGATTTTAATATGGTTCCCTCGGTGGAACTTGATCGGCTGCAAGCCTCGGCCCGGGACACTCCGGATCTCAGGCAGTGGGCAGAAGCATTTGCCCTCACTGACGTTTGGAGGCACATGTACCCGACATTAAAGGTCTACACTTGTCATTCCGCCTCGCACAAAACGCTATCTAGAATAGATCTTGTATATGCTTCTGGCCCTGCATTACAATATGTCCAAGATTTATCTGTGCTTCCCAGGGGAATTTCAGACCACGCACCATTGTGCTTGACATTGACACTGACTGTTCCACCAGGGACTCGACTGTGGCGCTTGTCCAGTTTCTGGGCTAATGATGAGAGGTTGTTGGAACCTCTTACGGCTTCTATCTGCAACTTCTGGATGGATAATGCCGACTCGGCTGCCCCACCGGTTATATTGGATTCATTCAAAGCTTGGGTGCGAGGGGAATATGGGTTTAGCATTGCCCGACTTAAGCGTGAATCTGCTCGCTCCCTGGATGACCTTGAGACCCGGGCGGGTAGGTTGGAAGCTGACTTTGTCTCAGTTCCTGGGGAGGACAGATACAGGGCGTGGAAAAGGGCTCTACGAGACCTGTCCACTGCTAGGATGGCCCAGACGGACAAGGCCCTGCTATACTCTGCTCAACGAGTATTCGAACATGGTGGGAAGAACGGAAAATTCCTTGCATGGCTGGCTAAAGGCAACATACCTTCGACCCCCATAGGCTCCATTAGAGACAGTACTGACCAAGTCCTTACCGCTCCTAGTAACATTAATGACCGGTTTCGAGATTACTTCCAGGGGGTTTACTCTTCTAGGGCTGCTGCGTCAGGCTCCTCCATGTCCTCATCTTTTGATTCCCTGTCTATCCCTGTTCTATCTGAGAAAGCAAGAGAGGGTCTTGAGGCGGATATCACGCTTGAAGAGATTCAGGTGGCCATAGGACACCTCAAGGGGGGGAAGGCCCCCGGAGCGGATGGGTTACCGTCCGAATTTTACTCCAATTTCTCTGAACTCCTTGCTCCTAAATTGACCTTGTTATTTTTCAAATTTGCAACATTGGAGGCCCTCCCTGACTCAATGAGTGAGGCGATAATTGTGCTGGTTCCTAAACCTGGTAAGGACCCACTTGACTGTGCATCCTACAGGCCCATTTCTTTAATCAATGTGGATGCCAAGATCTTTGCTTAGGTCTTGGCTACCCGATTATCTCATGTAATAGAGGACCTGGTGGGCATTGATCAGACGGGTTTTATGCCGGGCAAGGGAACTGACATAAATATCAGACGTCTGTTCCTCAATCTAACTGTCTCACATGATAACTCAGAGTCCAGAGTTATTGCCTCTCTAGATGCCGAGAAGGCTTTCGATTCTGTTGAATGGAACTATTTAATTCAATCTTATTTTATTGAGAAAGGAAAAATGCACAGTATACATTTATGTCATACAAAAACATAAAAAATAGAAATAGACATCATTGCGATACTGGTAACATATCATCTCATGTTTTAAACAATTTGTGAGCTCTTATTGATTTAGTTTGATATTTAAGCCTGTGTAGTTATACCGTCTAAGCTGATTAAAGTGCAGGTGAGCACCACTATCCACTCAACGAGTGGCGTCCAAATATTGCAAACACGCTAGGGCTATTGTTGCTGTGCTAAATGTGTTTTCTCTGATGGGGAAGCTCAATGTGTGTCACATTATTGGTCTGATGAGGTTAGAGAGTATGATTTAGGTGATCGTGTAGCGCTGTAACATATAAGGGGAGAAAGGGAAAAGGAAGAGTAAGAGTAGAGGGGACAAGGGAGTAAGGAATACAGAGATTAAGAGAAAGAGATTCCACTCTGGTCACACAGTTGCATTGGTGGAATCCTCTGTAGCCCATTAAATAAATTCCGCAGAATAGCGGAAGATAGACCACGAGGTCCAGGTCTTGGAAAATTGTTCCTCCTTACCCGTTTCCTGCGACAACATCCGTTCCAGTCTATTAATTTGGTCCACTTCAATTGCCCAATCCCCCAGGGAAGGCATGCTTGTCGACTTCCAATGTCTGGGCAGAACCGTTCTAGCTGCCGCCAGAAAGTGACACAGAACGTCTTTTTTGACCGATTTAAGCGGGCCAGGGAGCATAGATAGCAAGGCTACCTCAGGAGAGGATGCAACCGAGGTCGCCATGAGTCTGCAGTACAAGTCGAGGATCTTTTGCCAGAACCTCTGCACAGGGGGGCACTCCCACCAAATGTGGAGTAAGGTTCCCTTTGATGACAAACAACGCCAGCAGGTATCTGGGAGCGCCGGGTTTATGCAGCGTAATGTCGAGGGGCATCTATACCAACGGGTCAGTAATTTGAATCCCTTTTCTTGCGATTTGGAGGCTAAGGATATTTTATGAGTCAGAATGAAGCACTTTTGCCAATCTACAGGTGAGATGGGGTGACCCAAATCTTCCCTCCAGGCCTGTGTGTATGGGGGGAGGTCAGGATTATAGACCATATGTATGAGAGAGTATAGTTGAGAGACCACATGTGTAGGAGGGTCAATCTGGAGCAGCATGTTCTCCAAGTCTGTTGTGTCAGTAAGTACATCAGGTAATGATGGGAAGGTTCGAATAAAAGATAGCACCTGTTGCCTCTGCAGCCAGTGCGTCGAAGTATGGGAAGGTGGGCCGGAGGGAACGTCTTGAATCAGAGAGGAATCTGAACGCAGGACTTGGGCAAGTCGTCTGTGGTCCTTCTTGCACCAAGGGCCAAAGCTCTCTACTTGTAGGGCCATGAATGGAACTATTTATGGGAGGCTTTGCGCAGATTCAGATTTGGTCCCAAATTTGTCCATGGTGTAAGATTGTTGTATCGTTCTCCCAGAGCTCGCGTTCGTACTAACAACTGGGTCTCGGACTCCTTCAATTTGTTTCGCGGTACGAGGCAGGGATGTCCGCTCTCCCACAGCCTGTTCGCCCTGGCGCTGGAGCCCCTGGGAATTGCTATCAGGAGTGCTCCGGATGTACTGGGCCTGCGGGTGGGTATGATGGAAGAGCGCCTCTCCCTCTATGCCGACGACGCGCTATTATAATTGAATGACGCTGGGCCCTCTCTTCAAGCTGCCCTGCGAATTTTTGATAGTTTTGGGGGATTATCAGGAATTAAAATCAATTGGACCAAATCGATCTTATTCCCTCTGGACGATGGTGCTACCTCTGGACCCCTCTCCTCCCCGCTGCAATGGGTGAAGGAATTTAAATACCTTGGGGTCATGATTACGAGAAATCCCTTCATAGTTAAAAACCTAGCCCCTGTCTTAAACACCTTACGTACAAGATGCTCTGCATGGGAGAACTTACCACTGAATCTTCTGGGACGCATCAATCTCCTTAAGATGATGATACTACCTAAATTTAACTACTTGTTCAGAAACTGCCCGGTTTGGGTCCCTGTCTCATTTTTTAAGGATATTGATTGAATAGCGGGCTCTTTTGTCTGGTCAGGGAGGAACCCTAGGTTGGCACATTCCACATTATGGTTACCTGCTGATTTGGGTGGACTAGCTCTCCCTAATTTTCAGATTTACTTTTGGGCGGCTATGTTGGTGACAGTCCACTGGTGGTTTCAGGGTTCCAGAACTAATGCTGCAGTCTGCCTCGAGGCGAATATTCTGGGCTCCTTGACCGACCTCCATAACTTTCCCTACAGAGGGTCTAGGGCTTACCCTAAGGTGCCCGGGCCTACTCGGGCAACATGGAAGGTGTGGGTGGCTGCTAGACGGAAATATCTAAAACCTGGCCAATTGTCTCCTGCTCATCCTCTGTGGGGAAACCCAATACTTAAACACTTCCGTACGATTCCGAACCCGCAGGTTTGGGCCAGATACGGTATTACCACATTGGGACATATAATGCCTGGGGGACAATTGCTCTCCTTTCAGGAGTTGACAACTAAATTTGGTCTGCCCCGGTGGATGAGGTTCAGGTATCTGCAGTTGAGACATGCGGCCAGAGCTCAATTCTCACAAACCCCCCTCCTGCAGGCAGACCCCATTGAGGACCTCCTGTCTCCTGGAGATGTCTCTAAACCTCTATCTTCTCTATATAATGCGCTTATAGGTAGAGATTCCCCCAAGATAGACAAACTATGGGAAAGATGGCGGGCAAACATACCATCGCTGGATAAGGAGGGATGGGAGGACTGTTTAGAGTATGGCCCTAAATTAATGATAGCATCTAAGGACAAAATGATTCAGGTAAAATTTATACATAGGATTTATTATACCCCACAGAGACTCCATCGCATATTCCCTGAGAAAGATTCCATATGTCCTAAATGTAAAGCTCAGATTGGTACATTTTTCCATATGTTCTGGGAATGCCCAGCCGTAGCGATATTTTGGTCTGAGATATTGGGAGAAATTGACTCCAGGTTGCAACTGTCCATTCCGCTCTTGCCAGCTGGGGGTACATGATGACGAGCAGAGGCCCTATCATCTTAAATTGCTAATTTCCTTCCTTCTCTTCTATGCCAAAAAGGAGATCCTCATGAAATGGATTGACTCTTCCTCTCCATCTTTTTCGGCCTGGGAGGCACAGATTGAGGCAGTTATCCCCATGTATAAAATAACATACATAAACCGTGGTTGCCCATGGAAATTTGAAAAAGTGTGGGCTCCGTGGATGGCCTCATAGGGGCATTCAGTACATTATGGTCTTGTGCTTATAGGGTTGGAGGGTTCTAGGGAATGGGAAGGTGGAAGTTGCTTGGTATGTATGGTACTGCTATCCTTATATGTTACCCTACAGGCTGTACACACTAATTTCTTTATGCTGAGAATGTATTTCCTCCATGAAGTGTATTGTACTATGTCAATTGGTATTTTGTAATTTTACCTTTTTATAACAATAAAGCACCACTGTTTTTGTTTTAAAAAAAAGCAAGGTAGCCAAGGTCCTGTGTACCTCTTCACTCTCCTCCCTGCCGGAGGAATACCATGATTTTAGCGATGTCTTTGACAAAAGGTCAAGCTGGTAGTTTGCCTCCACACCAGCCATATGATTGCGCAATTGACCTTCAACCTGGTGCCACTCCCCCTCGTGGTCGGGTTTACCCTTTGTCGGTCTTGGAGGATAAAGCCATGGAGGAGTATGTTGCAGACGCACTTTTTCGAGGTTTCATCTGCAAATCCTCGTCTCCTGCTGGTGCTGGTTTCTTCTTTGTGAAGAAGAGGAGCGGTGAACTGAGACCTTGCATTGATTTTAGGGGTCTCAATCGTTTCATGATTTAGAATGCCTACCCGCCATTGATTACAGAGTTATTTGACCGCCTCCAGGGAGCAACGGTTTTCACTAAGCTTGATCTGAGAGGGGCTTACAATCTCGTGAGGATTAAGGAGGGCGACGAGTGGAAAACTGCATTTAATACCAGAACAGGCCATTATGAGTACCTCGTAATGCCTTTTGGCCTTTGTACCGCCCCAGCAGTTTTCCAGGAATTTATTAACGATGTTGTGACAGACTCACCCGGGACAGAGGCTATTGGAGGGGACTGAACGCAAGCCTCTTGCCCACCGATTATGGGCCCTAGCATTTGGGGGAATGGTGCTCTCTGTGAGCTGTATGCCTGGGGACCCTGGGGTTGGTGTTACTTTGGATTCAGCTCCATGTCCCCCCAATACACACAGACTCTGGGAACCCTTCATATGCCATATTAGAATGATAAGACTGAATTATACTGTTGGGACACATCCTGTGAGGAGATGCTGGTGTCATCAACTCCAACTACCTGTGTTTATGTTAATTGAATGAGCTGATGACATTGTCCTCTATACAATGTAGGAGACGGGACAACTCCTATTGGAGCTGCTGCTATTGTGAGAAAAATGTCCTGTGATAATTAACTCAGTCTGGGCAAAAGGTCATGTCTCAATCACCTAGGCTGTATAAAGGATTAGTTAATTAGCTCATGTTGATTAGGTTAATTAGGTTACGTTTGTATTGTTAGAGTAATATTTTCTCCTGTATATAAGACTGTATTCTGGTTCTGAATAAAGTGAGTTCATGTTAGCAACAAGCAAGTGTCGCCTTGTTTTGTGCTCAGAGAGGTTGGAATATCTGATATCTGTATACAGACTGGGAGGAAGTGGTATATGACGGAGGCACTCAAGCGGAGTGTGGGACGTTCCGTGACATTGGTGGCAAGCAGCGGGAAAGATTCCTGCAGTCTGGGACATCTAAACCTCCAACTGGATCCAAGATCAGCATAGCAGACTTCAGTCATCCCAGCGGAGATATGGACCTGGCATCAGAGTTGCCAGGGCTGCTGCGGATCATCCTTTCAACATACACCAGGACTGTGTCTAAGGATGAATACCTGGAGCTCAGGCAGCAGATTCAGGTGGAGCTCTGGATCAGAGCCCTCCAGCTCGCTGGTATAAAACAGGGCAAGTGCTTTTCAACCCAAGAGCAATGGGCCAGTGACCAACGGGCATTGCGGATGGCATTCCTGGGCGGCCCCAGGAGCAATGGGTGACTGAGTTGGACAGGCTGGTCCAGCAGGAGATAGAGCTGGACAATCGTTATCGGGCTCTGCAATGGCACGCAGAGGAGGGATATTTAGGGGAGACAACAGAATGCTCTCCGGAGGGATATGACTTTGGCGGCCCTGGATTGCTGTGGGAGAGCCTTACAGATCATTTTATGTTTGGCGATGAAGGGGAACCTGACCATTTGCTAAGGAAGGAACAGCATCTGGAAAGGGCATACAGGAAACTGCTAGAACAAGTTCAGCAACATGCCAGAGAATCGGCAGTGGAAAATCTGGAGATTGCCTCCCCCAAACCTGAAGTGCTGACAACAGGGCAAAGCTCTGCTAACCTCTGCCCAGAAATGATAGCATCTTCTAGGTTCCATGGACAGGAGATGGTGAACCTCTATCCCCAGACATCAGTTGCAGAGACATGGGATTTGATAGACTTTTCTGCTGAGGAAGAACAACCTGATGAGCCTCCAGCAGAAGAGCTGCTATCAGGGCCAAAGTTCACTGTGTTCTGCCCAGCACCAACAGTGGCTTCGGCCTTCTTGAGAGAAGAGGTAGTCGGTCTTTCTCCCACAACACTGACAGGGACATGTGATTTTCTGCCAGCAGCATCTATGGAGTTAAAACAAACTTCTCCAGCTGAAGATCTGGTAACTGAACAGAGGGTCCAAGACCTCTGTCCCACACTTTTACCAATTCCAGAGACTGGGGATTTAATAGACATTTCTGTAGAGGAGGAACCACCTAGCAAACCCCCAGCAGAAGTGCTGGCAACCGGACAGAGGGTCCAAGACCTCTGCCCCACACCTGTGGCAGTTTCGGAGGCTCAGGGTGAGAAGGTGGCAATCACTTACCAGCAGCAGATACAGGGGGAGACGGGAGAGGAGGTGTGTGTTGTCCCTCCCCAACAGTTGGCCAGGGTGGAGGAAGCGGACTTTCCTCCCCAGCAAAGATCCGTGCACCTGGGAGACAGCACCATCGACATGTCATCCCAGCAGCCAGATGAGGGAATGGAAAAAGAAGCAGCCGGCTCCCTTTTCCAATGGCAACTACACAGTTTGGGAGTGGAGGAAACCAGCCTCCTGCCCCAACGGTTAGCTGGAGCGGAGGATGCGGAGTCCCCAGCAGAAGTGCTGGCAACAGGGTAGAGTGCTACCAACCTCTGCCCAGCACCGGCAACAACTGTGGAGTTCCAGGGAGCCGGGGCAGTTGGCCCCTCTCTCCGACGACAAGCTAATGTAGTGGAGCTGCTACTCCCAGCTGAATCGCTGGCAACAGGGCAGAGCACCGCTGGCCTCTGCCTAGCACCTAGTGTCTCTCTACAGCTTCAGGAAGCAGGGGTGATCGGCCTCTCTGCCCAGCAGCAGACCAAGCCAAGGAATGTTAAAAACAATCCAGCTGAAGCCCTGGCAGCCAGACAGAGAGTAAATGACCTCTGCCCCACACCTACTGAGGTCAACTATTCCTTGCAGCCAAGAAAGGAGATCATGCGGGAAGACTATGTGAGTTCACTCTGCCTGACTAATGCATGTCCAGACCAGGTGGAGGTCTGGAACCTTGTTAGTCAACCTTTGATGGGGGAGAAATGTGACAGACTCACCCGGGACAGAGGCTATTGGAGGGGACTGAACGCAAGCCTCTTGCCCACCGATTATGGGCCCTAGCATTTGGGGGAATGGTGCTCTCTGTATGCCTGGGGACCCTGGGGTTGGTGTTACTTTGGATTCAGCTCCATGTCCCCCCAAAACACACAGACTCTGGGAACCCTTTATATGCCATATTAGAATGATAAGACCAAACATGAAGCAAACAATTTAAAACGATGGCTGTTGGAAAGAGGTTATGGCTATAAGTGCCTTAAGAAGGCCTTTAAACGGGCAGAAACTAACAATAGACATGATCTATTGACCCCTAAAATTAAACCTTCAGACACTGGCAACCGAATCATTACTACCTATTCTAATCGCTTCTCGGCCTTTTGGCTAAAATCAAGTGTAGTATCGACTTTAGCCCTTAGGGGTGTCTCTGCTTCACAGCTAGGACGTTGAGAACCACTTGCATCTATCCAAGCTAATTGGTCCTTGTTGGGTACCCTCTGCTCGGCCTGGTAGGATCGTTGATTAAATTCAGCTTCACCTACTTGCTGCTATTGGGTTAGAGGCTTAGCCCCCACAAGGAACGAGATTGCGGTCTTCCCTCCTCCCCCACTCCGCATTACTACCTCCGGGCAGTAGATGCTAGAGCCTTTGTAAAGGCTACGAAAAAGAGCGAAGACGTCGAGGAACCAGAAGGAAGCCGCCTAAGAAACATCTGAAGCGACATCCAACTCCTTGACGATGGGGAAGAGCGAAAAGAAGACCGGAAAAGAGAAGAAGAACCCCGTTCCAGCCACTTCCTCAGAGCCCGGGAATGCTGCTGCCTCAACCCCCGCCCCTACCCCGGCCGGCACCAGCCGACCAGGACCAGCCAAGCCAGACCAGCCTGCAGACAGGCTCCCAGCTCTGGAGCCATGGATGAAGCAGACGGTCGTGCTGCAGCTGAAGGAGGTGGACGGAAGAATCCCCGACATGACCCCGGAGATCTTCGGAAAGAAGATGATCCTGGAACAGGGGTTCAGCAAAGCGGAGACGCTTTCTGTGCAGGCCTTCACAAGAGGTATATTCTTTATAACTTTTGTGTCGTTTCAGGTTTGCAGAAGATACTGGGAGATGGTGAAGACCAGTGGCCCTGAATCCCCTTTCCGGAAGTTCACTGCGAACTGCCCCATGACACGGGACGAAAAGCGGGTGACAGTGGCCATGAGGAACCCCCATACCAGTGGAAAGGACATAGCCACCTACCTCCAGAGGTTCTGCACCGTGGTGAAGGACCCGATCCAAATCTTCGATGCCAACGGCTTCTGGATAGGTAAGTGGTCTGTGCTCTGCAAACTAAGGAAAGACCCTCCGGGGGACATCCAGCACCTGCAGCCTTTCTTCTCCCTGGGATCCTCCGCAGGAATCCTTTTCTATCCCGGCATACCCTACAACTGTAACAAGTGTGGGCAGCCGGGACACATAGGTAAGGATTGTACAGAGCTTGCTTGCAAGTTCTGTAGGGTGACAGGCCACGAGACCAAGGACTGTCCGAGGTCCAAAGCCTGCAACCTTTGCGGATTGGCAGAGCATGTCTTCAAACACTGCCCCCAGAGAACCCAGACCTACGCTGGAGCTGTAAGCCAGGGTAAGCCATCCGGGAGGAAGCTGCCAGAAAAACCGAAAGAACCTCGAAAGGCCAAAGGTAAGTCCACTCCCGCCCCTCCTGCCCCTGCCCCTCCTGCCCCTACCTCTGCCCCATCCCCTACCTCCAGCACACCCCCACCCACCCCCTCTGTGCCGGAGGAATCCCTCCCCACCCCTTCCCCCCCCAACCTGTCCTCCCTGGAGGACTTCCCCACCCTCCCACCCCCCTCCACCCCCACCAGTGGCCCAAGAGGAAGCCAGAAACGTAAGCCAGAGAGCCCAACAGCTGAGGAACCCGCCACCTCCACCAAACGGCCCAACGGGGTCCAACGCGACAGCGATGGACCCGAGCAAGTAGTGGAGGACCTAGAGTCTGCAGGAGAGGAGGGGGAAGGGGAGGAGATCGTGGTCGACCCTGAGCATGACCCCCCCCCCAATGTCCACATCAGCCAGCAGATGATGGAGTCTGTCCTTGAGGAGCTGGGCCTGGCCCAGAACACAGGACAGGCAGAAGACGCAACGGAAGAGCCACCCCCCTCTCCGGGGAGGTAAGTTCGGACCCTTGTTAACTAGACCCTCATACCCTTTTTCATTATGGCTGAGATCTCAATCTTTTCCATTAATGTGAGGAGTATCAAGGATACATTTAGAAGGCAAGCGGTCCTGACCTTTCTTTCAAGTCAGCAGAGTGATGTCTACATGCTTCAGGAGTGCGCCCTTCCTCCCTTGAGGAGGTACACTCATCTGTCCTCCCAGTGGACCCTTGGTCCCTCCTACTGGTCCGGGGGTGGCGATTGCAAGTCTGCAGGAGTAGCCATTCTGGTCAGGGGTGGGCGCTTCACGGTTGACTCTATCCATGAGCTAGTCTGTGGCCGTCTTTTGGTCATAGACGGCTCGTGGGTGGAAGAGCCAGTTAGGCTCATCAACGTGTACGCCCCCCCAGACAAGAATGCGCGGCTGGAACTTTTCCAGACCCTGCGGACCCAACTCGTCACCACCAGAACAGTAGTGATCGGCGGTGATTTTAACTGTCCGATCGAGGAGGATGGGCGCAGCTCCAGCATATACGCAAAACTTGATGCTACTTCTAGGCTGCTCAAGGAGATGATCTCGGAGGCCTCCTTGGAGGACGCCGTGGGATCCATAGGGAAAGGGACCGTGAACTATTCGTGGTGCCGACCTGATGGATCTGTGCATTCCAGGATTGACTTCGTGCTCACTTCAAGAACAGTCAAGCATCGTGAGTTCTCCATGATCCCCTGCTTTTTCTCTGACCACAGGGCTATTCACTTTCGGGGTGACCTGGGTGAGGGCTTTGCCCGCGGACCGGGTTCCTGGAAGCTGAATAGCACCCTGCTGGAAAACGAGGAACTGATGGGGGAACTCCGGGAGGCCTATGCCACCTGGACGGAGGAAAAGAGATTCTTCGGAAAGGTAAGTGACTGGTGGGAGTTTGTGAAGGTTAAGCTGCGCAGCTTCTTTCAGGCAAGGGGACGCCAGCGTGTGTGCGCCAGGAGGAGGGAACTCAGGAGACTGCAGCGTCAGTTGCAGTCCCTGCAGGACCTTCATCACTGCGGCTGGGACGTTAGGCAGGACCTGGAGGACACCAAGAAGAGCCTGAAAGGACACTTCGAGGAAGAATCCAGGCACATTGTCTTCCGTGCCAAGGTGGAGAATCTTGAGAAAGGTGAGAAGTGTAATTCTTTCTTTTTCAGGAAACTTCACTCAGGACACACACCCTTGTCAGAGCTGCGTGACGAGACCGGAACACTCCAGAAGGGGAAGAAGGCTGTGATGCAAGTGGTCAGCAACTACTACACCAACCTCTACTCCCCGAAAGAAACGGACACACAGGCGGCCGACAGGTTCCTGTCAGGTATTTTTAACCAAATTGATCCTGCAGGTTCATCAACCGTCAACGCCCCCTTGGTGTTGGAGGAGCTGCACTCTGCCGCTAAATCCTTTAGGCGGGGCAGGACCCCGGGCTGCGATGGTCTCCCAGTTGAGCTCTATGTAGCACTGTGGGATCTCATGGGCCCCGACCTGCTCGAGCTGTACGAGGAGATGGTGGAGGAGGGCAGAATGCCTCCGTCACTGAGGGAGGGGATGATCACGATTTTGTATAAGCGGAAGGGAGAGAGATCGGATCTTAAAAATTGGCATCCGATCTCTCTTCTGAACGTGGACTACAAAATCCTCGCCAAGGTCCTGGCCAACAGGCTGAAGTCTGTCATCGGACAGATCATCCACCCGGATTAGACTTGCGGCATTCCTGGTCGCAGGATTGCGGACAGCCTTGCGCTTGTCCGGGACACGGTCCAGTACATTCATGGCCGCCGTGTGCACGCGGCCCTGGTCAATCTTGACCAGGAGAAGGCCTTTGACCGTGTCTCCCATGAGTTTATGTGCAGAGCTCTGCGCAGGTTTGGTCTTGGGGAAATGTTTTGTTCGTATGTGAATGTGATGTACACTGACATTTCTAGTTTGGTGCTGGTTAATGGCTGGAAAACTGACCCCTTTCCAATTTTGTCTGGGGTCAGACAAGGCTGCCCTCTGTCACCTCTGCTTTTTGTTTGTTGTATAGAGCTCTTCGCCCGAAGCATCAGATGGAACCCAGAGATCAGAGGGATCACCGCACCAGGACCGGACAGACGGGAGGTCAAGTGCTCACTCTACATGGACGACGTGACGGTGTTCTGTGCTGATCGGCGCTCCATCGACACACTCACCCAGACCTGTGAGGACTTCGGCCAAGCTTCAGGGGCAAAGGTCAACTGCGGGAAGTCGGAAGTCATGCTCTTCGGAAAGTGGTTCCTGCCCTCTTCTGCACCAATTCCTTTCAGCGTCAAGACGGACTTCATCAAAATCCTTGGGGTCTGGTTTGGAGCTGAGGGCGCAGCCCTGAAGTCCTGGGAGGAAAGACTGTCAAAGATGCGACAAAAGTTTGGACTTTGGAGCCTCAGAGAACTCACCATCGAAGGCAAAACACTGGTACTCCGCAGCGAGATCCTCCCTGTGTTGCAGTACCTCGCCCAGGCCTGGCCCCCTCGGGTCAACACCTGTAAGGCCATCACCAGGGCGGTGTTTCACTTCATCTGGAGCTCCAAAATGGACAGAGTGAAGCGGGCGGTTATGTTCAAGGAACCCCTCAGGGGCGGTAAGGGCGTGCCCGACATCGCTACCCTATTGAGGGTGTGCTTTGCTTGTAACTGCATCCGCAGGACATTGGTGGACAGAACTGTGGACTCTGGTGGTAACTCTATGTCCCGTTTTTTCCTCCTGCCTCTATGGAGGACCCTTGGCTGGGACAAATGGGACAGCTCCATCCCCTACAACTGGGACACCCCTTGGTACTACTTGGACACCTTCAAGTTTAGAAATTAAGGAGCTGGGGCTACATGGAGTGAAGCCCGACTTGTGGAAGCCAAAAACTATCCGCAAGTTGATCAGAGCATCGGACATTGTTGAGACTGTTCCAGGCCTCCCTTCAGCCACTTGTAAAGTGGTCTGGAGGAATGTTTCTTCAAACAGACTCACCAACAGGCACAAAGATCTGGCATGGATGGCAATCCAAGGGGGGTTGCCACTCAGGACATTCATGCATGCCAGAAACCTGTGCAGATACAGGCACTGCCCCTTTTGCATCATCCAGGAGGAAACTGCTCTGCATGTTTTCTGGGAGTGTCCCTTTGCACAGGACCTGTTGAGGGCCCTGGAACCTGAACTCAAAGACTTTGTGCCACAGACTGCTATCACACACTTTGGTGTGCTGAACGGACTCTTCTGTGGAACTCATTCACAGGAGGACATTGACGGTGCCTGGCAGGTGCTGTGTTGCTTTAAGGACGCTTTATGGTGCGCCAGAAAGCGCCTCATCCACCAGCGGGAGAGGATGTCCATCGAGGACTGTCGTAGACTGGTTCACAGTCTGCTCAGAGACTATCACTTGATGGACTTCAAGGAGGAAGAGGAGGTCTGAAGATTTCCCCACCCCCCCCTCTCCCCCGTGTATCCTTTGGCAGTTCAAATAAAGCTTCGGGCCTGTAAACTCTTTACTCCCTCCCCTACCCCACCTTCTCCACCCCCCCATCACACCCATTGCCCATTTGAATGTTATTTGACTGTATGACCGGACTGTTTGTGAAATGGTTTTGAAGTACTGCTTTCAGGGTAATGCGGCGTCATGCATGATGTGATGTTTCGGGGTATTATTACTCTGCACAACACATTAGGCATCATACCGCAGAATGAATGTAATTTATTTGTATGCCTGGCAATGTACTGTTATGTAGTGTATTTATGCGCTGCGTCGCAGTACAGAATGTACCCTGTTTAAGTATTTGTTTTTTGTATATTTTCTTGCAAAATAAAGTATACATTTTCAATCAAAAAATTAGAATGATAAGACTGAATTATACTGTTGGGACACATCCTGTGAGGAGATGCTGGTGTCATCAACTCCAACTACCTGTGTTTATGTTAATTGAATGAGCTGATGACATTGTCCTCTATACAATGTAGGAGACGGGACGACTCCTATTGGAGCTGCTGCTATTGTGAGAAAAATGTCCTGTGATAATTAACTCAGTCTGGGCAAAAGGTCATGTCTCAATCACCTAGGCTGTATAAAGGATTAGTTAATTAGCTCATGTTAATTAGGTTAATTAGGTTACGTTTGTATTGTTAGAGTAATATTTTCTCCTGTATATAAGACTGTATTCTGGTTCTGAATAAAGTGAGTTCATGTTAGCAACAAGCAAGTGTCGCCTTGTTTTGTGCTCAGAGAGGTTGGAATATCTGATATCTGTATACAGACTGGGAGGAAGTGGTATATGACGGAAACACTCAAGCGGAGTGTGGGACGTTCCGTGACAGATGTCCTCCGAGATTTGTTGCAGTTATGTGTGGTGGTTTATCTCGATGATGTCCTCATATTTTGCAAGTCCCTGGAGAGCCACCACACAGATGTCTGTCGTGTGCTTCAGAAATTAAGAGAGAACAATCTCTATTGTAAACTGGAGAAGTGTGAGTTCCATCGGGAACAGGTTAAATTCCTGGGCATGTCATTTCCACTGCTGGTTTTTCGATGGACCCAGAGAAACTTTCGGCAGTCCTACAATGGCCTCGACCCATGGGGTTACATCCTCTGCAACGTTTCCTGGGTTTTGCCAACTATTATCGGAAGTTTATTCGTAACTTCTCGTCTCTGGTCAAGCCCCTGACCGACATGACCAGAAAGAACGGTAACCCACAGAGTTGGTCTCCAGAGTCCATTCAGGCCTTTGAAAGTCTCAAGGCTGCCTTTGTTTCTGCTCCTGTGTTGGCACATCCTGATCCTACGTTACCTTTTATCCTTGAGGTTGATGCTTCTGAGACTGGTGTTGGTGCCCTTCTGTCTCAACGTCCTACCTCTGACAGTGCTATGCATCCTTGTGGCTACTTTTCCAAGAAATTTTCACCTGTGGAGTGCAATTACGAGATTGGTGACAGAGAGCTGTTGGCGATCATTTTAGCATTGAAAGAATGGAGACATCTCCTCAAAGGTACCACTGTGCCTGTTCTCATTCTTACTGACCATAAGAATCTCACATTCTTGTCTGAGGCTAAACGCCTCTCTCCCAGAAGGGCGCAATGGGCTCTTTTCTGGTCAAGTTTCAATAACATTGTCTCATTCTTACCCGGTACTAAGAATGTAAGGGCTGATGCCTTGTCACGACAATTTTTCTCCACTTCCAAGTTGGAGTCGGTTCCGGTTCCTATGATTCCTCCTGATCGTATTTTGGCTATGGTTCGCACCAGTCTTACTTCTCCTTTGGGTGACAAAATTCTTGCTGCTCAAAGAAGAATCAACTCATTTGGGCCATTTGCCAACAATTCTGGTGGCCTAGTCTACGTGCTGATGTAACTGCCTTCATAGCTGCCTGTTCCGTGTGTGCTTAGAGTAAGACTCCCCGACACCTTCCAGTGGGCCTCCTACATCCCATACCCAATGGAGACAGGCCCTGGACCCACCTGTCTATAGATTTCATTGTGGAGTTGCCCAACTCCCAAGGCAACACGGTTATCCTTATGGTGGTTGACCGGTTCTTAAAGATGTGTCATTGTATTTCACTTAAAAAGTTGCCCACTTCTAAGGAATTGGCTTCCATTTTTGCTCGGGAGATCTTTCGCTTACATGGGCTACCCAAGGTGATTGTCTTGGACAGGGGTAGTCAGTTTGTGTCCCCTTCTGGTGAGCCTTTTGTGCACAGCTGGGAATTAAGCTTGCTTTCTCTTCTGCGTATCACCCACAGTCTAATGGGGCCGCAGAACGAGCCAGTCAGTACTTTGAGCAATTCCTATATTGCTGTATTTCTAACCATCACAACAACTGGTCAGACCTATTACCATGGGCAGAGTTTGCTCACAACAGTGCCTTGAATTCTGCTTCCCGATTGTCTCAGTTTATGGCAAATTATGGTTTCCAACCTTCCATGTTGCCTGACTCATTTGTTCCGCAGAGTATTTCTGCGCTAGAGGAGCATCTCCGTGGTCTTCGTTCCACTTGGGCACACGTCCAGGAGGCTTTGTGTCATTCTAATGATAGGTACAGACTCCATGCTGACCGCAGACGCCTGCCTGCTCCTTTCCACCAGATTGGGGACACGGTCTAGCTGTCATCTCGCAACCTCCGACTTCGTGTTCCCTCACTGAAGTTCGCACCTTGGTTTATTGGGCCTTTCCGTATCCTTCACAGGATTAACCCAGTGGCTTACGCATTGGACCTTCCTCCTAGTATGCGCATCTCTAATGTGTTTCATGTCTCCTTATTGAAACCGTTGGTCTGTAACCGCTTTACCACCTCAAGTGCCACGTCCTCACCCTATACAGGTTGAGAACCATGAGGAGTATGAGGTACAATCCATTGTTGACTCCCGTAGGTTCCGTGGGCGCATACAGTACCTGGTGCATTGTAAGGGGTACCGTCCGGAGGAACGCTCCTGAGTCTCATCCTCAGACGTACATGCCCCCCGCCCTCCTCCGTGATTTCCATAGATGTTTTCCCCTTAAGCCAGGTGGTCCTCTGAGGGGGAGGGGTCATTAAGGAGGGGGTACTGTCAGGGCTGGCTCAGCCCTTCCTTCTCTGAGCTGACCGCTCAGCTGTTGGCTAATTGCCAGCTCTCCACAGTTAACCAGCTGTTGTGGATCTGCTCGTCAGTCCTGCCTACTTAAAGACGTCCAACGCACTTCTTTCCTGCCTTCGCCTTGGTCACATCACAAGAAACCATCTCCTGCGTTCCTGTTTAAAGGCTGACTTGCTGACATCCCTTCTGGCTTCTTATCCTGCTTGCTGTTCCTCCACTTGGATCCCTGACTTCTGTCCTGGCTGATTACCCGATCTGGTTACTGAACTCTGGCTTGGCTGACTACCCGATCCGGTTACTGGACTCTGGCTATGCTTTGATTACGCTTACTCTACCTTTTTATTTTTATTAATAATCAAGTGTGATTTAACTGTACTTCTGTCTGGTTCATGGTTTCTTACAGTATGAAAGTGGTACATAGTTTTAGGTTTTGGTCATCAATCACACACAGTTTTGAGCTCATGACTGTTGCAAATTGAATGTTAACAAATAGAAAAGACTATCATTCTGATCCCAGCATTTTTCATTCTTGTCTCAATCAATAAAGGCTACTACTGTCTATTGATATGTAAACCACTTTGTTAAATCAGAAATTTGTAATCAATAACATCTAGTTAAATCTAATAAGAATATTCCTGCGCTACCCAATTGGAAAAAGAGAAGAAAACAAAAACTCAGAAAAAATTGTAAAAACGCACGTATGCGACTGGACAGCTGCATGCACCGAAGCAAGGGTCAGACATAAGCCCAAAATCAAACTGAGGTATAGGAGGGGAGGTGCTGCGCTAACCAGAAGAAAGCTGTAAATCTCTGTCTGTGGTCAATTAATAAAATGACTTAAAATCGCATAATAACATAAATCGCATAAATAAGTGTTGACACTAAAAACATTCAAGTCTTAATGATCAGCATCCTGTGTATGTGAAAAAAAGTGCATAAAAAATCCTTTTCAGTTGGTATATACTAAATGACAAAAAAATCGTATGTAAAAATCGCATAAATAAGTGTTGACACTAAAAACATATAAATCTAGATAATCATGTGTAGGTGCACAAAGGGACATAAACACTACTTCATGTGAATAATTCTAAATAAAAATACATAGAATAAATCAGAAATAACCATCAAAAACATATCCTTATAAATGGTGCAAAACGTACAAAGTGCCAGTGCTTAAAGGTGATCTAGATATCGCAAATAAAACACATCAATCCTACGCAATATGGATGATAAATAATATAAATAAATGTCCCAATAATAGTGATGTAAAATATATTGTGCTGGCCTGCGAAAAAAATGACCAATGACATGCCAGTAAGTGCAGCAAACTTAAAGTGCCAGTGTAAAAGTCATTGAAGGTGCAAAAGCAAGTTCTGGTGTATTCAACAAAACAACAGTGGGGTGTCTGGGATGCAATTCACTCAGTGTCCTCTTCGTGCATAAAACACTAATGTAAGCAGTGGCCTCTTACCTAGCGGCGCTAGGTCAACCGCATGAATTGTAGCTAAAACGCCAGGTCCTGAGCCTCCATCGCGTCCCTATATCCACGCTTGCCGGTGTTGGGTTATCCTAATGGCAGCTGATTACAAGTGGCTATGGTCCTATCAGGGGTCCTGGACCAGCGCGGATCCTAGCTCAGCCTCCACATCTCAGGTATGTATGTACAGGAATATGCAGGACAAAGGTACTTGATAGTGAAGTATGTCTTAATCAGGTAATGCTTTATTAAAAATCTTTAAGTAGATGTACTCACATAAAAACAATGCAGAGCAAACCTCTCTCCTATGAGCAGCGAACTCGTTCTGTGTCTAGCAATGTGAAACAGCCTATTCCATCCCCTGTTTCGGGCGTGCAACCCCTTCCTCTCCCCTACTTTAGTTTGGAGGAAGGAGTTGCACCCACAAAACGCGTACAATGGGGGTTAATTACTAAAGGCAAATCCACTTTGCACTACAAGTGCACTGCAAGTGCTCTTTCAAGTGCACTTGCAGTGCACTTGTAGTGCAAAGTGGATTTGCCTTTAGTAAATAACCCCCACTGTGCTGTAAAATTTGCCAAAAACAGGCATTTTAGGGACTCAAAGCAATTCATTAATGGAGTTGAAAAGGATGATTATTTTTATCATTAATGCATTAAATACATTAACACAACATAATAGCTGAAGAAGGGATTGTCATATCATGTATCAAATAAGTTACACTTGCTTTATTGAATAAAATGGCCAAAATTAAAAGGCCATTTGAGAACCTAGAAGACAGATAAGAAACACAAACAGTAATTCAAATGAAATATGATTTTAGTTTTTCAAAAATTTTTTATTCAACCTCTGCAAGATTTGCTTGTAAATCAATTGCCCCCCTACCCACAAAGTAATCGACATAGTTTTGCCTGACTTCATGGGCACTTTGGGGGGGCAAGCCAGGACGGCCACTTTCGGGCGCCGTCATTAATGTAGGTTCTGCTGAAAAGTCGGCCTCAGACGCAACTGACGCCAGATAGCTGGCTGCATTCTTGCGAAGGTAGTTGTGCAGAATGCAGCAGCTCAACACAACATGATTAAGTTTGTATTCGGCCAGGTTGATTGATGTAAGGAAAAACCTGAACCGGCTGGCCATTATGCCAAAAGCATTCGCAACCACTCGTCTGGCACAGGCCAGCCGCTAATTAAAAACCCTCTGCTCTGGGGTCATGTTCCTCATGGGGAACGGCCTCATCAGATGTTCCCCCCAGAGCAAAGGCCTCATCCGCCACAAACACAAAATTAAGTCCAGCAACATTATCCTCCGGAGGTGGCAACCCCAAGGTGCCATTTTGGAGACGCCGGTAAAACTCTGTCTGGGCGATCACTCCTCCATCCAAGGTACGGCCATTCTTCCCTATGTCCAGGTAGATGAATTCATAATTGCCCGTCACCACCGCCAACATCACCATACTACTGAACCGCTTATAATTAAAGTCGTATAACCCCGAGTTGGGTGGTGGGACGATCCTGACACGCTTCCCGTTGATAGTACCAGGACAGGTAACCCCTCCACTTTATTGAAAGCTGAATGCGTAAATAATGTGTGTTACTTTGGCCAGCCCCTCCTTACTTACACTATTGGCAGCCCACTGGACAGGTAAGTGTCATAATCCAAAAATATGAATACACACTGTCCAAATTGAAGCACATTTTTATATTCTGCAATTACCTATGAAGATAATAGGAGAACAAAACTTTAAACAGTACCATTTGAAAGTATTCAGGTAGGCACTTGCTCTACATACTTTGGTGAATTCATCCATAAATATGAGCACAAAAGAGGTAGGTATAGTGTGTATGGGTTTGGCAAAGTCAGCAGATAGAGTATTGGTTTCGGTTGATTTAGCGGTTGGGGGCGAGGGAGGGCTCAAAATGAGTTTGGGCCCCAAAAAAAGCCTCTTGAACTCTGCCTGAATTTAAGTACAGCAATAACATTTGGACACATTTTAGGGGGTGTTTAAGGTAAGCACTAGAATGGAGCTGACAAAATACATTGTTAAGTGACTAGGTTAGGTGTGTATGGGCCTAGGATAGCATGCTGGGGAGGTTAGTGAAGGCAAATATGCACGAAGGGAAAAAACGGAGCATTAAAAGCTTACAGCATGCATGAGGACAAAGAGGACATTCACAGCATATTACAATCATGGTAATTACCGTATTTATCGGCGTATAACACGCACAGGCGTATAACACGCATATTCATTTTAAGAGGGAAGTTTCAGGAAAAAAACTAAAATTTTTAATAAGGAACTTTGAAGCAAAATAAGGGTCAGTGCCCATCTGCAGCCTCACCATTGCCATCAATGCAGCCCGATCAATGCCCATCTGCAGCCTCACAAGTGCCATCAATGCAGCCTCATTAGTCTACATCAATGCAGCCTCACCATTGCCATCAATGTAGCAGCCTTGCCATTGCCATCAATGCAGCAGCCTCACCACTGTCATCAATGCAGCAGCCTCACCACTGCCATCAGTGCAGTCTAATCGATGCCCATCTGCAGCCTAGAGGGGACAGGGAGGGGGGCGGGACAAGCGCCGACAGATTACATACAGTGAGAATCTCCTATGATAGACAGAACAGTGGTCCAATGGCGGCACAGGAGACGGGACTTTCTATTACAGAGGCCGCCAAGTAAACAGGAGATTCTCACTGTATTTAATCTGATGGCACTCATCCTGTCCCCTCAGAGGCAGCTAAAATTGAAGTATTGGCGTATAACACGCACATGCTATTTGCACCCAATTTTTATGGTGAAAAAGTGAGTGTTATACGCCAATAAATACAGTACATGCACAGTCAACTCTTCAATCGACAATAAATAAGATAAAGGGAGACTCAGCTGCAGCTTTTGAGAAAGCTGTCACTGAACAGACTAACACAGAACACCAATACACGTTAGATCCTTCTCCTGCCCAGGCAGACCTCCTGAAGCTACAAACTAGAATAGTTAACCAATTACAATATGAGAAAGCTAGGCACAAGCTCTTCTTCTCTAAACAAAAGTTATTTGAGCACAGTGAAAAAGTCGGCAAATTATTAGCATACATGGTGCATAGCGAAGACCGACCCCCGGTGATTATATCACTGCATGATCGGATGGGGAAACATTTTTTCAGAACTATATAAAACTAAAGCTCCCGCTGATGAGGAAACAATGCAGGAATTTCTTTTTCATTCCCAAAATTAACAGAGAAACAGGCATCCATGCTAGACGCGCCCCTTACAACAGACAAAATATCCGAAGCCATAGCAGGATTTGCCAGATCTAAAGCCCCGGGATCAGATAGTTTACCCATCAAATTCTATGCACAGTACAATAAATTACTCACCCCTATGCTCCTGTCTCTATATAATTACCTTAATGAACATCTAGTATTACCCCCCTCCATGAGAGAAGCAATTATTATACTATTCCCCAAACCAGGAAAAAAACCAGGTTACCCAGAATCATACAGACCCATATCATTACTTCAGGTTAATATTAAAATCCTTGCAAAGGTTCTGGCTAACCGCCTCAACAAAGTTATATTGACCTTGATACACATACATCAAGCGGGATTTATGCCCGGACGCAATGCCTCTTTTAACCTCAGAAAACTCTTTATTAACCTGCAGGCCACTCATGACAATACAGATGAACGTGTGATGGTGACTCTTGACACTGCCAAGGCATTCGATTTGGTGGAGTGGCGATATTTGTGGAGGTGCCTTGAGGGATATGGTTTTGGGGACAAATTTATTAAATGGATCTGGCTACTCTACCAAGATCCCTCAGCAAGATTGGTGGCAAATGGCTGGCAGTCTGAGGCGTTTGACCTCACTAGAGGCATGCGTCGGGGTTGCCCATTTTTCCCCTTACTATATGCACTAGCTGCAGAGCCATTGCCCATTTACATCCGAAGCAACTCTGAGATCCGAGGCTTAATACAGGAAATGTTATAAGAAAAAATCAGCATGTATGCTGATGATACCCTGTTGTATTTGGCAGACGCTGGCCCTTTCCTAAAACTAGCATTAGATACAATTGAACTGTTCGGATCATTTTCAGGCCTTAGGATCAATTGGGATAAATCCCAAGTCCTACCAATAGATCACTCTCCTCCCTCCGAAACACAAACACAGCTCCCTCTTATTAGAGTAAGTGTCATGAAGTATCTTGGGGTACACATCTCCAGAACACCGACAGATTATATTGCGCTCAATATTGAACCCTTATATACGTTAATTAAATCTAAAATACAAATATTGTCCCGTCTACCGTTAGGAGTATGCGGATGCATCAACTTAAAAAAAATGATATTACTCCCCAAAATACTATATGTTTTATGGCATTCCCCAGTATACATTCCCCTCAAACACTTTAAATGCTTTGAGACCTTACTTAAACCCTTTGTTTGGGGTAGCAATAGGCACAAATTGACCCCTCTGATCTAGGAGGAACAGCCATGCCAAATATAAACCTATACTATATAGCATCCCAACTGTCCCAACTTTTCCATATCGATAAAACTGACAAAGAAAGGTTCACTATCCTCCTATGTCCACACAGGACACAACACACAACGGACCTTATAAGCGTAATAGCAGTGGGATCTCAAAGCATTCAACCAACCAGAAGACCTACACTCTTATACCATTATAGGCAGATCTGGGATATAGCTATGGATAAACTAGAGATCTCACCTATTAATGACTACACCCCACTATGGAATAATAAAAACTTACTTGAATTGTCCCACATACCCAACTCAGAGATTTAGAGTACACAAGGAATACATTACCTACATCATCTCCTATCAGGCGGGGGAACTAAACACATTTAATAATTTGCAGGAAGAAGTTGCATTTCCGAATAATATGTTCTTCAGATACCTCCAGATTAGTCATGCCTTAACAACACAATTTCCGAAGATAACCCCGCAATCCTTCCCTAAACCAATTATAGCCATAGTTAAGAGCTCAGATCACCAAAAGCTCATATCATCCTTTTACAATATGCTTATCACCCGCTCCTCCACGAAACTAGCATATGGCATTAAACCACGCTGGGAAAGGGAGGTGGGAGTAATGGAGGATGAGGAATGGAGTGAGGCTTGAGACATTTGTAAGGCAGTATCTCCAAAACTCTCTGATAGATTGACACAAATTTATATCCTACACCGATCATACCTCACACCTCTCCGCATAGCTAGATATAAAAGGGATCACTCCACCTCCTGTCCGATATGTATGCAAGATATAGACACATTATTTCACCTAATATGGTCTTGCTCCCTGATTCAGAGATTTTGGAAGCAAATTGTTGACTTTCTCCATGATACCATGGGCTCACCTCTCACATTGAACCCAAAGTCCTGTCTACTAGGGATATTCCCTGACTCTGAAATAGACAAATTTACAAAAATATTTTTGCAAGAAAAGCTCTTCTTAGCTAGAAGAGTAATAGCAAGGAAATGGATGAGATCGATACCTCCTACCCTGACTGAGTGGATAACAGCAGTTAATGGCAGTCTCCCATATAAAAAATGTCTTTACATTAACAGAGGCTGTCCTGCTAAATATAATAGAATATGGGATAGGTGGCTAAATAACTCTACTACTTGTGACTAATGAGCCTTATGATATTCAGTAGTAAAGCATAAATACCACTAAATAATTCCAGGCTGTACAGTCTGACAAGATGGCTATGCTCCGATATATGTAATAAAATCAAACTCAGCTAATTACTGTATTCATGTTTATTTTCACATTTTATATGCCGAAGTAAAATTTATGTAACATGCATAACTAATCTGTTTATATATATTGCCAAATAAAACTTTTTTTTGGTTAAAAAAAATATATAGTGTCTGGGGGTCCCCTTAATATGCCTGTAAAGTGTCACATCTGTACCGTGTATAGAACCTGCTGCAGCAAAAATGACATTTATTTTAAAAAAAAATACAATTTTCCCTGCAAGCTTTCTTTATTTTGTAAACAATGGCATGGGGAGCCAGTCTGTATGATAAGGCCACAATTTCATGCACTTGAAACAAGATTAGAGATTTTTTGAATAAATTCTGGTGTCTGTTTCGCAGACTTTGGATTTCTATCCAAAGTCTGCAAAACAGACACCAGAATTTATGCAGAAAAGTTGGACTTTGGGTGTTGGTGGTGCCTTCACATTGTAACCCTCTAGAGCAGGGTAGGCAGGTAAGGAAGAGCCTCACCTGCCATGAACATAAAAAAAATACCAAAAATAAACAAGAATAAAAACGATCGAGCTTCTAGGGTCGTAACTCAGCGACTCGGGGTCACAGAGACCACAGATTTGGGGGGTAAGTAGCTGAAGTCCTACTCCACCACTGGGGCTCCTGCCACCTATATTTCCGGAGATACAGAGCTTCTTGCACAGCCTGTCAGAAGCTACATACAGAGCGGCCAGTTTAAATACATGCTGGCACACTTTGTTTGCAATAGACTGAGAGGATGGGCTCACAGTGCCTCTCACTTCTTGTCAGAAGCACTAAGCTTAATGGACAGCTTGGAGCCTTGGACCAATGGTAAAGCACCATTGGAACAAGCTGTCCAATAAAAATGCTGCAGTGGAGTCCGTCCTCTCACTGCAGTTTCATGAAGTTATAACTTCAAACTTCAGTAATTTGTCTGTTAAGCCACGTGCTTGAGTACAGTTTTTGAAAATATAGTAAATTACCTTAAAAAGAATATATATTAATTATTTGTATATTACTTACTTATGGTAATTAAAGTGGTTGTAAGCCCTAGAAAAAGAAAACACAAAACCTGCAAGACAAAGGCATAATAAGCTAGTATGCATAGCATACTAGCTCATTATGAATTACTTACCTTAGATCAAAGCCCCCGCAGCGTTTCTCGTACCCAGCTCTGGCCGACAACTTCGCTCATGGAGCCGCCGGTAACGGCACACTCACTGAAGCAATGGCACATACGTGACATTGCTTCAGTGCGCATGTGCTGATGACGTCGGCACATGCCTATACAGGGTATATCTCCTTAACCATGCAGGTTTAGGAGATATCCGGGGTAGCTGCAGGTAAGCCTTATTATACAGCAAAAAATTATTGTAAAGGGTTTACAACCACTTTAACCACTTCCCACCCAGGTCAATTCTGACACGTCTCTCCTACATGTAAAAATCCTCATATTTTTACTAGAAAACTACACAGAACCCCCAAACGTTATACAGTATTTCACAAAAGTGAATACACCCCTCACATTTTTGTAAATATGTATTATATCTTTTCATGTGACAACACTGAAGAAATTACACTTTTCTACAATGTAAAGTAGTGAATATACAGCTTGTATAACAGTGTAAATTTGCTGTCCCCTCAAAATAACTCACCACACAGCCATTAATGTCTAAACCGCTGGCAGCAAAATTGAGTACACCACTAAGTGAATATGTCCAAATTGGGTTATCATCTTCCTTTCTGAAACATGCATTCTTTACCTCTCCTCCTTTTCACAATTGCTGCCTCTCTCCTCAAACTCTCTTTTCTACATCCCTCTGCTCCACCCCACAATCTGTACATATCACCCTCACTTCTCCCCTCCCCCTATTACTGCACTTATCACCTCTTTCTAACTCTAAGCCCACTTGCTAACATACCCCCCAGGATACTGAAGCATGTCCCCTCATACAAATCATATTCTCATATTACCTCCCTCACTCTTCTGCTTCTCCTAATCGCTGGAGATATTTCCCCAAACCCTGGGCCCCCCTTATTTAACTGTGCTCAACACACCCATCACCCTACACGCTCTGGCAGTAGCCACAATCTACACAATTTAGTCTCCATTCCTCTTCTTGCCAACACCAGCCTTCCTCTCTCCTGCGCCCTCTGGAACGCCCGCTCTGTCTGCAACAAACTCACTGCTATTCATGACCTCTTTGTCACTGATTCCTTTAATCTACTTGCTCTCACAGAAACCTGGCTCCACGAATATGACACCCCTTCTCCTGCTTCCCTCTCCCAGGGTGGCCTTCACTGGACTCACTCCCCCAGGCCTAATGGACGCAAGGGAGGTGGAGTGGGATTCCTCCTATCCCCCCAGAGCCCCTTCCAGGTTATTCACCCTCCACCCTCTTTTTCACTCTCATCATTCGAAGCCCACTGTATACGTCTGTTCTCTCCTACTTCCCTAAGAATTGCTGTGATCTACCGGCCCCCTGGACCATTATCGACTTTCCTTGATGAGTTTTCTGCCTGGCTACCCTACTTTCTCTCTTCGGATATTCCCACAATCCTTCTTGGTGATTTCAACATCCCTGCTAATACAAACACTCCTGCTACTTCTAAACTTCTTAGTCTAACCTCTTCATTTGACCTGAAGCAATGGGTACAGGCTTCTACTCACTCTGATGGCAACACCCTTGACCTTATATTCTCCTGCCTATGCACTCCATGCAACTTCTCAAACAATCCTTTTCCTCTCTCCGACCACCACCTTATTAGTTTCTCTCTCCTCCGGTCTTCCACCACCTTTCCCTCCAATCGCCTAACCATCGCCCGTAGAAACTTTCGCAACTTCAACTCCTCTCTCCTCTATTCTGCTACTGACCACCTCTATGACAAAATCTCTCCCCTGTCTTGCCCCAACCAAGCCATGTCCATCTACAATAAATCTCTGTCCTCCACCCTGGACAAGCTCGCTCCCCTCACTACACGCAGAATCAGGCCTCGACCCCTACAACCCTGGCAAACAGATGACACTAAAATTCTCAAACAACATAGTCGCGCTCTTGAGCGTCTGTGGCACAAGACTAAGTCTCTCAAAGACTTCAACCAATACAAATCTGCCCTCCAAAAATACTATTCTTTCCTCCACACTGCCAAGCAAACCTATTTTACAACTCTTATTAACACCTTCTCATCCAATCCCCGTAAACTCTTCTCTACCTTCAACTCTCTACTTTGTCCTCCACCGCCTCCCCCCACTGACTTACTCACTGCCCAGGAAATCGCTAATCACTTCAAAAACAAGATTGATACAATCCGTGATGAAATCTCCACTCTACAGGTATCTCCCCCAGCTAAGACCCCATGTCAACAGGTACAACTGACACTCCCCCTATTCAAATCTGCTACTCCAGACGAAGTTGCTAAACTCCTTTCTATCGCCCACCTAACCACCTGTCCCCTGGACCCTATTCCCTCTCAAATGCTACGGTCACCCTCTGACCCCATCCTACACTCTCTAACCCACATCTTCAATCTCTCCCTCACCTCTGGCATCTTTCCTGATGCTCTAAAACATGCACTGGTCACTCCCATACTTAAAAAGCAGTCCTTGGACCCTACCAATCTTAACAACCTACGCCCTATCTCCTTGCTCCCCTTTTCCTTGAATGCCTGGTTTACAACCAACTGAGTGACCACCTCATTAAAAACAACCTTCTTGATCCCCTTCAATCTGGATTTCGCCCTCAACACTCCACAGAAACTGCTCTTTTAAAACTCACAAATGACCTACTAACTGCAAAAACCAACGGACACTATTCTGTACTCCTACTTCTGGATCTTTCAGCTGCCTTTGACACGGTTGACCACCCCCTCCTCCTCAAAAAACTTTACTCCTTCGGTCTCCGTGACTGTGCTCTTCAGTGGCTCTCATCCTACCTATCCCAACGCACCTTCAGTGTCACTTACAATTCTACTTCCTCCACTCCTCTTCCCTTCTCTGTCGGGGTCCCCCAAGGTTCTGTTCTTGGACCTCTTTTATTTTCAATCTACACCTCTTCCCGGGGTCAGCTGATAGCCTCTTACGGCTTTTAAAATCATTTCTATGCTGATAACACACAAATCTATCTCTCCACCCCTCAACTCACTCCATCAGTCTCCTCATGCATCACTAACTTACTAACCGACATATCTGTATGGATGTCACACCACTTCCTCAAACTCAACTTGTCCAAAACCGAGCTTATAATATTTCCTCCCCCACGTGCCTCTTCCCCTGACTTCCCTGTGGAGAGCAATGGCAAAACCATCCACCCTTCCCCACATGTCAGGGTGCTAGGTGTTATCCTAGATTCTGAACTCTCCTTTCAGCCCCACATCCAATCACTTTCCAAAGCTTGCCACCTCAACCTCCGCAACACCACAAAGCTCCTGATTCACTCCCTGGTTATCTCTCGCCTTGACTACTGCAACTCACTCCTCATTGGCTTACCTTTAAATAGACTATCCCCCCTTCAGTCCATCATGAATGCGGCTGCCAGACTCATCCACCTTACAAACCGCTCAGTGTCTGCTACCCCTCTCTGCCAATCCCTCCATTGGCTACCACTCGCCCAACGAATTAAATTCAAAATACTAACAATAAGTTACAAAGCCATCCACAACTCTGCCCCCAGTTATATCACTAATCTAGTCTCAAAATATTGGCAATTTGCCCCTGCCACACTGTCCCAATAGTTTTGGAGTTTGGGATGATTTTCATTTAATATTTATATAAACCACCGAATTAATTTATTTTGAGTTTTTCAACATCCTCATACATTGACACCCTATATATATCACACATATTTCTTCACTTAATAGAATATTTTTGCACTTTATAAGATGCTATAGTGTCACAATACTTTTGAACCTTGGGGTTAATTTTTATTTTATTTAATTTTTAAAGAAACTTTTGTCATCTTCACAATATTCATGCTAATTTGAACATATGAAACACTTTTTATACTGCACTTTATATGATGTTTTAGTGTCCCAATATTTTTGAACTCTGGGGTCAACTTTTAGCTTATTTAATTTCTAAAGGATTATTGGTCTTTTTTCACATTGTTAATTTGAATATAGTTAGCACCTTTTTCTAATAGGGTAATAGGATTTCTACCCCCAATTTTTTCACTTATTCTTTGGTTTATTATTATTATATTTGGGATTCACACATACAAAGTAGTGGTTGAAGATATGATCACACCTAGGTACATTAAGGAGACAGCCCATATAAGCACCTATGTTAATGAATATAAGTTGTAATTCATTTACCAATAAATATTTTTAGGGCAGCGCCACTCTTCTCCCACATTACCTCTCATATCTATTCAATTAGAACCCTACGGGGAACTAATTAGGGAGGGGCTGCAGCTCACACATTGTCTGAAGCGCGGATTTTTTACCTAATATGGGGATTATGGTTTGAATATTGTTTATAAATATACATAGGAACCTATTTAACCCATTTCTGATAAGAATATGCATATAATTATTTTTCTATATGGGGTTATGGGTGGAATATTGCTTATAAATATACATAGGAAACTAATTAACCCATTTCTGATAAAAATATGCATATAATGATTTTTCTACATGGGGATTATGGGTGGAATATTGTTTATAAATATACATAGTAACCTATTTAACCCATTTCTGATAAGAATATGCATATAATTATTTTTCTACATAGGGATCATGGATGGAATATTGTTTATAAATGTACATAGCAACATATTAAAGCTATTTCTGATATGAATATGCATATAATTATTTTTCTATATGGGGTTATGGGTGGAATGTTGTTTATAAATATACATAGGAACCTAATTAAAGCAATTCTGATAAGAATATGCATATAATTATTTTTCTACATGGGGATTATTGGTGGAATATTGTTTATAAATATACATAGGACGCTATTTAACACATTTCTGATACGAATATGCATATAATTATTTTTCTATATGGGGCTATTGGTGGAATATTGTTTATGAATATACATAGGAACCTAATTAAAGCATTTTTGTTAAAAATATGCATATAAATATTTTTCTACATGGGAATTATGGGTGGAATATTGTTTATAAATATACATAGTAACCTATTTAACCCATTTCTGATAAGAATATGCATATAATTATTTTTCTACATAGGGATTATGGATGGAATATTGTTTATAAATGTACATAGCAACATATTAAAGCTATTTCTGATATGAATATGCATATAATTATTTTTCTACATGGGGATTATGGATAGAATATTGTTTATAAATATACATAGGAACCTATTTATCCCATTTCTTTTAAAGTTACGGATATAATTATTTTTCTACATATGGATTATGGGTGGAATATTGTTTATAAATATACATAGGTACCTATTTAACCAATTTCTGATAAGAATATGCATATAATTATTTTTCTATATGGGATTATGGGTGGAATATTGTTTATAAATATACATAGAAACCTAATTAAAGCATTTCTGATAAGAATATGCATATAATTATTTTTCTACATGGGGATTATTGGTGGAATATTGTTTATAAATATACATAGGACCCTATTTAACCAATTTCTGATAAGAATATGCATATAATTTATTTTCTATATGGGGATTATAGTGGAAAATTGTTTATAAATATAAAACGAACCTATTAAATCACTTTTTTGATAAGAATATGCATATAATTATTTTTCTACATGGGGTTTATGGGTGGAATATTGTTTATAAATATACATAGTAACCTATTTAACCCATTTCTGATAAGAATATGCATATAATTATTTTTTTACATTTGGATTATGGATGGAATATTGTTTATAAATTTACATAGCAACATATTAAACCTATTTCTGATATGAATATGCATATAATTATATTGCTATATGGGGATTATGGGTTGAATATTGTTTATAAATATACATAGGAACGTATTTAACGCATTTCTGATAAGAATATGCATATAATTATTTTTCTACATGGGGATTATGGGTGGAATATTGTTTATACATTTACATAGGAAAATATTAAACCTATTTCTGATATGAATATGCATAACATTATTTTTCTACATGGGGATTATGGGTGGAATATTGTTTATAAATATACATAGGAACCTATTTAACCCATTTCTGATAACAATATGCACAAAGTTATTTTTCTACATCGGGATTTTGGGTGGAATATTGTAGATAAACATACATAGCAACATATTAAACCTATTTCTGATATGAATATGCATAAAATTATATTTCTACATGTGGATTATGGGTGGAATATTGTTTATAAATATACATAGTAACCTATTTAACCCATTTCTGATAAGAATATGCATATAATTATTTTTCAATATCGGGATTATAGATGGAATATTGTTTATAAATATACATAGGAACCTATTGAACCCATTCTAATAAGAATATGCATATAATTATTTTTCTACATGGGGATTATGGATGGAATATTGTTTATAAATTAACATAGCAACATATTAAACCTATTTCTGATATGAATATGCATATAATTATATTGCTATACGGGGATTATGGGTTGAATAGTGTTTAGAAATGTACATAGGAACGTATTTAACCCATTTCTGATAAGAATATGTATATAAGTATTTTTCTACATAGGGATTATGGGTGAAATATTGTTTATAAATATACAAAGGAACCTACTTAGCCTATTTCTGATAAGAATATGCAGATAAAAAAATTTCTACATGGGGATTATGGGTGGAAAATTGTTTATAAATATACATAGCAACATATTAAAAGTATTTCTGTTTGAATATGCATATAATTATTTTGCTATATGGGGATTATGGTTTGAATATTGTTTATAAATATACATAGGAACCTATTTAACACATTTCTGATAAGAATATGCATATAATTATTTTTTTATATGGGGTTATGGGTGGAATATTGCTTATAAATATACATAGGAAACTAATTAACCAATTTCCGATGAAAATATGCATATAATGATTTTTCTACATGGGGATTATTGGTGGATTATTGTTTATAAATATACCTAGTGACCTATTTAACCAATTTCTGATAAGAATATGCATGTAATTATTTTTCTATATGGGAATTATGGTGGAAAAATGTTTATAAATATACACAGGAACCTATTTAACCAATTTCTGATAAGAATATGAATATAATTATTTGTCTATATGGGGATTATGGGTGGAATATTGTTTATAAATATACATAGGAACCTATTTAACACATTTCTGATAAAAAATATGCATACAATTATTTTTCTATATGGGGTTATGGGTGGAATATTGTTTATAAATATACATAGAAACCTAATTAAAGCATTTCTGATAAGAATATGCATATAATTATTTTTCTACATGGGGATTATTGGTGGAATATTGTTTATAAATATACATAGGACCCTATTTAACCAATTTCTGATAAGAATGTGCATATAATTATTTTTCTATATGGGGATTATAGTGGAAAATTGTTTAGAAATATACATAGTAACCTATTTTACCCATTTCTGATAAGAATATGCATATAATTATTTTTTTACATTTGGATTATGGATGCAATATTGTTTATAAATTTACATAGCAACATAATAAACCTATTTCTGATATGAATATGCATATAATTATATTGCTATATGGGAATTATGGGGATTATGGGGATTATGGGTTGTATATTGTTTATAAATATACACAGGAACGTATTTAACCCATTTCTGATAAGAATATGTATATAAGTATTTTTCTACATAGGGATTATGGGTGAAATATTGTTTATAAATATACATAGGAACCTATTTAGCCCATTTCTGATAAGAAAATGCATTTAATTATTTTTCTACATGGGGATTATGGGTGGATTATTGTTTATAAATATACATAGCAACATATTAAACCTATTTCTGTTTAAATATGCATATAAATATTTTGCTATATGGGATTATGGATTGAAAATTGTTTATAAATATACATAGGAACCTATTTAGCCCATTTCTGATAAGAATATGCATATAATTATTTTCTACATGGGGATTATTGGTGGAAAATTGTTTATAAATATACATAGGACCCTATTTAACCAATTTCTGATAAGAATATGCATATAATTATTTTTCTATATGGGGATTATAGTGGAATACACAATTGTATAAATATACAAACGAACCTATTTAACCACTTTCTGATAAGAATATGCATATAATTATTTTTCTACATATGGATTATGGGTGGAATATTGTTTATAAATATACATAGTAACCTATTTAACCCATTTCTGATAAGAATATGCATATAATTATTTTTCTATATGAGGTTATGGGTGGAAAATTGCTTATAAATATACATAGGAAACTAATTAACCCATTTCTGATAAGAATATGCATATAATTATTTTTCTACATGGGGATTATAGGTGGATTGTTATTTATAAATATACATAGGAATGTATTTAAGCTATTTCTGATAAGAATATGCATATAATTATTTTTCCACATGGGGATTATGGGTGGAATATTGTTTATACATTTACATAGGAACATATTAAACCTATTTCTGATATGAATATGCATAACATTATTTTTCTACATGGGGATTATGGGTGGAATATTGTTTATAAATATACATAGGAACTTATTTAACCAATTTCTGGTAATAATATTCATATCATTATTTTCTACATAGGGATTATGGGTGGAATACTGTTTATATACATAGGAACCTATTTAACCCATTTCTCATAAGAATATGCATATCATTATTTTTCTACATCGGGATTATGGATGGAATATTGTAGTTAAACATGCATAGGAATGTATTTAACCCATTTCTGATAAGAATATGCATATATTTATTTTTCTATATGGGGATTATGGTGGAAAATTGTTTATAAATATACATAGGAACCTAGTTAACCCATTTCTGATAAGAATATAAATATAATTATTTGTCTATATGGGAATTATGGGTGGAATATTGTTTATATATATACATAGGAACCGATTTAACCCATTTCTGATAAGAATATGCATATAATTATTTTTCTATATGGGGTTATGGGTGGAATATTGTTTATAAATATACATAGGAACCTATTTAACCCATTTCTGATAAGAAGATGCATATAATTATTTTTCTACATGGGGATTATGGGTGGAATATTGTTTATAAATATACATAGTAACCTATTTAACCAATTTCTGATAAGAATATACATATCATTATTTTTTTACATGGGGATTACGGGTGGAATGTTGTTTATATATATACATAGGAACCTATATAACCAATTTCTGATAAGAATATGCATATCATTATTTTTCTACATAGGGATTATGGATGGAATATTGTTTATAAATATACATAGGAACCTATTTAACCAATTTCTGATAAGAATATGCATATAATTATTTTTATATATGGGGATTATGGTGGAAAATTGTTTATAAATATACATAGGAACCTATTTAACTAATTTCTGATAAGAATATGCATATAATTATTTTTATATATGGGAATTATGGTGGAAAGTTGTTTATAAATATACATAGGAACCTATTTAACCCATTTCTGATAAGAATATAAACATAATTATTTGTCTATATGGGGATTATGGGTGGAATATTGTTTATAAATATACATAGTAACCGATTTAACCCATTTCTGATCAGAATATGCATATAATTATTTTTCTATATGGGGTTATGGGTGGAATATTGTTTATAAATATACATAGGAACCTAATTAAAGCATTTCTGATAAGAATATACATATAATTTTTTTTCTACAAGGGGATTATGGGTGGAATATTGTTTATAATTATACATAGTAACCTATTTAACCCATTTCTGTTTGAATATGCATATAATTAACTTGCTATATGGGGATTATGGATTGAATAATTTTTATAAATATACATAGGAACCTTTTTAACCCTTTTCTGATAAGAATATGCATATAATTATTTTTCTACATGCTGATTATAGATAGAATATTGTTTATAAATATACATAGGAACCTATTTATCCCATTTCTTATAAAAATACGCATATCATTATTTTTCTTCATATGGATTATGGGTGGAATATTGTTTATAAATATACATAGGAACCTGTTTTACCCATTTCTGATAAGAATATTCACATAGTTATTTTTCTACATTGGGAGTTTGGGTGGAATATTGTAGATAAACATACATAGCAACATATTAAACCTATTTTTGATAAAAATACGCATATCATTTTTTTTCTACATGTGGTTGGAATATTGTTTATAAATATACATAGGAACCTATTTAACCCATTTCTGATAAGAATATGCATAAAACTATTTTTCTACATGGATATTATGGGTGGAATATTGTTTATAAATATACATAGGAAACTAATTAACCCATTTCTGATAAGAATATACATATAATTATTTTTCTACATAGGTATTATGGGTGGAATATTGTTTATAAATATACATAGGAACATATTTAACCCATTTCTGATAAGAATATGCATATAATTATTTTTCTACATGCTGATTATAGATTGAATATTGTTTATTAATATACATAAGAAACTATTTATCACATTTCTTATAAAAATACGCATATCATTATTTTTCTACATATGGATTATGGGTTGAATATTGTTTATAAATATACATAGGAACCTATTTAACCCATGTCTGATAAGAATATGCACATAGTTATTTTTCTACATCGGGAGTTGTAGATAAACATACATAGCAACATATTAAACCTATTTTTGATAAAAATACGCATATCATTTTTTTTGTACATGTGGATTAAGGGTGGAATATTGTTTATACATATACATAGGAACCTATTTAACCCATTTCTGGTAAGAATATGCATATAATTATTTTTCTACATGCTGATTATAGATTGAATATTGTTTATAAATATACTTAGGAACCTATTTAACCCGTTTCTGATACCAATAATACTTCATTATTCATCTTACTGAATAATGTGGGTTTATTTCTCCCACTGATACCAATGATGGGTCACTATTTTTCCCACTGACACCAATGATGGGTCACTGTTCCTTCCTCTGACTCCAATGAATGGGTAACTGTTCCTTTCACTCACACCAATGATTTGTTCACTATTTCTACCACTGACACTAACAAACTCTTACTATTTCTCCCAATGACACCAAATGTTACTAATGGGTTACTAATCTTTCCACTGACACCAATGATGGGTCACTGCTTCTCTAACTGGCACCAATGATTATTCCTTCCATTGAGAACTAACAACGCTGATGAATCATTATTCCTTCCACAAATGATGATTTAAATATGCCTTCCACTGACACCAACAACACACCAATCACACCTTTAGATTCTTTACTGACACCAATGATGTCCTCCCACTCACACCAACAATGGGGTACTATTTCTCTCACTGGTTTAGAAAAGCCCTGTTTACATAAAGATGTAAGATTGAGGTTTACATCGGTTTAGGAACGCATTAACGTAATGAGTGTGTTGCATAACTAAAGTCAGGATAACATTGAGCCAATAATTCTTTGCGCTAAAGTAACAGGGCTCACGGTTTATACTGTTGGAGACATTGGCTAATACCCAAAATTAAGACAGAATGTCGGAATTGCTTAAAAAAGATATAAAAACACAAATCGAGCACAATATCGGTATAGGCTTTAGTCGGTTTCTATTCGTTTCTAATATCGTTACTCAGACATTAAAATATGGCCCAATATTGATATTGCTATTTTGAACATAATTCAATTATATTAACTAAGCTATAAAAAAAATCTCAAGTAAGCTATGAAAACACTTAAAGTCTCCTATCTTAAAAGTAAGTACAAAAATCGGGCTTGCCTCACTGTGCTAATTTAAGAATTATTCAACTAGTTCGAATCCAATTCAAAACCGTCTGACTCCGCAATGTCTGACAAGGTAAACCGTATTCTGCTTTTGTTTTTACTCTTTTGATGCAATAGTCACTCAATTTATATCAGCTATCTCAGTGCTAATCCTGATTTCGATAGTGCAATATAACCTGAAATTACCGTGCAACAGCTATCTTCTTGTCTTAACTGCAACCTTACAGTATATTTAATGTAAGATATATTGAAAATTTGCTTGAAACAAAACCGACTTACGGTGTGCTAAAGTGTGTTCTATTTTGTGTTATGCAGAAATCATCTCATCACATTACCGACATTCTGTTGTAATAGTTTTGGAATTTATTTTGACAAATATCTCACTAGTGCAACTAGCAACTAGCGCTTAAACCTGTCTCTCAGCAAGTGTTAATCCGTCTCACTGCTACACTTGATATGTTTTATGCATCTATTTAACATCCACATCAAATAATCCTAATGTATACCGTCTCAACCTCCTCGCAAACCACTCACTATTATAAGGACTTTTTCGCTTTATATTTGTACCCTGATATTTTGCTGATTTGTTTAACCAGGAAAAACAGATTGTGTAATGCAAATTCACATTTAGGTGATATCAGTGCTATCTTGACAAATGTTAAATTTACAGTATTTCAGCACTTCCCCAGTCTTCCTTAACTCTTAAACTCTCATTGCTATTCTGAGATTCTATCTTAAATCTATCTCTCAAAAAAAAAAAAATACGCACTGGTTTTCTAAAGCCCTGCTAAATATTGTGTGAGTTTATCTTTTTCATCACTATTCCTCCAACTGACACAATGATGGGTTCTATTTCGCTCACTGGCTTAGAATTTGTTGCATTACTCTAAATCTGGTACATCTCCGGGTACATCTTCTCCTTCTCTGCTTGCTCAATCTCATTAACGTAATTCTAAATACTCATGCATTATCATAAATAAAGTCAGGATAACATCGAGCATTGAGATAAAGTCTCACGTTTATATTGTCGGACAAATAGTTACCAATACCTTAATTAAGACGAAATGCAATGCTCACTCTGATTCAAACAGCTTATCTTCTCTTATTATCTCTTATCTATATTTAGCGTAAATGCAACCTATCTTACATCTAATTGTCCAATGTCATTGTCCAATGAAAATTTGCTTGTGAAATACAGATTGTAACGATCTCTATAAACCGACTCACGGCTTTGATTACAATCTGCTCTATTTTGTATTTATCTTTATCTCAACAAATGTCAATGTCTTTGTATATATATACTCTAATGCAACTAATCTCTAAAACACTATTAGGCTACTGCCTATTAATTTGGTTAAAGAAACCGATTTAAATTATCAAGGAATGTGTTGTATCACTGCCATATTTGATATGTTTAAAGAAAATACATCCTAATGTATACCTAATGTGATAACACTCTTAACATGTCTCGCAACCAACTCACTATTATCAGGGCTTTTATATATATATATATATAGTGTAACCTGACGTTTCCTCAACCATGTAAAAACGTCTCATTGATATTTTGCTGTGGACCAGTGATACGGATCGTGTAATGCAAATTCACATTTAGGTGATAGGTACTATCTTGACAAATGTTACATTTACAGAATTTAAGCAATTTCCCAGTCTTCGAAAACTGTCCAAGAAAGGTGATGCATCAATTATCTGATCTCATTGCTATTCCCGACATTCTACCTCAATTGCAATTGCAACTATCCTTTGAAATTATAAAAATGCGCACTGGTTTTCCCTGTTGTGTTACTTTATCTGACACCAAATTAATACTATTCATTCATTCATCACTATTCCTTCAACTGACACTCATTATGTTTCACTGTTCCTTCCTCACATAGGCTGAGAATATTTTGCTTTACTCTAAATCAAGTACACTGATATTAATTGAGTGATCATTGCCAATAAAAGAGTAATAAATAAACAGAAATACGGATTACCAGATATTGTGGATTTCACATCTGTCAGACGGTTTCGTTGGTAGAAGGCAAAATATCAGCATAGCCTTATTGTTTACTTCCCCACTAACTATCTCTCAGCCAGTGTAATCTATATGTTTTAAGAAAATGCACCTAACAAATCCTAAGGTACACCGTGTATTAATGTCTCCCATTAATATACCAACGATGGCTCACTATACTTCACACTGAAACGAACAAGGCGGTACTATTTTACGAATTCATCCCACAATGATCCTTATTTTTCCACTGACACGTGGGTCACGATTTCTCCCACTAAAACCAATCATGGGTTACTATTCCTCCCACTGACACTAATGATGGGTCACTATTCTTCCTACTGACAACAAAAAATGGGGTACTATTTCTCACACTGACACCAACGTAAGGTCAATAATCCTTAAAATTACACCAATGATGAGGACTATTCCTTCCACCTACACCAATAACTTGACACCAATAATGTTTCACTGTTCATTCCACTGACACCAATGATGGGTAACTTTTCCTCCCACTGACACCAAAGATGGGTCACTATTCCTCCAATTGACACTAATGATGGATACCTATTATTCACACGGACACCAAAAATGAGGAACTTTTTCTTACACTGACACCAATGATGGGTCGCTATTCCTCCAACTTACACCAATGATGGGTCAATGTTCCCTCCACTGACACCAATGACGGGTCACTGTTTCTCCCACTGAAACCAATGGTGGTTCCCACTGACACCAATAATGCGGTACTATTTCTCCCAGTTACACCAGTGATGGGTCACTATTCTTTCCACTGTCACAAATCATCTTCCTCCAACTGACACTAATGATAGGTCAATATTCTTCCTATGATTGGTCACTATGATGGTGAATCACTATTCCATCCACCAAATAAGGGTCAATATTTCTTAAAATTACACCACTAAATGAGGGCTATTCCTTCCACTGACCAATAACGTGGAAGTATTTCTCATATTGACATACTGATGTTTCACTGTTCCTTCCAATGACACCAATGATAGGTGACTATTCCTATCAATGATGGCTCACTATTCAACAATGTTGGGTCACTATTCCTCCAACGGACACCCATTTCTGGTAAGACTATGCATATAATTATTTTTCTACATGGGCATTATGGATGGAATATTGTAGTTAAACATACATAGGAATATATTTAACCCATTTCTGATAATTATATGCATATAATTATTTTTCTACATGGGGGTTATGGGTAGAATATTGTTTATAAATATACATAGTAACATATTTAACCCATTTCTCATAAGAATATGCATATAAATATTTTTCTACGTGGGGATATGGATGGAATATAGTTCCATCTACGTGGGGATTATGGATGGATAGTTTATATACATAGGAACCTATTTAACCCATTTCTGATAAGAATATAAATATAATTATTTGTCTATACGGGGATTATGGATGGAACATTGTATATATATATATATATACATAGGAACCGATTTAACCCATTTCTGATAAGAATATGCATATAATTATTTTTCTACATGTGGATTATGGATGGAATATTGTAGTTAAACATACATAGTAACCTATTTAACCCATTTCTGATAAGAATATGCATATAATTATTTTTCTATATGAGGTTATGGGTGTAATATTGCTTATAAATATACATAGGAAACTAATTAACCCATTTCTGATAAGAATATACATATAATTATTTTTCTACATAGGGATTATGGGTGGAATATTGTTTATAAATATACATAGCAACATATTAAACCTATTTCTGTTTGAATAGGCATATAATTATTTCGTTTTATGGGGATTATGGGTTGAATATTGTTTATAAATATACATAGGAACATATTTAACCCACTTCTCATAAGAATATGCATTTAATTATTTTTCTACATGGGGATTATGGGTGGAATATTGTTTATTAATAAACATAGGAACCTACTTAACCCATTTCTGATAAGAATATACATATAATTATTTTTCTACATAGGGATTATGGGTGGAATATTGTTTATAAATATACATAGGAACCTATTTAACCCATTTCTGATAAGAATATGCATATAATTATTTTTCTATATGGGGATTATGGTGGAAAATTGTTTATAAATATACCTAGGAACCTATTTAACCCATTTCTGATAAGAATATAAACATAATTATTTGTCTATATGGGGATTATGGGTGGAATATTGTTTATAAATATACATAGTAACCGATTTAACCCATTTCTGATCAGAATATGCATATAATTATTTTTCTATATGGGGTTATGGGTGGAATATTGTTTATAAATATACATAGGAACCTAATTAAAGCATTTCTGATAAGAATATACATATAATTTTTTTTCTACAAGGGGATTATGGGTGGAATATTGTTTATAATTATACATAGTAACCTATTTAACCCATTTCTGTTTGAATATGCATATAATTAACTTGCTATATGGGGATTATGGATTGAATAATTTTTATAAATATACATAGGAACCTTTTTAACCCTTTTCTGATAAGAATATGCATATAATTATTTTTCTACAAGCTGATTATAGATAGAATATTGTTTATAAATATACATAGGAACCTATTTATCCCATTTCTTATAAAAATACGCATATCATTATTTTTCTTCATATGGATTATGGGTGGAATATTGTTTATAAATATACATAGGAACCTGTTTTACCCATTTCTGATAAGAATATTCACATAGTTATTTTTCTACATTGGGAGTTTGGGTGGAATATTGTAGATAAACATACATAGCAACATATTAAACCTATTTTTGATAAAAATACGCATATCATTTTTTTTCTACATGTGGTTGGAATATTGTTTATAAATATACATAGGAACCTATTTAACCCATTTCTGATAAGAATATGCATATAAATATTTTTCAGTATGGGGATTATAGGTGGAATATTGTTTATAAATATACATAGGAACCTATTTAACCCATTTCTGATAAGAATATGCATATAAATATTTTTCAGTATGGGGATTATAGGTGGAATATTGTTTATAAATATACATAGGAATCTATTTAACCCATTTTTGGTAAAAATATGCATATAATTATTTTTCTACATGGGGTTTATTGGTGGAATATTGTTTATAAATATACATAGGAACCTATTTAACCCTTTTCTGATAAGAATATACATATAATTATTTTTCTACGTAGGGATTATGGGTGGAATATTGTTTATAAATATACTTAGGAACCTATTTAACCCGTTTCTGATACCAATAATACTTCATTATTCATCTTACTGAATAATGTTGGTTTATTTCTCCCACTGATACCAATGATGGGTCACTATTTTTCCCGACACCAATGATGGGTCACTGTTCCTTCCTCTGACTCCAATGAATGGGTAACTGTTCCTTTCACTCACACCAATGATTTGTTCACTATTTCTACCACTGACACTAACAAACTCTTACTTTTTCTCCCAATGACACCAAATGTTACTAATGGGTTACTAATCTTTCCACTGACACCAATGATGGGTCACTGCTTCTCTAACTGGCACCAATGATTATTCCTTCCATTGAGAACTAACAACGCTGATGAGTCATTATTCCTTCCACAAATGATGATTTAAATATGCCTTCCACTGACACCAACAACACACCAATCACACCTTTAGATTCTTTACTGACACCAATCAATGATGTCCTCCCACTCACACCAACAATGGGGTACTATTTCTCTCACTGGTTTAGAAAAGCCCTGATAAAAATGTATGTGTTTACATAAAGATGTAAGATTGAGGTTTACATCGGTTTAGGAACGCATTAACGTAATGAGTGTGTTGCATAACTAAAGTCAGGATAACATTGAGCCAATAATTCTTTGCGCTAAAGTAACAGGGCGAACGGTTTATACTGTTGGAGACATTGGCTAATACCCAAAATTAAGACAGAATGTCGGAATTGCTTAAAAAAGATATAAAAACACAAATCGAGCACAATATCGGTATAGGCTTTAGTCGGTTTCTATTCGTTTCTAATATCGTTACTCAGACATTAAAATATGGCCCAATATTGATATTGGTATTTTGAACATAATTCAATTATATTAACTAAGCTATAAAAAAATCTCAAGTAAGCTATGAAAACACTTAAAGTCTCCTATCTTAAAAGTAAGTACAAAAATCGGGCTTGCCTCACTGTGCTAATTTAAGAATTATTCAACTAGTTCGAATCCAATTCAAACCGTCTGACTCCGCAATGTCTGACAAGGTAAACCGTATTCTGCTTTTGTTTTTACTCTTTTGATGCAATAGTCACTCAATTTATATCAGCTATCTCAGTGCTAATCCTGATTTCGATAGTGCAATATAACCTGAAATTACCGTGCAACAGCTATCTTCTTGTCTTAACTGCAACCTTACAGTATATTTAATGTAAGATATATTGAAAATTTGTTTGAAACAAAACCGACTTACGGTGTGCTAAAGTGTGTTCTATTTTGTGTTATGCAGAAATCATCTCATCACATTACCGACATTCTGTTGTAATAGTTTTGGAATTTATTTTGACAAATATCTCACTAGTGCAACTAGCAACTAGCGCTTAAACCTGTCTCTCAGCAAGTGTTAATATGTCTCACTGCTACACTTGATATGTTTTATGCATCTATTTAACATCCACATCAAATAATCCTAATGTATACTGTCTCAACCCCCTCGCAAACCACTCACTATTATAAGGACTTTTTCGCTTTATATTTGTACCCTGATATTTTGCTGATTTGTTTAACCAGGAAAAACAGATTGTGTAATGCAAATTCACATTTAGGTGATATCAGTGCTATCTTGACAAATGTTAAATTTACAGTATTTCAGCACTTCCCCAGTCTTCCTTAACTCTTAAACTCTGCTGCTGCTTGAGTCTTGCAGGTATTGCAGCAATTATCACACAATTTGATTCTGAGATTCTATCTTAAATCTATCTCTAGCTTATTCTATCTCTCAAAAATAAAAAAATACGCACTGGTTTTCTAAAGCCCTGCTAAATATTGTGTGAGTTTATCTTATTCATCACTATTCCTCCAACTGACACCAATGATGGGTACTATTTCGCTCACTGGCTGAGAATTTGTTGCATTACTCTAAATCTGGTACATCTCCGGGTACATCTTCTCCTTCTCTGCTTGCTCAATCTCATTAACGTAATTCTAAATACTCATGCATTATCATAAATAAAGTCAGGATAACATCGAGCATTGAGATAAAGTTGCAGGTCTCACGTTTATATTGTCGGACAAATAGTTACCAATACCTTAATTAAGACGAAATGCAATGCTCACTCAAACAGCTTATCTTCTCTTATTATCTCTTATCTATATTTAGCGTAAATGCAACCTATCTTACATCTAATTGTCCAATGTCATTGTCCAATGAAAATTTGCTTGTGAAATACAGATTGTAACGATCTCTATAAACCGACTCACGGCTTTGATTACAATCTGCTCTATTTTGTATTTATCTTTATCTCAACAAATGTCAATGTCTTTGTATATATATACTCTAATGCAACTAATCTCTAAAACACTATTAGGCTACTGCCTATTAATTTGGTTAAAGAAACCGATTTAAATTATCAAGGAATGTGTTGTATCACTGCCATATTTGATATGTTTAAAGAAAATACATCCTAATGTATACCTAATGTGATAACACTCTTAACATGTCTCGCAACCAACTCACTATTATCAGGGCTTTTATATATATATATATAGTGTAACCTGACGTTTCCTCAACCATGTAAAAACGTCTCATTGATATTTTGCTGTGGACCAGTGATACGGATCGTGTAATGCAAATTCACATTTAGGTGATAGGTACTATCTTGACAAATGTTACATTTACAGAATTTAAGCAATTTCCCAGTCTTCGAAAACTGTCCAAGAAAGGTGATGCATCAATTATCTGATCTCATTGCTATTCCCGACATTCTACCTCAATTGCAATTGCAACTATCCTTTGAAATTATAAAAATGCGCACTGGTTTTCCCTGTTGTGTTACTTTATCTGACACCAAATTAATACTATTCATTCATTCATCACTATTCCTTCAACTGACACTCATTATGTTTCACTGTTCCTTCCTCACATAGGCTGAGAATATTTTGCTTTACTCTAAATCAAGTACACTGATATTAATTGAGTGATCATTGCCAATAAAAGAGTAATAAATAAACAGAAATACGGATTACCAGATATTGTGGATTTCACATCTGTCAGACGGTTTCGTTGGTAGAAGGCAAAATATCAGCATAGCCTTATTGTTTACTTCCCCACTAACTATCTCTCAGCCAGTGTAATCTATATGTTTTAAGAAAATGCACCTAACAAATCCTAAGGTACACCGTGTATTAATGTCTCCCATTAATATACCAACGATGGCTCACTATCCTTCACACTGAAACGAACAAGGCGGTACTATTTTACGAATTCATCCCACAATGATCCTTATTTTTCCACTGACACGTGGGTCATGATTTCTCCCACTAAAACCAATCATGGGTTACTCTTCCTCCCACTGACACTAATGATGGGTCACTATTCTTCCTACTGACAACAAAAAATGGGGTACTATTTCTCACACTGACACCAACGTAAGGTCAATAATCCTTAAAATTACACCAATGATGAGGACTATTCCTTCCACCTACACCAATAACTTGACACCAATAATGTTTCACTGTTCATTCCACTGACACCAATAAAGGGTAACTTTTCCTACCACTCACACCAATGATGGGTCACTATTCCTCCAATTGACACTAATGATGGATACCTATTATTCACACGGACACCAAAAATGAGGAACTTTTTCTTACACTGACACCAATGATGGGTCGCTATTCCTCCAATTTACACCAATGATGGGTCAATGTTCCCTCCACTGACACCAATGACGGGTCACTGTTTCTCCCACTGAAACCAATGGTGGTTCCCACTGACACCAATAATGCGGTACTATTTCTCCCAGTTACACCAGTGATGGGTCACTATTCTTTCCACTGTCACAAATCATCTTCCTCCAACTGACACTAATGATAGGTCAATATTCTTCCTATGATTGGTCACTATGATGGTGAATCACTATTCCATCCACCAAATAAGGGTCAATATTTCTTAAAATTACACCACTAAATGAGGGCTATTCCTTCCACTGACCAATAACGTGGAAGTATTTCTCATATTGACATACTGATGTTTCACTGTTCCTTCCAATGACACCAATGATAGGTGACTATTCCTCCCACCGATACCAATGATAAGTGACTATTCCTATCAATGATGGCTCACTATTCAACAATGTTGGGTCACTATTCCTCCAACGGACACCCATTTCTGGTAAGACTATGCATATAATTATTTTTCTACATGGGCATTATGGATGGAATATTGTAGTTAAACATACATAGGAATATATTTAACCCATTTCTGATAATTATATGCATATAATTATTTTTCTACATGGGGATTATGGGTAGAATATTGTTTATAAATATACATAGTAACATATTTAACCCATTTCTCATAAGAATATGCATATAAATATTTTTCTACGTGGGGATTATGGATGGATAGTTTATATACATAGGAACCGATTTAACCCATTTCTGATAAGAATATGCATATAATTATTTTTCTACATGTGGATTATGGATGGAATATTGTAGTTAAACATACATAGTAACCTATTTAACCCATTTCTGATAAGAATATGCATATAATTATTTTTCTATATGAGGTTATGGGTGTAATATTGCTTATAAATATACATAGGAAACTAATTAACCCATTTCTGATAAGAATATACATATAATTATTTTTCTACATAGGGATTATGGATGGAATATTGTTTATAAATATACATAGCAACATATTAAACCTATTTCTGTTTGAATAGGCATATAATTATTTCGTTTTATGGGGATTATGGGTTGAATATTGTTTATAAATATACATAGGAACATATTTAACCCACTTCTCATAAGAATATGCATATAATTATTTTTCTACATGGGGATTATGGGTGGAATATTGTTTATTAATAAACATAGGAACCTACTTAACCCATTTCTGATAAGAATATACATATAATTATTTTTCTACATAGGGATTATGGGTGGAATATTGTTTATAAATATACATAGGAACCTATTTAACCCATTTCTGATAAGAATATGCATATAATTATTTTTCTATATGGGGATTATGGTGGAAAATTGTTTATAAATATACCTAGGAACCTATTTAACCCATTTCTGATAAGAATATAAACATAATTATTTGTCTATATGGGGATTATGGGTGGAATATTGTTTATAAATATACATAGTAACCGATTTAACCCATTTCTGATCAGAATATGCATATAATTATTTTTCTATATGGGGTTATGGGTGGAATATTGTTTATAAATATACATAGGAACCTAATTAAAGCATTTCTGATAAGAATATACATATAATTTTTTTTCTACAAGGGGATTATGGGTGGAATATTGTTTACAATTATACATAGTAACCTATTTAACCCATTTCTGTTTGAATATGCATATAATTAACTTGCTATATGGGGATTATGGATTGAATAATTTTTATAAATATACATAGGAACCTTTTTAACCCTTTTCTGATAAGAATATGCATATAATTATTTTTCTACATGCTGATTATAGATAGAATATTGTTTATAAATATACATAGAAACCTATTTATCCCATTTCTCATAAAAATACGCATATCATTATTTTTCTTCATATGGATTATGGGTGGAATATTGTTTATAAATATACATAGGAACCTGTTTTACCCATTTCTGATAAGAATATTCACATAGTTATTTTTCTACATTGGGAGTTTGGGTGGAATATTGTGGATAAACATACATAGCAACATATTAAACCTATTTTTGATAAAAATACGCATATCATTTTTTTTCTACATGTGGTTGGAATATTGTTTATAAATATACATAGGAACCTATTTAACCCATTTCTGATAAGAATATGCATATAAATATTTTTCAGTATGGGGATTATAGGTGGAATATTGTTTATAAATATACATAGGAACCTATTTAACCCATTTCTGATAAGAATATGCATATAAATATTTTTCAGTATGGGGATTATAGGTGGAATATTGTTTATAAATATACATAGGAATCTATTTAACCCATTTTTGGTAAAAATATGCATATAATTATTTTTCTACATGGGGTTTATTGGTGGAATATTGTTTATAAATATACATAGGAACCTATTTAACCCTTTTCTGATAAGAATATACATATAATTATTTTTCTACGTAGGGATTATGGGTGGAATATTGTTTATAAATAAACTTAGGAACCTATTTAACCAGTTTCTGATACCAATAATACTTCATTATTCATCTTACTGAATAATGTTGGTTTATTTCTCCCACTGATACCAATGATGGGTCACTATTTTTCCCGACACCAATGATGGGTCACTGTTCCTTCCTCTGACTCCAATGAATGGGTAACTGTTCCTTTCACTCACACCAATGATTTGTTCACTATTTCTACCACTGACACTAACAAACTCTTACTATTTCTCCCAATGACACCAAATGTTACTAATGGGTTACTAATCTTTCCACTGACACCAATGATGGGTCACTGCTTCTCTAACTGGCACCAATGATTATTCCTTCCATTGAGAACTAACAACGCTGATGAGTCATTATTCCTTCCACAAATGATGATTTAAATATGCCTTCCACTGACACCAACAACACACCAATCACACCTTTAGATTCTTTACTGACACCAATGATGTCCTCCCACTCACACCAACAATGGGGTACTATTTCTCTCACTGGTTTAGAAAAGCCCTGATAAAAATGTATGTGTTTACATAAAGATGTAAGATTGAGGTTTACATCGGTTTAGGAACGCATTAACGTAATGAGTGTGTTGCATAACTAAAGTCAGGATAACATTGAGCCAATAATTCTTTGCGCTAAAGTAACAGGGCTCACGGTTTATACTGTTGGAGACATTGGCTAATACCCAAAATTAAGACAGAATGTCGGAATTGCTTAAAAAAGATATAAAAACACAAATCGAGCACAATATCGGTATAGGCTTTAGTCGGTTTCTATTCGTTTCTAATATCGTTACTCAGACATTAAAATATGGCCCAATATTGATATTGGTATTTTGAACATAATTCAATTATATTAACTAAGCTATAAAAAAAATCTCAAGTAAGCTATGAAAACACTTAAAGTCTCCTATCTTAAAAGTAAGTACAAAAATCGGGCTTGCCTCACTGTGCTAATTTAAGAATTATTCAACTAGTTCGAATCCAATTCAAACCGTCTGACTCCGCAATGTCTGACAAGGTAAACCGTATTCTGCTTTTGTTTTTACTCTTTTGATGCAATAGTCACTCAATTTATATCAGCTATCTCAGTGCTAATCCTGATTTCGATAGTGCAATATAACCTGAAATTACCGTGCAACAGCTATCTTCTTGTCTTAACTGCAACCTTACAGTATATTTAATGTAAGATATATTGAAAATTTGCTTGAAACAAAACCGACTTACGGTGTGCTAAAGTGTGTTCTATTTTGTGTTATGCAGAAATCATCTCATCACATTACCGACATTTTGTTGTAATAGTTTTGGAATTTATTTTGACAAATATCTCACTAGTGCAACTAGCAACTAGCGCTTAAACCTGTCTCTCAGCAAGTGTTAATCCGTCTCACTGCTACACTTGATATGTTTTATGCATCTATTTAACATCCACATCAAATAATCCTAATGTATACTGTCTCAACCTCCTCGCAAACCACTCACTATTATAAGGACTTTTTCGCTTTATATTTGTACCCTGATATTTTGCTGATTTGTTTAACCAGGAAAAACAGATTGTGTAATGCAAATTCACATTTAGGTGATATCAGTGCTATATCTTGACAAATGTTAAATTTACAGTATTTCAGCACTTCCCCAGTCTTCCTTAACTCTTAAACTCTGCTGCTGCTTGAGTCTTGCAGGTATTGCAGCAATTATCACACAATTTGATTCTGAGATTCTATCTTAAATCTATCTCTATCTTATTCTATCTCTCAAAAATAAAAAAATACGCACTGGTTTTCTAAAGCCCTGCTAAATATTGTGTGAGTTTATCTTATTCATCACTATTCCTCCAACTGACACCAATGATGGGTACTATTTCGCTCACTGGCTGAGAATTTGTTGCATTACTCTAAATCTGGTACATCTCCGGGTACATCTTCTCCTTCTCTGCTTGCTCAATCTCATTAACGTAATTCTAAATACTCATGCATTATCATAAATAAAGTCAGGATAACATCGAGCATTGAGATAAAGTTGCAGGTCTCACGTTTATATTGTCGGACAAATAGTTACCAATACCTTAATTAAGACGAAATGCAATGCTCACTCAAACAGCTTATCTTCTCTTATTTATCTCTTATTTATATTTAGCGTAAATGCAACCTATCTTACATCTAATTGTCCAATGTCATTGTCCAATGAAAATTTGCTTGTGAAATACAGATTGTAACGATCTCTATAAACCGACTCACGGCTTTGATTACAATCTGCTCTATTTTGTATTTATCTTTATCTCAACAAATGTCAATGTCTTTGTATATATATACTCTAATGCAACTAATCTCTAAAACACTATTAGGCTACTGCCTATTAATTTGGTTAAAGAAACCGATTTAAATTATCAAGGAATGTGTTGTATCACTGCCATATTTGATATGTTTAAAGAAAATACATCCTAATGTATACCTTAATGTGATAACACTCTTAACATGTCTCGCAACCAACTCACTATTATCAGGGCTTTTATATATATATATATATAGTGTAACCTGACGTTTCCTCAACCATGTAAAAACGTCTCATTGATATTTTGCTGTGGACCAGTGATACGGATCGTGTAATGCAAATTCACATTTAGGTGATAGGTACTATCTTGACAAATGTTACATTTACAGAATTTAAGCAATTTCCCAGTCTTCGAAAACTGTCCAAGAAAGGTGATGCATCAATTATCTGATCTCATTGCTATTCCCGACATTCTACCTCAATTGCAATTGCAACTATCCTTTGAAATTATAAAAATGCGCACTGGTTTTCCCTGTTGTGTTACTTTATCTGACACCAAATTAATACTATTCATTCATTCATCACTATTCCTTCAACTGACACTCATTATGTTTCACTGTTCCTTCCTCACATAGGCTGAGAATATTTTGCTTTACTCTAAATCAAGTACACTGATATTAATTGAGTGATCATTGCCAATAAAAGAGTAATAAATAAACAGAAATACGGATTACCAGATATTGTGGATTTCACATCTGTCAGACGGTTTCGTTGGTAGAAGGCAAAATATCAGCATAGCCTTATTGTTTACTTCCCCACTAACTATCTCTCAGCCAGTGTAATCTATATGTTTTAAGAAAATGCACCTAACAAATCCTAAGGTACACCGTGTATTAATGTCTCCCATTAATATACCAACGATGGCTCACTATACTTCACACTGAAACGAACAAGGCGGTACTATTTTACGAATTCATCCCACAATGATCCTTATTTTTCCACTGACACGTGGGTCACGATTTCTCCCACTAAAACCAATCATGGGTTACTATTCCTCCCACTGACACTAATGATGGGTCACTATTCTTCCTACTGACAACAAAAAATGGGGTACTATTTCTCACACTGACACCAACGTAAGGTCAATAATCCTTAAAATTACACCAATGATGAGGACTACTCCTTCCACCTACACCAATAACTTGACACCAATAATGTTTCACTGTTCATTCCACTGACACCAATGATGGGTAACTTTTCCTCCCACTGACACCAAAGATGGGTCACTATTCCTCCAATTGACACTAATGATGGATACCTATTATGCACACGGACACCAAAAATGAGGAACTTTTTCTTACACTGACACCAATGATGGGTCGCTATTCCTCCAACTTACACCAATGATGGGTCAATGTTCCCTCCACTGACACCAATGACGGGTCACTGTTTCTCCCACTGAAACCAATGGTGGTTCCCACTGACACCAATAATGCGGTACTATTTCTCCCAGTTACACCAGTGATGGGTCACTATTCTTTCCACTGTCACAAATCATCTTCCTCCAACTGACACTAATGATAGGTCAATATTCTTCCTATGATTGGTCACTATGATGGTGAATCACTATTCCATCCACCAAATAAGGGTCAATATTTCTTAAAATTACACCACTAAATGAGGGCTATTCCTTCCACTGACCAATAACGTGGAAGTATTTCTCATATTGACATACTGATGTTTCACTGTTCCTTCCAATGACACCAATGATAGGTGACTATTCCTCCCACCGATACCAATGATAAGTGACTATTCCTATCAATGATGGCTCACTATTCAACAATGTTGGGTCACTATTCCTCCAACGGACACCCATTTCTGGTAAGACTATGCATATAATTATTTTTCTACATGGGCATTATGGATGGAATATTGTAGTTAAACATACATAGGAATATATTTAACCCATTTCTGATAATTATATGCATATAATTATTTTTCTACATGGGGATTATGGGTAGAATATTGTTTATAAATATACATAGTAACATATTTAACCCATTTCTCATAAGAATATGCATATAAATATTTTTCTACGTGGGGATTATGGATGGATAGTTTATATACATAGGAACCGATTTAACCCATTTCTGATAAGAATATGCATATAATTATTTTTCTACATGTGGATTATGGATGGAATATTGTAGTTAAACATACATAGTAACCTATTTAACCCATTTCTGATAAGAATATGCATATAATTATTTTTCTATATGAGGTTATGGGTGTAATATTGCTTATAAATATACATAGGAAACTAATTAACCCATTTCTGATAAGAATATACATATAATTATTTTTCTACATAGGGATTATGGATGGAATATTGTTTATAAATATACATAGCAACATATTAAACCTATTTCTGTTTGAATAGGCATATAATTATTTCGTTTTATGGGGATTATGGGTTGAATATTGTTTATAAATATACATAGGAACATATTTAACCCACTTCTCATAAGAATATGCATATAATTATTTTTCTACATGGGGATTATGGGTGGAATATTGTTTATTAATAAACATAGGAACCTACTTAACCCATTTCTGATAAGAATATACATATAATTATTTTTCTACATAGGGATTATGGGTGGAATATTGTTTATAAATATACATAGGAACCTATTTAACCCATTTCTGATAAGAATATGCATATAATTATTTTTCTATATGGGGATTATGGTGGAAAATTGTTTATAAATATACCTAGGAACCTATTTAACCCATTTCTGATAAGAATATAAACATAATTAATTGTCTATATGGGGATTATGGGTGGAATATTGTTTATAAATATACATAGTAACCGATTTAACCCATTTCTGATCAGAATATGCATATAATTATTTTTCTATATGGGGTTATGGGTGGAATATTGTTTATAAATATACATAGGAACCTAATTAAAGCATTTCTGATAAGAATATACATATAATTTTTTTTCTACAAGGGGATTATGGGTGGAATATTGTTTACAATTATACATAGTAACCTATTTAACCCATTTCTGTTTGAATATGCATATAATTAACTTGCTATATGGGGATTATGGATTGAATAATTTTTATAAATATACATAGGAACCTTTTTAACCCTTTTCTGATAAGAATATGCATATAATTATTTTTCTACATGCTGATTATAGATAGAATATTGTTTATAAATATACATAGAAACCTATTTATCCCATTTCTTATAAAAATACGCATATCATTATTTTTCTTCATATGGATTATGGGTGGAATATTGTTTATAAATATACATAGGAACCTGTTTTACCCATTTCTGATAAGAATATTCACATAGTTATTTTTCTACATTGGGAGTTTGGGTGGAATATTGTGGATAAACATACATAGCAACATATTAAACCTATTTTTGATAAAAGTACGCATATCATTTTTTTTCTACATGTGGTTGGAATATTGTTTATAAATATACATAGGAACCTATTTAACCCATTTCTGATAAGAATATGCATATAAATATTTTTCAGTATGGGGATTATAGGTGGAATATTGTTTATAAATATACATAGGAACCTATTTAACCCATTTCTGATAAGAATATGCATATAAATATTTTTCAGTATGGGGATTATAGGTGGAATATTGTTTATAAATATACATAGGAATCTATTTAACCCATTTTTGGTAAAAATATGCATATAATTATTTTTCTACATGGGGTTTATTGGTGGAATATTGTTTATAAATATACATAGGAACCTATTTAACCCTTTTCTGATAAGAATATACATATAATTATTTTTCTACGTAGGGATTATGGGTGGAATATTGTTTATAAATATACTTAGGAACCTATTTAACCAGTTTCTGATAACAATAATACTTCATTATTCATCTTACTGAATAATGTTGGTTTATTTCTCCCACTGATACCAATGATGGGTCACTATTTTTCCCGACACCAATGATGGGTCACTGTTCCTTCCTCTGACTCCAATGAATGGGTAACTGTTCCTTTCACTCACACCAATGATTTGTTCACTATTTCTACCACTGACACTAACAAACTCTTACTATTTCTCCCAATGACACCAAATGTTACTAATGGGTTACTAATCTTTCCACTGACACCAATGATGGGTCACTGCTTCTCTAACTGGCACCAATGATTATTCCTTCCATTGAGAACTAACAACGCTGATGAGTCATTATTCCTTCCACAAATGATGATTTAAATATGCCTTCCACTGACACCAACAACACACCAATCACACCTTTAGATTCTTTACTGACACCAATGATGTCCTCCCACTCACACCAACAATGGGGTACTATTTCTCTCACTGGTTTAGAAAAGCCCTGATAAAAATGTATGTGTTTACATAAAGATGTAAGATTGAGGTTTACATCGGTTTAGGAACGCATTAACGTAATGAGTGTGTTGCATAACTAAAGTCAGGATAACATTGAGCCAATAATTCTTTGCGCTAAAGTAACAGGGCTCACGGTTTATACTGTTGGAGACATTGGCTAATGCCCAAAATTAAGACAGAATGTCGGAATTGCTTAAAAAAGATATAAAAACACAAATCGAGCACAATATCGGTATAGGCTTTAGTCGGTTTCTATTCGTTTCTAATATCGTTACTCAGACATTAAAATATGGCCCAATATTGATATTGGTATTTTGAACATAATTCAATTATATTAACTAAGCTATAAAAAAAATCTCAAGTAAGCTATGAAAACACTTAAAGTCTCCTATCTTAAAAGTAAGTACAAAAATCGGGCTTGCCTCACTGTGCTAATTTAAGAATTATTCAACTAGTTCGAATCCAATTCAAACCGTCTGACTCCGCAATGTCTGACAAGGTAAACCGTATTCTGCTTTTGTTTTTACTCTTTTGATGCAATAGTCACTCAATTTATATCAGCTATCTCAGTGCTAATCCTGATTTCGATAGTGCAATATAACCTGAAATTACCGTGCAACAGCTATCTTCTTGTCTTAACTGCAACCTTACAGTATATTTAATGTAAGATATATTGAAAATTTGCTTGAAACAAAACCGACTTACGGTGTGCTAAAGTGTGTTCTATTTTGTGTTATGCAGAAATCATCTCATCACATTACCGACATTCTGTTGTAATAGTTTTGGAATTTATTTTGACAAATATCTCACTAGTGCAACTAGCAACTAGCGCTTAAACCTGTCTCTCAGCAAGTGTTAATCCGTCTCACTGCTACACTTGATATGTTTTATGCATCTATTTAACATCCACATCAAATAATCCTAATGTATACTGTCTCAACCTCCTCGCAAACCACTCACTATTATAAGGACTTTTTCGCTTTATATTTGTACCCTGATATTTTGCTGATTTGTTTAACCAGGAAAAACAGATTGTGTAATGCAAATTCACATTTAGGTGATATCAGTGCTATCTTGACAAATGTTAAATTTACAGTATTTCAGCACTTTCCCAGTCTTCCTTAACTCTTAAACTCTGCTGCTGCTTGAGTCTTGCAGGTATTGCAGCAATTATCACACAATTTGATTCTGAGATTCTATCTTAAATCTATCTCTATCTTATTCTATCTCTCAAAAATAAAAAAATACGCACTGGTTTTCTAAAGCCCTGCTAAATATTGTGTGAGTTTATCTTATTCATCACTATTCCTCCAACTGACACCAATGATGGGTACTATTTCGCTCACTGGCTGAGAATTTGTTGCATTACTCTAAATCTGGTACATCTCCGGGTACATCTTCTCCTTCTCTGCTTGCTCAATCTCATTAACGTAATTCTAAATACTCATGCATTATCATAAATAAAGTCAGGATAACATCGAGCATTGAGATAAAGTTGCAGGTCTCACGTTTATATTGTCGGACAAATAGTTACCAATACCTTAATTAAGACGAAATGCAATGCTCACTCAAACAGCTTATCTTCTCTTATTTATCTCTTATTTATATTTAGCGTAAATGCAACCTATCTTACATCTAATTGTCCAATGTCATTGTCCAATGAAAATTTGCTTGTGAAATACAGATTGTAACGATCTCTATAAACCGACTCACGGCTTTGATTACAATCTGCTCTATTTTGTATTTATCTTTATCTCAACAAATGTCAATGTCTTTGTATATATATACTCTAATGCAACTAATCTCTAAAACACTATTAGGCTACTGCCTATTAATTTGGTTAAAGAAACCGATTTAAATTATCAAGGAATGTGTTGTATCACTGCCATATTTGATATGTTTAAAGAAAATACATCCTAATGTATACCTAATGTGATAACACTCTTAACATGTCTCGCAACCAACTCACTATTATCAGGGCTTTTATATATATATATATATATAGTGTAACCTGACGTTTCCTCAACCATGTAAAAACGTCTCATTGATATTTTGCTGTGGACCAGTGATACGGATCGTGTAATGCAAATTCACATTTAGGTGATAGGTACTATCTTGACAAATGTTACATTTACAGAATTTAAGCAATTTCCCAGTCTTCGAAAACTGTCCAAGAAAGGTGATGCATCAATTATCTGATCTCATTGCTATTCCCGACATTCTACCTCAATTGCAATTGCAACTATCCTTTGAAATTATAAAAATGCGCACTGGTTTTCCCTGTTGTGTTACTTTATCTGACACCAAATTAATACTATTCATTCATTCATCACTATTCCTTCAACTGACACTCATTATGTTTCACTGTTCCTTCCTCACATAGGCTGAGAATATTTTGCTTTACTCTAAATCAAGTACACTGATATTAATTGAGTGATCATTGCCAATAAAAGAGTAATAAATAAACAGAAATACGGATTACCAGATATTGTGGATTTCACATCTGTCAGACGGTTTCGTTGGTAGAAGGCAAAATATCAGCATAGCCTTATTGTTTACTTCCCCACTAACTATCTCTCAGCCAGTGTAATCTATATGTTTTAAGAAAATGCACCTAACAAATCCTAAGGTACACCGTGTATTAATGTCTCCCATTAATATACCAACGATGGCTCACTATACTTCACACTGAAACGAACAAGGCGGTACTATTTTACGAATTCATCCCACAATGATCCTTATTTTTCCACTGACACGTGGGTCACGATTTCTCCCACTAAAACCAATCATGGGTTACTATTCCTCCCACTGACACTAATGATGGGTCACTATTCTTCCTACTGACAACAAAAAATGGGGTACTATTTCTCACACTGACACCAACGTAAGGTCAATAATCCTTAAAATTACACCAATGATGAGGACTATTCCTTCCACCTACACCAATAACTTGACACCAATAATGTTTCACTGTTCATTCCACTGACACCAATGATGGGTAACTTTTCCTCCCACTGACACCAAAGATGGGTCACTATTCCTCCAATTGACACTAATGATGGATACCTATTATGCACACGGACACCAAAAATGAGGAACTTTTTCTTACACTGACACCAATGATGGGTCGCTATTCCTCCAACTTACACCAATGATGGGTCAATGTTCCCTCCACTGACACCAATGACGGGTCACTGTTTCTCCCACTGAAACCAATGGTGGTTCCCACTGACACCAATAATGCGGTACTATTTCTCCCAGTTACACCAGTGATGGGTCACTATTCTTTCCACTGTCACAAATCATCTTCCTCCAACTGACACTAATGATAGGTCAATATTCTTCCTATGATTGGTCACTATGATGGTGAATCACTATTCCATCCACCAAATAAGGGTCAATATTTCTTAAAATTACACCACTAAATGAGGGCTATTCCTTCCACTGACCAATAACGTGGAAGTATTTCTCATATTGACATACTGATGTTTCACTGTTCCTTCCAATGACACCAATGATAGGTGACTATTCCTCCCACCGATACCAATGATAAGTGACTATTCCTATCAATGATGGCTCACTATTCAACAATGTTGGGTCACTATTCCTCCAACGGACACCCATTTCTGGTAAGACTATGCATATAATTATTTTTCTACATGGGCATTATGGATGGAATATTGTAGTTAAACATACATAGAAATATATTTAACCCATTTCTGATAATTATATGCATATAATTATTTTTCTACATGGGGATTATGGGTAGAATATTGTTTATAAATATACATAGTAACATATTTAACCCATTTCTCATAAGAATATGCATATAAATATTTTTCTACGTGGGGATATGGATGGAATATAGTTCCATCTACGTGGGGATTATGGATGGATAGTTTATATACATAGGAACCGATTTAACCCATTTCTGATAAGAATATGCATATAATTATTTTTCTACATGTGGATTATGGATGGAATATTGTAGTTAAACATACATAGTAACCTATTTAACCCATTTCTGATAAGAATATGCATATAATTATTTTTCTATATGAGGTTATGGGTGTAATATTGCTTATAAATATACATAGAAAACTAATTAACCCATTTCTGATAAGAATATACATATAATTATTTTTCTATATGGGGATTATGGTGGAAAATTGTTTATAAATATACCTAGGAACCTATTTAACCCATTTCTGATAAGAATATAAACATAATTATTTGTCTATATGGGGATTATGGGTGGAATATTGTTTATAAATATACATAGTAACCGAGTTAACCCATTTCTGATCAGAATATGCATATAATTATTTTTCTATATGGGGTTATAAGTGGAATATTGTTTATAAATATACATAGGAACCTAATTAAAGCATTTCTGATAAGAATATACATATAATTTTTTTTCTACAAGGGGATTATGGGTGGAATATTGTTTACAATTATACATAGTAACCTATTTAACCCATTTCTGTTTGAATATGCATATAATTAACTTGCATAGGGATTATGGATGGAATATTGTTTATAAATATACATAGCAACATATTAAACCTATTTCTGTTTGAATAGGCATATAATTATTTCGTTTTATGGGGATTATGGGTTGAATATTGTTTATAAATATACATAGGAACATATTTAACCCACTTCTCATAAGAATATGCATATAATTATTTTTCTACATGGGGATTATGGGTGGAATATTGTTTATTAATAAACATAGGAACCTACTTAACCCATTTCTAAAAAGAATATACATATAATTATTTTTCTACATAGGGATTATGGGTGGAATATTGTTTATAAATATACATAGGAACCTATTTAACCCATTTCTGATAAGAATATGCATATAATTATTTTTCTATATGGGGATTATGGTGGAAAATTGTTTATAAATATACCTAGGAACCTATTTAACCCATTTCTGATAAGAATATAAACATAATTATTTGTCTATATGGGGATTATGGGTGGAATATTGTTTATAAATATACATAGTAACCGAGTTAACCCATTTCTGATCAGAATATGCATATAATTATTTTTCTATATGGGGTTATGGGTGGAATATTGTTTATAAATATACATAGGAACCTAATTAAAGCATTTCTGATAAGAATATACATATAATTTTTTTTCTACAAGGGGATTATGGGTGGAATATTGTTTACAATTATACATAGTAACCTATTTAACCCATTTCTGTTTGAATATGCATATAATTAACTTGCTATATGGGGATTATGGATTGAATAATTTTTATAAATATACATAGGAACCTTTTTAACCCTTTTCTGATAAGAATATGCATATAATTATTTTTCTACATGCTGATTATAGATAGAATATTGTTTATAAATATACATAGGAACCTATTTATCCCATTTCTTATAAAAATACGCATATCATTATTTTTCTTCATATGGATTATGGGTGGAATATTGTTTATAAATATACATAGGAACCTGTTTTACCCATTTCTGATAAGAATATTCACATAGTTATTTTTCTACATTGGGAGTTTGGGTGGAATATTGTGTATAAACATACATAGCAACATATTAAACCTATTTTTGATAAAAATACGCATATCATTTTTTTTCTACATGTGGTTGGAATATTGTTTATAAATATACATAGGAACCTATTTAACCCATTTCTGATAAGAATATGCATATAAATATTTTTCAGTATGGGGATTATAGGTGGAATATTGTTTATAAATATACATAGGAACCTATTTAACCCATTTCTGATAAGAATATGTATATAAATATTTTTCAGTATGGGGATTATAGGTGGAATATTGTTTATAAATATACATAGGAATCTATTTAACCCATTTTTGGTAAGAATATGCATATAATTATTTTTCTACATGGGGTTTATTGGTGGAATATTGTTTATAAATATACATAGGAACCTATTTAACCCTTTTCTGATAAGAATATACATATAATTAATTTTCTACGTAGGGATTATGGGTGGAATATTGTTTATAAATATACTTAGGAACCTATTTAACCAGTTTCTGATACCAATAATACTTCATTATTCATCTTACTGAATAATGTTGGTTTATTTCTCCCACTGATACCAATGATGGGTCACTATTTTTCCCGACACCAATGATGGGTCACTGTTCCTTCCTCTGACTCCAATGAATGGGTAACTGTTCCTTTCACTCACACCAATGATTTGTTCACTATTTCTACCACTGACACTAACAAACTCTTACTATTTCTCCCAATGACACCAAATGTTACTAATGGGTTACTAATCTTTCCACTGACACCAATGATGGGTCACTGCTTCTCTAACTGGCACCAATGATTATTCCTTCCATTGAGAACTAACAACGCTGATGAGTCATTATTCCTTCCACAAATGATGATTTAAATATGCCTTCCACTGACACCAACAACACACCAATCACACCTTTAGATTCTTTACTGACACCAATGATGTCCTCCCACTCACACCAACAATGGGGTACTATTTCTCTCACTGGTTTAGAAAAGCCCTGATAAAAATGTATGTGTTTACATAAAGATGTAAGATTGAGGTTTACATCGGTTTAGGAACGCATTAACGTAATGAGTGTGTTGCATAACTAAAGTCAGGATAACATTGAGCCAATAATTCTTTGCGCTAAAGTAACAGGGCTCACGGTTTATACTGTTAGAGACATTGGCTAATACCCAAAATTAAGACAGAATGTCGGAATTGCTTAAAAAAGATATAAAAACACAAATCGAGCACAATATCGGTATAGGCTTTAGTCGGTTTCTATTCGTTTCTAATATCGTTACTCAGACATTAAAATATGGCCCAATATTGATATTGGTATTTTGAACATAATTCAATTATATTAACTAAGCTATAAAAAAATCTCAAGTAAGCTATGAAAACACTTAAAGTCTCCTATCTTAAAAGTAAGTACAAAAATCGGGCTTGCCTCACTGTGCTAATTTAAGAATTATTCAACTAGTTCGAATCCAATTCAAACCGTCTGACTCCGCAATGTCTGACAAGGTAAACCGTATTCTGCTTTTGTTTTTACTCTTTTGATGCAATAGTCACTCAATTTATATCAGCTATCTCAGTGCTAATCCTGATTTCGATAGTGCAATATAACCTGAAATTACCGTGCAACAGCTATCTTCTTGTCTTAACTGCAACCTTACAGTATATTTAATGTAAAATATATTGAAAATTTGCTTGAAACAAAACCGACTTACGGTGTGCTAAAGTGTGTTCTATTTTGTGTTATGCAGAAATCATCTCATCACATTACCGACATTCTGTTGTAATAGTTTTGGAATTTATTTTGACAAATATCTCACTAGTGCAACTAGCAACTAGCGCTTAAACCTGTCTCTCAGCAAGTGTTAATCCGTCTCACTGCTACACTTGATATGTTTTATGCATCTATTTAACATCCACATCAAATAATCCTAATGTATACTGTCTCAACCTCCTCGCAAACCACTCACTATTATAAGGACTTTTTCGCTTTATATTTGTACCCTGATATTTTGCTGATTTGTTTAACCAGGAAAAACAGATACATAGGAACCTATTTAACCCATTTCTGATAAGAATATAAATATAATTATTTGTCTATACGGGGATTATGGATGGAACATTGTATATATATATATACATAGGAACCGATTTAACCCATTTCTGATAAGAATATGCATATAATTATTTTTCTACATGTGGATTATGGATGGAATATTGTAGTTAAACATACATAGTAACCTATTTAACCTATTTCTGATAAGAATATGCATATAATTTTTTTTCTATATGAGGTTATGGGTGTAATATTGCTTATAAATATACATAGGAAACTAATTAACCCATTTCTGATAAGAATATACATATAATTATTTTTCTACATAGGGATTATGGATGGAATATTGTTTATAAATATACATAGCAACATATTAAACCTATTTCTGTTTGAATAGGCATATAATTATTTCGTTTTATGGGGAATATGGGTTGAATATTGTTTATAAATATACATAGGAACATATTTAACCCACTTCTGATAAGAATATGCATATAATTATTTTTCTACATGGGGATTATGGGTGGAATATTGTTTATATATTTACATAGGAACATATTAAACCTATTTCTTGTATGAATATGCATACAATTATTTTTCTACATGGGGATTATGGGTGGAATATTGTTTTTAAATATACATAGTAACCTATTTAACCCATTTCTGATAAGAGTATGCATATAATTATTTTTCTACATGGGGATTATGGGTGGATTATTATTTATAAATATACATAGGAACATATTTAAGCTATTTCTGATAAGAATATGCATATAATTATTTTTCTTCATGGGGATTATGGGTGGAATATTGTTTATACATTTACATAGGAACATATTAAACCTATTTCTGATATGAATATGCATAACATTATTTTTCTACATGGGGATTATGGGTGGAATATTGTTTATAAATATACATAGGAACTTATTTAACCAATTTCTGGTAAGAATATGCATATCGTTATTTTCTACATAGAGATTATGGGTGGAATACTGTTTATATACATAGGAACCTATTTAACCCATTTCTCATAAGAATATGCATATCATTATTTTTCTACATCGGGATTATGGATGGAATATTGTAGTTAAACATGCATAGGGATATATTTAACCCATTTCTGATAAGAATATGCATATAATTATTTTTCTACATAGGGATTATGGGTGGAATATTGTTTATTAATATACATAGGAACCTACTTAACCCATTTCTGATAAGAATATACATATAATTATTTTTCTACATAGGGATTATGGGTGGAATATTGTTTATAAATATAAATAGGAACCTATTTAACCCATTTCTGATAAGAATATGCATATAATTATTTTTCTATATGGGGATTATGGTGGAAAATTGTTTATAAATATACATAGGAACCTATTTAACCCATTTCTGATAAGAATATAAATATAATTATTTGTCTATACGGGAATTATGGGTGGAATATTGTTTATATATATACATAGGAACCGATTTAACCCATTTCTGATAAGAATATGCATATAATTATTTTTCTATATGGGGTTATGGGTGGAATATTGTTTATAAATATACATAGGAACGCATTTAACCTATTTCTGATAAGAATATGCATATAATTATTTTTCTACATGGGGATTATGTGTGGAATATTGTTTATACATTTACATAGGAACATATTAAACCTATTTCTGATATGAATATGCATAACATTATTTTTCTACATGGGGATAATGGGTGGAATATTGTTTATAAATTTACATAGGAACCTATTTAACCAATTTCTGGTAAGAATATGCATATCATTATTTTCTACATAGGGATTATGGGTGGAATACTGTTTTTAAATATACATTATAACCTATTTAACCCATTTCTCATAAGAATATGCATATCATTATTTTTCTACATCGGGATTATGGATGGAATATTGTAGTTAAACATGCATAGAAATATATTTAACCCATTTCTGATAAGAATATGCATATAATTATTTTTCTACATGGGGATTATGGATGGAATATTGTAGTTAAACATACATAGTAACCTATTTAACCCATTTCTGATAAGAATATGCATATAATTATTTTTCTATATGAGGTTATGGGTGTAATATTGCTTATAAATATACATAGGAAAATAATTAACCCATTTCTGATAAGAATATACATATAATTATTTTTCTACATAGGGATTGTGGGTGGAATATTGTTTATAAATATACATAGCAACATATTAAACCTATTTCTTGTATGAATATGCATACAATTATTTTTCTACATGGGGATTATGGGTGGAATATTGTTTTCTAAATATACATAGTAACCTATTTAACGCATTTCTGATAAGAATATGCATATAATTATTTTTCTACATGGGGATTATGGGTGGATTATTATTTATAAATATACATAGGAACGTATTTAAGCTATTTCTGATAAGAATATGCATATAATTATTTTTCTACATGGGGATTATGGGTGGAATATTGTTTATACATTTACATAGGAACATATTAAACCTATTTCTGATATGAATATGCATAACATTATTTTTCTACATGGGGATTATGGGTGGAATATTGTTTATAAATATACATAGGATCTTATTTAACCAATTTCTGGTAAGAATATGCATATCATTATTTTCTACATAGGGATTATGGGTGGAATACTGTTTATATACATAGGAACCTATTTAACCCATTTCTCATAAGAATATGCATATCATTATTTTTCTACATCGGGATTATGGATGGAATATTGTAGTTAAACATGCATAGAAATATATTTAACCCTTTTCTGATAAGAATATGCATATAATTATTTTTCTACATGGGGATTATGGGTGGAATATTGTTTATTAATAAACATGGGAACCTATTTAACCCATTTCTGATAAGAATATAAATATAATTATTTGTCTATACGGGAATTATGGGTGGAATATTGTTTATATATATACATAGGAACTGATTTAACCCATTTCTGATAAGAATATGCATATAATTATTTTTCTATATGGGGTTATGGGTGGAATATTGTTTATAAATATACATAGGAACGCATTTATCCTATTTCTGATAAGAATATGCATATAATTATTTTTCTACATGGGGATTATGTGTGGAATATTTTTTATACATTTACATAGGAACATATTAAACCTATTTCTGATATGAATATGCATAACATTATTTTTCTACATGGGGATTATGGGTGGAATATTGTTTATAAATTTACATAGGAACCTTTTTAACCAATTTCTGGTAAGAATATGCATATCATTATTTTCTACATAGGGATTATGGGTGGAATACTGTTTTTAAATATACATTATAACCTATTTAACCCATTTCTCATAAGAATATGCATATCATTATTTTTCTACATCGGGATTATGGATGGAATATTGTAGTTAAACATGCATAGAAATATATTTAACCCATTTCTGATAAGAATATGCATATAATTATTTTTCTACATGGGGATTATGGGTGGAATATTGTTTATTAATATACATAGGAACCTACTTAACCCATTTCTGATAAGAATATACATATAATTATTTTTCTACATAGGGATTATGGGTGGAATATTGTTTATAAATATACATAGGAACCTATTTAACCCATTTCTGATAAGAATATGCATATAATTATTTTTCTACATGGGGATTATGGGTGGAATATTGTTTATTAATAAACATGGGAACCTACTTAACCCATTTCTGATAAGAATATACATATAATTATTTTTCTACATAGGGATTATGGGTGGAATATTGTTTCTAAATATACATAGGAACCTATACAACCCATTTCTGATAAGAATATGCATATAATTATTTTTCTATATGGGGATTATGGTGGAAAATTGTTTATAAATATACATAGTAACCTATTTAACCCATTTCTGATAAGAATATAAATATAATTATTTGTCTATACGGGAATTATGGGTGGAATATTGTTTATATATATACATAGGAACCGATTTAACCCATTTCTGATAAGAATATGCATATAATTATTTTTCTATATGGGGTTATGGGTGGAATATTGTTTATAAATATACATAGGAACGCATTTAACCTATTTCTGATAAGAATATGCATATAATTATTTTTCTACATGGGGATTATGTGTGGAATATTGTTTATACATTTACATAAGAACATATTAAACCTATTTCTGATATGAATATGCATAACATTATTTTTTTACATGGGGATTATGGGTGGAATATTGTTTATAAATTTACATAGGAACCTATTTAACCAATTTCTGGTAAGAATATGCATATCATTATTTTCTACATAGGGATTATGGGTGGAATACTGTTTTTAAATATACATTATAAACTATTTAACCCATTTCTCATAAGAATATGCATATCATTATTTTTCTACATCGGGATTATGGATGGAATATTGTAGTTAAACATGCATAGAAATATATTTAACCCATTTCTGATAAGAATATGCATATAATTATTTTTCTACATGGGGATTATGGGTGGAATATTGTTTATTAATATACATAGGAACCTACTTAACCCATTTCTGATAAGAATATACATATAATTATTTTTCTACATAGGGATTATGGGTGGAATATTGTTTATAAATATACATAGGAACCTATTTAACCCATTTCTTATAAGAATATGCATGTAATTATTTTTCTATATGGGGATTATGGTGGAAAATTGTTTATAAATATACATAGGAGCCTGGTAAGGACCCCAAATACCCAGAATCATATAGACCCATTTCATTACTACAGGTCGACATTAAAATACTTGCCAAGATTCTGGCCTCCCGCCTTAACCAGGTTATTCTTTCCCTGATCCACCCCGATCAGACGGGCTTTATGCCAGGGAAGAACACTGCTATGAATATTCGCCGTCTATTTGTGAACATCCAGGGGTCCCACGATGAAGTCCGCTCGAGGGTTGTGGTGGCTCTTGACGCCGCCAAGGCCTTCGATTCCGTGGAGTGGAATTATTTATGGGAATGCCTTTCGAGATTTGGACTTGGCCCCAACTTTATTCGTTGGGTTCAGCTCCTTTATCAATCCCCGAAGGCCAGGGTGTTCGTAAATGGTTGGCTCTCCAATCAATTCCCGCTGGAGAGAGGGACCCGACAAGGCTGCCCCCTTTCCCCTATGCTGTACGCATTGGCCGTGGAGCCATTGGCCATCATGGTTCGTGCGGACACCAACATTCGAGGCCTCAGGGTAGGGAATATGGAAGAAAAGATTTGGATGTACGCAGATGATACGCTCCTTTACTTGGCCGACTCGGGTCCCTCCCTCGTTGCAGCCTTCCACTCCATAGAGCATATTGGTAGCCACTCGGGCCTAAGCATCAATTGGTCTAAATCCCAGGTCCTTCCGCTTGACCATTTCCCTCCCTCACTCACGTCCCCCCCTCTGACTCTCCCCAGGGTCTCTGTAATTAAGTACCTCGGCGTGCAAGTTACTAGATCGCTTACAGATTACATACTTTTGAACATTGAACCCCTGTACACCCTGATCAAGACTAAGACACAAAATTGGGCTCGACTACCCCTGGGTGTCATGGGACGCATTAGTCTAGTCAAAATGATACTTCTCCCAAAGATACTTTATTTGGTGTGGCATGCTCCCCTGTATATACCACAAAAATTTTTCAAAACAATTGAATCTATTCTCAATTCGTTTATATGGGGATCCAGCAGACACAAATTATCCTGGAAAATACTTAAAAACCCAGTGACATTAGGAGGAGTTGCTCTTCCAGACTTTCAGGACTATTATCTTGCCTCCCAACTGTCCCACTTCTATCATTTTGACAAGAACGAGCTACCAAGATACCAGATACTACTCTGTGAACACCCTGATAACCCAGCTCATACCCCACTTCAATCAGTCTTAAGGGCCCCATTGACAGGACATACCCCCCAACATAAAGCAGGCATGTTGACACATCACCGGAGGGTGTGGCGGTTGGCACTACAAAAACTCGGGATTCCACAGGTTCATTCCCACACCCCCCTTTGGTTCAACACACGCCTACCTGAGCTGTTGTCTATTCCGGACCCCGCGGTTTGGATACGTTGCGGGGTTTTGTATATACATCAGATTATGACGACTACGGGACTTAAAACATTCCAAACACTAAAAGACGAATTCTCACTTCCCAATCACCTATTTTTCAGGTACTTACAACTTCGCCATGCTATACAAACTCAGTTTGCTGGCTCCAACCCATCCCTGACAGTCCCCTCCATAATTGACACGATCACAGGCGCTGAGCCAGCGAAACTAATCTTCACTCTTTTTTCCGCCATCCGTCTTCCTAACTCCACAGCCCTGGCTTATAGTGCTAAGACTAGATGGGAGGTGGAGGTTGGAATGCTTGAGGATGAGGATTGGGATGAGATTTTGGAAGGTGTGAAAAAAGTTTCCCCTAAACTGTCGGACCGCCTAACACAATTATATATCATACATAGAACATATCTGACTCCCCAGAGGATAGCGCGTTTTAAACCCATGCATAATCCAGGATGCCGCCTATGCGACCACACCCCAGGCTCTTTCTATCACCTCATATGGTCCTGTCCAATTATCCAAGCGTACTGGATACAAGTGATACGCTTCCTCCATGATCAGATGGGCTCTTCTGCTACCCTAGACCCAAAGATGTGTCTGCTTGGTCTGCTACCTGACTTAGATGCTGACAAACCCCTCCGTACCTTTCTACATGAAACGCTATTCTCGGCGAGAAAAGCGATTGCCCGTAATTGGATGCAGGCCCTACCCCCTACAATCCAGTGTTGGAAAAAAGAAATTAATGACACTCTCCCATATAAGAAGCTGATTTATGTACATAGAGGATGCCCACTTAAATATGAGCAGGTCTGGAACAGATGGCTGGAGGATGGTGAAACATGTACTTGAAATGTTGATATGTTCCTCTCTCTCTTTCTTCTTTCCTCCTCCTTCTTTACTGTGTACTGGCTTCATGACCGGTGGATATCTCACCCTATATCATGTAGATAACTCAATGTGCTCATGTATGTACTGCTGCTCTGGCCACGTTGGCTTATATTATTTTTTATGTACCAAGCATATATTTTCTTAAAAAAGTTGGTTTTCCAATTAAAAATAAATATACATAGGAACCTATTTAACCCATTTCTGATAAGAATATACATATAATTATTTTTCTACATGGGGATTATGGGTGGAATATTGTTTATAAATATACATAGGAACCTATTTAACCCATTTCTGATAAGAATATAAATATAATTATTTGTCTATACGGGAAATATGGGTGGAATATTGTTTATATATAAACATAGGAACCGATTTAACCCATTTCTAATAAGAATATGCATATAATTATTTTTCTATATGGGGTTATGGGTGGAATATTGTTTATAAATATACATAGCAATATATTAAACCTATTTCTGTTTGAATAGGCATATAATTATTTAGTTTTATGGGTTGAATATTGTTTATAAATATACATGGGAACATATTAAACCCATTTCTAAAAAGAATATGCATATAATTATTTTTCTACATGGGGATTATGGGTGGATTATTGTTTATAAATATACATAGGCACATATTAAACCTATTTCTTGTATGAATATGCATACAATTATTTTTCTACATGGGGATTATGGGTGGAATATTGTTTCTAAATATACATAGTAACCTATTTAACCCATTTCTGATAAGAATATGCATATAATTATTTTTCTAAATGGGGATTATGGGTGGATTATTGTTTATAAATATACATAGGAACGTATTTAACCTATTTCTGATAAGAATATGCATATAATTATTTTTCTACATGGGGATTATGGGTGGAATATTGTTTATACATTTACATAGGAACATATTAAACCTATTTCTGATATAAATATGCATAACATTATTTTTCTACATGGGGATTATGGGTGGAATATTGTTTATAAATATACATAGGAACCTATTTAACCCATTTCTCATAAGAATATGCATATCATTATTTTTCTACATCGGGATTATGGATGGAATATTTTAGTTAAACATGCATAGGAATATATTTAACCCATTTCTGATAAGAATATGCATATAATTATTTTTCTACATGGGGATTATGGTGGAAAATTGTTTATAAATATACATAGGAACCTATTTAACCCATTTCTGATAAGAATATAAATATAATTATTTGTCTATACGGGGATTATGGGTGGAATATTGTTTATATATATACATAGGAACTGATTTAACCCATTTCTGATAAGAATATGCATATAATTATTTTTCTACGTGGGGATTATGGATGGAATATTGTAGTTAAACATACATAGGAATATATTTAACCCATTTCTGATAAGAATATGCATATCATTATTTTGCTATATAGGATTATGGGTTGAATATTGTTTATAAATATACATAGGAACCTATTTAACCCATTTCTGATAAGAATATGCATATAATTATTTTTCTACATGGGGATTATGGGTGGAATATTGTTTATAAATATACATAGTAACCTATTTAACCCATTTCTGATAAGAATATACATATATTTATTTTTCTACATAGGAATTATGGGTGGAATATTGTTTATAAATATACATAGCAACAAAATAAACCTATTTCTGTTTCAATATGCATATAATTATTTTTCTACATGCGGATTATGGGTGGAATATTGTTTATAAATATACATAGTAACCTATTTAACCCATTTCTGATAAGAATATGCATATAATTATTGTTCTACATGGGGATAATTGGTGGAATATTGTATATACATTTACATAGGAACATATTAAACCTATTTCTGGTATGAATATGCATAAAATTATTTTTCTACATGGGGATTATGGGTGGAATATTGTTTATAAATATACATAGTAACCTATTTAACCCATTTCTGATAAGAATATGCATATAATTATTTTTCTATATGAGGTTATGGGAGTAATATTGCTTATAAATATAAATATGAACCTATTTAACCCATTTCTGATAAGAATATGCATATATTTTTTTTTCTATATGGGGATTATGGTGGAAAATTGTTTATAAATATACATAGGAACCTATTTAACCCATTTCTGATAAGAATATAAATATAATTATTTGTCTATATGGGGATTATGGTTGGAATATTGTATATATATATATACATAGGAACCGATTTAACCCATTTCTGATAAGAATATGCATATAATTATTTTTCTACATGGGGATTATGGATGGAATATTGTAGTTAAACATACATAGTAACCTATTTAACCCATTTCTGATAAGAATATGCATATAATTATTTTTCTATATGAGGTTATGGGTGTAATATTGCTTATAAATATACATAGGAGACTAATTAACCCATTTCTGATAAGAATATACATATAATTATTTTTCTACATAGGGATTGTGGGTGGAATATTGTTTATAAATATACATAGCAACATATTAAACCTATTTCTGTTTGAATAGGCATATATTTATTTAGTTTTATGGGGATTATGGGTTGAATATTGTTTATAAATATACATAGGAACATATTTAACCCATTTCTGATAAGAATATGCATATAATTATTTTTCTACATGGGGATTATGGGTGGAATATTGTTTATATCTTTACATGGGAACATATTAAACCTATTTCTTGTATGAATATGCATACAATTATTTTTCTACATGGGGATTATGGGTGGAATATTGTTTCTAAATATACATAGTAACCTATTTAACCCATTTCTGATAAGAATATGCATATAATTATTTTTCTACATGGGGATTATGGGTGGATTATTATTTATAAATATACATAGGAACCTATTTAACCTATTTCTGATAAGAATATGCATATAATTATTTTTCTACATGGGGATTATGGGTGGAATATTGTTTATACATTTACATAGGAACATATTAAACCTATTTCTGATATAAATATGCATAACATTATTTTTCTAAGTGGGGATTATGGGTGGAATATTGTTTATAAATATACATAGGAACCTATTTAACCCATTTCTCATAAGAATATGCATATCATTATTTTTCTACATCGGGATTATGGGTGGAATATTTTAGTTAAACATGCATAGAAATATATTTAACCCATTTCTGATAAGAATATGCATATAATTATTTATCTACATGGGGATTATGGAAGGAATATTGTTTATTAATATACATAGGAACCTACTTAACCCATTTCTGATAAGAATATACATATAATTATTTTTCTACATAGGGATTATGGGTGGAATATTGTTTATAAATATAAATAGGAACCTATTAACCCTATTTCTGTTTGAATAGGCATATAATTATTTAGTTTTATGGGGATTATGGGTTGAATATTGTTTATAAATATGCATAGGAACATATGTAACCCATTTCTGATAAGAATATGCATATAATTATTTTTCTACATGGGGATTATGGGTGGAATATTGGTTATATATTTACATAGGAACATATAAACCCTATTTCTGTTTGAATAGGCATATAATTATTTAGTTTTATGGGGATTATGGGTTGAATATTGTTTATAAATATACATAGGAACATATTTAACCCATTTCTGATAAGAATATACATATAATTCTTTTTCTACATAGGGATTATGGGTGGAATATTGTTTATAAATATACATAGCAACATATTAAACCTATTTCTGTTTGAATATGCATATAATTATTTTTCTACATGGGGATTATGGGTGGAATATTGTTTATAAATATATATAGCAACAAATTTAACCAATTTCTGATAAAAATATGCATATAATTATTTTTCTACATGGGGATTATTGGTGGAATATTGTTTATACATTTACATAGGAACATATTAAACCTATTTCTGGTATGAATATGCATAAAATTATTTTTCTACATGGGGATTATGGGTGGAATATTGTTTATAAATATACATAGTAACCTATTTAACCCATTTCTGATAAGAATATGCATATATTTATTTTTCTATATGAAGTTATGGGTGGAATATTGCTTATAAATATACATAGGAAACTAATGAACCCATTTCTGATAAGAATATACAAATAATTATTTTTCTACATAGGGATTATGGGTAGAATATTGTTTATAAATATACATAGCAACATATTAAACCTATTTCTGTTTGAATAGGCATATAATTATTTAGTTTTATGGGGATTATGGGTTGAATATTGTTTATAAATATACATAGGAACATATTTAACCCATTTCTGATAAGAATATGCATATAATTATTTTTCTACATGGGGATTATGGGTGGAATATTGTTTTTATATTTACAGAGGAACATATTAAACCTATTTCTTGTATGAATATGCATACAATTATTTTTCTACATGGGGATTATGGGTGGAATATTGTTTATACATTTACATAGGAACATATTAAACCTATTTCTGATATAAATATGCATAACATTATTTTTCTACATGGGGATTATGGGTGGAATATTGTTTATAAATATACATAGGAACCTATTTAACCCATTTCTCATAAGAATATGCATATCATTATTTTTCTACATTGGGATTATGGATGGAATATTTTAGTTAAACATGCATAGGAATATATTTAACCCATTTCTGATAAGAATATGCATATAATTATTTATCTACATGGGGATTATGGATGGAATATTGTTTATTAATATACATAGGAACCTACTTAACCCATTTCTGATAAGAATATACATATAATTATTTTTCTACATAGGGATTATGGGTGGAATATTGTTTATAAATATAAATAGGAACCTATTAACCCTATTTCTGTTTGAATAGGCATATAATTATTTAGTTTTATGGGGATTATGGGTTGAATATTGTTTATAAATATGCATAGGAACATATGTAACCCATTTCTGATAAGAATATGCATATAATTATTTTTCTACATGGGGATTATGGGTGGAATATTGGTTATATATTTACATAGGAACATATTAACCCTATTTCTGTTTGAATAGGCATATAATTATTTAGTTTTATTGGGATTATGGGTTGAATATTGTTTAAAAATATACATAGGAACATATTTAACCAATTTCTGATAAGAATATGCATATAATTATTTTTCTACATGGGGATTATGGGTGGAATATTGTTTATATATTTACATAGGAACATATTAAACCTATTCCTGTTTGAATAGGCATATCATTATTTAGTTTTATGGGGTTATGGGTGGAATATTGTTTCTAAATATACATAGTAACCTATTTAACCCATTTCTGATAAGAATATGCATGTAATTATTTTTCTACATGGGGATTATGGGTGGAATATTGTTTATAAATATATATAGCAACCTCTTTAACCCATTTCTCATAAGAATATGCATATAATTATTTTTCTAAATGGGGAATATGGGTGGGATATTGTTTATTAACATACATAGGAACCTACTTAACCCATTTCTGATAAGAATATGCATATAATTATTTTTCTACATGGGGATTATGAGTGGAATATTGTTTATAAATATACATAGGAACATATTTAACCCATTTCTGATAAGAATATGCATATAATTATTTTTCTATATGGGGATTATGGTGGAAAATTGTTTATAAATATACATAGGAACCTATTTAACCCATTTCTGATAAGAATATACATATAATTCTTTTTCTACATAGGGATTATGGGTGGAATATTGTTTATAAATATACATAGCAACATATTAAACCTATTTCTGTTTGAATATGCATATAATTATTTTTCTACATGGGGATTATGGGTGGAATATTGTTTATAAATATAAATAGCAACAAATTTAACCCATTTCTGATAAAAATATGCATATAATTATTTTTCTACATGGGGATTATGGGTGGAATATTGTTTATACATTTACATAGGAACATATTAAACCTATTTCTGGTATGAATATGCATAAAATTATTTTTCTACATGGGGATTATGGGTAGAATATTGTTTATAAATATACATAGGAACCTATTTAACCCATTTCTCATAAGAATATGCATATCATTATTTTTCTACATCGGGATTATGGATGGAATATTGTAGTTAAACATGCATGGGAATATATTTAACCTGTTTCTGATAAGAATATGCATATAATTATTTTTCTACATGGGGATTATGGGTAGAATATTGTTTATTAATATACATAGGAACCTACTTAACCCATTTCTGATAAAAATATACATATAATTATTTTTCTAGATAGGGATTATGGGTGGAATATTGTTTATAAATATAAATAGGAACATATTTAACCCATTTCTGATAAGAATATGCATATAATTATTTTTCTATATGGGGATTATGGTGGAAAATTGTTTATAAATATACATAGGAACCTATTTAAAGCATTTCTGATAAGAATATAAATATAATTATTTGTCTATACGGGGATTATGGGTGGAATATTGTTTATATATATATATATATATATACATAGGAACCGATTTAACCCATTTCTGATAAGAATATGCATATAATTATTTTTCTACGTGGGGATTATGGATGGAATATTGTAGTTAAACATACATAGGAATATATTTAACCCATTTCTGATAAGAATATGCATATAATTATTTTGCTATATGGGATTATGGGTTGAATATTGTTTATAAATATACATAGAAACCTATTTAACCATTTCTTATAAGAATATGCATATAATTATTTTTCTACATTGGTATTATGGGTGGATTATTATTTATAAATATACATAGGAACGTATTTAAGCTATTTCTGATAAGAATATACATATAATTATTTTTATTTATATTTTATGGGGATTATGGGTGGAATATTGTTTTTAAATATACATAGGAACTTATTTAACCAATTTCTGGTAAGAATATGCATATCATTATTTTCTACATAGGGATTATGGGTGGAATACTGTTTATATACATAGGAACCTATTTAACCCATTTCTCATAAGAATATGAATATCATTATTTTTCTACATCGGGATTATGGATGGAATATTGTAGTTAAACATGCATAGGAATATAGTTAACCCATTTCTGATAAGAATATGCATATAATTATTTTTCTATGTGGGTATTATGGATGGAATATTGTAGTTAAGCATACATAGGAATATATTTAACCCATTTCTGTTAAGAATATGCATATAATTATTTTGCTATATGGGATTATGGGTTGATTATTGTTTATAAATATACATAGGAACCAATTTAACCCATTTCTTATAAGAATATGCATATAATAATTTTTATACATGGGGATTATTAGTGGAATATTGTTTATAAATATACATAGCAACATATTTAACCCATTTCTGATAAAAAATATGCATATAATTATTTTTCTACTTGGGGATTATTGGTGGAATATTGTTTATAAATATACATAGGAACCTATTTAACCCATTTCTGATAAGAATATACATATAATTATTTTTCTACATTGGGATTATGGGTGGAATATTATTTATAAATATACATAGCAACATAATAAACCTATTTCTGTTTGAATACGCATATAATTATTTTTCTACATGGGGATTATGGGTGGAATATTGTTTATAAATATATATAGCAACATATTTAACCCATTTCTGATAAAAATATGCATATAATTATTTTTCTACATGGGGATTATTCGTGGAATATTGTTTATACATTTATATAGGAACATATTAAACCTATTTCTGGTATAAATATGCATAAAATTATTTTTCTACATGGGGATTATGGGTGGATTATTGTTTATAAATATACATAGCAACGTATTTAACCTATTTCTCATAAGAATATGCATATAATTATTTTTCTACATGGGGATTATGGGTGGAATATTGTTTATACATTTACATAGGAACATATTAAACCTATTTCTGATATGAATATGCATAATATTATTTTTCTACATGGGGATTATGGGTGGAATATTGTTTATAACTATACATAGGAACCTATTTAACCAATTTCTGGTAAGAATATGCATATCATTATTTTCTACATAGGGATCATGGTTGGAATACTGTTTATAAATATACATAGGAACCTATTTAACCCATTTCTCATAAGAATATGAATATCATTATTTTTCTACATCGGGATTATGGATGGAATATTGTAGTTAAACATGCATAGGAATATAGTTAACCCGTTTCTGATAAGAATATGCATATAATTATTTTTCTATGTGGGGATTATGGATCGAATATTGTAGTTAAGCATACATAGGAATATATTTAACCCATTTCTGTTAAGAATATGCATATAATTATTTTGCTATATGGGATTATGGGTTGATTATTGTTTATAAATATACATAGGAACCTATTTAACCCATTTCTTATAAGAATATGCATATAATTATTTTTATACATGGGGATTATTAGTGGAATATTATTTATAAATATACATAGCAACATATTTAACCCATTTCTGATAAAAAATATGCATATAATTATTTTTCTACTTGGGGATTATTGGTGGAATATTGTTTATAAATATAAATAGGAACCTATTTAACCCATTTCTGATAAGAATATACATATAATTATTTTTCTACATAGGGATTATGGGTGGAATATTATTTATAAATATACATAGCAACATAATAAACCTATTTCTGTTTGAATACGCATATAATTATTTTTCTACATGGGGATTATGGGTGGAATATTGTTTATAAATTTATATAGCAACATATTTAACCCATTTCTGATAAAAATATGCATATAATTATTTTTCTACATGGGGATTATTCGTGGAATATTGTTTATACATTTATATAGGAACATATTAAACCTATTTCTGGTATGAATATGCATAAAATTATTTTTCTACATGGGGATTATGGGTGGATTATTGTTTATAAATATACATAGCAACGTATTTAACCTATTTCTCATAAGAATATGCATATAATTATTTTTCTACATGGGGATTATGGGTGGAATATTGTTTATACATTTACATAGGAACATATTAAACCTATTTCTGATATGAATATGCATAACATTATTTTTCTACATGGGGATTATGGGTGGAATATTGTTTATAACTATACATAGGAACCTATTTAACCAATTTCTGGTAAGAATATGCATATCATTATTTTCTACATAGGGATCATGGTTGGAATACTGTTTATAAATATACATAGGAACCTATTTAACACATTTCTCATAAGAATATGCATATCATTATTTTTCTACATCGGGATTATGGATGGAATATTGTAGTTAAACATGCATGGGAATATATTTAACCCATTTCTGATAAGAATATGCATATAAATATTTTTCTACATGGGGATTATGGGTGGATTATTATTTCTAAATATACATAGGAACGTATTTAAGCTCTTTCTGATAAGAATATACATATAATTATTTTTATACATGGGGATTATGGGTGGAATATTGTGTTTATACATTTACATAGTAACATATTAAACCTATTTCTGATATGAATATGCATAACATTATTTTTCTACATGGGGATTATGGGTGGAATATTGTTTATAAATATACATAGGAACTTATTTAACCAATTTCTGGTAAGATTATGCATATCATTATTTTCTACATAGGGATTATGGGTGGAATACTGTTTATATACATAGGAACCTATTTAACCCATTTCTCATAAGAATATGCATATTATTAGTTTTCTACATCGGGATTATGGATGGAATATTGTAGTTAAACATGTATAGGAATATAGTTAACCCATTTCTGATAAGAATATGCATATAATTATTTTTCTATGTGGGGATTATTGATGGAATATTGTAGTTAAGCATACATAGGAATATATTTAACCCATTTCTGATAAGAATATGCATATAATTTTTTTGCTATATGGGATTATGGGTTGAATATTGTTTATAAATATACATAGGAACCTATTTAACCCACTTCTTATAAGAATATGCATATAATTATTTTTATACATGGGGATTATTAGTGGAATATTGTTTATAAATATACATAGCAACATATTTAACCCATTTCTGATAAAAAATATGCATATAATTATTTTTCTACTTGGGGATTATTGGTGGAATATTGTTTATAAATATACATATTAACCTATTTAACCCATTTCTGATAAGAATATACATATAATTATTTTTCTACATAGGGATTATGGGTGGAATATTATTTATAAATATACATAGCAACATAATAAACCTATTTCTGTTTGAATACGCATATAATTATTTTTCTACATGGGGATTATGGGTGGAATATTGTTTATAAATATATATAGCAACATATTTAACCCATTTCTGATAAAAATATGCATATAATTATTTTTCTACATGGGGATTATTGGTGGAATATTGTTTATACATTTACATAGGAACATATTAAACCTATTTCTGGTATGAATATGCATAAAATTATTTTTCTACATGGGGATTATGGGTGGAATATTGTTTATAAATATACATAGTAACCTATTTAACCCATTGCTGATAAAAAATATGCATATAATTATTTTTCTACATGGGGATTATTGGTGGAATATTGTTTATAAATATACATAGGAACCTATTTAACCCATTTCTGATAAGAATATACATATAATTATTTTACTTCATGGGGATTATGGGTGGAATATTGTTTATAAATATACATAGCAACATATTAAACCTATTTCTGTTTGAATATGCATATAATTTTTTTTCTACATGGGGATTATGGGTGGATTATTGTTTATAAATATTCATAGGAACGTATTTAACCTATTTCTGATAAGAATATGCATATAATTATTTTTCTACATGGGGATTATGGGTGGAATATTGTTTATACATTTACATAGGAACATATTAAACCTATTTCTGATATGAATATGCATAACATTATTTTTCTACATGGGGATTATGGGTGGAATATTGTTTATAACTATACATAGGAACCTATTTAACCAATTTCTAGTAAGAATATGCATATCATTATTTTCTACATAGGGATTATGGTTGGAATACTGTTTATAAATATACATAGGTACCTATTTAACCCATTTCTCATAAGAATATGCATATAATTATTTTTCTATATGGGGATTATGGTGGAAAATTGTTTATAAATATACATAGGAACCTATTTAACCCATTTCTGATAAGAATATACATATAATTCTTTTTCTACATAGGGATTATGGGTGGAATATTGTTTATAAATATACATAGCAACATATTAAACCTATTTCTGTTTGAATATGCATATAATTATTTTTCTACATGGGGATTATGGGTGGAATATTGTTTATAAATATAAATAGCAACAAATTTAACCCATTTCTGATAAAAATATGCATATAATTATTTTTCTACATGGGGATTATGGGTGGAATATTGTTTATACATTTACATAGGAACATATTAAACCTATTTCTGGTATGAATATGCATAAAATTATTTTTCTACATGGGGATTATGGGTAGAATATTGTTTATAAATATACATAGGAACCTATTTAACCCATTTCTCATAAGAATATGCATATCATTATTTTTCTACATCGGGATTATGGATGGAATATTGTAGTTAAACATGCATGGGAATATATTTAACCTGTTTCTGATAAGAATATGCATATAATTATTTTTCTACATGGGGATTATGGGTAGAATATTGTTTATTAATATACATAGGAACCTACTTAACCCATTTCTGATAAAAATATACATATAATTATTTTTCTAGATAGGGATTATGGGTGGAATATTGTTTATAAATATAAATAGGAACATATTTAACCCATTTCTGATAAGAATATGCATATAATTATTTTTCTATATGGGGATTATGGTGGAAAATTGTTTATAAATATACATAGGAACCTATTTAAAGCATTTCTGATAAGAATATAAATATAATTATTTGTCTATACGGGGATTATGGGTGGAATATTGTTTATATATATATATATATATATACATAGGAACCGATTTAACCCATTTCTGATAAGAATATGCATATAATTATTTTTCTACGTGGGGATTATGGATGGAATATTGTAGTTAAACATACATAGGAATATATTTAACCCATTTCTGATAAGAATATGCATATAATTATTTTGCTATATGGGATTATGGGTTGAATATTGTTTATAAATATACATAGAAACCTATTTAACCCATTTCTTATAAGAATATGCATATAATTATTTTTCTACATTGGTATTATGGGTGGATTATTATTTATAAATATACATAGGAACGTATTTAAGCTATTTCTGATAAGAATATACATATAATTATTTTTATTTATATTTTATGGGGATTATGGGTGGAATATTGTTTTTAAATATACATAGGAACTTATTTAACCAATTTCTGGTAAGAATATGCATATCATTATTTTCTACATAGGGATTATGGGTGGAATACTGTTTATATACATAGGAACCTATTTAACCCATTTCTCATAAGAATATGAATATCATTATTTTTCTACATCGGGATTATGGATGGAATATTGTAGTTAAACATGCATAGGAATATAGTTAACCCATTTCTGATAAGAATATGCATATAATTATTTTTCTATGTGGGTATTATGGATGGAATATTGTAGTTAAGCATACATAGGAATATATTTAACCCATTTCTGTTAAGAATATGCATATAATTATTTTGCTATATGGGATTATGGGTTGATTATTGTTTATAAATATACATAGGAACCAATTTAACCCATTTCTTATAAGAATATGCATATAATAATTTTTATACATGGGGATTATTAGTGGAATATTGTTTATAAATATACATAGCAACATATTTAACCCATTTCTGATAAAAAATATGCATATAATTATTTTTCTACTTGGGGATTATTGGTGGAATATTGTTTATAAATATACATAGGAACCTATTTAACCCATTTCTGATAAGAATATACATATAATTATTTTTCTACATTGGGATTATGGGTGGAATATTATTTATAAATATACATAGCAACATAATAAACCTATTTCTGTTTGAATACGCATATAATTATTTTTCTACATGGGGATTATGGGTGGAATATTGTTTATAAATATATATAGCAACATATTTAACCCATTTCTGATAAAAATATGCATATAATTATTTTTCTACATGGGGATTATTCGTGGAATATTGTTTATACATTTATATAGGAACATATTAAACCTATTTCTGGTATGAATATGCATAAAATTATTTTTCTACATGGGGATTATGGGTGGATTATTGTTTATAAATATACATAGCAACGTATTTAACCTATTTCTCATAAGAATATGCATATAATTATTTTTCTACATGGGGATTATGGGTGGAATATTGTTTATACATTTACATAGGAACATATTAAACCTATTTCTGATATGAATATGCATAACATTATTTTTCTACATGGGGATTATGGGTGGAATATTGTTTATAACTATACATAGGAACCTATTTAACCAATTTCTGGTAAGAATATGCATATCATTATTTTCTACATAGGGATCATGGTTGGAATACTGTTTATAAATATACATAGGAACCTATTTAACCCATTTCTCATAAGAATATGAATATCATTATTTTTCTACATCGGGATTATGGATGGAATATTGTAGTTAAACATGCATAGGAATATAGTTAACCTATTTCTGATAAGAATATGCATATAATTTTTTTTCTATGTGGGGATTATGGATCGAATATTGTAGTTAAGCATACATAGGAATATATTTAACCCATTTCTGTTAAGAATATGCATATAATTATTTTGCTATATGGGATTATGGGTTGATTATTGTTTATAAATATACATAGGAACCTATTTAACCCATTTCTTATAAGAATATGCATATAATTATTTTTATACATGGGGATTATTAGTGGAATATTATTTATAAATATACATAGCAACATATTTAACCCATTTCTGATAAAAAATATGCATATAATTATTTTTCTACTTGGGGATTATTGGTGGAATATTGTTTATAAATATAAATAGGAACCTATTTAACCCATTTCTGATAAGAATATACATATAATTATTTTTCTACATAGGGATTATGGGTGGAATATTATTTATAAATATACATAGCAACATAATAAACCTATTTCTGTTTGAATACGCATATAATTATTTTTCTACATGGGGATTATGGGTGGAATATTGTTTATAAATTTATATAGCAACATATTTAACCCATTTCTGATAAAAATATGCATATAATTATTTTTCTACATGGGGATTATTCGTGGAATATTGTTTATACATTTATATAGGAACATATTAAACCTATTTCTGGTATGAATATGCATAAAATTATTTTTCTACATGGGGATTATGGGTGGATTATTGTTTATAAATATACATAGCAACGTATTTAACCTATTTCTCATAAGAATATGCATATAATTATTTTTCTACATGGGGATTATGGGTGGAATATTGTTTATACATTTACATAGGAACATATTAAACCTATTTCTGATATGAATATGCATAACATTATTTTTCTACATGGGGATTATGGGTGGAATATTGTTTATAACTATACATAGGAACCTATTTAACCAATTTCTGGTAAGAATATGCATATCATTATTTTCTACATAGGGATCATGGTTGGAATACTGTTTATAAATATACATAGGAACCTATTTAACACATTTCTCATAAGAATATGCATATCATTATTTTTCTACATCGGGATTATGGATGGAATATTGTAGTTAAACATGCATGGGAATATATTTAACCCATTTCTGATAAGAATATGCATATAAATATTTTTCTACATGGGGATTATGGGTGGATTATTATTTCTAAATATACATAGGAACGTATTTAAGCTATTTCTGATAAGAATATACATATAATTATTTTTATACATGGGGATTATGGGTGGAATATTGTGTTTATACATTTACATAGTAACATATTAAACCTATTTCTGATATGAATATGCATAACATTATTTTTCTACATGGGGATTATGGGTGGAATATTGTTTATAAATATACATAGGAACTTATTTAACCAATTTCTGGTAAGATTATGCATATCATTATTTTCTACATAGGGATTATGGGTGGAATACTGTTTATATACATAGGAACCTATTTAACCCATTTCTCATAAGAATATGCATATTATTAGTTTTCTACATCGGGATTATGGATGGAATATTGTAGTTAAACATGTATAGGAATATAGTTAACCCATTTCTGATAAGAATATGCATATAATTATTTTTCTATGTGGGGATTATTGATGGAATATTGTAGTTAAGCATACATAGGAATATATTTAACCCATTTCTGATAAGAATATGCATATAATTTTTTTGCTATATGGGATTATGGGTTGAATATTGTTTATAAATATACATAGGAACCTATTTAACCCACTTCTTATAAGAATATGCATATAATTATTTTTCTACTTGGGGATTATTGGTGGAATATTGTTTATAAATATACATATTAACCTATTTAACCCATTTCTGATAAGAATATACATATAATTATTTTTCTACATAGGGATTATGGGTGGAATATTATTTATAAATATACATAGCAACATAATAAACCTATTTCTGTTTGAATACGCATATAATTATTTTTCTACATGGGGATTATGGGTGGAATATTGTTTATAAATATATATAGCAACATATTTAACCCATTTCTGATAAAAATATGCATATAATTATTTTTCTACATGGGGATTATTGGTGGAATATTGTTTATACATTTACATAGGAACATATTAAACCTATTTCTGGTATGAATATGCATAAAATTATTTTTCTACATGGGGATTATGGGTGGAATATTGTTTATAAATATACATAGTAACCTATTTAACCCATTGCTGATAAAAAATATGCATATAATTATTTTTCTACATGGGGATTATTGGTGGAATATTGTTTATAAATATACATAGGAACCTATTTAACCCATTTCTGATAAGAATATACATATAATTATTTTACTTCATGGGGATTATGGGTGGAATATTGTTTATAAATATACATAGCAACATATTAAACCTATTTCTGTTTGAATATGCATATAATTTTTTTTCTACATGGGGATTATGGGTGGATTATTGTTTATAAATATTCATAGGAACGTATTTAACCTATTTCTGATAAGAATATGCATATAATTATTTTTCTACATGGGGATTATGGGTGGAATATTGTTTATACATTTACATAGGAACATATTAAACCTATTTCTGATATGAATATGCATAACATTATTTTTCTACATGGGGATTATGGGTGGAATATTGTTTATAACTATACATAGGAACCTATTTAACCAATTTCTGGTAAGAATATGCATATCATTATTTTCTACATAGGGATTATGGTTGGAATACTGTTTATAAATATACATAGGTACCTATTTAACCCATTTCTCATAAGAATATGCATATCATTATTTTTCTACTTTGGGATTATGGATGGAATATTGTAGTTAAACATGCATGGGAATATATTTAACCCATTTCTGATAAGAATATGCATATAATTATTTTTCTACATGGGGATTATGGGTAGAATATTGTTTATTAATATACATAGGAACCTACTTAACCCATTTCTGATAAGAATATACATATAATTATTTTTCTACATAGGGATTATGGGTGGAATATTGTTTATAAATATAAATAGGAACATATTTAACCCATTTCTGATAAGAATATGCATATAATTATTTTTCTATATGGGGATTATGGTGGAAAATTGTTTATAAATATACATAGGAACCTATTTAAAGCATTTCTGATAAGAATATAAATATAATTATTTGTCTATACGGGGATTATGGGTGGAATATTGTTTTTATATATATATATATATATACATAGGAACCGATTTAACCCATTTCTGATAAGAATATGCATATAATTATTTTTCTACGTAGGGATTATGGATGGAATATTGTAGTTAAACATACATAGGAATATATTTAACCCATTTCTGATAAGAATATGCATATAATTATTTTGCTATATGGGATTATGGGTTGAATATTGTTTATAAATATACATAGAAACCTATTTAACCCATTTCTTATAAGAATATGCATATAGTTATTTTTCTACATTGATATTATGGGTGGATTATTATTTATAAATATACATAGGACCGTATTTAAGCTATTTCTGATAAGAATATACATATAATTATTTTTATACATGGGGATTATGGGTGGAATATTGTGTTTATACATTTACATAGGAACATATTAAACCTATTTCTGATATGAATATGCATAACATTATTTTTCTACATGGGGATTATGGGTGGAATATTGTTTATAAATATACATAGGAACCTATTTAACCCATTTCTCATAAGAATATGCATATCATTATTTTTCTACATTGGGATTATGGATGGAATATTTTAGTTAAACATGCATAGGAATATATTTAACCCATTTCTGATAAGAATATGCATATAATTATTTATCTACATGGGGATTATGGATGGAATATTGTTTATTAATATACATAGGAACCTACTTAACCCATTTCTGATAAGAATATACATATAATTATTTTTCTACATAGGGATTATGGGTGGAATATTGTTTATAAATATAAATAGGAACCTATTAACCCTATTTCTGTTTGAATAGGCATATAATTATTTAGTTTTATGGGGATTATGGGTTGAATATTGTTTATAAATATGCATAGGAACATATGTAACCCATTTCTGATAAGAATATGCATATAATTATTTTTCTACATGGGGATTATGGGTGGAATATTGGTTATATATTTACATAGGAACATATTAACCCTATTTCTGTTTGAATAGGCATATAATTATTTAGTTTTATTGGGATTATGGGTTGAATATTGTTTAAAAATATACATAGGAACATATTTAACCAATTTCTGATAAGAATATGCATATAATTATTTTTCTACATGGGGATTATGGGTGGAATATTGTTTATATATTTACATAGGAACATATTAAACCTATTCCTGTTTGAATAGGCATATCATTATTTAGTTTTATGGGGTTATGGGTGGAATATTGTTTCTAAATATACATAGTAACCTATTTAACCCATTTCTGATAAGAATATGCATGTAATTATTTTTCTACATGGGGATTATGGGTGGAATATTGTTTATAAATATATATAGCAACCTCTTTAACCCATTTCTCATAAGAATATGCATATAATTATTTTTCTAAATGGGGAATATGGGTGGGATATTGTTTATTAACATACATAGGAACCTACTTAACCCATTTCTGATAAGAATATGCATATAATTATTTTTCTACATGGGGATTATGAGTGGAATATTGTTTATAAATATACATAGGAACATATTTAACCCATTTCTGATAAGAATATGCATATAATTATTTTTCTATATGGGGATTATGGTGGAAAATTGTTTATAAATATACATAGGAACCTATTTAACCCATTTCTGATAAGAATATACATATAATTCTTTTTCTACATAGGGATTATGGGTGGAATATTGTTTATAAATATACATAGCAACATATTAAACCTATTTCTGTTTGAATATGCATATAATTATTTTTCTACATGGGGATTATGGGTGGAATATTGTTTATAAATATAAATAGCAACAAATTTAACCCATTTCTGATAAAAATATGCATATAATTATTTTTCTACATGGGGATTATGGGTGGAATATTGTTTATACATTTACATAGGAACATATTAAACCTATTTCTGGTATGAATATGCATAAAATTATTTTTCTACATGGGGATTATGGGTAGAATATTGTTTATAAATATACATAGGAACCTATTTAACCCATTTCTCATAAGAATATGCATATCATTATTTTTCTACATCGGGATTATGGATGGAATATTGTAGTTAAACATGCATGGGAATATATTTAACCTGTTTCTGATAAGAATATGCATATAATTATTTTTCTACATGGGGATTATGGGTAGAATATTGTTTATTAATATACATAGGAACCTACTTAACCCATTTCTGATAAAAATATACATATAATTATTTTTCTAGATAGGGATTATGGGTGGAATATTGTTTATAAATATAAATAGGAACATATTTAACCCATTTCTGATAAGAATATGCATATAATTATTTTTCTATATGGGGATTATGGTGGAAAATTGTTTATAAATATACATAGGAACCTATTTAAAGCATTTCTGATAAGAATATAAATATAATTATTTGTCTATACGGGGATTATGGGTGGAATATTGTTTATATATATATATATATATATACATAGGAACCGATTTAACCCATTTCTGATAAGAATATGCATATAATTATTTTTCTACGTGGGGATTATGGATGGAATATTGTAGTTAAACATACATAGGAATATATTTAACCCATATGCATATAATTATTTTGCTATATGGGATTATGGGTTGAATATTGTTTATAAATATACATAGAAACCTATTTAACCATTTCTTATAAGAATATGCATATAATTATTTTTCTACATTGGTATTATGGGTGGATTATTATTTATAAATATACATAGGAACGTATTTAAGCTATTTCTGATAAGAATATACATATAATTATTTTTATTTATATTTTATGGGGATTATGGGTGGAATATTGTTTTTAAATATACATAGGAACTTATTTAACCAATTTCTGGTAAGAATATGCATATCATTATTTTCTACATAGGGATTATGGGTGGAATACTGTTTATATACATAGGAACCTATTTAACCCATTTCTCATAAGAATATGAATATCATTATTTTTCTACATCGGGATTATGGATGGAATATTGTAGTTAAACATGCATAGGAATATAGTTAACCCATTTCTGATAAGAATATGCATATAATTATTTTTCTATGTGGGTATTATGGATGGAATATTGTAGTTAAGCATACATAGGAATATATTTAACCCATTTCTGTTAAGAATATGCATATAATTATTTTGCTATATGGGATTATGGGTTGATTATTGTTTATAAATATACATAGGAACCAATTTAACCCATTTCTTATAAGAATATGCATATAATAATTTTTATACATGGGGATTATTAGTGGAATATTGTTTATAAATATACATAGCAACATATTTAACCCATTTCTGATAAAAAATATGCATATAATTATTTTTCTACTTGGGGATTATTGGTGGAATATTGTTTATAAATATACATAGGAACCTATTTAACCCATTTCTGATAAGAATATACATATAATTATTTTTCTACATTGGGATTATGGGTGGAATATTATTTATAAATATACATAGCAACATAATAAACCTATTTCTGTTTGAATACGCATATAATTATTTTTCTACATGGGGATTATGGGTGGAATATTGTTTATAAATATATATAGCAACATATTTAACCCATTTCTGATAAAAATATGCATATAATTATTTTTCTACATGGGGATTATTCGTGGAATATTGTTTATACATTTATATAGGAACATATTAAACCTATTTCTGGTATAAATATGCATAAAATTATTTTTCTACATGGGGATTATGGGTGGATTATTGTTTATAAATATACATAGCAACGTATTTAACCTATTTCTCATAAGAATATGCATATAATTATTTTTCTACATGGGGATTATGGGTGGAATATTGTTTATACATTTACATAGGAACATATTAAACCTATTTCTGATATGAATATGCATAATATTATTTTTCTACATGGGGATTATGGGTGGAATATTGTTTATAACTATACATAGGAACCTATTTAACCAATTTCTGGTAAGAATATGCATATCATTATTTTCTACATAGGGATCATGGTTGGAATACTGTTTATAAATATACATAGGAACCTATTTAACCCATTTCTCATAAGAATATGAATATCATTATTTTTCTACATCGGGATTATGGATGGAATATTGTAGTTAAACATGCATAGGAATATAGTTAACCCGTTTCTGATAAGAATATGCATATAATTATTTTTCTATGTGGGGATTATGGATCGAATATTGTAGTTAAGCATACATAGGAATATATTTAACCCATTTCTGTTAAGAATATGCATATAATTATTTTGCTATATGGGATTATGGGTTGATTATTGTTTATAAATATACATAGGAACCTATTTAACCCATTTCTTATAAGAATATGCATATAATTATTTTTATACATGGGGATTATTAGTGGAATATTATTTATAAATATACATAGCAACATATTTAACCCATTTCTGATAAAAAATATGCATATAATTATTTTTCTACTTGGGGATTATTGGTGGAATATTGTTTATAAATATAAATAGGAACCTATTTAACCCATTTCTGATAAGAATATACATATAATTATTTTTCTACATAGGGATTATGGGTGGAATATTATTTATAAATATACATAGCAACATAATAAACCTATTTCTGTTTGAATACGCATATAATTATTTTTCTACATGGGGATTATGGGTGGAATATTGTTTATAAATTTATATAGCAACATATTTAACCCATTTCTGATAAAAATATGCATATAATTATTTTTCTACATGGGGATTATTCGTGGAATATTGTTTATACATTTATATAGGAACATATTAAACCTATTTCTGGTATGAATATGCATAAAATTATTTTTCTACATGGGGATTATGGGTGGATTATTGTTTATAAATATACATAGCAACGTATTTAACCTATTTCTCATAAGAATATGCATATAATTATTTTTCTACATGGGGATTATGGGTGGAATATTGTTTATACATTTACATAGGAACATATTAAACCTATTTCTGATATGAATATGCATAACATTATTTTTCTACATGGGGATTATGGGTGGAATATTGTTTATAACTATACATAGGAACCTATTTAACCAATTTCTGGTAAGAATATGCATATCATTATTTTCTACATAGGGATCATGGTTGGAATACTGTTTATAAATATACATAGGAACCTATTTAACACATTTCTCATAAGAATATGCATATCATTATTTTTCTACATCGGGATTATGGATGGAATATTGTAGTTAAACATGCATGGGAATATATTTAACCCATTTCTGATAAGAATATGCATATAAATATTTTTCTACATGGGGATTATGGGTGGATTATTATTTCTAAATATACATAGGAACGTATTTAAGCTCTTTCTGATAAGAATATACATATAATTATTTTTATACATGGGGATTATGGGTGGAATATTGTGTTTATACATTTACATAGTAACATATTAAACCTATTTCTGATATGAATATGCATAACATTATTTTTCTACATGGGGATTATGGGTGGAATATTGTTTATAAATATACATAGGAACTTATTTAACCAATTTCTGGTAAGATTATGCATATCATTATTTTCTACATAGGGATTATGGGTGGAATACTGTTTATATACATAGGAACCTATTTAACCCATTTCTCATAAGAATATGCATATTATTAGTTTTCTACATCGGGATTATGGATGGAATATTGTAGTTAAACATGTATAGGAATATAGTTAACCCATTTCTGATAAGAATATGCATATAATTATTTTTCTATGTGGGGATTATTGATGGAATATTGTAGTTAAGCATACATAGGAATATATTTAACCCATTTCTGATAAGAATATGCATATAATTTTTTTGCTATATGGGATTATGGGTTGAATATTGTTTATAAATATACATAGGAACCTATTTAACCCACTTCTTATAAGAATATGCATATAATTATTTTTATACATGGGGATTATTAGTGGAATATTGTTTATAAATATACATAGCAACATATTTAACCCATTTCTGATAAAAAATATGCATATAATTATTTTTCTACTTGGGGATTATTGGTGGAATATTGTTTATAAATATACATATTAACCTATTTAACCCATTTCTGATAAGAATATACATATAATTATTTTTCTACATAGGGATTATGGGTGGAATATTATTTATAAATATACATAGCAACATAATAAACCTATTTCTGTTTGAATACGCATATAATTATTTTTCTACATGGGGATTATGGGTGGAATATTGTTTATAAATATATATAGCAACATATTTAACCCATTTCTGATAAAAATATGCATATAATTATTTTTCTACATGGGGATTATTGGTGGAATATTGTTTATACATTTACATAGGAACATATTAAACCTATTTCTGGTATGAATATGCATAAAATTATTTTTCTACATGGGGATTATGGGTGGAATATTGTTTATAAATATACATAGTAACCTATTTAACCCATTGCTGATAAAAAATATGCATATAATTATTTTTCTACATGGGGATTATTGGTGGAATATTGTTTATAAATATACATAGGAACCTATTTAACCCATTTCTGATAAGAATATACATATAATTATTTTACTTCATGGGGATTATGGGTGGAATATTGTTTATAAATATACATAGCAACATATTAAACCTATTTCTGTTTGAATATGCATATAATTTTTTTTCTACATGGGGATTATGGGTGGATTATTGTTTATAAATATTCATAGGAACGTATTTAACCTATTTCTGATAAGAATATGCATATAATTATTTTTCTACATGGGGATTATGGGTGGAATATTGTTTATACATTTACATAGGAACATATTAAACCTATTTCTGATATGAATATGCATAACATTATTTTTCTACATGGGGATTATGGGTGGAATATTGTTTATAACTATACATAGGAACCTATTTAACCAATTTCTAGTAAGAATATGCATATCATTATTTTCTACATAGGGATTATGGTTGGAATACTGTTTATAAATATACATAGGTACCTATTTAACCCATTTCTCATAAGAATATGCATATAATTATTTTTCTATATGGGGATTATGGTGGAAAATTGTTTATAAATATACATAGGAACCTATTTAACCCATTTCTGATAAGAATATACATATAATTCTTTTTCTACATAGGGATTATGGGTGGAATATTGTTTATAAATATACATAGCAACATATTAAACCTATTTCTGTTTGAATATGCATATAATTATTTTTCTACATGGGGATTATGGGTGGAATATTGTTTATAAATATAAATAGCAACAAATTTAACCCATTTCTGATAAAAATATGCATATAATTATTTTTCTACATGGGGATTATGGGTGGAATATTGTTTATACATTTACATAGGAACATATTAAACCTATTTCTGGTATGAATATGCATAAAATTATTTTTCTACATGGGGATTATGGGTAGAATATTGTTTATAAATATACATAGGAACCTATTTAACCCATTTCTCATAAGAATATGCATATCATTATTTTTCTACATCGGGATTATGGATGGAATATTGTAGTTAAACATGCATGGGAATATATTTAACCTGTTTCTGATAAGAATATGCATATAATTATTTTTCTACATGGGGATTATGGGTAGAATATTGTTTATTAATATACATAGGAACCTACTTAACCCATTTCTGATAAAAATATACATATAATTATTTTTCTAGATAGGGATTATGGGTGGAATATTGTTTATAAATATAAATAGGAACATATTTAACCCATTTCTGATAAGAATATGCATATAATTATTTTTCTATATGGGGATTATGGTGGAAAATTGTTTATAAATATACATAGGAACCTATTTAAAGCATTTCTGATAAGAATATAAATATAATTATTTGTCTATACGGGGATTATGGGTGGAATATTGTTTATATATATATATATATATATACATAGGAACCGATTTAACCCATTTCTGATAAGAATATGCATATAATTATTTTTCTACGTGGGGATTATGGATGGAATATTGTAGTTAAACATACATAGGAATATATTTAACCCATTTCTGATAAGAATATGCATATAATTATTTTGCTATATGGGATTATGGGTTGAATATTGTTTATAAATATACATAGAAACCTATTTAACCCATTTCTTATAAGAATATGCATATAATTATTTTTCTACATTGGTATTATGGGTGGATTATTATTTATAAATATACATAGGAACGTATTTAAGCTATTTCTGATAAGAATATACATATAATTATTTTTATTTATATTTTATGGGGATTATGGGTGGAATATTGTTTTTAAATATACATAGGAACTTATTTAACCAATTTCTGGTAAGAATATGCATATCATTATTTTCTACATAGGGATTATGGGTGGAATACTGTTTATATACATAGGAACCTATTTAACCCATTTCTCATAAGAATATGAATATCATTATTTTTCTACATCGGGATTATGGATGGAATATTGTAGTTAAACATGCATAGGAATATAGTTAACCCATTTCTGATAAGAATATGCATATAATTATTTTTCTATGTGGGTATTATGGATGGAATATTGTAGTTAAGCATACATAGGAATATATTTAACCCATTTCTGTTAAGAATATGCATATAATTATTTTGCTATATGGGATTATGGGTTGATTATTGTTTATAAATATACATAGGAACCAATTTAACCCATTTCTTATAAGAATATGCATATAATAATTTTTATACATGGGGATTATTAGTGGAATATTGTTTATAAATATACATAGCAACATATTTAACCCATTTCTGATAAAAAATATGCATATAATTATTTTTCTACTTGGGGATTATTGGTGGAATATTGTTTATAAATATACATAGGAACCTATTTAACCCATTTCTGATAAGAATATACATATAATTATTTTTCTACATTGGGATTATGGGTGGAATATTATTTATAAATATACATAGCAACATAATAAACCTATTTCTGTTTGAATACGCATATAATTATTTTTCTACATGGGGATTATGGGTGGAATATTGTTTATAAATATATATAGCAACATATTTAACCCATTTCTGATAAAAATATGCATATAATTATTTTTCTACATGGGGATTATTCGTGGAATATTGTTTATACATTTATATAGGAACATATTAAACCTATTTCTGGTATGAATATGCATAAAATTATTTTTCTACATGGGGATTATGGGTGGATTATTGTTTATAAATATACATAGCAACGTATTTAACCTATTTCTCATAAGAATATGCATATAATTATTTTTCTACATGGGGATTATGGGTGGAATATTGTTTATACATTTACATAGGAACATATTAAACCTATTTCTGATATGAATATGCATAACATTATTTTTCTACATGGGGATTATGGGTGGAATATTGTTTATAACTATACATAGGAACCTATTTAACCAATTTCTGGTAAGAATATGCATATCATTATTTTCTACATAGGGATCATGGTTGGAATACTGTTTATAAATATACATAGGAACCTATTTAACCCATTTCTCATAAGAATATGAATATCATTATTTTTCTACATCGGGATTATGGATGGAATATTGTAGTTAAACATGCATAGGAATATAGTTAACCTATTTCTGATAAGAATATGCATATAATTTTTTTTCTATGTGGGGATTATGGATCGAATATTGTAGTTAAGCATACATAGGAATATATTTAACCCATTTCTGTTAAGAATATGCATATAATTATTTTGCTATATGGGATTATGGGTTGATTATTGTTTATAAATATACATAGGAACCTATTTAACCCATTTCTTATAAGAATATGCATATAATTATTTTTATACATGGGGATTATTAGTGGAATATTATTTATAAATATACATAGCAACATATTTAACCCATTTCTGATAAAAAATATGCATATAATTATTTTTCTACTTGGGGATTATTGGTGGAATATTGTTTATAAATATAAATAGGAACCTATTTAACCCATTTCTGATAAGAATATACATATAATTATTTTTCTACATAGGGATTATGGGTGGAATATTATTTATAAATATACATAGCAACATAATAAACCTATTTCTGTTTGAATACGCATATAATTATTTTTCTACATGGGGATTATGGGTGGAATATTGTTTATAAATTTATATAGCAACATATTTAACCCATTTCTGATAAAAATATGCATATAATTATTTTTCTACATGGGGATTATTCGTGGAATATTGTTTATACATTTATATAGGAACATATTAAACCTATTTCTGGTATGAATATGCATAAAATTATTTTTCTACATGGGGATTATGGGTGGATTATTGTTTATAAATATACATAGCAACGTATTTAACCTATTTCTCATAAGAATATGCATATAATTATTTTTCTACATGGGGATTATGGGTGGAATATTGTTTATACATTTACATAGGAACATATTAAACCTATTTCTGATATGAATATGCATAACATTATTTTTCTACATGGGGATTATGGGTGGAATATTGTTTATAACTATACATAGGAACCTATTTAACCAATTTCTGGTAAGAATATGCATATCATTATTTTCTACATAGGGATCATGGTTGGAATACTGTTTATAAATATACATAGGAACCTATTTAACACATTTCTCATAAGAATATGCATATCATTATTTTTCTACATCGGGATTATGGATGGAATATTGTAGTTAAACATGCATGGGAATATATTTAACCCATTTCTGATAAGAATATGCATATAAATATTTTTCTACATGGGGATTATGGGTGGATTATTATTTCTAAATATACATAGGAACGTATTTAAGCTATTTCTGATAAGAATATACATATAATTATTTTTATACATGGGGATTATGGGTGGAATATTGTGTTTATACATTTACATAGTAACATATTAAACCTATTTCTGATATGAATATGCATAACATTATTTTTCTACATGGGGATTATGGGTGGAATATTGTTTATAAATATACATAGGAACTTATTTAACCAATTTCTGGTAAGATTATGCATATCATTATTTTCTACATAGGGATTATGGGTGGAATACTGTTTATATACATAGGAACCTATTTAACCCATTTCTCATAAGAATATGCATATTATTAGTTTTCTACATCGGGATTATGGATGGAATATTGTAGTTAAACATGTATAGGAATATAGTTAACCCATTTCTGATAAGAATATGCATATAATTATTTTTCTATGTGGGGATTATTGATGGAATATTGTAGTTAAGCATACATAGGAATATATTTAACCCATTTCTGATAAGAATATGCATATAATTTTTTTGCTATATGGGATTATGGGTTGAATATTGTTTATAAATATACATAGGAACCTATTTAACCCACTTCTTATAAGAATATGCATATAATTATTTTTCTACTTGGGGATTATTGGTGGAATATTGTTTATAAATATACATATTAACCTATTTAACCCATTTCTGATAAGAATATACATATAATTATTTTTCTACATAGGGATTATGGGTGGAATATTATTTATAAATATACATAGCAACATAATAAACCTATTTCTGTTTGAATACGCATATAATTATTTTTCTACATGGGGATTATGGGTGGAATATTGTTTATAAATATATATAGCAACATATTTAACCCATTTCTGATAAAAATATGCATATAATTATTTTTCTACATGGGGATTATTGGTGGAATATTGTTTATACATTTACATAGGAACATATTAAACCTATTTCTGGTATGAATATGCATAAAATTATTTTTCTACATGGGGATTATGGGTGGAATATTGTTTATAAATATACATAGTAACCTATTTAACCCATTGCTGATAAAAAATATGCATATAATTATTTTTCTACATGGGGATTATTGGTGGAATATTGTTTATAAATATACATAGGAACCTATTTAACCCATTTCTGATAAGAATATACATATAATTATTTTACTTCATGGGGATTATGGGTGGAATATTGTTTATAAATATACATAGCAACATATTAAACCTATTTCTGTTTGAATATGCATATAATTTTTTTTCTACATGGGGATTATGGGTGGATTATTGTTTATAAATATTCATAGGAACGTATTTAACCTATTTCTGATAAGAATATGCATATAATTATTTTTCTACATGGGGATTATGGGTGGAATATTGTTTATACATTTACATAGGAACATATTAAACCTATTTCTGATATGAATATGCATAACATTATTTTTCTACATGGGGATTATGGGTGGAATATTGTTTATAACTATACATAGGAACCTATTTAACCAATTTCTGGTAAGAATATGCATATCATTATTTTCTACATAGGGATTATGGTTGGAATACTGTTTATAAATATACATAGGTACCTATTTAACCCATTTCTCATAAGAATATGCATATCATTATTTTTCTACTTTGGGATTATGGATGGAATATTGTAGTTAAACATGCATGGGAATATATTTAACCCATTTCTGATAAGAATATGCATATAATTATTTTTCTACATGGGGATTATGGGTAGAATATTGTTTATTAATATACATAGGAACCTACTTAACCCATTTCTGATAAGAATATACATATAATTATTTTTCTACATAGGGATTATGGGTGGAATATTGTTTATAAATATAAATAGGAACATATTTAACCCATTTCTGATAAGAATATGCATATAATTATTTTTCTATATGGGGATTATGGTGGAAAATTGTTTATAAATATACATAGGAACCTATTTAAAGCATTTCTGATAAGAATATAAATATAATTATTTGTCTATACGGGGATTATGGGTGGAATATTGTTTTTATATATATATATATATATACATAGGAACCGATTTAACCCATTTCTGATAAGAATATGCATATAATTATTTTTCTACGTAGGGATTATGGATGGAATATTGTAGTTAAACATACATAGGAATATATTTAACCCATTTCTGATAAGAATATGCATATAATTATTTTGCTATATGGGATTATGGGTTGAATATTGTTTATAAATATACATAGAAACCTATTTAACCCATTTCTTATAAGAATATGCATATAGTTATTTTTCTACATTGATATTATGGGTGGATTATTATTTATAAATATACATAGGACCGTATTTAAGCTATTTCTGATAAGAATATACATATAATTATTTTTATACATGGGGATTATGGGTGGAATATTGTGTTTATACATTTACATAGGAACATATTAAACCTATTTCTGATATGAATATGCATAACATTATTTTTCTACATGGGGATTATGGGTGGAATATTGTTTATAAATATACATAGGAACTTATTTAACCAATTTCTGGTAAGAATATGCATATCATTATTTTCTACATAGGGATTATGGGTGGAATACTGTTTATATACATAGGAACCTATTTAACCCATTTCTCATAAGAATATGCATATCACTATTTTTCTACATCGGGATTATGGATGGAATATTGTAGTTAAACATGCATAGGAATATAGTTAACCCATTTCTGATAAGAATATGCATATAATTATTTTTCTATGTGGGGATTATGGATGGAATATTGTAGTTAAGCATACATAGGAATATATTTAACCCATTTCTGTTAAGAATATGCATATAATTATTTTGCTATATGGGATTATGGGTTGAATATTGTTTATAAATATACATAGGAACCTATTTAACCCATTTCTTATAAGAATATGCATATAATTATTTTTATACATGGGGATTATTAGTGGAATATTGTTTATAAATATACATAGCAACATATTTAACCCATTTCTGATAAAAAATATGCATATAATTATTTTTTTACTTGGGGATTATTGGTGGAATATTGTTTATAAAAATACATAGGAACCTATTTAACCCATTTCTGATAAGAATATACATATAATTATTTTTCTACATAGGGATTATGGGTGGAATATTATTTATAAATATACATAGCAACATAATAAACCTATTTCTGTTTGAATACGCATATAATTATTTTTCTACATGGGGATTATGGGTGGAATATTGTTTATAAATATATATAGCAACATATTTAACCCATTTCTGATAAAAATATGCATATAATTATTTTTCTACATGGGGATTATTGGTGGAATATTGTTTATACATTTACATAGGAACATATTAAACCTATTTCTGGTATGAATATGCATAAAATTATTTTTCTACATGGGGATTATGGGTGGAATATTGTTTATAAATATACATAGTAACCTATTTAACCAATTGCTGATAAAAAATATGCATATAATTATTTTTCTACATGGGGATTATTGGTGGAATATTGTTTATAAATATACATAGGAACCTATTTAACCCATTTCTGATAAGAATATACATATAATTATTTTACTTCATGGGGATTATGGGTGGAATATTGTTTATAAATATACATAGCAACATATTAAACCTATTTCTGTTTGAATATGCATATAATTATTTTTCTACATGGGGATTATGGGTGGATTATTGTTTATAAATATTCATAGGAACGTATTTAACCTATTTCTGATAAGAATATGCATATAATTATTTTTCTACATAGGGATTATGGGTGGAATATTGTTTATACATTTACATAGGAACATATTAAACCTATTTCTGATATGAATATACATAACATTATTTTTCTACATGGGGATTATGGGTGGAATATTGTTTATAACTATACATAGGAACCTATTTAACCAATTTCTGGTAAGAATATGCATATCATTATTTTCTACATAGGGATTATGGTTGGAATACTGTTTATAAATATACATAGGTACCTATTTAACCCATTTCTCATAAGAATATGCATATCATTATTTTTCTACATCGGGATTATGGATGGAATATTGTAGTTAAACATGCATGGGAATATATTTAACCCATTTCTGATAAGAATATGCATATAATTATTTTTCTACATGGGGATTATGGGTAGAATATTGTTTATTAATATACATAGGAACCTACTTAACCCATTTCTGATAAGAATATACATATAATTATTTTTCTACATAGGGATTATGGGTGGAATATTGTTTATAAATATAAATAGGAACATATTTAACCCATTTCTGATAAGAATATGCATATAATTATTTTTCTATATGGGGATTATGGTGGAAAATTGTTTATAAATATACATAGGAACCTATTTAAAGCATTTCTGATAAGAATATAAATATAATTATTTGTCTATACGGGGATTATGGGTGGAATATTGTTTATATATATATATATATATATATACATAGGAACCGATTTAACCCATTTCTGATAAGAATATGCATATAATTATTTTTCTACGTAGGGATTATGGATGGAATATTGTAGTTAAACATACATAGGAATATATTTAACCCATTTCTGATAAGAATATGCATATAATTATTTTGCTATATGGGATTATGGGTTGAATATTGTTTATAAATATACATAGAAACCTATTTAACCCATTTCTTATAAGAATATGCATATAGTTATTTTTCTACATTGATATTATGGGTGGATTATTATTTATAAATATACATAGGACCGTATTTAAGCTATTTCTGATAAGAATATACATATAATTATTTTTATACATGGGGATTATGGGTGGAATATTGTGTTTATACATTTACATAGGAACATATTAAACCTATTTCTGATATGAATATGCATAACATTATTTTTCTACATGGGGATTATGGGTGGAACATTGTTTATAAATATACATAGGAACTTATTTAACCAATTTCTGGTAAGAATATGCATATCATTATTTTCTACATAGGGATTATGGGTGGAATACTGTTTATATACATAGGAACCTATTTAACCCATTTCTCATAAGAATATGCATATCACTATTTTTCTACATCGGGATTATGGATGGAATATTGTAGTTAAACATGCATAGGAATATAGTTAACCCATTTCTGATAAGAATATGCATATAATTATTTTTCTATGTGGGGATTATGGATGGAATATTGTAGTTAAGCATACATAGGAATATATTTAACCCATTTCTGTTAAGAATATGCATATAATTATTTTGCTATATGGGATTATGGGTTGAATATTGTTTATAAATATACATAGGAACCTATTTAACCCATTTCTTATAAGAATATGCATATAATTATTTTTATACATGGGGATTATTAGTGGAATATTGTTTATAAATATACATAGCAACATATTTAACCCATTTCTGATAAAAAATATGCATATAATTATTTTTTTACTTGGGGATTATTGGTGGAATATTGTTTATAAAAATACATATGAATCTATTTAACCCATTTCTGATAAGAATATACATATAATTATTTTTCTACATAGGGATTATGGGTGGAATATTATTTATAAATATACATAGCAACATAATAAACCTATTTCTGTTTGAATACGCATATAATTATTTTTCTACATGGGGATTATGGGTGGAATATTGTTTATAAATATATATAGCAACATATTTAACCCATTTCTGATAAAAATATGCATATAATTATTTTTCTACATGGGGATTATTGGTGGAATATTGTTTATACATTTACATAGGAACATATTAAACCTATTTCTGGTATGAATATGCATAAAATTATTTTTCTACATGGGGATTATGGGTGGAATATTGTTTATAAATATACATAGTAACCTATTTAACCCATTGCTGATAAAAAATATGCATATAATTATTTTTCTACTTGGGGATTATTGGTGGAATATTGTTTATAAATATACATAGGAACCTATTTAACCCATTTCTGATAAGAATATACATATAATTATTTTACTTCATGGGGATTATGGGTGGAATATTGTTTATAAATATACATAGCAACATATTAAACCTATTTCTGTTTGAATATGCATATAATTATTTTTCTACATGGGGATTATGGGTGGATTATTGTTTATAAATATTCATAGGAACGTATTTAACCTATTTCTGATAAGAATATGCATATAATTATTTTTCTACATGGGGATTATGGGTGGAATATTGTTTATACATTTACATAGGAACATATTAAACCTATTTCTGATATGAATATGCATAACATTATTTTTCTACATGGGGATTATGGGTGGAATATTGTTTATAACTATACATAGGAACCTATTTTTTTTTGTTTAAACTCTCTTTATTGTTGTCCATCACATCTCAACAAATACAGTTCAGTACAAATTCGTTAGTGACAGACTTTCTTATATCAACATTAGCCGTAATCAGCAAGTTTATATTTAACAAGAATAAAATAAAATAAAGAATAAGAAGGAGGGGGAGGATAGTCTAGGGCTGTGTTAAGATTTCCTGTTGAGACCGTGAGGACTGATCTCGTGATTGGTACCAGTATATGCTACATTGAGGTTTACAGGTCCCCGGGGGCGGCGACCAGCAGTAGCCCCCGCCCACCGAAGACCCTCCAACCTGAGCGAAAATGATCTTCCGGACCAGGGAGAGGTAAGCCGCGGACCGCCCGGATCCCACCACTGGGCACGTCCTCCGGAGGAGGGGGGCACGGGGCCTCCACCTGTCCTCCCCCGGCGCGCCCTCGGAACCGCGGGTCCGTCCCCGCCCACTCGGCCCCCCCGGCCAGGAGGGCAGCCTTTCTTCAATTTTAACCGGTAGGTTATGTTGGGAGACTATACTCTTATACAATCAACAAGCAGTGCTGTATATAATATCACTTGATAGGGTAAGAGAGGTAGGGGTAAGAAGAGGAAAGAATAGAAAGTGGGGGGGGGGAGTAGCGGGGAAGGTGGGTGGGGTAGGGAGGGGTAGATAGGGTCAAACCTTGTTCGCTCGTGCTTCTCCGATCGCCCACTCCGGACCACGCGCCCCCAGGCAGCCCCTTGGTTCAGGCAAAGGCATCTGAGTCCATGTGCGGTCTACCTTTCAGTCCTAAGGAGAAACCATGGTGGGAGCTGCTCAGGGTGGGCTCAGTGGCCCAATGTGGGATCCGCCAATTTTAGTAGGGAAATGTCCAGGCTAGAGGGTACATAGGAAGTATCATGGAAGTGTTCTTGCCATATTGACCATATGGCTGTGTGCTTAACTGTAGTGTTTTTGCCCACTGCCACCCATTCCTCTGCTTCCCTTATTGCATTGACCCTGCATATCCACTCCTCTTTGCTCGGAATCTGCTCTTTCTTCCAGAAGATAGGCAGTAGGCGCTTAGCTGCGTTGAGCAAATGGGGTAGTGTGCTTTTTTTGTAGCGACTAACTGGTACAGGGGGGACATGCAGGAGGAAATGTTCCGGGTAAAAGGGGATCTCTATCCCGAGGATATCTTTGATCTGGTCCTTAATCATCAGCCAATATGTCATTATTCGTGGGCACTCCCACCACAAATGCAAGAGGGTACCTCGGCCTCCGCATCCCCGCCAGCACCGATCTGAGCTAGCAGGATAAATCCGCGCCAGGTCAGATGGGACTCTGTACCAACGTGCTAGTAATTTGTAATTTGTCTCTTGCATTTTAGAGTCCAGCGAGCTGGAGTGTGTGAATTGGTACATACATGCTAGTTGAGACTCGGAGAACTCCTTCCCAAGGTCTGTCTCCCATGCTCTTATATAGGTAGGTTTAGAGGCCGAGGCCGAGGACCCCAGTAATTGATAAAGTTCAGAAATCATATGTGGGACCGGTTCTTCCAGTATAAACAGTCCCTCAAAAGGCGAGAGTGTTGAGATGTCTCTAATAGAGTTGCCGTGTACTGCAAAAAAGTGGTGCAGTTGTCTGTACTTCCAGAAATTTAGGTGTGGGCTACCTGGTTTATTTCCCAGAGACTCAAAGGGCAGAAGCTTCCCACCTCTCAGTAGCTTGCCACAGCTGGCGTTCTTGTCGTCTACCCAGGCCTCAAAGAAACCTGCGCGTTCCCCCGGTGCAAACCAGAGGAATCCACCCAATGGGGCCAACGGGGACACAGGGGGGGCTAAGTTCAGCCTTCTGTTTACTCTGTCCCATGTGTCAAGCGTAGATATCGTTAATGGGGACGTAGAATCTGATAGTCCCCTGTGTTCCCGTGAGAGCCACAGGGCGTAGGACAAGTTTCTGCCCGCCATATATTTTTCCATGGTCACCCAAAGTTTGGAATGTCCATGGAAGTGCCAATTTAGAGTCCTCTGTAGGGCAATAGCCTGGCAGTATCTCTGTAAGTCCGGGACCCCCAGCCCTCCGTATCTTTTCGAACGTCTCAGCACCTTCATAGCAATTCGTGGCTTCTTTGAATTCCAAATGAAGGTGGTGATCAAGTTGGATACTTGCTTAAAAAAGGTTTTGGGGAGGCGTATGGGAAGCATCTGCATGTAAAACAGAATTCTGGGGAGTACGTTCATTTTTATTATATTTGTCCTGCCTATCCATGTGAATGCTGTCTTTGTCCAGTGTGTTAAGTCTTGTTTGATTTCTGTCAAAAGTCTGGGGAAGTTTGTGGAATATAGAGTGTCAAAGCTGTCTGTCAGTTGTATACCTAGGTAGCGTAGAGAAGATTTAGTCCATGTGAAAGGGAATGCTGCTTTTAAGCTGTTTGTCATGGAGGAAGACAGGTTGACAGGTAGAATTTCCGATTTATTGTAGTTGATTTTAAAATTAGAAAGTGTACCAAAGTTTTTGAGTTCCCGCATCAGGACCGGCAACGAGATCAGGGGATTGGTTAGGTGGAACAGTACGTCATCTGCGTAGGCTGAGAGTTTGTGCTCCACAGTACCCACCGTCAGCCCTGTGATATCTGTATTTGCTCTCACTCTACGAAGCAGTGGTTCTAAGGCCAGGGCGAAGAGGAGGGGGGAGAGCGGGCACCCCTGTCTCGTGCCATTCCCGATCGGGAACTTGGATGAGAGAATCCCATTAACCTTAACCTGTGCACAAGGTTCCGAGTAAAGGGCCAGTATCCAGGCTAGCATATTTGGGCCCAACCCCATTGAGGTTAAGACCTCTCTGAGATAAGACCAATCTATGCGATCGAACGCCTTTTCGGCGTCGGTGGAGAGTATTAGGTAGGGGGGGGGTACATCTTTAGTTTTAGCCCAATGTATAAGTTGAATTGCACGGATTGAGTTATCTCGAGCTTCGCGTCCTACAATAAAACCCGTCTGGTCTAAGTGAACTATAAGGGGGATAAGGTGTTTCAGTCGGTTTGCAAGGATTTTCGCTAGGATTTTGACGTCCGTATTTAGTAAGGAAATGGGGCGGTAACTCTGTGGGACAGTTGGGTCTTTACCCTCCTTCGGTATAACCGAGATGTGTGCTAAGAGAGCTTCAGATGGGATTTTGCATCCCTTTACTAGGGAATTGAAGTATTTACACATGTGGTTCATCAGGAGCGGGGAGAATTTGGCATAATAAGCTATAGTGAATCCATCAGGACCTGGGCTTTTCCCGTTGGGTAGAGATTTAATGGTGGACTCAAGTTCCGTGGTGGTGATGGGGGATTCTAGGTCTGCTAGTTGGTCCTCAGTCAGGGGGGGCAGTCCGTTGGTGGATAGATAGTCTCGAATTTTGGTCAGTCTGTTCTCTTTGGCTTCATGGGTAGTTTTTGCATCTAGGTTGTAGAGTTCGGCGTAGTAGTCGCGGAAACCTTCTGCTATCTTGGAGGAGTGGAATGTCATATCACCCGTGGGGGATCGAAGTTTGTGTACTTGCGTTTGGGCCCGTTTTGCTCGAAGCGCTCTTGCGAGCATGCGTCCGCACTTGTTACCGTGTTCGTAGTATCGGTGGGATAAGTGTCGCAATTGTTTACGTGCCTGTCGTTCTAACAACCGTGAAAATATGTCTCTGAGTTCCGTTAGTTCTCGTAGGTCATCTGAGGAACCTCCCGCCTTGTGTTTAAGTTCCGCCTGCTGAAGTGCATTCAGAACTCTATTGTAGTCAGCTTGCCTTTCTTTCTTTAATCTTGACCCCTGTGCAATAAGTTCGCCCCGTACAACGGCCTTGTGACATTCCCATCTTGTACCTTCGCTCAGATCTCCTTGATTATTTTCTCGAAAGTAATTTTTTATCGTGTCTGAGACCTGGGCTTCCACTACAGGGTCATCTAATAAGTATTCATTAAGGCGCCAGTTCTAGGTTTTCCGGGAGCCTGATGGAATGATAAAAGAGGCCTGGACCGGGGCATGGTCTGAAATGGTTATGTTTCCTATGGAAGAGCTTTGAAGAAGCTCTAAGGTCGGCCGGTCGAAGTAGACCAGGTCTATACGTGTGTAAACGTTATGTACCGCGGAATAATAACTGTAATCCCTCTCTGTGGGGTGAAGGGCCCTCCAGCAGTCAACTAGGCCCATCGTCTGAAGGGATTTTCGAAAGTGCCGAAGGAATGCGTGCGAGTGGGAGGGCTTGCTGTGTGAAGTGTCCAGGGATGGGTCTGGGCTCACGTTAAAGTCGCCTCCTAAAACTAGGGATCCCTCCCTGAACACCTCTAATTTCTCTATGATTGAATCAAGGAAGGTCAATTGATTTGAATTAGGGGAATAGATATTGGCGAGGGTGAATCTAGTGCCTGCTATGGTCCCTTTCAGAAAGACATATCGTCCCAGGGGGTCAATCTTGATGTCTGAATATTGGAAGGGGCAGTTTTTGTGGATAGCTATGGAAGTGCCTCTAGATTTGTTGACTGGGGAGGTACTATGGTACCACTGATTAAAGATATGTGTCGGTAATTTCGGTATGGCATGGTGTGTGAAATGTGTTTCCTGTAGGAAAACTATTTGTGCCCTGGACTTTTTTAGCTCCCACCATAGCTTACTCCGTTTACAGGGTGAGCAGAGACCACGGACATTATAAGAGATTACCTTAACCGTTGTCATTGAAGAATGTTGGTGTAGGTCGGCTGCGGTCCCGGGGGCGGAGCTCGGAGCGGGCGACGGCAATCGAAAAGACCCTGTTAGGGAGGAGGAGAGCAAGAGAGAGGCCAGGGAGGGAGAAGAGAATAGAGAACAGTAAAAAAACAAAATTAGAAATACAATTAAAATTAAGACAAACTATAACGTCAGCATAACCATATGCAACATATAAATGTAAAGAGAACCTAACAATGGTTCTATATAGGCACAGACTGGGCCCAATGTGCCCCCCTTCTTCAGGGGACACATTTTGTCCAGGTCTGGTATCCCAAATGGGATTAGTGCCCAAGCAAGGGCAGCCTAATGGGGGAGCGTGGGCCGTCATGGAGGGGAGAAGGGAGAGGGGGTCCACCCCGCTCCCACCTCTTAAGTGCTGAGTTGTGACCCTTAGATTGGGGGGGGTTGTTGGAAATGGCTCAGTAGGGGGCCAGGGGGGGGTAATTGTACTTGGGGGAGGCCCCGGGAGAGTAGTACTAGTAGCTAAAGGGGTCTGGAAAAGTCCTCCATCTGTGTCTTTTCATGAAGCGGGTGGGAGCCTTGACCAACTCCACGAAGACAGATCATTGCCGGGACCAGGTCAGACCAGTCTCAGCAGCAGTTAGACTGTAAAGGAAGTTCCAGATCTGTAAGTGATCTAATAAGAGGGGGTGCCTCCGAAACAGGGGAGCAAGGATTTAGTCTCTCAGTGCAGCGGGGCCGGGGGAGGCATCAGATTCTTGCTGGTGGCGACTGCGTCTTCGGCCCCGGCGTTGGGGCCATAGGAACCTATTTAACCAAATTCTGGTAAGAATATGCATATCATTATTTTCTACATAGGGATTATGGTTGGAATACTGTTTATAAATATACATAGGTACCTATTTAACCCATTTCTCATAAGAATATGCATATCATTATTTTTCTACATCGGGATTATGGATGGAATATTGTAGTTAAACATGCATGGGAATATATTTAACCCATTTCTGATAAGAATATGCATATAATTATTTTTCTACATGGGGATTATGGGTAGAATATTGTTTATTAATATACATAGGAACCTACTTAACCCATTTCTGATAAGAATATACATATAATTATTTTTCTACATAGGGATTATGGGTGGAATATTGTTTATAAATATAAATAGGAACATATTTAACCCATTTCTGATAAGAATATGCATATAATTATTTTTCTATATGGGGATTATGGTGGAAAATTGTTTATAAATATACATAGGAACCTATTTAAAGCATTTCTGATAAGAATATAAATATAATTATTTGTCTATACGGGGATTATGGGTGGAATATTGTTTATATATATATATATATATATATATATACATAGGAACCGATTTAACCCATTTCTGATAAGAATATGCATATAATTATTTTTCTACGTAGGGATTATGGATGGAATATTGTAGTTAAACATACATAGGAATATATTTAACCCATTTCTGATAAGAATATGCATATAATTATTTTGCTATATGGGATTATGGGTTGAATATTGTTTATAAATATACATAGAAACCTATTTAACCCATTTCTTATAAGAATATGCATATAGTTATTTTTCTACATTGATATTATGGGTGGATTATTATTTATAAATATACATAGGACCGTATTTAAGCTATTTCTGATAAGAATATACATATAATTATTTTTGTACATGGGGATTATGGGTGGAATATTGTGTTTATACATTTACATAGGAACATATTAAACCTATTTCTGATATGAATATGCATAACATTATTTTTCTACATGGGGATTATGGGTGGAATATTGTTTATAAATATACATAGGAACTTATTTAACCAATTTCTGGTAAGAATATGCATATCATTATTTTCTACATAGGGATTATGGGTGGAATACTGTTTATATACATAGGAACCTATTTAACCCATTTCTCATAAGAATATGCATATCACTATTTTTCTACATCGGGATTATGGATGGAATATTGTAGTTAAACATGCATAGGAATATAGTTAACCCATTTCTGATAAGAATATGCATATAATTATTTTTCTATGTGGGGATTATGGATGGAATATTGTAGTTAAGCATACATAGGAATATATTTAACCCATTTCTGTTAAGAATATGCATATAATTATTTTGCTATATGGGATTATGGGTTGAATATTGTTTATAAATATACATAGGAACCTATTTAACCCATTTCTTATAAGAATATGCATATAATTATTTTTATACATGGGGATTATTAGTGGAATATTGTTTATAAATATACATAGCAACATATTTAACCCATTTCTGATAAAAAATATGCATATAATTATTTTTTTACTTGGGGATTATTGGTGGAATATTGTTTATAAAAAAACATAGGAACCTATTTAACCCATTTCTGATAAGAATATACATATAATTATTTTTCTACATAGGGATTATGGGTGGAATATTATTTATAAATATACATAGCAACATAATAAACCTATTTCTGTTTGAATACGCATATAATTATTTTTCTACATGGGGATTATGGGTGGAATATTGTTTATAAATATATATAGCAACATATTTAACCCATTTCTGATAAAAATATGCATATAATTATTTTTCTACATGGGGATTATTGGTGGAATATTGTTTATACATTTACATAGGAACATATTAAACCTATTTCTGGTATGAATATGCATAAAATTATTTTTCTACATGGGGATTATGGGTGGAATATTGTTTATAAATATACATAGTAACCTATTTAACCCATTGCTGATAAAAAATATGCATATAATTATTTTTCTACATGGGGATTATTGGTGGAATATTGTTTATAAATATACATAGGAACCTATTTAACCCATTTCTGATAAGAATATACATATAATTATTTTACTTCATGGGGATTATGGGTGGAATATTGTTTATAAATATACATAGCAACATATTAAACCTATTTCTGTTTGAATATGCATATAATTATTTTTCTACATGGGGATTATGGGTGGATTATTGTTTATAAATATTCATAGGAACGTATTTAACCTATTTCTGATAAGAATATGCATATAATTATTTTTCTACATGGGGATTATGGGTGGAATATTGTTTATACATTTACATAGGAACATATTAAACCTATTTCTGATATGAATATGCATAACATTATTTTTCTACATGGGGATTATGGGTGGAATATTGTTTATAACTATACATAGGAACCTATTTAACCAAATTCTGGTAAGAATATGCATATCATTATTTTCTACATAGGGATTATGGTTGGAATACTGTTTATAAATATACATAGGTACCTATTTAACCCATTTCTCATAAGAATATGCATATCATTATTTTTCTACATCGGGATTATGGATGGAATATTGTAGTTAAACATGCATGGGAATATATTTAACCCATTTCTGATAAGAATATGCATATAATTATTTTTCTACATGGGGATTATGGGTAGAATATTGTTTATTAATATACATAGGAACCTACTTAACCCATTTCTGATAAGAATATACATATAATTATTTTTCTACATAGGGATTATGGGTGGAATATTGTTTATAAATATAAATAGGAACATATTTAACCCATTTCTGATAAGAATATGCATATAATTATTATTATATAATTATATCTATATGGGGATTATGGTGGAAAATTGTTTATAAATATACATAGGAACCTATTTAAAGCATTTCTGATAAGAATATAAATATAATTATTTGTCTATATGGGGATTATGGGTGGAATATTGTTTATATATATATATATATATATATACATAGGAACCGATTTAACCCATTTCTGATAAGAATATGCATATAATTATTTTTCTACGTGGGGATTATGTATGGAATATTGTAGTTAAACATAGTTGCCGATACCCAAATTAAAACAGAATGTCGGAATTGCTTAAAAAAAGATAGAAAAACACAAATAGAGTACAAATAGGCTTTAGTCGGTTTCTATTCGTTTCTAATATCGCTACTCAGCCATTAAAATATGGCCCAAGGGGGGCGTGGTCTGGACATGGCTGAGTGAGGACGCATTTACACAGAGCTCCCGGCTTCTCCTACCCCATCTTGGCTATCTTCGCTCTTTTTTCAGAAAATGCTCTCAGCTAAGAAGCGTACATACAGAAGGAACAAAAAGAAACCAAGCCAGGCACCTGGGACGCCCGCACTAACAGACTTACAGAGACTCTTTGGCAGATCTCTCACCGGCTCGCCAGACCTTAAAATGGCGGACCCCTATGCCTCCGGCTCGCAGACCCCAGACCTCATGGCATCCCCGGCCTTCCTGGCGGGACCCTGCAGCCCGCTGCTCCACTCCGGCTCCCCCTTCCTATCGGAGGCGAACCGGGAGGAGACCCCTCGCCAGCCCTTCATGATGGGAGCGGATGCCGAGCTGAAGGCTCTTCTCCGCGCATTGCCGACCAGAGCGGACATCGAGGCCCTCGTCGGGAGGGTCGAAGCGGCTCACAGGAAAGAGCTGAATGCAGTGAAGCAGGAGGTCCACTCTCTCTCCACGCGGCTCTCCTCAGGCGAAACCTCCCTAGCGGCCTTAGAACAGAGAGTGACCTCTCTAGAATCGAGCCAAACAGACCACAACACCTCGGCAATAGAGCTACAGCTCAGAATGGAGGAAATTGAGGACAGGAGCCGCAGGAACAATCTGCGGCTCCGAGGCCTCCCAGAGGCTACGGGGCAAGCAGATCTCCAAGCCACAGTGACGGACATCTTTCGCAGGGTGGCGGGAGACCGCCTTCCGGAGCGGGTCGAAATCGACCGCGTTCACAGGGCCTTGGGCCCCAGATCATCGGACCCGTCCAGGCCAAGAGACGTGATCTGCCGCCTACACCACTACACCCACAAGGAGATCATTGCACGTGGGGCCTGGGAAGCGGGCGATTTGGAATTCGATGGCGCACACGTGAAACTACTTCCTGACATCTCCAGATCAACACTCATCCGCCGAGCCATTCTAAAGCCTCTGCTGGATCTAGCCCGTCGCTGCAATGCCACATACCGTTGGGGCTTCCCGCTGTCCGTCACCTTCATCAAAGAACAAAGGTCCTTCCTCCTGCGTTCCCCGGAATCCCTACCTGCGGTGTTCGATTTCTTGGGCACAGATCCGATCGAGGTTCCCAACTGGCTGGACTACCTACCTAGAATACCCGGTCGGCCTACTACAATGAGGCACCAGGCACCAAGACCGCAGAGAACATAGAGAAGTGGACGTCGCCCTCGATCTCTCTCCCAGGGGAGCCAGCGAGAAGTGTGAGTACACCTTTGCTTATCACCGCTCCCCTGCATCACAGGAACGGTTATCTCTTGGCTCCACAGCTGTTCTTAGGCGACCCCCCCCCTGTTGACATTCCTCCTGGAGAGACCCTCACATCCACCTCGTGCTTAGCCCCCATCCCAGCAGGAACCAGGCCCTGATTAGGCCTTCTCCCCTTAGCCCCCCGCACCACAGATCCCCCAGGCTATAGCACGAACTCAAGATCCATCTCATGGGCCGGAACGGGTTGTTTGTGCCTGCTTCCCCCCTCAGCCTGAAGGTACTTTTACCCACTTATCAGCCACGATGGCCCCCCCGCATCCCCTCATTCCCTAAGAGGTACATGAAACCCTCCAGTACCATGGACACGGATCTTTCTGCAGCTGATGAACATTACTACCCCTGGAAGAACTTGTCCGAAACAGGGCTACACTAGAGAATGACTCAACCGGACTAGCTCGGAACTTCCTTGAGGCCTACCCTAAGCCGTGTCTAGTGAGCCAGTCGTGAGTTTACCTCTGCCCCGCACTCATCAGCCTTTCTCTCCCTATGTTATGGTTTGATTTTTTCTGTTGGTTATAGCTGTGTTTAAGGGGGGAGGAGGTATTGTGGGAACTCATCAGTTTAAATGTACGTCCAGCATACTCCAAGTGAGGGGTACACTCAGGGGGATACTCGAACTACTGGGGGAGATGCTTCACTGTGGGGGAGTGGGGGTGATCACCTGGACTACGTTGTACTGGGGTGCTTTGGAGGGAATACCTCTCCTCTCCCCGCCGGTGCTCACAACCTCCAGTGAGACAGTCCAATTCTGCCGCGGTACGCGCGGATTGGAGTTTGGTTGAGGGAAGTCTGCCTCCAGCAGATCACCGACAAGCTACAGAGGATGACCGCGGTGGGGGAAGGAGACCAGTCTCTATCGCTCTTAGAGTTGAACCCCAGAGCTGACTGGGAGGTTTATCTATCTTTTTTGGTATTTGTTTTCCTTGTTTAATTATATTTTATAACTGTTTAATAGTGCTTCTGCAATAGACCAGGATGGGAGGGAGTCCCGGGACCTCACCCACGGGCAGTATCCACCCACACCCCACGTAGGCCTTTGCATACACCCAGTTTATTAGGGTGTTACGCAGTATAAGTAAGCATCGTCTTACTAACTTAGATTTACTAGGTGAGACGGCAACGGTGTGAGTAGTTGCCGCTCTTACACCTTTTACTTCTTCCCCCTTTTTCTTCTATTCCCCTTCCTTTTCTCCTTTCCCCTTATTATCTTTCCCCACAACTTTTGCTAATCTTTTTCCCCCGCTCCCCAGGAGGACATGGCGGGGGACACCATCAAGGTGACGTCCCTCAACGCCAAGGGGCTCAACACCCCGGAAAAAAGGCGCATGCTGCTGCATGATCTTAAAAAGTCACGTACAGATATTGCATTTGTGCAAGAGACTCATTTTAAAACGAATAAATCCCCTGCACTCCAGAATAGATCCTTCCCATATGTCTACCACTCCACACACTGCGGCGCCAAATCGAGGGGTGTTTCGATCCTGGTCTCCGGTGGGTTGCCTTGGCGTTTCCAGGAGATGCTGGCAGACCCAGAGGGTCGCTTCTTGTTCTTGAAGGGACAGATAGGAGAGGCCCAATTTACGCTGGCCACCCTGTACGCCCCCAATGAGCAGCAGGCGACCTTTATCAGACGCACAATTAGGAGGCTTACGGAGTACAGAGAAGGCCAACTAATCCTGGGGGGGGATTTTAATGCGCCACTAGACCCCTCGGTGGACACGTCCTCGGGCACCTCCTCCCTGTCGCAATCACATCGAAAATGCATTAGACAAGCCATGCATAATGCCCAGTTACTTGATATCTGGAGACTCCAGCATTCTGGAGAGAGGGACTATACCTTCTTCTCCCCCCCTCATAAGGTATACTCCAGAATAGACCTCTTCCTGATGCCACACGACCAGTTACATCTGGTGGTTGCTTCCACAATTGGTCAGATCACATGGTCGGACCACGCGCCAATCCACCTCACGTACAACCTTACTGAGAGACCTTCACCTAGGTCTCTCTTCTGGCGTCTAAATGAGAGCCTGTTGCAGACCCCGGAGGTCCTGGGAGACGTGTCCAAGGCCATAGATGCATACTTTCAGGAAAATGATACCCAGGGTTGTGACCCTGGCATTCTTTGGGAGGCTCACAAATGTGTATTAAGAGGCATACTTATTAAACACGGAGCCGCCATTAAAAAGAAGAGAAATCTACAGCTTGCCGGGTTGCTCTCTGACCTAGCTACCATAGAATCCCAACATAAACAGCAGCCCTCCCAGGACCTGGAGACGAAGCTGGGAAATATACGAGCTCAAATTAATGATTTACTCCTTTATAAAGCAAAGGCTGCCTTGCAGTTCTGCCGCAAGCTGTCTTATGAGTCGGGAGAGAAATGTGGCAAGCTGTTAGCTAGATCAGTAAAGGAAACTAAAGCGGCCTCATACATTCCACAGATAACATTACCTAAAGGCACGAAGGCCACCATCCCGAAACAAATCGCAAAGGGTTTCGAAACCTTCTACTCTGACCTATACAATCTACCCACCCCCCCCACCAGCTCAGCAGACATTGATAAATATGTTTCGTCAGCCCAAATCCCCAAATTGTCGGTAGAAACTATGACACTGCTAGATGAACCAATCACACTGGAAGAGATACAAACCGCAGTAAAATCCATGAAAATAGGTAAAGCACCGGGGCCGGACGGTTACACGATCCAGTACTATAAGACTTTCCTCACGACTTTAGGCCCAAGACTTGTGACATTCTTTAACACACTAGGGGTTAAGTCCGCATTCCCAACTGAAACCCTCAAAGCGCATATCTCCTTAATCCACAAGGAGGGGAAAGACCCATGCTCATGTGGTAGCTACCGCCCCATCTCCCTTTTGAACGTCGACCTTAAAATATTTTCCAAAATCATAGCGAATAGGTTAGCAGCTCATCTCAACTCCCTGATCCATTTAGATCAAGTGGGGTTCATCCCATCCAGAGAAGCTAGGGATAATACTATTAAAGTCCTCAACCTTGTCCATACAGCAAAATCTAAGAAAATCCCCACCATTCTTGTTAGTACAGACGCGGAGAAGGCCTTCGACAGGGTTCACTGGAACTACATGTTTTCGGTCCTCCGTCATGTCGGTCTGGGAGACAGAATGCTGAAATGGATCGGCAGCATTTACTCGACCCCATCAGCACAAGTAAAGGCCAACGGTATATTGTCCAACCCCTTTCCCATCAGAAATGGCACAAGACAGGGGTGCCCCTTGTCCCCCCTACTCTTCGCCCTCTCCCTCGAACCCTTCCTCTGTAAAATTAGGTCACATCCAGACATAGCAGGCCTCCAATTGGGCAATACGAACTGCAAAATCTCAGCGTACGCTGATGATCTTCTGTTCTCCCTAACGAACCCTAGAATCTCACTCCCCAATCTAATGCGCGAATTTAAAACGTATGGAGAGATCTCGAACCTAAAAATAAACTTTTCTAAGTCCGAGGCAATGGGAGTATCGGTCCCCCATAACATCCTAATGGAGCTTCAATCAAACTTTAAGTTTAAGTGGACCTCCTCGGCTCTTAAATATTTGGGCACGCTTATCCCTCCAGACGTGACAAAGACATTTGACCTAAACTTCCCCCCATTACTGACAAAGACCCGGACTTTACTAGACAGATGGCACACAGGCTTTCACTCCTGGTTCGGGAGATGCAACCTTCTCAAAATGAGTATTCTACCAAAATTCTTATACCTGATCCAAGCCTTACCGATCCACATCCCACCCTCCTTTTTCAGACAGACCCACACTCTCTTCACCAGATTCATCTGGGCACACAAAAGACCGCGTCTACGTCGCTCACAACTGATTCTACCCAAACATTGTGGAGGACTGGCAATGCCCGATATTCGGCTATACTATATGGCCTCGCATCTGGGACGCACCCTCGATTGGAGGAGAAATGGTGCCTCCAAGATGTGGGTACAACTGGAGCAATCACAGTCGACTGTGCCCTTGGGAGGAGCACTGTGGTGTGTTGACGACCTTCCAAGTTCTCTAAAAACCCACCCCCTTATAGGCACCACTCTGAAAAATAGCCACCAGGCAGTGGCGCGTGCAACTCTCACTTCCATGACTTCGCCCCTCTTTCCCATCTTGGGCAACCCCAAATTCGAGCCGGGTATGCAAGCGGCGGAATTTACGTCTCTCAGAGAAAACGGCAAAGACTGTGCAACTAATTTTCTCTGCGAAGGGAGGTGGCCTACCTTAGAGGATTTGAGTAACCCGGCAGGCCCGTACCACCTAACTTTCTGGAAAGCCCTACAATTACACCACTTCCTCCACTCACTCCCAGAACCACACAACTTCGCCCGAGAATTAACACCATTTGAGGTACTCTGTGCCGAGGACTCTCCATTGGCCCACATCCTATCACAAATGTACATATTACTAAACACACCAAAGAAGCAACCTCACTTGACTTGCCTAACCAGGTGGGAAGAGGATCTAAAACGCTCCTTCTCCCCCTCACAGAGGACGCGGATCATCTCCCTCTCCCTCAAGTCCTCGCTCTGCTCTAAAATACAGGAATCCAACTTTAAACTGCTCACTAGGTGGTATATGACACCATCTAGACTTAGAAAATGCTACCCGAATTCCTCTGGCTTGTGCTGGCGTTGCGAGGAGGGAGAGGGAACCTTGTTCCATATCTTCTGGACCTGCCCCAGGGTACAGACCTTCTGGGGCGAGGTTAGACGAATTACACAAAAGTTCACCGACTATGTAGTGCCAGACGACCCCGCATTCTTCCTTTTCCACCTCTCTCCGGTCCCCATTAAGACTTATAAAAAATCACTTGTCCGACACCTCCTTAATGCAGCGAAGGGTTGCATTCCCATTTTGTGGAAGCAGTCCTACCCCCCCCTTATAAAATCCTGGCTCCGGAGAGTGGAGGAAATTAAACAGATGGAGGACCTGATACTGACAGCACAACACAAACAAGAGTTATTTAAGCAGACATGGGACATTTGGAACATGTTCATATTCTCGGATGAGGGTCAACAACTTCTGACCTGACCCCTTTGGCGGAGACGCCCTCTGACTGGATTTGACGGATGTCACCGTCCGCCGCCGTGTCCTCCCCCCCCCCCCTCTAAATTCTTCTCCCCCCCCCTTACTTCGTTCATTCTCTCTCTACCCCCCTCCCACACAACTTTTCTTTTTTCTTTTCTCCCCTCCCCTTCCTTCTTAATGGAAAGTGAAAAGATTGGTGGGGTACACCGCCAACAGGAACTCCCACTTTGAACGGAGGACTGCCATAGAATATAACCCAATAGTAACGACTACATATGTATATAACCGTTATACTTGTAAACCTATATTATACCAATCTATATTCCGCTCTTGTGCGAATAATAGTTGTACCATGGTTTGTTCCTCAAATGTAACAATTTGTATTGGTGGGTCCCCCGCCTATGTTTGGAGTGTAATAAACTTTATATTTGAAAAAAAAAAAAATATGGCCCAATATTGATATTGGTATTTTGAACATAATTCAATTATATTAACTAAGCTTTAAAAAAATCTCAAGTAAGCTATGAAAACACTTAAAGTCTTCTATCTTAAAAGTAAGTACAAAAATCGGACTTTCCTCACTGTGCTAACTTAAGAGTCATTCAACTAGTTCGAATCCAAACCGTCTGACATACTATGTGGGGCTTGTCTCACTGCTATTCTTATTTAAGAACTATTCGAATCCAAGTCAAACCGTCTGACATAGCTATGTTATGCATAAACTCCGCACTGTCTGACATCTAAGGTAAACCGTAAAAACCGTAAATGCTTTTGTTTTTACTCTTTTAATGCAATAGTCACTCAATTTATATCAGCTATCTCAGTGCTAATCCTGATCCTGATTTCGATAGTGCAATATAACCTGAAATTACCTTGCAACAGCTATCTTCTCGTCTTACTATATTTAGCATTGATGCAACCTTACGGTACTTTTATTGTAAGATATACTGAAAATTAGCTTGAAACAAAACCGACTTACGGTGTGCTAAAGTGTGCTTTCTTTTGTGTTATGCAGAAATCATCTCATCACATTACCGACATTCTGTTGTAATAGTTTTGGAATTTATTTTGACAAATATCTCACTAGCGCAACTAGCAACTAGCGCTTTAACCCGTCTCTCAGCAAGTGCTAATCCGTCTCACTGCTATACTTGATATGTTTTATGCATCTATTTAACATCCACATCAAATAATCCTAATGTATACCGTCTCAACCTCCTCGCAAACCACTCACTATTATAAGGACTTTTTCGCTATATATTTGTACCCTGATATTTTGCTGATTTGTTTAACCAGGGAAAACGGATTGTGTAATGCAAATTCACATTTAGGTGATAATAGTGCTATCTTGACAAATATCAGCACTTCCCCAGTCTTCGTTAACTCTTAAACTCTGCTGCTGATTGAGTCTTACAGGTATTGCAGCAATTATCACACAATTTGATCTCATTGCTATTCCGAGATATTATCTTAAATCTATCTCTATCTTATTCTATCTCTCAAAAATAAAAAAATGCGCACTGGTTTTCTAAAACCCTGCTAAATATTGTGTGACTTTATCACACCAATCTGACACCAATGATGGGTACTATTTCGCTCACTAGCTTAGAATTTGTTGCATTAGTCTAAATCTGGCACATCTCCGGATACATCTTCTTCTCTGCTTGCTCAATCTCATTAACGTAATTCTAAATACTCATGCATTATCATGAATAAAGTTAGGATAACATCGAGCATTGAGATAAAGTTGCAGGTCTCACGTTTATATTGTCGGACAAATAGTTACCAATACCTTAATTAAGACGAAATGCAATGCTCACCCTAATAGTTGCAATTGCAATACTCTGTTCAAACAGCTTATCTTCTCTTATTATCTCTTATCTATATTTAGCGTAAATGCAACCTATCTAACATCTAATCGTCCAATGTCATTGTCCAATGAAAATTTGCTTGTGAAATACAGATTGTAACGATCTCTATAAACCGACTCACGGCTTTGATTACAATCTGCTCTATTTTCAATGTCTTTGTATATATCTACTCTAATGCAACTAATCTCTAAAACACTAATAGGCTACTGCCTATTAATTTGGTTAAAGAACCCGATTTAAATGATCAAGGAATAATACAATGTGTTGTATATTTGATATGTTTAAAGAAAATGCATCCTAATGTATACCTAACATGTCTCTCTACCAACTCACTATTATTCAGGGCTTTTATATATATATAGTTTCCTCGGCCACGTCTCACTGATATTTTGCTGTGGACCAGTGGATACGGAACGTGTAATGCAAATTCACATTTAGGTGATAAGGAACTATCTTGACAAATGTTACATTTACAGAATTTAAGCAATTTCCCAGTCTTCGAAAACAGTCCAAGAAAGGTGATGCATCAATTATCAAACAATTTGATCTCATTGCTATTCCCGACATTCTACCTTAATTGCAATTGCAACTATCCTTTGAAATTATAAAAATGCGCACTGGTTTTCTAAAGCCCTGCTAAATATTGTGTTACTTTATCTGACACCAAAGTAATACTATTCATTCATTCATCACTATTCCTTCAACTGACACTCATTATGTTTCACTGTTCCTTCCACATCCTATGGGCTGAGAATTTTTTGCTTTACTCTAAATCAAGTACACCGATATTAATTGAGTGATCATTGCCAATAAAAGAGTAATAAATAAACAGAAAAACGGATTGCCAGATATTGTGGATTTCACATCTGTCAGACGGTTTGAACTAGTTAAATAATTCTTACATAAGCAGAGCAGTGATCGTTGGTAGAAGGCAAAATATCAGCATAGCCTTATTGTTTACTTTCCCACTAACTATCTCTCAGCCAGTGTAATCTATATGTTTAAAAAAATGCATCTAACAAATCCTAATGTATACCGTGTATTAATGTCTCCCATTAATATACCAACGATGGCACACTATCCTTCCCACTGAAACGAACAAGGCGTTACTATTTTACGAATTCATCCCACAATGATCCTTATTTTTCCACTGACACGTGGGTCACGATTTCTCCCACTAAAACCAATCATGGGTTACTATTCCATCCAATAACAATAATGGATTCTTCCTACTGACACCAAAAAATGGTGTACTATTTCTCACACTGACACCAACGTAAGGTCAATAATCCTTAAAATTACACCAATGATGAGGACTATTCCTTCCACCGACACCAATAACTTGACACCAATAATGTTTCACTGTTCATTTCACTGACACCAATGATGGGTAACATTTCCTCCCACTGACACCAATGATGGGTCACTATTCCTTAAATTGACACTAATGATGGATACCTATTCTTCACACGGAAACCAAAAATGAGGAGCTTTTTCTTACACTGACACCAAAGATGGGTCGCTATTCCTCCAACTTACACCAATGATGGGTCAATGTTCCTTCCACTGACACCAATGACGGGTCACTGTTTCTCCAACTAAAACCAATGGTGGCTCCCACTGACACCAATAATGTGGTACTATATCTCCCAGTTACACCAGTGATGGGTCACTATTCTTTCCACTGTCACAAATCATCTTCCTCCAACTGACACTAATAATAGGTCAATATTCTTCCTAGGATTAACCAATTTCTGATAAGAATATGCATATAATTATTTTTCTACATGGGGATTATGGGTGGAATATTGTTTATTAATATACATAGGAACCAACTTAACCCATTTCTGATAAAAAATATACTAATAATTATTTTTCTACATAGGGATTATGGGTGGAATATTGTTTATAAATATACATAGGAACCTATTTAACCCATTTCTGATAAGAATATGCATATAATTATTTTTCTATATGGGGTTATGGGTGGAATATTACATATAACATAGTTTATAAATATATATAGCAACATATTTAACCCATTTCTGATAAAAAATATGCATATAGTTATTTTTCTACATGGGGATTATGGGTGGATTATTGTTTATAAATATACATAGGAACGTATTTAACCTATTTCTGATAAGAATATGCATATAATTATTTTTCTACATGGGGATTATGGGTGGAATATTGTTTATACATTTACATAGGAACATATTAAACCTATTTCTGATATGAATATGCATAACATTATTTTTCTACATGGGGATTATGGGTGGAATATTTTTTATAAATATACATAGGAATTTCTGGTAAGAATATGCATATCATTATTTTCTACATAGGGATTATGTTTATAAATATACTGTTTATAATACTGTTTATAAATATACATAGGAACCGATTTAACCCATTTCTCATAAGAATATGCATATTATTATTTTTCTACATCGGGATTATGGATGGAATATTGTAGTTAAACATTGCATAGGAATATATTTAACCCATTTCTGATAAGAATATGCATATAATTATTTTTCTACATGGGGATTGTGGGTGGAATATTGTTTATTAATATACATATAAACCTACTTAACCCATTTCTGATAAGAATATATATATAATTATTTTTCTACATAGAGATTATGGGTGGAATATTGTTTATAAATATACATAGGAACATATTTAACCCATTTCTCATAATAATATGCATATCATTATTTTTCTACATCGGGATTATGGATGGAATATTGTAGTTAAACATGCATAGGAATATATTTAACCCATTTCTGATAAGAATATGCATCTAATTATTTTTCTACATGGGGATTATGGGTGGAATATTGTTTATTAATATACATAGGAACCTATTTAACCCATTTCTGATAAGAATATACTAATATTTATTTTTCTACATAAGGATTATGGTGGAATATTGTTTATAAATATACATAGGAACCTATTTAACCCATTTCTGATTAGAATATGCATATAATTATTTTTCTATATGGGGATTATGGGTGGAATATTACATATTACATAGTTTATAAATATACATAGCAACATATTTAACCCATTTCTGATAAAAAAATATGCATATAATTATTTTTCTACATGGGAATTATGGGTGGATTATTGTTTATAAATATACATAGGAACCTATTTAACCAATTTCTGGTAAGAATATGCATATAATTATTTTTCTACATAGGGATTATGGGTGGAATATTGTTTATAAATATACATAGGAACCTATTTAACCCATTTCTCATAAGAATATGCATATCATTATTTTTCTACATCGGGATTATGAATGGAATATTGTAGTTAAACATTGCATAGGAATATATTTAACCCATTTCTGATAAGAATATGCATATAATTATTTTTCTACATGGGGATTGTGGGTGGAATATTGTTTATTAATATACATAGGAACCTACTTAACCCATTTCTGATAAGAATATACATATAATTATTTTTCTACATAGAGATTATGGGTGGAATATTGTTTATAAATATACATAGGAACCTATTTAACCCATTTCTCATAAGAATATGCATATCATTATTTTTCTACATCGGGATTATGGTGGAAAATTGTTTATAAATATACATAGGAACCTATTTAACCCATTTCTGATAAGAATATACATATAATTATTTGTCTATACGGGGATTATGGGTGGAATATTGTTTATAAATATACATAGGAACCTATTTAGTCCATTTCTGATAAGAATATGCATATAATATTTTTTCTACATGGGGATTATGGGTGGAATATTGTTTATAAATATACATAGGAACCTATTTAACCAATTTCTGGTAAGAATATGCATATCATTATTTTCTACATAGGGATTATGGGTGGAATACTGTTTATAAATATACATAGGAACCGATTTAACCCATTTCTCATAAGAATATGCATATTATTATTTTTCTACATAGGGATTATGGATGGAATATTGTAGTTAAACATACATAGGAATATATTTAACCCATTTCCGATAAGAATATGCATATAATTGTATAGCTATATGGGTTTATGGGTTGAATATTGTTTATAAATATACATAGGAACCTATTTAACCCATTTCTGATAAGAATATGCATATAATTATTTTTCTACATAGGGATTATGTGTGGAATATTGTTTATAAATATACATAGGAACATATTTAACCCATTTCTGATAAAAATATGCATATCATTATTTTTCTACATAGGGATTATGGGTGGAATATTGTTTATAAATATACATAGGAACCTATTTAACCCATTTCTCATAAGAATATGCATATAATTATTTTTCTACATCGGGATTATGGATGTAATATTGTTTATAAATATACATAGGAACCTATTTAACCCATTTCTGATAAGAATATGCATATAATTATTTTTCTACATCGGGATTATGGATGGAATATTGTAGTTAAACATGCATAGGAATATATTTAACCCATTTCTGATAAGAATATGCATCTAATTATTTTTCTACATGGGGATTATGGGTGGAATATTGTTTATTAATATACATAGGAACCTACTTAACCCATTTCTGATAAGAATATACATATAATTATTTTTCTACATAGGGATTATGGGTGGAATATTGTTTATAAATATACATAGGAACCTATTTAACCCATTTCTGATAAGAATATGCATATAATTATTTATCTACATAGGGATTATGGGTGGAATATTGTTTATAAATATACATAGGAACCTATTTAACCCATTTCTGATAAGAATATACTAATATTTATTTTTCTACATAAGGATTATGGTGGAATATTGTTTATAAATATACATAGGAACCTATTTAACCCATTTCTGATTAGAATATGCATATAATTATTTTTCTATATGGGGATTATGGGTGGAATATTACATATTACATAGTTTATAAATATACATAGCAACATATTTAACCCATTTCTGATAAAAAAATATGCATATAATTACTTTTCGACATGGGGATTATGGGTGGATTATTGTTTATAAATATACATAGGAACCTATTTAACCAATTTCTGGTAAGAATATGCATATCATTATTTTCTACATAGGGATTATGGGTGGAATACTGTTTATAAATGTACATAGGAACCGATTTAACCCATTTCTCATAAGAATATGCATATTATTATTTTTCTACATCGGGATTATGGATGGAATATTGTAGTTAAACATTGCATAGGAATATATTTAACCCATTTCTGATAAGAATATGCATCCAATTATTTTTCTACATGGGGATTGTGGGTGGAATATTGTTTATTAATATACATAGGAACCTACTTAACCCATTTCTGATAAGAATATACATATAATTATTTTTCTACATAGGGATTATGGGTGGAATATTGTTTATAAATATACATAGGAACCTATTTAACCCATTTCTGATAAGAATATGCATATAACTATTTATCTACATAGGGATTATGGGTGGAATATTGTTTATAAATATACATAGGAACCTATTTAACCCATTTCTGATTAGAATATGCATATAATTATTTTTCTATATGGGGATTATGGGTGGAATATTACATATTACATAGTTTATAAATATACATAGGAACCTATTTAACCAATTTCTGGTAAGAATATGCATATCATTATTTTCTACATAGGGATTATGGGTGGAATACTGTTTATAAATGTACAAAGGAACCGATTTAACCCATTTCTTATGAGAATATGCATATTATTATTTTTCTACATCGGGATTATGAATGGAATATTGTAGTTAAACATTGCATAGGAATATATTTAACCCATTTCTGATAAGAATATGCATATAATTATTTTTCTACATGGGGATTATGGGTGGAATATTGTTTATTAATATACATAGGAACCTACTTAACCCATTTCTGATAAGAATATACATATAATTATTTTTCTACATAGGGATTATGGGTGGAATATTGTTTATAGATATACATAGGAACCTATTTAACCCATTTCTCATAAGAATATGCATATTATTATTTTTCTACATCGGGATTATGAATGGAATATTGTAGTTAAACATTGCATAGGAATATATTTAACCCATTTCTGATAAGAATATGCATATAATTATTTTTCTACATGGGGATTATGGGTGGAATATTGTTTATTAATATACATAGGAACCTACTTAACCCATTTCTGATAAGAATATACATATAATTATTTTTCTACATAGGGATTATGGGTGGAATATTGTTTATAAATATACATAGGAACCTATTTAACCCATTTCTCATAAGAATATGCATATCTTTATTTTTCTACATCGGGAATATGGATGGAATATTGTAGTTAAACATGCATAGGAATATATTTAACCCATTTCTGATAAGAATATGCATATAATTATTTTTCTACATGGGGATTATGGGTGGAATATTGTTCATTAATATACATAGGAACCTACTTTAACCCATTTCTGATAAGAATATACATATAATTATTTTTCTACATAGGGATCATGGGTGGAATATTGTTTATAAATATACATAGGAACCTATTTAACCCATTACTGATAAGAATATACATATAATTATTTTTCTACATAGGGATTATGGGTGGAATATTGTTTATAAATATACATAGGAACCTATTTAGCCCATTTCTGATAAGAATATGCATATAATTATTTTTCTATATGGGGATTATGGTGGAAAATTGTTTATAAATATACATAGGAACCTATTTAACCCATTTCTGATAAGAATATAAATATAATTATTTGTCTATACGGGGATTATGGGTGGAATATTGTTTATATATATATATACATAGGAACCGATTTAACCCATTTCTGATAAGAATATGCATATAATTATATAGCTATATGGGTTTATGGGTTGAATATTGTTTATAAATATACATAGGAACCTATTTAACCCATTTCTGATAAGAATATGCATATAATTATTTTTCTACATTGGGATTATGGGTGGAATATTGTTTATAAATATACATAGCAACATATTTAACCAATTTCTGAAAAAAATATGCATATAATTATTTTTCTACATGGGGATTATTGGTGGGATATTTTTTTTAAATATACATAGGAACCTATTTAACCCATTTCTGATAAGAATATACATAAAATTATTTTTCTACATGGGGATTATGGGTGGAATATTGTTTATTAGGGATGAGCTTCGAGTTCGAGTCGAACTCATGTTCTACTCGAACATTGGCTGTTCACAAGTTCGCCGAACAGCGAACAATTTGGGGTGTTCGCGGCAAATTCGAATGCCGTGGAACACCCTTTAAAAGTCTATGGGAGAAATCAAAAGTGCTAATTTTAAAGGCTTATATGCAAGTTATTGTCATAAAAAGTGTTTGGGGACCCGGGTCCTGCCCCAGGGGACATGGATCAATGCAAAAAAAAGTTTTAAAAACGGCCGTTTTTTCAGGAGCAGTGATTTTATTAATGCTTAAAGTCAAACAATAAAAGTGTAATATCCCTTTAAATTTCGTACCTGGGGGGTGTCTATAGTATGCCTGTAAAGGGGCGCATGTTTCCCGTGTTTAGAACAGTCTGACAGCAAAATGACATTTGGAAGGAAAAAACTCATTTAAAACTACCCGCGGCTATTGCATTGCCGACAATACACATAGAAGTTCATTGATAAAAACGGCATGGGAATTCCCCACAGGGGAACCCCGAACCAAAATAAAAAAAAAAAAATGATGTGGGGGTCCCCCTAAATTCCATACAAGGCCCTTCAGGTCTGGTATGGATATTAAGGGGAACCCCAGCCAAAATTTAAAAAAAAAATTGACGTGGGGTTCCCCCTAAATTCCATACCAGACCCTTCAGGTCTGGTATGGATTTTAAGGGGAACCCCACGCCAAAAAAAAAAAAAAAAAAGGCGTGGGGTCCCCCTAAAAATCCATACCAGACCCTTATCCGAGCACGCAACCTGGCAGGCCGCAGGAAAAGAGGGGGGGACGAGAGTGCGGCCCCCCCCCCCTCCTGAACCGTACCAGGCCACATGCCCTCAACATTGGGAGGGTGCTTTGGGGTAGCCCCCCAAAACACCTTGTCCCCATGTTGATGAGGACAAGGGCCTCATCCTCACAACCGTGGCCGGTGGTTGTGAGGGTCTGCGGGCGGGGGGCTTATCGGAATCTGGAAGCCCCCTTTAACAAGGGGACCCCCAGATCCCGGCCCCCCCCCTGTGTGAAATGGTAAGGGGGTACTTACCCCTACCATTTCACTAAAAAACTGTCAAAAATGTTAAAAATGACAAGAGACAGTTTTTGACAATTCCTTTATTTAAATGCTTCTTCTTTCTTCTTTCTTCCTTCATCTTCTTCTTCTTCTGGTTCTTCTGGCTCTTCTGGTTCTTCCTCCGGCGTTCTCGTCCAGCATCTTCTCCGCGGCGTCTTCTATCTTCTTCTCCTCGGGCCGCTCCGCACCCATGGCATGAGGGGGGAGGCTCCCGCTCTTCTCTTCATCTTCTTCTCTTCTTCATCTTCTTCTTCATCTTCTTCTTCTTCTTCTTCTTCCTTCTTCTCTTCTTCATGTCTTCTGCGGGCCGCTCCGCAGCCATGCTGGCATGGTGGGAGGCTCCCGCTGTGTGACGGCGTCTCTTCGTCTGACGGTTCTTAAATAACGGGGGGCGGGGCCATCCGGTGACCCCGCCCCCCTCTGACGCACGGTGACTTGAGGGACTTCCCTGTGACGTCACGGGGAATGCCACAGGAAAGTCCCGTCATGTCAACGTGCATCAGAGGGGGGCGGGGTCACCGGGTGGCCCCGCCCCCCGTTATTTAAGAACCGTCAGACGAAGAGACGCCGTCACACAGCGGGAGCCTCCCTCCATGCCACAGCATGGATTGCGGAGCGGCCCGGAGAAGACAGGAAGAAGAGAAGAAGAGAAGAAGGAAGAAGAAGAAGAAGAAAAAGAAGAAGAAGAAGATGAAGAAGAAGATGAAGAAGAGAAGAAGATGAAGAGAAGAGCGGGAGCCTCCCCCCTCATGCCATGGGTGCGGAGCGGCCCGAGGAGAAGAAGATAGAAGACGCCGCGGAGAAGATGCTGGACGAGAACGCCGGAGGAAGAACCAGAAGAGCCAGAAGAACCAGAAGAAGAAGAAGATGAAGGAAGAAAGAAGAAAGAAGAAGCATTTAAATAAAGGAATTGTCAAAAACTGTCTCTTGTCATTTTTAACATTTTTGACAGTTTTTTAGTGAAATGGTAGGGGTAAGTACCCCCTTACCATTTCACACAGGGGGGGGCCGGGATCTGGGGGTCCCCTTGTTAAAGGGGGCTTCCAGATTCCGATAAGCCCCCCGCCCGCAGACCCTCACAACCACCGGCCACGGTTGTGAGGATGAGGCCCTTGTCCTCATCAACATGGGGACAAGGTGTTTTGGGGGGCTACCCCAAAGCACCCTCCCAATGTTGAGGGCATGTGGCCTGGTACGGTTCAGGAGGGGGGGGGCCGCACTCTCGTCCCCCCCTCTTTTCCTGCGGCCTGCCAGGTTGCGTGCTCGGATAAGGGTCTGGTATGGATTGTTAGGGGGACCCCACGCCGTTTTTTTTTTTTTTTGGCGCGGGGTTCCCCTTAAAATCCATACCAGACCTGAAGGGTCTGGTATGGAATTTAGGGGGAACCCCACGTCAATTTTTTTTTTTAATTTTGGCTAGGGTTCCCCTTAATATCCATACCAGACCTGAAGGGCCTTGTATGGAATTTAGGGGGACTCCCACATCATTTTTTTTTTTTAATTTTGGTTCGGGGTTGCCCTGTGGGGAATTCCCATGCCGTTTTTATCAATGAACTTCTATGTGTATTGTCGGCAATGCAATAGCCGCGGTAGTTTTAAATGTGTTTTTTCCTTCAAAATGTCACTTTGCTGTCAGACTGTTCTAAACACGGGAAACATGCGCCCCTTTACAGGCATACTATAGACACCCCCCAGGTATGAAATTTAAAGGGATATTACACTTTTATTGTTTGACTTTAAGCATTATTAAAATCACTGCTCCTGAAAAAACGGCCGTTTTTAAAACTTTTTTTTGCATTGATTCATGTCCCCTGGGGGAGGACCCGGGTCCCCAAACACTTTTTATGACAATAACTTGCATATTAGCCTTTAAAATTAGCACTTTTGATTATTCATGTTCGTGTCCCATAGACTTTAACGGCGTTCGCGTGTTCGAACGAATTTTTTTCCTGTTCGCATGTTCTGGTGCGAACCGAACAGGGGGGTGTTCGGCTCATCCCTATTGTTTATAAATATACATAGCAACATATTAAACCTATTTCTGTTTGAATAGGCATAAAATTATTTAGTTTTATGGGGTTTATTGGTTGAATATTTTTTATAAATATACATAGGAACATATTTAACCCATTTCTGATAAGAATATGCATATAATTATTTTTCTACATGAGGATTATGGGTGGAATATTGTTTATATATTTACATAGGAACATATTAAACCTATTTCTTGTATGAATATGCATAAAATTATTTTTCTACAAGGGGATTATGGGTGGAATATTGTTTATTAATATACATAGGAACCTATTTAACCCATTTCTGATAAGAATATACTAATATTTATTTTTCTACATAAGGATTATGGTGGAATATTGTTTATAAATATACATAGGAACCTATTTAACCCATTTCTGATTAGAATATGCATATCATTATTTTTCTATATGGGGATTATGGGTGGAATATTACATATTACATAATTTATAAATATACATAGCAACATATTTAACCCATTTCTGATAAGAATATGCATCTAATTATTTTTCTACATGGGGATTATGGGTGGAATATTGTTTATAAATATACATAGGAACCTATTTAACCCATTTCTGATAAGAATATACATATAATTATTTTTCTACATAGGGATTATGGGTGGAATATTGTTTATAAATACACATAGGAACCTATTTAGCCCATTTCTAATAAGAATATGCATATAATTATTTTTCAATATGGGGATTATGGAGGAAAATTGTTTATAAATATACATAGGAACCTATTTAACCCATTTCTGATAAGAATATACATATAATTATTTGTCTATACGGGGATTATGGGTGGAATATTGTTTATAAATATACATAGGAACCTATTTAGCCCATTTCTGATAAGAATATGCATATAATTATTTTTCTACATGGGGATTATGGGTGGAATATTGTTTATAAATATACATAGGAACCTATTTAACCAATTTCTGGTAAGAATATGCATATCATTATTTTCTACATAGGGATTATGGGTGGAATACTGTTTATAAATATACATAGGAACCGATTTAACCCATTTCTCATAAGAATATGCATATTATTATTTTTCTACATCGGGATTATGGATGGAATATTGTAGTTAAACATACATAGGAATATATTTAACCCATTTCTGATAAGAATATGCATATAATTATATAGCTATATGGGATTATGGGTTGAATATTGTTTATAAATATACATAGGAACCTATTTAACCCATTTCTGATAAGAATATGCATATAATTATTTTTCTACATAGGGATTATGGGTGGAATATTGTTTATAAATATACATAGGAACATATTTAACCTATTTCTGATAAAAATATGCATATCATTATTTTTCTACATCGGGATTATGGATGGAATATTGTAGTTAAACATGCATAGGAATATATTTAACCCATTTCTGATAAGAATATGCATCTAATTATTTTTCTACATGGGGATTGTGGGTGGAATATTGTTTATTAATATACATAGGAACCTACTTAACCCATTTCTGATAAGAATATACATATAATTATTTTTCTACATAGGGATTATGGGTGGAATATTGTTTATAAATATACATAGGAACCTATTTAACCCATTTCTGATAAGAATATGCATATAAATATTTATCTACATAGGGATTATGGGTGGAATATTGTTTATAAATATACATAGGAACCTATTTAACCCATTTCTGATTAGAATATGCATATAATTATTTTTCTATATGGGGATTATGGGTGGAATATTACATATTACATAGTTTATAAATATACATAGGAACCTATTTAACCAATTTCTGGTAAGAATATGCATATCATTATTTTCTACATAGGGATTATGGGTGGAATACTGTTTATAAATGTACAAAGGAACCGATTTAACCCATTTCTCATAAGAATATGCATATTATTATTTTTCTACATCGGGATTATGAATGGAATATTGTAGTTAAACATTGCATAGGAATATATTTAACCCATTTCTGATAAGAATATGCATATAATTATTTTTCTACATGGTGATTATGGGTGGAATATTGTTTATTAATATACATAGGAACCTACTTAACCCATTTCTGATAAGAATATACATATAATTATTTTTCTACATAGGGATTATGGGTGGAATATTGTTTATAAATATACATAGGAACCTATTTAACCCATTTCTCATAAGAATATGCATATTATTATTTTTCTACATCGGGATTATGAATGGAATATTGTAGTTAAACATTGCATAGGAATATATTTAACCCATTTCTGATAAGAATATGCATATAATTATTTTTCTACATGGGGATTATGGGTGGAATATTGTTTATTAATATACATAGGAACCTACTTAACCCATTTCTGATAAGAATATACATATAATTATTTTTCTACATAGGGATTATGGGTGGAATATTGTTTATAAATATACATAGGAACCTATTTAACCCATTTCTCATAAGAATATGCATATCATTATTTTTCTACATCGGGATTATGGATGGAATATTGTAGTTAAACATGCATAGGAATATATTTAACCCATTTCTGATAAGAATATGCATATAATTATTTTTCTACATGGGGATTATGGGTGGAATATTGTTCATTAATATACATAGGAACCTACTTTAACCCATTTCTGATAAGAATATACATATAATTATTTTTCTACATAGGGATCATGGGTGGAATATTGTTTATAAATATACATAGGAACCTATTTAACCCATTACTGATAAGAATATACATATAATTATTTTTCTACATAGGGATTATGGGTGGAATATTGTTTATAAATATACATAGGAACCTATTTAGCCCATTTCTGATAAGAATATGCATATAATTATTTTTCTATATGGGGATTATGGTGGAAAATTGTTTATAAATATACATAGGAACCTATTTAACCCATTTCTGATAAGAATATAAATATAATTATTTGTCTATATGGGGATTATGGGTGGAATATTGTTTATATATATATATACATAGGAACCGATTTAACCCATTTCTGATAAGAATATGCATATAATTATATAGCTATATGGGTTTATGGGTTGAATATTGTTTATAAATATACATAGGAACCTATTTAACCCATTTCTGATAAGAATATGCATATAATTATTTTTCTACATTGGGATTATGGGTGGAATATTGTTTATAAATATACATAGCAACATATTTAACCAATTTCTGAAAAAAATATGCATATAATTATTTTTCTACATGGGGATTATTGGTGGGATATTTTTTTTAAATATACATAGGAACCTATTTAACCCATTTCTGATAAGAATATACATAAAATTATTTTTCTACATGGGGATTATGGGTGGAATATTGTTTATAAATATACATAGCAACATATTAAACCTATTTCTGTTTGAATAGGCATAAAATTATTTAGTTTTATGGGGTTTATTGGTTGAATATTTTTTATAAATATACATAGGAACATATTTAACCCATTTCTGATAAGAATATGCATATAATTATTTTTCTACATGAGGATTATGGGTGGAATATTGTTTATATATTTACATAGGAACATATTAAACCTATTTCTTGTATGAATATGCATACAATTATTTTTCTACAAGGGGATTATGGGTGGAATATTGTTTCTAAATATACATAGTAATCTATTTAACACATTTCTGATAAGAATATGCATATAATTATTTTTCTACATGGGGATTATGGGTGGAATATTGTTTATACATTTACATAGAAACATATTAAACCTATTTCTGATATGAATATGCATAACATTATTTTTCTACATGGGGATTATGGGTGGAATACTGTTTCTAAATATACATAGTAACCTATTTAACCCATTTCTGATAAGAATATGCATATAATTATTTTTCTACATGGGGATTATGGGTGGATTATTGTTTATAAATATACATAGGAACGTATTTAACCAATTTCTGATAAGAATATGTATATAAGTATTTTTCTACAAAGGGATTATGGGTGAAATATTGTCTATAAATATACATAGGAACCTATTTAGCCCATTTCTGATAAGAATATGAGTATAATTATTTGTCTATATGGGGATTATGGGTGGAATATTGTTTATAAATATACATAGGAACCTATATAACCCATTTCTGGTAAGAATATGCATATAATTATTTTTGTACATGGGGATTATGGGTGGAATATTGTTTATAAATATGCATAGTAACCTATTTAACACATTTCTGATAAGAATATGCATATGAATATTTTTCAGTATGGGGATTATTTTTTTTAAATATACATAGTAACCTATTTAACCAATTTCTCATAGGAATATGCATATAATTGTTTTTCTACACGGGGATTATGGATTGAATATTGTAGTTTAAACATACATATGAATTTATTTAACCCATTTCTGATTAGAATATGCATATAATTATTTTTCTACATGAGGATTATGGATTAGAATATATTGTTTATAAATATACATAGGAACCTATTTATCCCATTTCTTTTAAAAATACGCATATAATAATTTTTCTACATATGGATTATGGGTGGAATATTGTTTATAAATATACATAGGAACCTATTTAACCAATTTCTGATAAGAATATGCACATAGTTATTTTTCTACATCGGGATTTTGGGTGGAATATTGTAGATAAACATACACAGCAACATATTAAACCTATTTTTGATAACAATTTGCATATCATTATTTTTCTACATGTGGATTAAGGGTGGAATATTTTGTATAAATATACATAGGAACCTGTTTAACCCATTTCTGATAAGAATATGCATATAATTATTTTTCTACATGGGGATTATGGGTGGATTATTGTTTATACATTTACATAGGAACATATTAAACCTATTTCCGATATCAATATGCATAACATTATTTTTCTACATGGGGATTATGGGTGGAATATTGTTTATAAATATACATAGGAACCTATTTATCCCATTTCTTTTAAAAATACGCATATCATTATTTTCTACATATGGATTATGGATGGAATATTGTTTATAAATATACATAGGAACCTATTTAACCATCTTCTGATAAGAATATGCATATCATTATTTTTCTACATCGGGATTATGGATAGAATATTGTAGTTAAACATGCATAGGAATATATTTAACCCATTTCTGATAAGACTATGCATATAATTATTTTTCTACATGGGGATTATGGGTGGAATATTGTTTATTAATATACATACGAACCTATTTAACCAATTTCTGATAAGAATATGCATATAATTATTTTTCAATCTTGGGAACCTATTTAACTCGTTTCTGATACCAATGATCATTCATTATTCATCTTACTTAATAATGTGGGTTTATTTCTCCCACTGATACCAGTGATGGGTCACTATTTTTCCCACTGACACCAATGATGGGTCACTGTTCCTTCCTCTGACTCCAATGAATGGGTAACTGTTCCTTCCACTCACACCAATGGTGGGTTCACTACTTCTACCACTGACACTAACAAACGCTTACTATTTCTCCCAATGACACCAATTGTCACTAATGGTTACTAATCTTTCCACTGATACCAAAGATGGGTCACCGTTCCTTTAACTTGCACCAATGATTATTTCTTCCATTGAGAACTAACAACGCTGATGAGTCATTATTCCTTTTGAAAATGATGATTTAAATTGCCTTCCACTGACACCAACAACACACCAATACCTTTAGTTCCTTTACTGACACCAATGATGTCCTCCCACTCACACCAACAATTGGGTACTATTTCTCTCACTGGTTTAGAAAAGCCCTGATAAAAATGTATTTGTTTACATAAAGATGTAAGATTGAGGTTTACATCGGTTTAACTGTTGGAGACATAGTTGTCGATACCCAAATTAAGACAGAATGTCAGAATTGCTTAAAAAAGATAGAAAAACACAAATAGAGCACAAATAGGCTTTAGTCGGTTTCTATTCGTTTCTAATATCGCTACTCAGCCATTAAAATATGGCCCAATATTGATATTGGTATTTTGAACATAATTCAATTATATTAACTAAGCGTTAAAAAAATCTCAAGTAAGCTATGAAAACACTTAAAGTCTTCTATCTTAAAAGTAAGTACAAAAATCGGACTTTCCTCACTGTGCTAACTTAAGAGTCATTCAACTAGTTCGAATCCAAACCGTCTGACATACTATGTGGGGCTTGTCTCACTGCTATTCTTATTTAAGAACTATTCGAATCCAAGTCAAACCGTCTGACATAGCTATGTTATGCATAAACTCCGCACTGTCTGACATCTAAGGTAAACCGTATTTCTGCTTTTGTTTTTACTCTTTTAAAGCAATAGTCATTCAATTTATATCAGCTATCTCAGTGCTAATCCTGATCCTGATTTCGATAGTGCAATATAACCTGAAATTACCGTGCAACAGATATCTTCTCGTCTTACTATATTTACCATTGATGCAACCTTACGGTACTTTTATTGTAAGATATACTGAAAATTAGCTTGAAACAAAACCGACTTACGGTGTGCTAAAGTGTGCTTTCTTTTGTGTTATGCAGAAATCATCTCATCACATTACCGACATTCTGTTGTAATAGTTTTGGAATTTATTTTGACAAATATCTCACTAGCGCAACTAGCAACTAGCGTTTTAACCCGTCTCTCAGCAAGTGTTAATCCGTCTCACTGCTATACTTGATATGTTTTATGCATCTATTTAACATCCACATCAAATAATCCTAATGGACTTTTTCGCTATAATGACTTTTTCGCTATATATTTGTACCCTGATATTTTGCTGATTTGTTTAACCAGGGAAAACGGATTGTGTAATGCAAATTCACATTTAGGTGATAACAGTGCTATCTTGACAAATGTTAAATTTACAGTATTTCAGCACTTCCCCAGTCTTCGTTAACTCTTAAACTCTGCAGCTGCTTGAGTCTTACAGGTATTGCAGCAATTATCACACAATTTGATCTCATTACTATTCCGAGATTCTATCTTAAATCTATCTCTATCTTATTCTATCTCTCAAAAATAAAAAAATGCGCACTGGTTTTCTAAAACCCTGCTAAATATTGTGTGACTTTATCACACCAATCTGACACCAATAATTGGTACTATTTCGCTCACTGGCTTAGAATTTGTTGCATTAGTCTAAATCTGGCACATCTCCGGATACATCTTCTTCTCTGCTTGCTCAATCTCATTAACGTAATTCTAAATACTCATGCATTATCATGAATAAAGTCAGGATAACATCGAGCATTGAGATAAAGTTGCAGTTCTCACGTTTATATTGTCGGACAAATAGTTAACAATACCTTAATTAACACGAAATGCAATGCTGACACTAATAGTTGCAATTGCAATACCCTGTTCAAACCGCTTATCTTTTCTTATTATCTCTTATCTATATTTAGCGTAAATGCAACCTATCTAACATCTAATCGTCCAATGTCATTGTCCAATGAAAATTTGCTTGTGAAATACAGATTGTAACGATCTCTATAAACCGACTCACGGCTTTGATTACAATCTGCTCTATTTTGTGTTTATCTTTATCTCAACAAATGTCAATGTCTTTGTATATATATATACTCTAATGCAATTAATCTCTAAAACACTAAATAGGCTACTGCCTATTAATTTGGTTAAAGAAACCGATTTAAATGATCAAGGAATAATACAATGTGTTGTATCACTGCCATATTTGATATGTTTAAAGAAAATGCATCCTAATGTATACCTAACATGTCTCTCTACCAACTCACTATTATCAGGGCTTTTATATATATATATAGTGTTTCCTCAGCCACATCTCACTGATATTTTGCTGTGGACCAGTGGATACGGAACGTGTAATGCAAATTCACATTTAGGTGATAGGAACTATCTTGACAAATGTTACATTTACAGAATTTAAGCAATTCCAACTCTTCGAAAACTGTCCAAGAAAGTTGATGCATCAATTATCAAACAATCTGATCTCATTGCTATTCCCGACATTCTACCTTAATTGCAATTGCAACTATCCTTTGAAATTATAAACATGCGAACTGGTTTTCTAAAGCCCTGCTAAATATTGTGTTACTTTATCCGACACCAAAGTAATACTATTCATTCATTCATCACTATTCCTTCAACTGACACTCATTATGTTTCACTGTTCGTTCCACATCCTATGGGCTGAGAATTTTTTGCTTTACTCTAAATCAAGTACACCGATATTAATTGAGTGATCATTGCCAATAAAAGAGTAATAAATAAACAGAAATACGGATTGCCAGATATTGTGGATTTCACATCTGTCAGACGGTTTGAACTAGTTAAATAATTCTTACATAATCAGAGCAGTGATCGTTGGTAGAAGGCAAAATATCAGCATAGCCTTATTGTTTACTTTCCCACTAACTATCTCTCAGCCATATGTTTTAAAAAAATGCATCTAACAAATCCTAATGTACACCGTGTATTAATGTCTCCCATTAATATACCAACGATGGCTCACTATCCTTCCCACTGAAACGAACAAGGCGGTACTATTTTACGAATTCATCCCACAATGATCCTTATTTTTCCACTGACACGTGGGTCACGATTTCTCCCACTAAAACCAATCATGGGTTACTATTCCATCCAATAACAATAATGGATTCTTCCTACTGACACCAAAAAATGGGGTATTATTTCTCACACTGACACCAACGTAAGGTCAATAATCCTTAAAATTACACCAATGATGTTTACTATTCCTTCCACCGACACCAATAACTTGACACCAATAATGTTTCACTGTTCATTTCACTGACACCAATAATGGGTAACTTTTCCTCCCACTGACACCAATGATGGGTCACTATTCCTTAAATTGACACTAATGATGGATACCTTTTCTTCACACGGACACCAAAAATGAGGAGCTTTTTCTTACACTGACACCAAAGATGGGTCGCTATTCCTCCAATGTACACCAATGATGGGTCAATGTTCCTTCCACTGACACCAATGACGGGTCACTGTTTCTCCCACTAAAACCAATGGTGGCTGCCACTGACACCAATAATGTGGTACTATTTCTCCCAGTTACACCAGTGATGGGTCACTATTCTTTCCACTGTCACAAATCATCTTCCTCCAACTGACACTAATGATAGGTCAATATTCTTCCTAGGATTAACCAATTTCTGATAAGAATATGCATATAATTATTTTTCTACATGGGGATTATGGGTGGAATATTGTTGATTAATATACATAGGAACCAACTTAACCCATTTCTGATAAAAATATACTAATAATTATTTTTCTACATGGGGATTATGGGTGGATTATTGTTTATAAATATACATAGGAACGTATTTAACCTATTTCTGATAAGAATATGCATATAATTATTTTTCTACATGGGGATTATGGGTGGAATATTGTTTATACATTTACATAGGAACATATTAAACCTATTTCTGATATGAATATGCATAACATTATTTTTCTACATGGGGATTATGGGTGGAATATTGTTTATAAATATACATAGGAACCTATTTAACCAATTTCTGGTAAGAATATGCATATCATTATTTTCTACATAGGGATTATGGGTGGGTTTATAAATATACATAGGAACCGATTTAACCCATTTCTCATAAGAATATGCATAATATTATTTTTCTACATCGGGATTATGGATGGAATATTGTAGTTAAACATTGCATAGGAATATATTTAACCCATTTCTGATAAGAATATGCATATAATTATTTTTCTACATGGGGATTATGGGTGGAATATTGTTTATTAATATACATAGGAACCTACTTAACCCATTTCTGATAAGAATATACATATAATTATTTTTCTACATAGGGATTATGGGTGGAATATTGTTTATAAATATACATAGGAACATATTTAACCCATTTCTCATAAGAATATGCATCTAATTATTTTTCTACATCGGGATTATGGATGGAATATTGTTTATTAATATACATAGGAACCTACTTAACCCATTTCTGATAAGAATATACATATAATTATTTTTCTACATAGGGATTATGGATGGAATATTGTAGTTAAACATTGCATAGGAATATATTTAACCCATTTCTGATAAGAATATGCATATAATTATTTTTCTACATGGGGATTATGGGTGGAATATTGTTTATTAATACACATAGGAACCTACTTAACCCATTTTTGATAAGAATATACATATAATTATTTTTCTACATAGGGATTATGGGTGGAATATTGTTTATAAATATACATAGGAACCTATTTAACCCATTTCTGATAAGAATATGCATATAATTATTTATCTACATAGGGATTATGGGTGGAATATTGTTTATAAATATACATAGGAACCTATTTAACCCATTTCTGATAAGAATATACTAATATTTATTTTTCTACATAAGGATTATGGTGGAATATTGTTTATAAATATACATAGGAACCTATTTAACCCATTTCTGATTAGAATATGCATATAATTATTTTTCTATATGGGGATTATGGGTGGAATATTACATATTACATAGTTTATAAATATACATAGCAACATATTTAACCCATTTCTGATAAAAAAAATATGCATATAATTATTTTTCTACATGGGGATGATGGGTGGATTATTGTTTATAAATATACATAGGAACCTATTTAACCAATTTCTGGTAAGAATATGCATATCATTATTTTCTACATAGGGATTATGGGTGGAATACTGTTTATAAATGTACATAGGAACCGATTTAACCCATTTCTCATAAGAATATGCATATTATTATTTTTCTACATCGGGATTATGAATGGAATATTGTAGTTAAACATTGCATAGGAATATATTTAACCCATTTCTGATAAGAATATGCATATAATTATTTTTCTACATGGGGATTATGGGTGGAATATTGTTTATTAATATACATAGGAACCTACTTAACCCATTTCTGATAAGAATATACATATAATTATTTTTCTACATAGGGATTATGGGTGAAATATTGTTTATAAATATACATAGGAACCTATTTAACCCATTTCTCATAAGAATATGCATATCATTATTTTTCTACATCGGGATTATGGATGGAATATTGCAGTTAAACATGCATTGGAATATATTTAACCCATTTCTGATAAGAATATGCATCTAATTATTTTTCTACATGGGGATTATGGGTGGAATATTGTTTATTAATATTCATAGGAACCTACTTAACCCATTTCTGATAAGAATATACATATAATTATTTTTCTACATAGGGATTATGGGTGGAATATTGTTTATAAATATACATAGGAACCTATTTAACCCATTTCTGATAAGAATATGCATATAATTATTTATCTACATAGGGATTATGGGTGGAATATTGTTTATAAATATACATAGGAACCTATTTAACCCATTTCTGATAAGAATATACTAATATTTATTTTTCTACATAAGGATTATGGTGGAATATTGTTTATAAATATACATAGGAACCTATTTAACCCATTTCTGATTAGAATATGCATATAATTATTTTTCTATATGGGGATTATGGGTGGAATATTACATATTACATAGTTTATAAATATACATAGCAACATATTTAACCCATTTCTGATAAAAAAATATGCATATAATTATTTTTCTACATGGGGATTATGGGTGGATTATTGTTTATAAATATACATAGGAACCTATTTAACCAATTTCTGGTAAGAATATGCATATCATTATTTTCTACATAGGGATTATGGGTGGAATACTGTTTATAAATGTACATAGGAACCGATTTAACCCATTTCTCATAAGAATATGCATATTATTATTTTTCTACATCGGGATTATGAATGGAATATTGTAGTTAAACATTGCATAGGAATATATTTAACCCATTTCTGATAAGAATATGCATATAATTATTTTTCTACATGGGGATTATGGGTGGAATATTGTTTATTAATATACATAGGAACCTACTTAACCCATTTCTGATAAGAATATACATATAATTATTTTTCTACATAGGGATTATGGGTGAAACATTGTTTATAAATATACATAGGAACCTATTTAACCCATTTCTCATAAGAATATGCATATCATTATTTTTCTACATCGGGATTATGGATGGAATATTGTAGTTAAACAAGCATTGGAATATATTTAACCCATTTCTGATAAGAATATGCATCTAATTATTTTTCTACATGGGGATTATGGGTGGAATATTGTTTATTAATATTCATAGGAACCTACTTAACCCATTTCTGATAAAAATATACATATAATTATTTTTCTACATAGGGATTATGGGTGGAATATTGTTTATAAATATACATAGGAACCTATTTAACCCATTTCTGATAAGAATATGCATATAATTATTTATCTACATAGGGATTATGGGTGGAATATTGTTTATAAATATACATAGGAACCTATTTAACCCATTTCTGATAAGAATATGCTAATATTTATTTTTCTACATAAGGATTATGGTGGAATATTGTTTATAAATATACATAGGAACCTATTTAACCCATTTCTGATTAGAATATGCATATAATTATTTTTCTATATGGGGATTACGGGTGGAATATTACATATTACATAGTTTATAAATATACATAGCAACATATTTAACCCATTTCTGATAAAAAAATATGCATATAATTATTTTTCTACATGGGGATTATGGGTGGATTATTGTTTATAAATATACATAGGAACCTATTTAACCAATTTCTGGTAAGAATATGCATATCATTATTTTCTACATAGGGATTATGGGTGGAATACTGTTTATAAATGTACATAGGAACCGATTTAACCCATTTCTCATAAGAATATGCATATTATTATTTTTCTACATCGGGATTATGAATGGAATATTGTAGTTAAACATTGCATAGGAATATATTTAACCCATTTCTGATAAGAATATGCATATAATTATTTTTCTACATGGGGATTATGGGTGGAATATTGTTTATTAATATACATAGGAACCTATTTAACCCATTTCTCATAAGAATATGCATATCATTATTTTTCTACATAGGGATTATGGGTGAAATATTGTTTATAAATATACATAGGAACCTATTTAACCCATTTCTCATAAGAATATGCATATCATTATTTTTCTACATCGGGATTATGGATGGACTATTGCAGTTAAACATGCATTGGAATATATTTAACCCATTTCTGATAAGAATATGCATCTAATTATTTTTCTACATGGGGATTATGGGTTTAATATTGTTTATTAATATTCATAGGAACCTACTTAACCCATTTCTGATAAGAATATACATATAATTATTTTTCTACATAGGGATTATGGGTGGAATATTGTTTATAAATATACATAGGAACCTATTTAACCCATTTCTGATAAGAATATGCATATAATTATTTATCTACATAGGGATTATGGGTGGAATATTGTTTATAAATATACATAGGAACCTATTTAACCCATTTCTGATAAGAATATACTAATATTTATTTTTCTACATAAGGATTATGGTGGAATATTGTTTATAAATATACATAGGAACCTATTTAACCCATTTCTGATTAGAATATGCATATAATTATTTTTCTATATGGGGATTATGGGTGGAATATTACATATTACATAGTTTATAAATATACATAGCAACATATTTAACCCATTTCTGATAAAAAAATATGCATATAATTATTTTTCTACATGGGGATTATGGGTGGATTATTGTTTATAAATATACATAGGAACCTATTTAACCAATTTCTGGTAAGAATATGCATATCATTATTTTCTACATAGGGATTATGGGTGGAATACTGTTTATAAATGTACATAGGAACCGATTTAACCCATTTCTCATAAGAATATGCATATTATTATTTTTCTACATCGGGATTATGAATGGAATATTGTAGTTAAACATTGCATAGGAATATATTTAACCCATTTCTGATAAGAATATGCATATAATTATTTTTCTACATGGGGATTATGGGTGGAATATTGTTTATTAATATACATAGGAACCTACTTAACCCATTTCTGATAAGAATATACATATAATTATTTTTCTACATAGGGATTATGGGTGAAACATTGTTTATAAATATACATAGGAACCTATTTAACCCATTTCTCATAAGAATATGCATATCATTATTTTTCTACATCGGGATTATGGATGGAATATTGTAGTTAAACATGCATTGGAATATATTTAACCCATTTCTGATAAGAATATGCATCTAATTATTTTTCTACATGGGGATTATGGGTGGAATATTGTTTATTAATATTCATAGGAACCTACTTAACCCATTTCTGATAAAAATATACATATAATTATTTTTCTACATAGGGATTATGGGTGGAATATTGTTTATAAATATACATAGGAACCTATTTAACCCATTTCTGATAAGAATATGCATATAATTATTTATCTACATAGGGATTATGGGTGGAATATTGTTTATAAATATACATAGGAACCTATTTAACCCATTTCTGATAAGAATATGCTAATATTTATTTTTCTACATAAGGATTATGGTGGAATATTGTTTATAAATATACATAGGAACCTATTTAACCCATTTCTGATTAGAATATGCATATAATTATTTTTCTATATGGGGATTATGGGTGGAATATTACATAGTTTATAAATATACATAGCAACATATTTAACCCATTTCTGATAAAAAAATATGCATATAATTATTTTTCTACATGGGGATTATGGGTGGATTATTGTTTATAAATATACATAGGAACCTATTTAACCAATTTCTGGTAAGAATATGCATATCATTATTTTCTACATAGGGATTATGGGTGGAATACTGTTTATAAATGTACATAGGAACCGATTTAACCCATTTCTCATAAGAATATGCATATTATTATTTTTCTACATCGGGATTATGAATGGAATATTGTAGTTAAACATTGCATAGGAATATATTTAACCCATTTCTGATAAGAATATGCATATAATTATTTTTCTACATGGGGATTATGGGTGGAATATTGTTCATTAATATACATAGGAACCTACTTAACCCATTTCTGATAAGAATATACATATAATTATTTTTCTACATAGGGATTATGGGTGAAATATTGTTTATAAATATACATAGGAACCTATTTAACCCATTTCTCATAAGAATATGCATATCATTATTTTTCTACATCGGGATTATGGATGGAATATTGTAGTTAAACATGCATAGGAATATATTTAACCCATTTCTGATAAGAATATGCATATAATTATATTTCTACATGGGGATTATGGGTGGAATATTGTTCATTAATATACATAGGAACCTACTTAACCCATTTCTGATAAGAATATACATATAATTATTTTTCTACATAGGGATTATGGGTGGAATATTGTTTATAAATATACATAGGAACCTATTTAACCCATTTCTGATAAGAATATACATATAATTATTTTTCTACATAGGGATTATGGGTGGAATATTGTTTATAAATATACATAGGAACCTATTTAGCCCATTTCTGATAAGAATATGCATATAATTATTTTTCTACATGGGGATTATGGGTGGAATATTGTTTATGAATATACATAGGAACCTATTTAACCCATTTCTGATAAGAATATACATATAATTATTTGTCTATACGGGGATTATGGGTGGAATATTGTTTATAAATATACATAGGAACCTATTTAGCCCATTTCTGATAAGAATATGCATATAATTATTTTTCTACATGGGGATTATGGGTGGAATATTGTTTATAAATATACATAGGAACCGATTTAACCCATTTCTCATAAGAATATGCATATTATTATTTTTCTACATCGGGATTATGGATGGAATATTGTAGTTAAACATACATAGGAATATATTTAACCCATTTCTGATAAGAATATGCATATAATTATATAGCTATATGGGTTTATGGGTTGAATATTGTTTATAAATATACATAGGAACCTATTTAACCCATTTCTGATAAGAATATGCATATAATTATTTTTCTACATAGGGATTATGGGTGGAATATTGTTTATAAATATACATAGGAACATATTTAACCCATTTCTGATAAAAATATGCATATCATTATTTTTCTACATAGGGATTATGGGTGGAATGTTGTTTATAAATATACATAGGAACCTATTTAACCCATTTCTCATAAGAATATGCATATCATTATTTTTCTACATCGGGATTATGGATGGAATATTGTAGTTAAACATGCATAGGAATATATTTAACCCATTTCTGATAAGAATATGCATCTAATTATTTTTCTACATGGGGATTATGGGTGGAATATTGTTTATTAATATACATAGGAACCTACTTAACCCATTTCTGATAAGAATATACATATAATTATTTTTCTACATAGGGATTATGGGTGGAATATTGTTTATAAATATACATAGGAACCTATTTAACCCATTTCTGATAAGAATATGCATATAATTATTTATCTACATAGGGATTATGGGTGGAATATTGTTTATAAATATACATAGGAACCTATTTAACCCATTTCTGATAAGAATATACTAATATTTATTTTTCTACATAAGGATTATGGTGGAATATTGTTTATAAATATACATAGGAACCTATTTAACCCATTTCTGATTAGAATATGCATATAATTATTTTTCTATATGGGGATTATGGGTGGAATATTACATATTACATAGTTTATAAATATACATAGCAACATATTTAACCCATTTCTGATAAAAAAATATGCATATAATGATTTTTCTACATGGGGATTATGGGTGGATTATTGTTTATAAATATACATAGGAACCTATTTAACCAATTTCTGGTAAGAATATGCATATCATTATTTTCTACATAGGGATTATGGGTGGAATACGGTTTATAAATATACATAGGAACCGATTTAACCCATTTCTCATAAGAATATGCATATTATTATTTTTCTACATCGGGATTATGGATGGAATATTGTAGTTAAACATACATAGGAATATATTTAACCCATTTCTGATAAGAATATGCATATAATTATATAGCTATATGGGTTTATGGGTTGAATATTGTTTATAAATATACATAGGAACCTATTTAACCCATTTCTGATAAGAATATGCATATAATTATTTTTCTACATAGGGATTATGGGTGGAATATTGTTTATAAATATACATAGGAACATATTTAACCCATTTCTGATAAAAATATGCATATCATTATTTTTCTACATCGGGATTATGGATGGAATATTGTAGTTAAACATGCATAGGAATATATTTAACCCATTTCTGATAAGAATATGCATCTAATTATTTTTCTACATGGGGATTATGGGTGGAATATTGTTTATGAATATACATAGGAACCTATTTAACCCATTTCTGATAAGAATATGCATATAATTATTTATCTACATAGTGATTATGGGTGGAATATTGTTTATAAATATACATAGGAACCTATTTAACCCATTTCTGATAAGAATATACTTATATTTATTTTTCTACATAAGGATTATTGTGGAATATTGTTTATAAATATACATAGGAACCTTTTTAACCCATTTCTGATAAGAATATGCATATAATTATTTTTCTACATAGGGATTATGGGTGGAATATTGTTTATAAATATACATAGGAACCTATTTAACCCATTTCTCATAAGAATATGCATATCATTATTTTTCTACATCGGGATTATGGATGGAATATTGTAGTTAAACATGCATAGGAATATATTTAACCCATTTCTGATAAGAATATGCATATAATTATTTTTCTACATGGGGATTATGGGTGGAATATTGTTCATTAATATACATAGGAACCTACTTAACCCATTTCTGATAAGAATATACATATAATTATTTTTCTACATAGGGATTATGGGTGGAATATTGTTTATAAATATACATAGGAACCTATTTAACCCATTTCTGATAAGAATATACATATAATTATTTTTCTACATAGGGATTATGGGTGGAATATTGTTTATAAATATACATAGGAACCTATTTAGCCCATTTCTGATAAGAATATGCATATAATTATTTTTCTATATGGGGATTATGGTGGAAAATTGTTTATAAATATACATAGGTACCTATTTAACCCATTTCTGATAAGAATATAAATATAATTATTTGTCTATACGGGGATTATGGGTGGAATATTGTTTATATATATATACATAGGAACCGATTTAACCCATTTCTGATAAGAATATGCATATAATTATTTTTCTACGTGGGGATTATGGATGGAATATTGTAGTTAAACATACATAGGAATATATTTAACCCATTTCTGATAAGAATATGCATATAATTATATAGCTATATGGGTTTATGGGTTGAATATTGTTTATAAATATACATAGGAACCTATTTAACCCATTTCTGATAAGAATATGCATATAATTATTTTTCTACATTGGGATTATGGGTGGAATATTGTTTATAAATATACATAGCAACATATTTAACCCATTTCTGATAAAAATATGCATATAATTATTTTTCTACATGGGGATTATGGGTGAAATATTGTTTATAAATATACATAGGAACCTATTTAGCCCATTTCTGATAAGAATATGAGTATAATTATTTGTCTATATGGGGATTATGGGTGGAATATTGTTTATAAATATACATAGGAACCTATTTAACCCATTTCTGGTAAGAATATGCATATAATTATTTTTGTACATGGGGATTATGGGTGGAATATTGTTTATAAATATACATAGTAACCTATTTAACACATTTCTGATAAGAATATGCATATGAATATTTTTCAGTATGGGGATTATAGGTGGAATATTTTTTTTAAATATACATAGTAACCTATTTAACCAAATTCTCATAGGAATATGCATATAATTGTTTTTCTACACGGGGATTATGGATTGAATATTGTAGTTAAACATACATATGAATTTATTTAACCCATTTCTGATAAGAATATGCATATAATTATTTATCTACATGGGTATTATGGGTGGAATATTGTATATAAATATACATAGGAACCTATTTAACCCATTTCTGATAAGAATATACTTATATTTATTTTTCTACATAAGGATTATGGGTGGAATATTGTTTATAAATATACATAGGAACCTATTTAACCCATTTCTGATTAGAATATGCATATAATTATTTTTCTACATAAGGATTATGGATTAGAATATATTGTTTATAAATATACATAGGAATCTATTTATCCCATTTCTTTTAAAAATACGCATATAATAATTTTTCTACATATGAATTATGGGTGGAATATTGTTTATAAATATACATAGGAACCTATTTAACCAATTTCTGATAAGAATATGCACATAGTTATTTTTCTACATCGGAATTTTGGGTGGAATATTGTAGATAAACATACACAGCAACATATTAAACCTATTTTTGATAACAATTTGCATATCATTATTTTTCTACATGTGGATTAAGGGTGGAATATTTTGTATAAATATACATAGGAACCTGTTTAACCCATTTCTGATAAGAATATGCATATAATTATTTTTCTACATGGGGATTATGGGTGGATTATTGTTTATACATTTACATAGGAACATATTAAACTTATTTCCGATATCAATATGCATAACATTATTTTTCTACATGGGGATTATGGGTGGAATATAGTTTATAAATATACATAGGAACATATTTATCCCATTTCTGATAAGAATATGCATATAATTATTTTTCTACATGGGGATTATGGGTGGAATATTGTTTATAAATATACATAGGAACCTATTTATCCCATTTCTTTTAAAAATACGCATATAATTATTTTCTACATATGGATTATGGGTGGAATATTGTTTATAAATATACATAGTAACCTATTTAACACATTTCTGATAAGAATATGCATATAAATATTTTTCAGTATGTGGATTATAGGTGGAATAATGTTAATAAATATACATAGGAACCTATTTAAGCCATTTCTGATAAGAATATGAATATATTTTTTTCTATATGGGGATTATGGGTGGATTATTGTTTATACATTTACATAGGAACATATTAAACCTATTTCCGATATCAATATGCATAACATTATTTTTCTACATGGGGATTATGGGTGGAATATAGTTTATAAATATACATAGGAACATATTTAACCCATTTCTGATAAGAATATGCATATAATTATTTTTCTACATGGGGATTATGGGTGGAATATTGTTTATAAATATACATAGCAACATATTAAACCTTTTTCTGTTTGAATATGCATATAATTATTTTGCTATATGGGGATTATGGATTGAATATTGTTTATAAATATACATAGGAACCTATTTAACCCATTTCTAATAAGAATATGCATATAAATATTTTTCTACATGGGGATTATGGGTGGAATATTGTTTATAAATATACATAGGAACCTGTTTATCCCATTTCTTTTAAAAATACGCATATAATTATTTTTCTACATATGGATTATAGGTGGAATATTGTTTATAAATATACATAGGAACCTATTTAACCATTTTCTGATAAGAATATGCACATAGTTATTTTTCTACATCGGGATTTTGGGTGGAATATTGTAGATAAACATACACAGCAACATATTAAACCTATTTTTGATAACAATACGCTTATCATTATTTTTTTACATGTGGATTAAGGGTGGAATATTGTTTATAAATATACAGAGGAACCTATTTAACCCATTTCTGATAAGAATATGCATATAATTATTTTTCTATATGGGGTTATGGGTGGATTATTGTTTATAAATATACATAGGAACCTATTTAACCCATTTCTGATAAGCTTATGCATATAATAATTTTTTTACATGGGGATTATGGCTGGAATATTGTTTATAAATATACATAGGAACATATTAAACCTATTTCTGATATGAATATGCATATAAATATATTGCTATATGTGGAATTATGGGTTGAATATTGTTTATAAATATACATAGGAACCTATTTAACCCATTTCTAATAAGAATATGCATATAAATATTTTTCTACATGGGGATTATGGGTGGAATATTGTTTATAAATATACATAGGAACCTATTTATCCCATTTCTTTTAAAAATACGCATATAATTATTTTTCTACATATGGATTATGGGTGGAATATTGTTTATAAATATACATAGGAACCTATTTAACCATTTTCTGATAAGAATATGCACATAGTTATTTTTCTACATCGGGATTTTGGGTGGAATATTGTAGATAAACATACACAGCAACATATTAAACCTATTTTTGATAACAATTCGCATATCATTATTTTTCTACATGTGGATTAAGGGTGGAATATTTTGTATAAATATACATAGGAACCTGTTTAACCCATTTCTGATAAGAATATGCATATAATTATTTTTATACATGGGGATTATGGGTGGATTATTGTTTATACATTTACATAGGAAGATATTAAACCTATTTCCGATATCAATATGCATAAGATTATTTTTCTACATGGGGATTATGAGTGGAATATAGTTTATAAATATACATAGGAACATATTTAACCAATTTCTGATAAGAATATGAATATAAGTATTTTTCTACATAGGGATTATGGGTGAAATATTGTTTATAAATATACATAGGAACCTATTTAGCCCATTTCTGATAAGAATATGAATATAATTATTTGTCTATATGGGGATTATGGGTGGAATATTGTTTATAAATATACATAGGAACCTATTTAACCCATTTCTGATAAGAATATGCATATAATTATTTTTCTACATGGGGATTATGGGTGGAATATTGTTTATAAAGATACATAGGAACATAT